>CM053771.1:486255356-486286797 GCA_028658325.1 Potorous gilbertii
CAAATGGGGAGAAAATTTTGGAACCCAAAATCTTGTGAAAATGAATGTAAAAAGTTAAATAAATTTATTTTTTAAAAAATGGGAGAACTTCATTCCAATTTATTTTATCCTATATTATATAAATTCCTTTTGTGCTGAAATTTGATTCTGTTTTAAAGATATTCTTTACCAACATCCTACCAGAAAAAAAGCTATCTACATTTCTATTATGCTATAGATTCTTACTTTGGTAAACATTAGATTGACATTTAATATCTACATGGCAATGTGTGATTTATTCACCAATAACCACCAGACCTTCCTAAACTGTAATGCAACTGAAGCAAAATAAAATTTTTAATCATAAGGCACAGGAAAATTAAATTGAGATTAGCTAGCATAAAATATTTTGAGAATTCTGATCAAGTTGGTCATTACAGTGAAGATTTTTGTGTAATTGGAGAGTTTTTAAAAATTTAACTTTTATAATGATAATTGCAAAATATATTTTGCTATGGAGATACTTCATTTAGAGTGAGAAGGCTTTAGGTTAACTCCATTATAACACAACATCTGGAATCCTGGGCAAGGCACGTAATTTTTCAATTGTAAAATGTAATTCTATTCAAATAATATCTTAAAAGTGTGTGCTATAGGGAGGACACTGTACTAGCTTGAAGGGGAAAGGCAAAATGAAAACTAAATATTATGCTGTCTTAGTTCACCTGGTGTTTATAGTCTAGTAGGGGGAACAGCACAAAAACATTAATAGTAATTCCATTTTGTGAATTATTTTTCCTTTGGAAAAAAATGCTTTATTAAAATGCTAACTTTGCTCCTAATTCTTGTTTGAGCTGACAGTGTGGATAACTGAGCCTGCATGACATAGTATACTGGATTTGGAATCAGAAGAGTTTAAATTTTTTTCAGGCATTTTTTAGTTGTGCAGTGATAAGCAAGCCATTTTTCCACCTTCCTCCCAAGTTTCAATCTTCACATCTACAAAATGGGAATGGTATCCTTCTCTGATACACAACTAGTTGTTAGATCATGAGCCAATCAGTTAAATTCTTATATCCTACACAAGTAACACTATAAATTGAAGACAAGTTGCTTATCTGCATGGACATATGGGTTTACTATACTGGGAGTTCTCTACACTGTATACATTAAAGAATCACATGAAAAATAATACAAAACCACCAAAATACCATACGGATAACCTCTACTGTCTGTCATCTGATATTATTAACGATGACCAGCACATATGCCACTTTTATCACTGCAACTTGAATCTAAAAAAAAAAAAGTGACTTCATGAACTCAGTGACAGATACTCAGCTAAAGATGAAACTTGTAGAACAGTGATATTAGGGTATGAGAAATGACAGGATCCTTTGCCATGTTCAAATTAATGTTTCCCGAGATGAGAAAAACTTTTGTGTCAGTGGCTATCACCTTGGCAGATTTCCCAACACAGAAATGGTAGCTTTGAACAGAGAGGGGATAGGGGCACTGATAGGAGATGAGCAGAAAAAGCCTGTCCTGTTCTGGGAAAAGTAAGCAATAATTTTTTTCTCTGTCATGACTCAACTTGGTGTAAATGAATGCTCTCCAAAAGAAAACCAACTCATAAAAAAAAATGCATCCCACCTGTCAGACTAGATTTAGAGACATGAAGCAACTTTCTTAATGCAAAAGTTTAAATCGACGTTAAAATCTGTTATCTGTAAAAATGATATACAAAGCAATCTCAAATACCGATAAAGCACAGATTTGACTTTCTCTCACAAGGAAAAAAGCAAATGAAGCTTTTTTTTTGTTTTTATTTTTTTAATGCAGCCAATAATTATCTTTACATTTCTAATTACTATCATATTGTACTCCATATAAACTCCTCATATATCCTATCACTGAATTCACATATTTATTTTCTTTTCCCTTTTATGTTTTGTAATTATTTTTATTTTTAACGGGCCAGTACATTAGTATCACTTATACGTGATTTCAGAAACCTTTATATCCTGTGATGGATTTGATGATTTTAATAAGGTACAATTTGTTTCTCTGAGAACAACATTCCACCTTCAGTTGTCATTTATCATTGTCACTTTGTAGGAGGCTAAGGGAGCTTTTTTTTTTCCTCTTAATGTCCAAGGAAGCTGAATTTATGGATAGAGTAATCCTTAGTTAGAGATGTTATTAGGAGAGTTTTAAACAATTCATTACCATAGTAATGCCTGGGAAGAGTTTAGCTTGAAAGAGAAATTAAAAATAAACTCTATATATGAATATTAGTATAGATTATCTATACATACAAATACACAAAAGTATATACCTATTTATATACTTTTGTTGCTATTTAGCTGTTTTCAGTCCCATTCAACTCTTCATGACCTTATTTGTGATTTGTTGGAAAAGATAGCAAAATGTTTTGCTATGTTTTTCTCCAGAAAGTTTTTACATATAAAGAAACTGAGGCAAACAAGGGTAAGTGACTTGTCTGTAGTCAGAAAGCTATTAAGTATCTGAGGTCCAATTTGAACTTGGATCTTCTGGCACTTGATCCACTATGCCACCTAGCTTTCATATGTATATACTTTATATGTAATTTTTTAAAAATGTCCTTTCTGCCCTTATAGATGCTAGTTAAGGAAACTTCATTTATAGGTAGAATAATCCTTAGCTACAGATGTCATTAGGAAGGCTTTTAACAGCTCATTCTGTCTCTCTTCTTTCTCTCTCTCTCTCTTCCCCCTCCCATATATTTGCAAATGTACCATATTTATGTATACATGTATGTTTTATATGTGATTTTTAAAAATATCCTTTTTGCCCTTATAAACACAAGTTAAAAAGATAAACTCATATATGCTGGTAAGGGGCAATGTACTAAGAACTTTTTTTAAAAAGCAATCATTCCCAATGAGAGGAACTCTCTAAAACTTTCAGAATACTAAATAGACTGCTTCACTGAAAAAAAATCAGACCTTCATGAGACAAAGAGTCATGAAATTCTTCTTCCTATTAAAAGAAAGAATTTTAAAAATCATCAATATGAACTTAAGGAAATGGAGATTTAAATTATTTTCAACTTCACTGTTCATAAAAGCCTTACGTTGAAAGTAGCACATGTAGATTTGGGTATGTTGCTTAGAGATTATTTATGTTTTTTGAGTAGATCAATGTAAATAATTACATAGATTTGAAGAGGATATTTTATATATATATATATGTATATATATATATATATATATATATATATATGTATATAGTCACAGAAAATAGTGTTTCAAAGGTGCTAAGAAACAAATTCCTTTAAAAGGCTAGAGGAAGAGAAGAAGAAAGACTCCATGAGAATCACTGCAATGAAAGTCACAAGGCACTTCTATGACTCTGGTCAAGTCTCTTAATTTCCCTGTACTTCACTGGTTTTGTCCGTAAAATGAAGGGATTCAACCAGATCAGGAATAAATTCCATTCACAACTGTAAAACTGTGATCATAAGAATTTACTCAGATCCTTCTTTTTTACATGTCGTGGTATCTACTAACATACCATTTCTTTCCATTTTTAGCCAAGTCATCTGAAACAATTAAATAGAAGCATTTTATTTAGTGCTTTTCAAATAGTGAATCCTAGTCAAGGATTCACTCCAAATAGTGAATTCCTAATCGAGGGATTAAAAATAAATCAACTTAAGCCAATATTTAGAATGAAGAAGTTTGGAAAGAAAGAAATCAACAAAATTACAGAATGGCAATTATCGTTTAAAAAACAAAACAGAACAAGTAATATTATTGCTCATGAAATCTCACAACATTAGCAAAAGTAAATCTGGAGGCATGCATATTTTCTAGAGTGTTTATCAGTGTAGCTATGTTCATGTGGCATTTAAGGCTTGCTATATCTTGCCTCCAGTCTTCCTTCTCTTATTTCACATTTCTCTGCTTTACCCACTTTATTTCCAAGTCAAACTGGTCATTTATCTGTTCTCTAAATGCATATATGGTTGATATTACTGATCTGATCATGTTAATACTATCTTCTAAATTAGAGACTGAATATTCACTCATATTTGGTCAAGATAGCTTTGAATCACTCATTCATCCATTCATTGAAGAAACATTTGTTAAAAGTTCTTATTTTATGTTTTGCATGGCTTCCCATGTAGAATAGGTGTCATAATGCTTGCCTTTTCAGAGGAGAGGGGAAAGGATGGATGGAGGGAGAAAATTTGGAGCTCAATTTTTTAATGTTAAAAAAATGTAAAGAGCTTATTTGGAGCAGAGACTTAATTAGGCACTGGAGGAGATAATGAATTTTAATTATGACAACTCCTACCTTGATGGAATTTAGAGTGTGTAGGATAAGAAGGCACATGTACAAAGAGCCACAAAGTAATGAGGTGTTAACTTGTCAGTGTAGCACTGACTCCTTTGACATTAGATCCATGAAGTCCTACAGTTACATCTTTTTTGGTTATTTTGATGATTCTTTGAGATTTTGTGACATTATCTATGTGGCCCATTTGTTGTGCATCATGAATGACATTACAGCTTCTTCCTCAATGCCTCTGTACAAGTGATTCTTCTCTACAAAGCCCTCCTCATCTTCTTTCAGGTATGATTCAGGTGTTGCCTCCTTCAAGAGATCATTCATAATACTCAGGTGTTTGGATTTTCTCTTTACCATTCTAAGTCAATACAAAGTAATAACAAGTTTGTGTACTAGTTCCTTTGTTTTATCTGAGTATGTACATCTGAGATTTAGATATAGAAGGAATTTTAGGGATTATCTAATCCATGGGTGGGGAACCTGGGGTCTCCAGGGAAAGAAAATTCACAGAACAAATCCCCTTAATAAAAGGATTGATTCATTCATTCATTGATTTATTCTGTGAAGTTTGGATTCAGTCAAATGGCCCCACCTGAGGACCTGAAGGGCCACCTGTGGCTGGGGGCCACCCTACCCCTGCTCTAATCCAACTAACTCATTTTATATTTAAGGGAACTAAGGGTCAGATGGCTTTGGAGACTTGTCCAAGATATCACAGTAAATAAATTGTATGTCAGGGATTTGAATTTAGGCCCCGACTCCAAATTCCATTACATCATACCATATTTTCTATTCATAGTGTATACCACCTGCTCACCTCATATAGTAATAGAAGAAAAAAGAAGAGAAAGAAGGTAAGGTAGCTGAGAAACAATACCAGTAATGGTTTTACACAGCATTTTAAGATTTTCAAGCTATTTTGGATGTGTTCTCTAACTTTATTCTCTTCCCTAAAAGAAGAGTTTTTTCCTATCCCTAAAACCCATTGCAGTATCACGCACCATGGGTTCCCAAATTTATGAAGGACAAAGGCAATCTGGAATGTATTCAGAAGGAAACAAACAGAATGTAAGACTTAAATCAGGCTAGAATAGAACTGGTTTTGAATAACTGAGTATGTGATCTCTTTCTGCAGAGCTTGTCATGTACAAAAGAGATTCAAATTAAACTGCTTAGACCTATTGGGCAGAATCAGGGCCAATGAGTAGAAAATGGAAGGAGACAGATTGTCACTTGAGACAAGGAAGATAGCCCTAATAAAACAGAGCTGTCTTAAAATGAAATGGGCTTCCTCAAGAGACAGTATGTTTTTGGATAATTTGGATGTTTAAGCAGAGGGCAGGTTATCACTTGTCAGAGATTCATCTATTAGATTAAGAGTTGGACAATGATGTCTGAGGTCCCAATTCTAAGATTCTACGAGCCTGATATTCTGATGGACTCAGTCTATAATTGGCTCAGATGTTATCCTTTTGCTGTCGAAGAAGGAGGTTGGGTTAAGTGAGAAGTGTGGATCTCATCTGTCCCTGTGGAATGCTGGCAGACAAGACTAAACAAGGAGCTGAAGAACCTTTGTCTAGGGACAAACATGCACCCAGGAAATCATACTGAAGTCCATTTAATGGGTTCTATCAACCAATCAAAGGCCATTTTCCCAAAAAAATATTTCTGAGGAGTATCTACTGATTAAAATAACTTGATAGTTTTAGAGGAAAAGGAAAAACAATAGTTTGAAACCAAAGTGAAACGTCATGTATTTGGAATTCAGTTTACTCATATGCTCACCCTGAAAAAGACCAATTTCACAAATAAAATAAATCTGAGTCTCAAAAATCCCAGAAGCAGAGTTGGAGAAGGACCTGAGAAGTCACTAAGTGAAAGCCACATTTGAACAAACATCTGCTTTCCTATATCCTTGACAGGTGATCATGCAGTCTTTGCATGAAGATATCTAGTTGAGCAGAAGTGACTATCTGGCAAGGCAGCTCAGCATCAATTGTTAGATACCTTTTACTTGCATCAAATGTAAATCTCTTGCTATCATCCACCCATGACTCCTTTCTCTTTCTTAGAAGGTCAAAAAGAAGACGTCTTTCACACAAAAGTCATTCATATCTTTGAGGACAATTCATGTATCTCTCCTGAGTCTTGCCTTTTTTAGTTAAAAAACTCATTCAATTAATCCACATATGGCATGATTCCTGCTAGCAGTTTCCTCTGCACACATGATCCCTAGCTTCTCAATATCCTTCCTCAAAAGTGTAGCCTGTGAACTATGGCAGAGCACTCTGGTACTATTGGTTCCTTTAAACTGAAACATATCCTCTTAAGGCAACCTAGGATGACTATAATTTAATGAGAGTTAAAGATCTTCCTCACCCTTTAATGGGCCTGTTCATTATGGGAAACTTGATTAGGAGAGATGTTTTGTATGAAGGCCCAAATCTTTTATTAATTTGTAATGAGGCAAGAGTTTCAGGCTCTGCCTCTGAAAAGTATGTATATATTTATATATTCTAAGGTGAGGTTTTGTTTGGGGGTTTATTCATTAGAAATGTTTGTTTGGCCAGATAAGACTCTAGGTAGCAGCTAAGGATTCCCCTCCATAACCCCTCACCCCACCTTGAAAACTCAGATGTTGGCACTTCTCTCTGGTAACTATACATGTATATAATGGTCAGACAGTTGGATCTGTCTGTTGATATGTGATATATGCACACACATACACACACACACACACACACACACACACACACACACACACATATATATTTATATATTGCTTATGGTCAAACAGTTGGAAGCCCTGTCTGTTGGTCTTTATTTCTGTATTTGAATTTTCTATCAAGTTCAAGGTTTTTTCCTTGACTTTTTCCCCCTGAACTAAGTCAATGATATATGGGCTTCATTAGACTGTTGATCCCTCAAAAGTTGTTTTCCTTTTAGAAAAACAGATCTAAGAACCTGTAGAGCAGGCCGTCCTGTGTATGCCAGGTCCTTGCTGTTACAATGACATTGACATTTTTTTGGGGGGAATGACATGTAATACTTTGAAGTCATTTTGCTCTTCCACTTTACTAAGTAACTAATTTTTTTTCAAGGAAACCACTATCTTGCCATACTGTTTTCATTTCCCCTTAAAGAGATGATTGCTGAAACACACAGGAAAGTCTGTGAATTTGTTCCTACTAAATTTCATCACATTTGATCCACTTAGATTTAGTGTGCTGAGATATTTTCAGAACATGATTATCATTTAGTGTCTTCTCACTGGTCTTTCAAACAATTTAAAATCCATGGGAGATAAAAATAGGGAATCAGACTGGTGCCAAATGGTGCAGTGTCTTGATTCCTTAACTTGTGTCTGTGAGCACTGGAAATACTGAAGCATAAGACTGAAATGATAAAACTATATTTTGAAAAGATTAGTCTGGTTATAGTATGCAGGACTGAGGTGGAAATTTGAAGGTGAGACACCAATGAGGAGTGCAGACATGGTGCTCAGCGACTACAGAAATAGAAATACTAATATCAAAAATAGAAACTCAGTTGTATATGGGAAACCCATTTTGAAAGAACGATTAGTAGTTGTTTAGAATGTTAGTTCCTTGTTTGCATATATATATCCCCACCAGCACAGTGTCTGGTACATGGTGAGTGCTAAACAAATGCTTAATTAATCCATGGATTGATTAACGGTGACTAGCTAAACATGAACATTAAGAAAAAAATATAAAAACTTGTTCCAGTTGGGGAAGTGGTAGTATGTGGCTACCCATGACAGAAATTTGGAAATCGGAAAGAAGCGTCAGCTTTAGAAATAAAACACTGTTTTGTTTTAGATGCACTGAGTTTAAGTCATTCAAATACCTTGAAATAACCTTTAAAATTCTGAAAATTCAGGAATTGTCATTGAATTGTTGCAGTTTAACATCCTGAATCTCATGTGTCTCTTTAATTATCACTACTTTGTGAAAAATCTTAATGACTAAAAGGCACATCCTGCCTCCTTGAAATTGCTTAAATCCTACAGAAAACAGATACTTGACTTCTTGGTTCATCAGTGAACAGTGACTAGTAGGCCTTTTATTGTCTTTCTATTTTTAATCTAGGTATAATTTGTCATGAATAAGGCTTTTAGAATCAATGATCCATAATTTTTGGCAGATTTATGGCATTTTTTTCTTCATTCTATTTCGAGGTTTACTGACTCATTCTGGAAGCTGATTAAATATGGTGGCAAGAAGAGCTTAGATGCTGCATCTTAGCTAATTGGAAAAAAAAATCAAATCAGTTGACAAACCTGTCTCATGGACACAAAGTTATAATGAAACAGCGGGATACAACCGTGTTTTTGTTTCATTCACTCAGAAAGACTGCTACTTAATAAGAAAAAGTAAAAGACAAAGTTCATGACCAGTGTTACTCGATGATGCAGAGTCAGATAGATGGAGGGGGTACTGTGTGATAGTGACAAAACTCCAGTCATGGAGACAGCAGAAAAAGCAATAATTGTGAAGTTATGTTCTGTGAAAAAGTAACTGACAAGAATTGGAGCAATAACTCTGTCACAGAGATTTGTGTATTCATTCAACTTAATGTTGATAACACTCAACCCCCACCCCTCCACCTCATAATTATCAGCTACCAAGATGGTGCCCCAGTACCTCAAGGAAATATAGACATTCCTTTAATTTCATTTAATACATATACATACAAATAATGTATGTATTAGTCTAAGCTGATCTACCCATAATCCTCAAAACATGAATTTCTCAAGCACTTTAGCATTAGATTGTTAAAATGTACCTAAAACTAAAAGTAGAAGTGGGACAGCAGAAATGTCTTAATTCTAAAGAAGGGTTGTCTTTATAGTCTGTGCTTATACAATATTGCTGCTGATGATGACACCAGTATTTCTATAGCATTTTAAGTTTTTTGAAAAGCAATGTGGTATACCAATCAATCAATCAATATTTATTAAGTACTGCTCTGTGCCAGTCATTGTGCTAAGGTCCAGAGTTACAAAAACAGTCAAAAGATATTCCTTAACCTCAAGGAGCTTACCATCTAATGGGGGGAGGTACAAGATGGTACCAAATATATACAAAGCAAGGTATATACAGAATAAATAGGAAATAGTAGCAGGAATTCAGAGGAGTTGGGTAAGGTTTCTAGTAAAAGATGGAATTTTTGATGGAACTTGAACGAAGCCAGATAGATCAGCAGGCCAAAAAGAGGAGGGAAAACATTTCAGGCATAGGGGACAGCCAGAGGAAATGCCCAGAGCAAAGGGAGGGAGTGCATTATTCCTGAAACAGTGGGGAGGTCAGTGTCACTGGCTTATCTCAGAGTAGGGTTTAAGAAAACTAGAAAAAAGTATAGCAGGTAAAGAGCTGGCCTTGAAGTCAAGCAAATAGCAATTCAAGTTGTGCTTTTGACAAATATTATCCATGCATCCCTGGGCAAGCGGCTTAAATTCTCAATGTTTCAGACAATATTCTGTCTTTAATTTGTAAATAACCACATTTGTAGAGGAATTTTCCTTACTTGAGAGTTCCCTATATTAAGGAATTCACAGGTCTAGGCCCTGTCCTCTTCAAGATTATTTATTGTTATTATTTCATTATTTAGGAGAAGGAGAATAAGATTTACTGTTGCTTTAGTTCAGTCATTTCAGTCATGTTCTTCTCTTTGTATTGCCCTTTTGGGATTTTCTTGGCAAGAATACTGGCATGATTTGCCATTTCCTTCTCCAGCTCATTTTACAGATGAGGAAACTGAGGCAAAGTGGGTCAAGCTCAGGGTCACACAGCTAGTAAATGTCTGGGGTCAAATTTGACGTAGGGTATCGCTGACTAGAGAAGCTCAGCACTCATCCACAGCATCATTCCTTACTGCCCATAAATAACATTTATAAAGTGGCTTAAATTTTGTAAAGCACCTTGCCCATATTTGCTGAGTTTATTTTAAGAACAACCCTGAGAAGTAGATGCTATTATTTTCATTTTATAAATGAGGAAACTGAGGTTGACCTTAAGTTAAGGTCACATAGCTTAGTAAACATCTGAAGCTGAATTGAAATCAGGCTGTCTAACTCTAGGCTCAATGACCTATCCACTGTCACTAAGTTGTTTTCATAACTTTCCCTATAGCAACCTGTGAGACAGCTACTATAAAGCCTTCCTATTTTGCAAATGAGAAAATCAAGGCCCAAAGACACTAAAAAATGTCCAGAGTCAAATAGTTAGGAAGCGTTATAGCTAGAACTTGAATCTAGGTATTCTTATCTTAACATTGGTGTTTTTGCCACTACAAAATTCTTTCTCTCATATATCATGTATGTTTGGTATCGTGTGCCTATGTGGGGATGGATAGCTAGGTGTGGATAGAGAGCTGACCTGGAGATTGGAGCGTGTGAATTCAAATCTGGTCTTAGATACTTCCTAGCTTTGTGGTTCTGGCCAAGTCACTTTTGCCTCAGTTTCTGTAAAATGAGCTGTGGAAGTAAATGATGAACCACTCTAGAGGGTCAGACATGACTAAAATGACTCAACAACAATACACGTGGGAATTTTTAGCCAGGAGAATACTCAGAGGGAAAATGGCAGCTGTCTTCGAGTACTTAAAGAGCCTCTATATGAAAGATCAAATTTATCCTTAAACCTATAATAGTAGAACCAGAAAAAATGGAGTCGAAGTTTAGGCTTAATGAATTACATGAAAAAACTTCTTAAAAATTTGAACTGTCCAAATATAAAATAGGCCATCTCTGAAAGTAGCAGGCTGTTGTGTTTTTTTCTCCTTAAAAGTCTTCAAGTAGAGGTTGGATGACCTCAGATCATATCCTGACTTGGGGTAGATTGCGATCCCCTGAAATTCTGATGCGGTTTTGTCTATACATATAGGCAAATTTAATGCATACCTTTGAATGGAGTCCTGGACCTAGAGTCAGGAAGACCTGCGTTCAAATCTGACCTCAGGCTCTTACTGGCTTTGTGACCCTGGACAAGTCACTTAACTTTTTGGAACCTCAGTTTCTTCATCTGTAATATGCAGACAATAAGAACATCGAGATTCCAGTATTGTTGTTGTAAAATGCTATATAAATTGAGCTTTCCCTGCCTCTTCCTCTTTCTTTCTTCTCTCTCTTCCTCCTCCCCCAAGAAATTCATTAAAAACATCAGAGAAATTCATTAAAATGTGGTTCTCATATTCTAAGTCAAATCCTTTAGAAGTCCCACTGACTTTTCCTTTAACAACTAGGGAAGGGGTAATTGTTTAGTCTACTACAACTGAATTCTGGGAATATCTTTTTGTCGCTTTTTTATGTCTTTGCCCTGATTATTTAGAGACTTGTTTGTTTTGCCCCACATGGATACTACTAATTGTTATTTCCCTATTATATGTCTATCTCAGGATGGGGTGGTTATGGAGTTCTTTGTGGTATCCCTATATTAAACTGCCTTCTTGGCATAAATGGATCCTATTTTCTACTAAACATGTAAACAATAACTCATGGGCAGTCATCTGAACTAATTGGAAGAGTCATCATAGGAGAAAAAGAGCACCTGGTGCTAAAGAGTAGAAAAAGCCTTTGCAATTTTCAGTTAAGAGAAGGTGGTTTGCTCTGTTCCATATCTAAGCTTCTCTAGTTAAAGAAGCGACAGGGAAGACGCAAGTGCACAAGAGTGACACTAGATCCATAGCAACAGGGTCTGTGACTCTGCCTTTCAGGACAATGATAGTTGACATACATACACACACATATGCACACATTTACATAAAATATGTCAATATATTTATTTATTGTTGTGCCTTAGTGTATATAAGGTATAAAATATAAACAATGTGTATATATATATGTTTCTGTGTGTATATGTATATACATAAATATGATATGTGTGTGTGTGTGTGTGTGTGTGTGTGTGTGTGTAGAGAAGGTGGTGAGTAGGTGATGCTGTACATAGCCTGGGGATAGGAAGATGATTCTTCCTGAGCTCAAATCTGCCCCCACACACCTACTAACAGTGTAATCCTGGAAAAGTCACTGAATCCTTTTCTTGCCTTAGGTTCATCTTCTATAAAATGACCTGGAGAAGGAAATGACAAATCACTCCAGTAGCTTTGCCATGAAAACCCCAAATGGGGTCACAAAGAGTTAAATATGACTAAAAAATGACTGAACAACAAGAAGATATATCCGTATGTCTGTCTATATGTTTGCATGTATTCTACACACACATGCAGGCATGTGGGCATGTGTCCATATGCACGTGCACACACGCACACACACACACCATTGTGCCACTGAGGGGCTTTCCCTACATTATCTCCTGTGACCCTCACAAGTAGTACAAGTATTATTATTCTGATTTTGTGATTAAGGAAAATGAGTTTCATAAAGGATCAAAGGATTTAGAATTGGTGGACCTAAGACATCTTTTTTAATCCCAAATACAGATGTGGAAAATGGAACACAGCCAAGTGAAGGGCTTTGTCCAAGGTCAAAGAAGTGGTACCTTATATCTGTCTTCAACATTCAAATTCATGGCTTCTAAGATCACATCTAGCTGTTTTCCCCCCACCCAACCCTTCACTATGTTATCAACTTAAGTGACTCATCCAAGGTCAATTAGTCAATAAGTGACTAACTCAGGATTATTCTTGAAACTCCCTTCATCCTCCCTTAAAGGACTCGCTACTAAAACCAGACCTGAAAGAAGAGAGAAGCAGTAATAGCTGTATCATTCTCTTTGGTCACTAGCTAAATGATGTCCAATTGAATTATTAATTTAATATCTAGTATCATGTGAATTATCCAAGTACTCTCATTCTGGTCTCTTTTACAATGGTGCAATAAAGTTATTGCAAAGCTCTGTTTACAGAGCTTAGACCTTGAAGATTGTGGAAAATCCACCTCCCCATTTCTGAAAGCGCAACTTCATTAGTTATAATTAGAAGTTATTAGCATTTTTTTAATGGTGTTGTCTTCGTAATACTACCATTTAGTATAGTACTTTGCCCTTACTAGGAACATTAAAAAATGTCATTCATTTGAATTGGATTTTATATAGATGAATAACCAAAATTCGTATTGGGATAAATAAAAGAACCTCTCTTTTTTTTAGTTCACTAATGTGTTGTAAGAGATCCTTCCTATGAATGACTTTTGTTAGTGATCCTGGTCTGATGCCTGATGACTTCAAGTGCTGAGTCCTTAGGAAATTCCTCTTAATATATAATTGATAAAGAGTTGCTGGTTTCTTGGGATTTTTAGTTGCTTCTTTTTAGAGGTGAAAAAATATCAAGAATCTTTAAAATGCATATGATTACTGAATATACAGACTTCTATAGAGAAAAAAACATCTGGTCCCAGTTAGACTTAGGCGTCTCTCTATAAAGTACAATAGTCCTTTAACGAATGGTCTGAAATTATCACCTAGCCAAGGAACTTCTTAGAATATAAAGTAAATATATGGTGGAGAAGCATTCTTTGGAAACTAAACTTTTGTCATGTTTAGAAGCTTATATATTTCCCAAGTCTTAGTAACATTCTTTATTCTAGAAAAAAGCTGCCTACAATATTTTGAAATTCGGCATACAATGAAGGTTTATTATCTATATCATTAAAATAAACATTCAAATATTTTATATTCCCTTCTGCCATGAAACTTAAAAGAAATCACATTTCTATTTACAAATTCCTAAATCTAAAATTAAGGCTCATCTAAAAAGTCCTGAAAATATGAAATAACCTACAGCTCTATCCCATAATTATTTTTCCAGCTAGGGTATACCCTGCAGCCTTAGAATGCTACTAGATCAGCAGCAGAGAATTTTCTCATATGTTGTAAATATCCCCTATAGTCACACATCCAAATACCTTTTCATTTTTTGATTCTTTTGCATTTTGCCCCTTTGAAAACTTTAACTTGACTCTGCAGAAGTATAAAAAGGTTACCCTAGCATTTCAAAAATAGATATTCCCAGGTACTCAAATAAATACTTAGGTGGCTTTGTTGGTCCTTTGCAACCGACTTTCATCTCATGTGTCAAAAATGCAGATGTACAACTTCTTCTAGGCAACTAGGGGACACAGTGGATGGAGTACTGAGTTTAGGATCAGAAAGCCTCCTCCTCCTGACTTCAAATCTGGCCTCAGGCACTTACTTACTATGAGACCTTGTCACTTTACTCTGTCTCCCTCCATTTCTTCCTCTGTGAAAGGAGCTTGCAGGAGGAAATGGTAAGCTACTCCAGTATCTTTGCCAGGAAAACCCCAAATGAAGTCATGAAGAGTCAGACGCTACTGAAATGACTGAACAACGATAAGAAAATAAGTTCCTCAACTTTTGAATGGCCAGCACATGTGGCCTCTGAATTACTGCCAAAAAAAAATTTATCACAAAGAAAACACCATAATTTTTTCATACATTCATTGATTAAATACTGAAAAGCATAGATAGCACGTGTAATAAGGCAAGAGATCTCTTGAAGTTGTTCTTTTGGAGTTGAGAGTTCTCTAGTTTGCAAAAGAAACTATTTGATTTCTAGCAGAAGGATTTAGCACTGGACTCTTTGTTTAATGACCTTCAATTTCTTCATTCATTCTAAAATAAGTTCTCATAACATGTATTTTTTCAAAGACAGTTTTATCTACAATTAAATAAAAGTAGCTAAGGCATTTTGTCAGTATTTCTTATCAAAGGCTGAATTCACTTTACTTTTAGCATTTACAACTGACATGGATTTACTGCCAGGGAAAATAAATCATACTCCTCACTAAGAGCATTTTTTTTTATTGAGAGATCATATAGTCTTCATAAAAGTTATTATTAATAACTACATTTGCCCTCTATATTCCCTAAGATGAACATGTGATAGGTTAAACATAAAATTTCAAGTGTTTTTTTCTAAATTAGATAAGTATCCATGTTAACGGAAGAATCTAAAATGAAAATTGTATTAAGAATTGTTGAATAGAAAAGTGAAGGCTTTTTCCCCACTCTGATGCATTAGAAAGACAAATATTTTACCCTCCCTTTCTAATCTTTGTTATGAGATAACTCTCCTGGAAGGGGAAGAAAAGAAGTATACATTGAGAAATATAGGTGATAGAAAGATAAATGATATCTAGAAAATTCTTGTTGAAAAAAGCTTCCAGTAAGTGGACTCGATTTTTCTATGGAGGATCAAAAACCGGAATGGCCTGGTGTGTGTGGAGTCAACTGAAATCAGCTCAAAAGCCAGATTTTCTAGTGTGAGCATTCACCCTTCAGAAATCAGCAAACACTACATAGCAGAATTGGATTTATTATTTTGTTGACTCTCTAGAGTTAAAAGAGTAATGAGAAAAATTTAAATAATGCAGAATAAACTTAAAAGCCTATCTTGAATAAGCATGTATGTATGTGTGTGCGCATACATATATGCAATATATGTATATGTGTGCATATATATGTACACGCATATGTACATATGTGTATATATGTATATATTTACATATACATGTACACAATATATTGGTTGCTAAACATTGATCAGGACAGCCCTGGCCTAGTGGCCTTTCACCATCCTATCCAAGACAGTGGAAGTCTTTGGGTAAAAATGATTGAAACTCATTTCCAAATGCACTCTCTGAAGTACATCAAGGCCTCCTTTGTTTTGTATCTTCTATTGTAGGCTGCAGTCAAGGGATTCATTTACAATAATATTGTCTTGGATAATAGCTGTTCAGATTCACAGACAGGCTTATGGGAAGCTCCTCCAATGCCACAGGGTCAGCTACTTAATAAATGTTTTGCATTATTTCCAATGCAATATTTGAAAAAAAGAGAATGGTAAAGAGGCAAAAGAAAAATCTATTAATGTTACAGGGTTCAAGGTTACTTTGTGTGTTGAGAAAAAGAGAATTCTTTTCCTTTAATTCCATCTGTAGAGCTCCCTATTGGAAAAAGCTTTTAAGGCAATTTTATTAGGCTAGCAGTACCTCTAAAATTAGAACTATTGGACTCTATATGTCCTACTTCTTCACTGAGCTCTCCTAAATTCTAAAGCCCTGCTTAAAATTCTCCCTGAGAGCTTTAAATCAAGATTGTTAAAAAAAGTCAAAAACAGCAAAAGGACTACCATTTACTTTCCAACATTCCACTTATATTTTTAGATAAAACCATACCATGCTCATTCAATAAGTGTTTATAAAGTGCCTACTATTTGCTAAGTATTGTGATAGATGCTACAGATACAAAGACAGAAATGAAATATTCTCTGCTGCCAAAGAATGTGTATTCTATGGAGCAGTCTATATAGGATCATATGACTATAGATTTTGAGGAAGGACTTCAATGACCTAGGAAAGGACCTAGGATGCCATTTAGTTCAACTTTCTAATTTGATGAATGAATGAACCGAAATCCAAAGAGATTAAGAGACTTGCCCAAGGTCACACAGGTAGTAAATGGCAAAACATAGAAAATTTGAACTTACATTCTCTGACTCCAAACACAGTATAATTCCTACTGTGCTCTGCTCTTTAACACATAAAAATACATGCAGCATCCATTATTTTAAAACCAATAATGCCTTTTATGAACCAGTAGATAGCCACATATGAACAATCTGTAAAAGACTTGGTCAACTCTCTCAAAGGCACCAGTGTTGACTTAACCAAACCCAAACAAATATTTTTGTCCCACATACATACGGAAATTTGTTTGAAAGCCCTGGGAGGAAGCTTCTACCAAAAGAAAGAAGGTTAGGTGAAATCAATTGTTTTTAATAGCAGAAGTCTGAATGAAAGTGAGACACCATTCACAAGTTCTTTGCACTGAAATGAAAAATCCAAAGGTTATTTGCAGGGACTATCCAAAAAGTGGGGCCAGTTGAGTAGAAACAAATCCAATCATGAGAGTTTTCTTAGCCTTAGATCAAGACACCATGACTATTGGTCAATGCACTGGTCAATGATACATTCTTGCTCCCAACAGCAATGAAGCAGCCATTCTGACTAGTGCCCAATTATATACATTTGCATTAGAAAAAAGAGAGTTCAGGATCTATTACTGTTCAGGGAAGACTAATGTAGATAAAAACTGCAAGACCTAGATGTGGGCCTGTGTCATGTGACCCTAAACCTGTGGTATGACTTGAAGAAGCAATGATATTGACTTTCAATACATAAAGAGCTGGAATACAAATGTCTGGTAATACAATTCCAAAGTTTAAGAAGACCGCTAGATTACTTCCCTTTTTCACTTTTGCTGTTCAGCTGTTTTTGGTTGGGTTTGACTCTCTGTGACCCCACTTGGGGTTTTCTTGGCAAAGACACCACAGTGGTTTGCCATTTCTTTCTCCAGCTCATTTTACAGATGAGAAAAACAAGGCACATAGAGTTGTGACTTCCACAGGGTCACACAGCTAGTAAGTATCTGAGACCAGATTTGAATTCTGGAAGATGAAACAAACTTACTCCAGGCCCAGCACTCTATCCACTGCACCACCTAGTTGTACTCCCTCCCATTTTCATACCCTGTATTAAAATCATAAAGTTAAATGTATTATCCATACCAAGAGGGTAAATCTTTGGCACAGACATTAAAATTAATAGATCATTTACTAGATCAGCATAAAATCAAATCTCAATCTCAATAGGCAAATTTACCATATAGAGATGTTCAAGATCACTGTTTCAGAAAAAGAACTGAGGAACATCCCAGGTGGGGTAAGAGTTAGACTCTCCTGCATGAGTCAAGATTAGGTCTATATTCCTTCCATTTACCACACACAGCACACCCATTCTATCTTATACTTCTTTGCCTTCTCTTCCTATTTTCCATGCCTGGTCTTCCTTCCTCTTTTCTGTTTAGCTGTATCATTGTTAAGTTTCAAGGCTCAACTAAATACATCCACAAAGTCTTCTCCATCTAATGAAGATGGGTCAGTGGGCTCTCCTTTCCCTGAATTCCTATAATACTAACAGAGTATTTTTTGCTGGTACTAGCATATTTTTTATGCATTTTATAGATAGCAATCCTGTCTCCTCAGGAAGAATTTAAGCTCTTTTTAGGGCAGGGTCTGCATCTTATAACTCATGTGTATCCAATTGTATCTATAAATTAAGTGCAAAAAGAAAATGCTAAGAAAAACCACATCAGTTGGTTTAATTAGCTTTTCCTGTTACCTCTGGGGATAGTAAAAAGTGGAACCAGTTGGGCAGAAATCAATCCAATGATAAGAGCTTTCTTAACCTCAGACTGAGATGTCCTGACTCTCGGTCAATTCACTACTCAAGTAGATGCATTCATGTCCCCAACAGCATGGCGGAGTTCCCAACATCCAGAAGAAGTAACTCTTACAGAGAGAGAGAGAGAGAGAGAGAGAGAGAAAGAGAGAGAAAATCTTCCTTCCCCTGGTATTTTCTGAATAAAGATGCTAGTACAAGTTTCCTTGCTGTTTGGTGCCAACAACAAACCCAGCTATGTGGATTGATAGCTGGGAGAATTAGCAAGACACTTAGTTGATTATAAGTTGACTCTAGTGTGTTTCTCTTGAAGGTGCCACCTTCTGTATAGGATTGTCTGACTGGAAGTCTAATTTCATTGTCCTTTGTAATAGTCCCCCATTCCAAACTTGGAATTACCCTTAAAATTACCCATACTCCTATTCCATCCAGGAAATGAATTGATTAGTTAATTATCTTTTCGTGACTTATTGGGGCAACTTAAGGGGATCTTTTAAACAATTCTACATTCTTTAAACAATTTTTACACTGTGCTTACATAATATTTCCAGAAACTCTTTATGGTTATATGTTTAAGACTGATTCAAAACATTTCTTAAACTCAAAAAATAACACATTTATAGTTATATACTTCCTTCACTTTTCGTAATATCACAATCTAAAAAGCCTGAGGCACACTGAGAGTGCTTTGACGACCTCAATGGAAGGTTCATCCTAAAACATGATAATTTAACATTTTGTGTATTTTGGGCCACATGATGTCCATTTAACTATATTATCCATTGTTCCCTTTTTAATTAAAATAGCATGAAGGACTCTAGCCAGCTTAAAATAGATATATAAGGTTGATCTGAAACACCTTGCTTCTCACAGTTTCATTAGATATTGTTCAATATGTATTCTCTACTACATATCTTCTCCAGCATTAGCTGGAGAAAAATCCTAGGATTTTTGAAACTCTATTTTTTTATGGTAGACCCTAATTTTGAGTTACTTTTTTCATATACTCTGTTTTCCTCAATTTTCTCACCTGTAAAATATAAATAAGATATACACTTGCCAAAATAGTAAGAAGACCAAGTGAAATATCATTTGTAAATTACTTTGCCAAATTTAAAGCATTGTAAATGCTACCTATTTATTTTTTCCAAATTTGTTTGTTTTCAATTTTCAGCAATCTCTTCCATAAGTTTTAAATGTCCTCCTCCTCTCTCCCCAAGATGGCATGCAATGTTAGATGGGCTCTACATACAGATTCTTACTAAACACATTTTCATATTAGTCATGTTGCATGGAAGAATTAAAACAAATGGGAGAAAGCATGAGAAAAATTAAACAAAACCAAACATGTTCCGATTCCATAGTTCTTGCTCTGCATGTGGATGACATTTTGCATCGAGTCCCTTAGTAATGTTTTAGGTCCTTAAATTGCTGTGAAGGACTAAGTCTATCAAAAACAGTCCTCCCAATACTGTGTATAATGTTCTCCTGGTTCTGCTCACTTCACTCAGCATCAGTTCATATAAATCTATCCAGGTATTTCTGAAGTCCTCCTGTTTGTCATTTCTTATAGCACAAGAGTATTCCATAACACTCATATAGCACAACTTGCTCAACCATTCCACAATTGATGGACATTCCCTTGATTTTCAGTTCTTGGCCACCACAAAAAGAGCTGCTATAAATATTTTTGTACATGTGGGTCCTTTTCCCATTTTTAATATCTCTTTGGGATACAACCCTAGGAGCAGTATTTCTGGGTCAAAGGACAAATATTTTTATCGCCTTTTGGCCATAGTTTCAAATTGTTCTCCAGAATGGTTGGATCAGCTCACAGTTCCACCAATAATGAATTAGGGTTCCAACTCTCCCGCATCTTCTCCAATAAGTATCATTTTCCTGTCTTGTCCTGTAAGTCAATTTGATAGTTGTGATGTGGTACCTCACAGTTGTTTTGATATGCATCTCTCTAATCAATAGTGATTTAGAGCATTTTTTCATATGACTAGACAGCTTTAATTTTTTCCTCTGAAAACTGTCTGTATCTTTTGAGATTTATCAACGGGGGAATGATTTATATTCTTGAAAATTTGATCCAGTTCTCTATATATTTTAGAAATGGGACCTTTATCACAGATACTAGTTATAAAAATTTACCTGTTTTTTTAAGATGATCCCTACAGTGGGTCATTTTACACTGGTTTGAAAAGTTATTGCTTTTTTTTAACAAAAACATAATTTTACCCTCCCATAATCATCTTTCCCTCCCTTCCAATAAAAGAAATGTCATTAGGTAAAGCAAATCTGGACTTTGGCTATGTCTAACAAAATATGTCTGATTCAAGACCCATAGACCCTCATATTTCTCCAAAAAGGGGGATGTATATTTAATTATTGGTTTTCTGGAGTCAATATTCCCACTAGAATTTGTTTAATAAGTCCAAAAAAACACGATGAAGTGTTTGACAAAGCAAAAAGTGACAATATTCCCTTTTTTTTTCACTTAAACACTCAATAAATGCATGGATGGATGAATGAATTTGTCTTCCTAATATACTTACAAGAAAGGGCAGTCAGGCAATGAATACATTCCTTAGAGCATCTCATAATGTTGTTCTTTTCATGCAGTTACATATTCCAGAATAAGTGACATAGTCTAAAGACTGTGCAGATTGACACTCGGAAAAACTGTAGAGTGGCATATGTAGTATTTAGTATATTTGTTATTGAAAATATAACACATATTCCAAATAGCTTCCAACTTGTCTAAGAATTTGGATAGTATCATTATTTCTGGAGGGAAAATTGGAAAACTAGAAGCATACAAGTGATTACACTGATCCCTAGAGTAAATTCTGTGCAGTCAGATAGTTCAGAAAACATAAAGCAAGCAGCTGCGTCCACTTACTTGAGAGACAAGATTCGTGCCTGACATGACATTTGGATTGCCCCTTGTGAGAAGGCCTGGTTTGATTAGTTATGTACCGACCAGGGTCATCTTTAGAGGATTTATAAGCAAACCTCTACCAGAAGCAGAATTAAGAGGAGAGAGAGGGATGATACTTTCTTAAAGGATAATTAAGTGCAAAAATGCTTCATTTTAATAATACAAAATTAATAATATTATTAACAATACACATATATATGATAGTATATTAATACTATGAGTATTTTCATTGGGACATAAAGATAACCATATTAAAATGTGATTTAATTAATTTCTAAAAAGTGAGGCAAGTCTTCTGTACCCATAAATTATAAAATTCTAAGAGCCATCAACTTAAAAACCAAAGGGAGTACATGAAGTAAAAAAAATAATTTATTATTTCATTAGTAGTAGATTTATGTATATAGAATCTATTAACAATTTTAAAGAAATAATATTTAACAGTATTTACAAGGTAGAGGAAATTTATGTGTAGTGTCCAAATGTACAATTCCAACTGGATGATGTCGGTGGTGTGGACCAGTTAAGAGGATTTCAGTTAGGCTAAACCTTAGCACAAATTAAAGTTTGTAAAAATTGCTAAAGAAAACAAAAAAGAATGATTTGTTTTAATGTGGAGTTGGGGAAGGGAATAGATAAGAAAGCCATCCCTGCTACCAGAAGTGATAGAAGCACAGGAAAGCTGTCCTGTTTGGAGTTTCACAAACTGATATAGTCCTCTAATTATCTAACTGACCGCAGATCATGCTCTCTATGCTATTCAACCTCTGGGCTGCTATGTCCATTCTTACCCCATTTTCAGTATCTTGACTTGAAGCTATAATCAAGTCAATACTACTATTACTTCTGCAAAGGGCATTAAGAAATAGACAAGAGTTCGCAGCTGCCCTTAATGAATTAAAGTCACTAGACTCAGATGAGTTTCTGAACTGTGTAAACTCATGAGATCAGAAGGCATAGAAAACATTAGCAATTGTCTGGTCCATACCCTAAATTTTATGGCTGACAAAAGTATACTGTTGGGAGAATAATTGACTTTCCCAAGACCCCACAGGTAGTAAGTAGAAGAGTCAATTTGTCTGGCACCAAATACAGTGTGTTCTATCTCCACTACCCTCCATCTATGGTACAAAGAACCAGTGCATGCAATTGCCCAGAAAGTCTCTATTGCAGTTTGCAGACACAAACAAATATTGTAATTTCTAAGAAGAAGAAGAAAAGAGAGAGAGAATAGATTTCATCAACTACAGGTATTAATCTGAAAATATTATATTCACCCTTTGCACTTGATTTCTGGAAAGACATCGGCAAGCTGAAACATGTTCCGAGGAAGTTAACCCCCATGGTGAGAGAACTCAGTATCTTGCCACATGCTGACTCTGAATACACCAAATTTAAGCAGGACATGATCTCTGTCTTCATGTACTGAAGAGTTCCCGTACAGAAGAGGTATCTAATTGATTCTGTATGATGACCAATTTGGGGTCTATGGGTGAAAGTTATATGGATACATATTTTGAGTCAACATAAGAAGGAAATTCTATTATGCAACAAATGGGTTACCCTGATATAATAAATCTTCAAGGAGAAATTAGATGATTGCATGCCAGGGATATTATAGAGGGGATTGATATTTCAAGCAAGGAGATAGAACACATGATCTCTGAGGTCAGTTCCAACTCTTAAAATTCTATGAAGATGTAATTATCCAACACTTGTTATTCAAACTTTTACTTGCAGTACATACTACTTATATGTATATAGATGAGCATATTTTCTCCAGTCAATGTTCCTCTTCTTCATAATCCTAATGAAAAATTTATGGGTGAGAGAGTATAATATTAATGCTCATAGCAACTAACAGAAATAGTCAGAATGATGAGTGTTGAATTATCCACAAAGAGGAAACACAAAAAAGAACAAAAGAAAAAAAAACACACCTTCAGTTTTTAATTCTCGTACCACACTTTCCAGCTTCCTTTTATGTATTGTCTTCCTCATTAGAGTATAAATTTCTTGAGGACAGATACTGCCTCTCTTTCTTGTATTTGTTTTCCCAATACCTTGCCAGCCATGAACTCAGTGGTTAATATATACTTGTGTACTGACATTCACTTTCTGCTGGAAAACCTCATTACACATCCAAGATCACTAAAATGTAATCACAAGGTCAGGCTAAGAGTACGGAATTGTTGGGCAAAAACCTGTAACTTGCAATTATAATTGTCCATTATACCAAAGAAATATTGGATTGCTAATATCCCTCTCATTTATAAGAAAAAACTACGAGCACTTGTGTTTCAGAATAGCTAATGGACTATGCCAATCGACACTGAATAATTAGAGGGACTATGCTTACAGTGTTGGTGATGCAGTGGATAAAGAATTTGGCCTAGAGGCAGAAAGACATGAATTCAAATTCATCCTGAGACACTTGCTAGCTTGATGACCTTGGACAAATCACTTAATTTCTGTCTGCCTCAGTTTACCCATCTATAAAATGGGTACATAATTGCACCTTCTTCTGAGGGCTGCTGTGAGCATCAAATCAATCAACATTTGTAAAATGCTAGTGCCTGCTCAGCTTTACACAAATGCTAAGTACTACTATTGTTTCTTGTTACTGCTGTTCAATTATCTTTAAGTACAATATCTTGCTATGTCTGGACTTAGGACACTGGATGTGACTCTTGGTACATCAAAGTCACTGGGGAGAAAAAAAATGAACAAAAAATGTTCCAAAAGTCTTAAAGCAGTTTTAAGCTTAAAAAGGAAAACATAGCTTCTATTATGTCACATACATAAGTATGTGTATGTATGTGTATATATATATATATGTATAGTATATCATGTAGAGACGATAAAGAAATGCAAGTTAGCTAATTAAAAGGTAATTGGGGTAAACCAACAAGCAGTTGACGGGATCAGGAAAGATTTTATGTAGAAGGTGGTTCTTGAATTATGTCCTGACAGAGTGAAATCCAGACATGGGGAGAAAACAAGGCATAGAAAGAAGAAAGAAGTTTAGGGTAAGGTATGGTCAGATTTGTGTTTAAGGAAAATCCCTTTGGCATCTCTGTATGGGATAGACTCAAGCATAAGAAAACAAGGTGGGGAGACCCTGAGGAGGCCTTGGCAATCATCTTGGTGATGGGGCCCCGAACCAAAATGGCATACTTCAAAAGGCGGCAAAAAGAGAAAAGTCAAGCGAAATTCAGGCATAATAGAGTCCTAATGTATTATTAGAGGCAAGTAAAGCTATCAGGACATATCATTAATCTTTCTGAGGTTCAAAATGACCCCCATGAGAAGCTATTTCACCTCCATAGGACTCAATTTACTTACCTGTAAATCGAAACAGTTCAACTAGATGATTTCTAAGCTCTAAATCTATGATCCCATGGTTCTAATTTGCTGGAGCATAGAATGTGTAGAAAAGTAATATCTTTTCAATTCAGGATCATAGACTTTGACACCGATTTTGCTTACAATAATTAGATGGCTAGGTCATGAGTCTAATCCCCCTTTAGACTATATTAGAAGCAGAAGCCGTCTATAGTATTCAGGACTGAGACATTATTGTGAAGTAAGCAGGGGAATAAGAAAAGTGTAATGTTTAGTAGGCAAACGAATAGTATCTACAAAGGCCTAGAAGCCAAGTTAAGAAACATAGCCTCAAAACAGCAGTAATAACATTTCAAAGTATTTTAAGGTTTGCAGAGTCCTTTACAAATATTATTTCATTTGATTTTTACACCAAACCTGCAAAGTAGTTTCTATTATTTTCCCCATTTTATACAAGATAACACAGAGATTGACAAAGGTTAAGTGACTTGCCTAGGTTCATTAAGGTAAGTGTCTGAAACTGATTTGAACTCATCTTCCTGACTCCAAGGGTAGTGCCCTGCATCCACTCTGCCACTTGGTTGCCTCTAACAGAAGGTCAGCAAACATAGGGTCAAAAGAAACAGCCAGAACACCAACACAGAAACCCAAAAGGAACCAAAGTCCACATCAAAGAGTCTATAAAACACATAATTGGGAAATTTAACAAGGAGAACTGAAAGCCAAGGGCTAAATCAAGAATATTTGTCAATAAGGGGTCAGAGACTCAGGTAAGGGAATCTGTTTGACACAAGTCACAGTCTAACTAAAGAATCTGGTTAGTAGGTACATGATGCCAGCAGTAAGAAAGGGGGTTAGGGCTAAAAAAAACACCACCAATCATCATAAGTGAGAGTTATATATGGCATTTTACAATCTACAGTGGAAATCCATATGTGTGCCAAGGGCAAAAATTTGACTTGAGAGTGCGAGCTATTTTTAGATTACTAGAAGAGGCTGGTGCAAACATAGAAAATTCAAAGAGTATAGGAAAATATCTGTGATCTAGTTACAGAATTCTTAAGTCAGCTACTTTGATTACCTTGTTATACATTCATCCTTTCAATTACAACTTTTCAATGAAAAAGTTTGTGGATTTCTAAGCTCTTCTATTATGAAAATATTATGGCAACCCAAAGAAAATTTGGTTTGGAATCACAGATTCAGATTCCTATGGGGAAAAAGAAATCCCCTCTCCACTACTGACACTAGCATATACTTGTGCAAATCCTTCCTAATAAAAAGCTTGAGAATCACCTTCACAAATATAGTAAATAGCAAGTATAAAATATTTATAGCTCTTATTCACAGATCATGAACATAAGCAGATTGTGATATTGTAGATGGATTGCTGGACCTGCCAACAGGAAGACCTGAATTAATTTTAATTCTTCCTTAGTTACTTACTTAGTTGTATACTTTGGGCAAGTCACAGACTCTTTCAGCCTCAGTTTCTTTGTCTATAAAATAAGGAAAATTGTTGATATTTGTCCTTATTTTTTAAGAGGGCCCATGGCATCATAGGTGAGGTTCCAACTTGCACATGAATTGGATTTAAGTGAGGCAGTGTTGTGCAAAGTTCTCAGCCTCTCTCTCTCTCGCTCTCTCTCTCTCTCGCTCTCTCTCTCTCTCTCTCTCCTTGAGTCATTGGTTCAGTTGGAAGACAAAAATCAGGAAGAGAGGCAATGACCTAGAATTCAGCGGACAAGTTCTCGTCTTTGATGTTTGACCAAACTCTGAATGCAGCACAGTTCCTGCTTCAGCCTCCTTCATGGTCATTGAAACAAATGCTTCTCATCATGCTTTTCCAACATATAAATTAAGAAGAAATGTTACCTACCTCTCCCTATTTATAGATTCAATGTGGTATAGTTGAATGTGAAGCTCAAAGTCTTAGGTTTAAATATTGGCTAGCCGAGTGGCCAAGGACAATTGGCAACATAGCTGAGCTTCAGTTACCTCATCTGTAAAATGGGAGGGAAGTCCATGGGGTACCCACCTCAAAAGAACATTATGAGGGAGGGATAGTATAAATTTTAAAGCATCATATAAGTATAAATTATTCTTACATCCTTTTCATAATACACACCTGAAGAGGAGGTGAGGAATGAGGATGACTGTACTTTTATGCATAATAAAATATAAATGAGAAGGTGAAGCAGGAAAAAAGACCCTTTTCCCATAGAAATAGATTCAACAATAACAAAAGGCACTCAGTAATTGAATAAGTAAACTTGGTTTTATATAAATGTTCTTTTTTATGTTTTCTCTCAAATAAAAGCTCCCTTTTTGAAATGGTTTTTTTTTTAAAAAATCCCTTACAAGTAAACTATAATGCCAACAAAATATCTAAAAGCTTAAAATGGCACCTCATTGCAAAGCACTGTTTATGTCCCATCCATTCCTGCCATGCTGACTCTAAAGACCTTCAGGGTTAATGTAAGACATTTTAAAACCCTTAATACAGTGGCATCCATGAATGCTGCTACCATTCAGAGTTCTGACTATGGTTGTATTGAAAATACCATTTCTCACCAGGTTGGGAATCAGCGAGGAAAAAAAATCACTCAAAAATGAAACTTGTCGTGCCAATTCCCATCCAAGGAGTCATGATTTAAGACCTGAATTAAAATAAAGCCAATCATCCCAACTTGTCTTCTATTAGCAATGGCAGCAACATAATCCTCCACCAAAATAGAGCAGGGAATTTTTCCCTCCCCCAATTTTTCCATCCTCCCTCATTGCCACCATCTGATCATAGGATGTCATGGTTACTTGCCATAACCTCCTCACACCCACTACCAGCTCCCTTTTGTCCCCATTCTCATGTGTCCTCCCTGTCAATGCCGGAAAAATGTGTATGGATGTGCTCAGATTATCGTTCTGCTTAAAATTCTTCTATGGCTGTCCAGGTCTAACCCTCTCAACTTACAGATGAGTAAGCCAAGATCCAG
This sequence comes from Potorous gilbertii, assembly GCA_028658325.1. Classification (NCBI taxonomy): domain Eukaryota; kingdom Metazoa; phylum Chordata; class Mammalia; order Diprotodontia; family Potoroidae; genus Potorous; species Potorous gilbertii. The sequence goes on from CM053771.1 coordinate 486,283,201, forward strand.
AGAGGTTAAAAAAGTAATAATTCATCGAAATTTGTCTAAAGTAATTAGCAGATTTGGAATTCGGGCCCTGGTCCTCTGACTCCAAATCTGCCACTTTTCTCTTACAGCATGTACATTTCTTGTTTAGTCTCTGCCCAGGTAATTAATTTATGCCTTACTTGTTAAGTAAACTCACATTGTGACCTATTTTTGGAAATTTCTCTATTTTCTCTTCAAATGTTGAATCTTATCTTCTGGGAGATCTCTCTCTCTCTCTCTCTCTCTCTCTCTCTTCCTCCTCCTCCTCCTCCTCTTCCATTTCCTCCCTCTCTGTGTCTCTCCCTTGCTCTCTCCTCCCAAAAAAATCAAAATGCTTTACTTGAGGGTCCTAAAATAACTGCTCAAACTCATGCACAAGGTATATAAGCAGATCAATCAGTGGGGAATTTTGAAAATATGTAATAACTGAAAAGTATCAGAAGAGAGACAGGAAAGAGAAGCATTCAAACAAGAAGAAAAAATGAGATGGTGGAAGGGTGATATGCCAGTATGGGCCCTGTACCTTCAAGCTAGGAGGCGTGAAACCATGAGCTTTGTATTTCCCTTGGCAAACCAAATAGCCAAAGAAGCTGCCCTGTCTCATTCCAGATAATGACATATTCCAAGATATCTGGGTCACCCTAAAGTGCCTGAGACCTTGCCTCTCCATACAATGAAGGAGGTGACTTCAAGGCCACCCAGAATTTTATTTAAAAATCAGTGTTTTAGGTACATCTCAGCTCCTGGGCAACATGCAGGTCCCTTTCTGAAGGGCACATATGGACACTCTCCTAAGCACAGATAAAGCACACAAGTGACCACTCTCAGTTTAGTTATTTCATGATGCCCAGATGGCTCATTGAACAGATCAGGGTTTTCTCCCTCTCTGGCAGCAGATCATCTATACAGCAGTAAATTGTATGTTTACAAGGACAAAACTTAGGTTGATGAATTACTGACTCTATTGTGTTCTCAAAACATATCACGCTTTTTAACGTATGTAGGTATACATCCATCACCTTGCAATTTTATAGGAGCCTATTTTAAAGATTGAGAAAATGGAGCATGGAATGTTACAAGAAAATGGTAACAAAAAAAATTAGCAAAACAAGTGAGAGCAGATCTGATCTGCTAAGATCCAGCTCTTCAACCTCTATTTCGAATATATCAGTTTCTGTTGAATCAGAAATATTCAATGTATTATAGGTCTTTTCCTTTAACCTAGAGGTTTTTAATGTGGGATTCATGGAATCCTATCCACAAGGGGTAAATGGATAGGTTTCTAGGGGTCTGTTAAATGAATGGTGAAAAGGCATCTATATTTTAACTTACTGCAACTGAAATTTAGAATTTCCAAGAATCATTTCAAACATTATTCTGAGAGGGGGTTAATAGACTTTCCCAGAATGCCAAAGGGATCTGTGTTGCACAACAGGTTGTAGACACTTGCTTTAATAAATGCTGGCAATTTTAACTGTTATATTGAAGGCCTGATACTTGAAATTTCTTTCATTTCAAAACTGGAAAGTGAGCTTTACATTTTGTCAAATATATTAAAATCTGGATGTAATCAATTAGAAAGTAACTAATCCAAACTTATTCAGTTTACAAGTTAGTGTATCCCAGTAAGAAAACATGTCTCAAGGAAGAAACAGGGGCTGGAAAAGTAAGTTATTCTTTTTGCTCAGTATACTAGGGGAATGGCAGAGATATGTTCAATTTTGAAAACTCCCATATTTTGCAGAAATCCTGATTTTATCTAAAATTTACTCAAATAAATGGAGCTGTGATCTCATACCATATGAACCTTTACTTATTTATACAATACAGTATTACCAAGGAATTTGAAAATGAAGATAATTTAGAAGTCAGACTTTCCATTCCTTCCTTAGAAGGAAAACTCTCTAAAGACTAACGATAAAAGTTTTAATAGCATGTCCTTTCCTTTGATTCAAATGTTGGCAGAATTAAATACAACTCCTCAACCTGACTAGTCTTATTGTTTTACAAAATAATCTGGAATGGTGATGTTTTAACATTATTTTTATATTTGCTTATTAACAAGCCAAATTTTCTAGGAATTTTTTGAATTCTATTAAAGTAGTTGAACAAATCTTAAACATAAGCCATCCAGTCAGCATAAACGTGGGAGTATTTAGAGAAACATCCCCATCTGCTAAACCCAGGCAACTCTCAAAAAAATGGTACAGATATATAGACCAACATCTTACACCATCTACCAAGAAAAGGTCAAAATGGGTACATGAATTAGACATAAAGGGTGAAACTATAAGCAAATTAGGAGAGCAAGGAATAGTTTACCTATCAGATTTTTGAAGGGGAAAAACTATGACCAAACAAGAGAGAGAGAATGTTATGAAATACAAAAAAGAATCATTTTAATTAAATTAAAAAGGTTTTGTACAAACAAAGCAAATGCAACCAAGATTAGGAGAGCAGAAAACTGGGAAAAAATTTTCATAGCCAGTGTCTCTGATAAAGGCCTAATTTCTAAAATTTATAGAGAACTGAGTCAAATCTGTAAGAATACAAGTCATTTTCCAATTGATAAATGGTCAATTTTCAGATGAAGAAAGTAAAGCAAAAACGTTCTATATCACTATTGATTAGAGAAATGCAAATCAAAGTAACTCTGAGGTACTATATCATACCTATCAGATCAGTGGATATGACAAAATAGGAAAATGATAAATGTTGAGGAAGATGTGGGAAAAATGGAACACTGATGCATTGTTGGTAGAATTGTGAACTGATCCAAACATTCTGGAGAACAATTTAGAACTCTGCCCAAAGGGCTAGAAAACTATGCACACTCTTTGATCTGGCAATACCACTACTAGGTCAGTATGGGAAAAGGACCAACATATACAAAAACATTTATAGCCACTCTTTTTTGTGGTGGCAAAGAGTTGTAAATTGAGGGGATACACATCAACTGGGAAATGGTTGAACAAATTGTGGTATATGAATATAATGGCATACTATTGCTCCATAAGAAGTGGTGAGGGGAGGAGCTAAGATGGCAGAGTAGAAAGTTTCACATATGCTAGCTCTGAACCCACAGCCCATAAATTACCTATAAAGAGGAACTCCCAACAAATTCTGGCGCCATGGAAGCCGCACAACAACAGAGTGGAGGAGATTTCTGTTCCAGAGAGCCCTGAAATACTGGCACGAAAGGTCTGTTGCACACTGGACCCAGAGCAGAGCCTTGGCCACGTGACCCAAGAGGAGTAGATCCAAGCAGGCTTCAGGGATGGAATCTCTGGCAGCTGTAAAGGTCCCTCCACCCACAGGCACTACAGGTCAGTGAGAGAGACTTCTGGGCTAGCTGAGAGAGGAGCAGGGTGTCTCCATAACTCAGGCCCCCTTGGGAGGTAAGCAGCAGACAGGAGCTCAGATCCATTACCGAAGGTCTCTGCATAAACCCCCTGAGGGAACTGAGCCTGGGAGGGGGCCCTGCCCCCACCTGAGAACCTGATTTAATCTTACCCTGAATAGCAGTCAGGCCTGCCGCCAAAAGCCCGGAGGCTGGGGAGCAGCATTTGAATCTCAGAC
>CM053771.1:486289035-486323084 GCA_028658325.1 Potorous gilbertii
GGCTCTCTGCAACGCAAATCTCCTTCACTGTGTTGCTGCGTGGCTTCCACTGCTCCAGAATTTGTCAGGAGTTCTTTTTACAGGAAATCTATGGGCTGTGGGTTCGGACCTAGCATAGGTGAGTCTTTCTACTCTGCCATCTTCTAAAAGAACTTTTTTAAACAGGAAAAAATATATCTCACAGAGAGATTCAGAACACCAAAGAGATAGCAAGCCCCAAAGTATGGAAGGCTGACTCCTGTCAAATCAAACAGCTGCACATATTTTGAAAATTCAATGAAGAAAAGAATCCTGGTTTGCTTCTGCTATGGTTGCACAATATCATAGAATAATACCCTGTATATTTGACTTCTTAGGAAATTGGAAGACATGATGAATATCTTTTAATGTACTAATATAGGTGTTCAAGATTTATTTTCAATGGGTTGTAAACCAACAAAATAATGTGTTATGATTTTAATAAAAATATTCATGTGATAAATGTGAAATATGTTTTGTGGTCTCTGCCTACATAAGGGCATCTAGATGGTGCTATGGATAAAGCACCAAGTATGGAGTCAAAAGTACCTGAATTCAATCTGGACTCAGACATTTAGTAGCTGGGTTACCCTGGGCAAGTCACTTAACTTTGTTTGCCTCTGTTTCCTCATTCATAAAATAAGCTGGAGAAGTAAACCCACTCCAGTACCTTTGCCAAAAAAAAAAAAATTCTAAATGAGGGCAGTCATAAAGAATTGGACACAACTGAAATGACTGATAGCAACAACATCTGTTTTAATGACAAGATGTTAAAGATATTAAAGGAAACAACTTTAAAAGGTTTGCCCTGTTATGCTTCACTGTTTCAAAGACTTTTAAATCATTTTTTAAGTTATATGGGGGAAGGAAAATATTTCAAATTTGTCTAAAATACCAACCCATTTCTCTAACTATCACAAACTAAAGTGAGGATTTTTTTTGAATTTGAAATCAAAATGCTTTGAATAAAGCTCATGAGGCTCTTTGTTTTTTTGGGGGGAAAAGGACCTGTAAAGCTAACTGGAGAGAAAGGAGAGATAATAGAGCTTGGAAGCCAACCTCTTGGCAAAGAGGAGCTAGAGCACTGGAATAATTTAATTGCTCATCAGCTAATTATACGGTATTATAATGTTAATGTGTCTTCATCATGACAATGTAATAGGTATAGATTGAAGCATATGAAAAAGAAAGTGTTGATGCAGTAATTATAAGTAAGAGTGGATCTGTTAGAGTAATTAGAATGCTTCATCGGGTAATTAAGGTATTGTTCAACTTGAGATGGGGAACAAAGAGTGAAGAAGTTAAATATTGAAGGACATGCCTTTGACACTCTGGATGCGTCTTTGAGCATGTGCTGGAGGAGAAGGTATTCTATATTGATACTGTGATTTCTCAGCTTCCTTTTTCATAATTTATTATTTTTCTGCCTATTGTCCTGCAAAATAAAACAGCTATTTCAATTTGAGGTACGGCTGGACTTTAAAATATTTATGTTGCATGATCTGTAGTGCTGTGATTTTTTCATCAACTTTCATTTACTTAGGTTATTTTTGATTTTGAATTTTATTACAAATGACATTGCTTGGGCTAATTATCAGAAACATTTTTGAACAGTTTTTTTCCAAGTTATCTTTGGTCAGGTTATCTAGTGATTTCATCATAGGTAAGACTGCCTTCAAAACTAACTTTGGTTTTAAAAAATCCCTGATACTTGTTTATAAATATATCAGTGTCCTAGACTTCTTTCTAACTGTACTTCCATAAATAATATCAACTACCAAACTAAATGATGAGGTAACCAGGTGATTGGACCTTACTTTCTGGATTTAGCAGGAACATGACAAATTTAGCAGGAACACAGAAGGGGACATTAAGAAAGTATATTATGGTCTGGTAATATTTCATAGAGGAGGAGTGATTTGCACTGAATTTTATTTTCTTTATCCATTTTTTCCCCTTAAGACAATAAGGGATAAGCAACTTGCTCAGAATCACATAGGTAGTTAAGCGTGAAGTGCCTGAGGATGGATTTGAACTCAGGTCCTCCTGACTCCAGGGCTGTGCTCTATCCCCTGCACTAGTTAGCTGCCCCTGCACTGCTTTTTAAAGGATAGATCAAATTAATATAGCAAGAGAGAATGGGAAATAGAGGAGTTACATAAGTGAAAGGGTGAAAAATGGAGAGCAGAAAGCCTGACTAGAGCAAAGAATGTGTGTAGGAGAGTGGTGAAAGTCAGAATGGAGGAAAAAAACCAACTCTGGAGGATCTTGAATACTAGGCAAACAAAACAAAAAGAAAGAACCATTGATAATCATCTTACCTTAAATGCCATGGTTTGGTCAAATCGTAGGTCTATACTGCATTGTTAGAGGGAGTGGGACCCATCAAACATTTGAAATGTTAGGTGCCCTGTTTTTATAAATTCATTTTCAGGGGGATGCAAAGAAGATTGTATGTGTGGATGTTAGTTATGCATGCTTTGTTGTTGTGGTTCAGTCGTTTCAGTCTTGTCTCTTTTTTCTGGACCCCATTTGGGGTTTTCTTGGCAAAGATAATGGGGTTTGCCATTTCCTTTTCTGGTCAAGCCAACCAGTCTATCCACTGGGCCACCTAGGTGCCCTAATTATCCATGCTATATTTTCTTAACTGCCCTGCAGGTGCTTTTATCTTCTTCATTTGGGTATTAGGCTGCAAAGAAATGGTGTTAATATTTTCCATCTGTGTTTCACAAAAATAAGTTGGATTGGTTTGCCTCAGGGAACATAGAAGTCACGCAGAATGCAATAAGAAACATATTAGACAAATAAAGAAATAGATGGTGTCATCCAGAAAAATCCAAAATGAAGTGTCTACATTCATGCAATATAACATGTTTTTCATAGGCAGATGTAAAACAAAATACAATATCGATTTTAAAATTATCAGAATGGGAGCAAGATGCTTATAAGTGAGTTGAACTTCATTAAAGAAAAAAGGTATGAAAACTTTTTCTCTATGAGTGAAACAATTTGCATGACCAACATATACTTAGGAAAATTTTGCAATCTTATGTTCATTTTATTTTCTTTGGTTTTAGAAAGATTTCTTTAAAGTTTTTTTCATGTTAAATATTGTCATTTATTTCCTCCCTTTGCTTTCTTTGAAAAGAGAGATTTGTCATATATTTTTAAATTTATTTATTTTCAGTTTTAAACATTCCCTTTCATGAGTTTAAAATTTTCTCCCCCTACTGCACCCTACTTCCCCAAGATGGCAAGCAATCTTATATGGGCTGTACACAAACAATCCTATAAAACACATTTTCACATTAGTCCGGTTGCATAGAAGAATTATAATGAATGAGAGAAATCATGAGAAAGAAAACAAAACTAAACAAAACAAAAGAGAAAAGAGTCTAGTATAGTCTGCCGTCCAACTACATAGATCTTTCTCTGGATGTGAATGGCATTTTCCGTCATAAGTCCTTTGAAAAAGTTTTAGGTCATTGCATTGCTGAGAAGGGCTAAGTCTGTCAAAATCAGTCCTCGCACACTGTATCAGTTCATTTAAGTCTTCCCAGGTTTTATCGAAGTCTGCCTATTCATCATTTTTATAGCACAATAGCATTCATTACACCACAACTTGTTCAACCATTCCCCAATCGATAGGCATCCTTTCAATTTCCAGTTGTTGACCACCACAAAAAAAACTGCTATAAATTGCTCTCCAGAATGGTTGGATCAGCTCATAGCTGCACCAACAATGAATGAGTGTTCCAGCTTTCCCATATGTTCATTTTCTTGTTTTGTCATGTTAGCCAATGTGGTGTAATGCGGTACCTCAGACATGTTTTGATTTGCATCTCTCTAATCAATAGTGATTTAGACCACTTTTTCATATGACTACATATAGCTTTAATTTCTTCCTCTGAAAACTGCCTATTTATATCCTTTGACCACTGTATTAATTGGGGAATGAAAAGTTATGTAGTCATAGCTAAGAGCGTTCCTACATGTCATATAGTTTCACCTCACATTTCACTGATCAAGGGAAAAGGGGTTTAGAGATATGTTGTTATTTATCAGAAGCCACATTTCACTCTGAATTAGTTGGGAAATGCATTAGAACCCATGGCTCAGAGTAATGCCAATCTTGTTTTCTTTACGCTGCATCTTATTTCCCATTGAAGGAATAAAGATATTTAGCAAATGAACCCAAACCCTCACTTTTAAGGTAGGTAATTATGAAGATTTGTGGCTCCTCAAGATATAGCAAAAATAATGTTTCTGGATTATCATGAATTCCTACTTCTATAACTTGATTTGATGAAAGTAAAATAAAAACAACACTTAATTTCAACAGGCCAACTCATATAAACAAATGCTACTGTAGAATGATAAACATCATTTAATGAAATGTTCATTAAAGTTTGTGGGGAATTCCATTACATTATATGACCTCATTTCTTCTTTTGTTTTTGAAATTTTAAAAATGTATTTTAAACTTAAATAGAAAATGAGAAAAGAAAAGAATACATTGCCATGTACACAACAGAACATGAGAGGATTCAATGTAAAACAATAAATTTCCATTTTGAGAAAGCCTATATAATATATACTACACATTGTTTTCAAACCTGCTCAGCTTTTCTTTGGTTCCTTATAGTTTTTTCTCTGCTGTGCACTTTTTATTTTATTTTTTCCCCTTCTTTCTCCCCAGCCGTAAAGACTACAATTAAGTGCAAATGTCTATGTATGTATGTATATACATACACATGAGTATATCTATAAATCTATGTGTGCATATACATTCCACATATATAGCTATGTGTGTATATACACATATATATATAAGCATGTATGTACATGCTTATACATATACACACATATCTATAAACAAATGCACTCGTATATATTTGAAAGACCATGCTTATTTCCACTTGTCATCTCCTTTTAAAAGTTGGATAGCATCCTTCTTCCTAAGTCCAGGTCTTTCCATGTTTTTCTGAATCAATCAGCTCATCATTTCCTACATCACAGCAATATTCCAACCCTATCACATCCTATCTGTGAGACAGTCTATGAAAGTTTTCCTCAGTTTTCTGCATTCCTTCTATTCTTGGCTGCATAGGTTTTATTTATACAAGAAAATTTTAGTGATGAAAATTATACATATTTACTCTTTAACAAGGTTGTCATTTTAGAATAGTTTTAAGGTTTGATAACTACTAAATCTGCTTCCTTTACATCTTTTTTCCCCTGGTTTCTTTGAAATTCTTTCACTTTTGTTCATACAAATGAACTTTGTTTTTATTAACTCAGTGAGATAATTTTTAGTAATTTAATTGAGACGGCATTAAATGAATAGATTAATTAGATAAAATTGTCATTTTTATATTGATTTTATCTACCCATGCACAATAAATATTATATCATTTACTTAGATCTGAATTTATATAAAAAGTGTTTTTTTTTATGTTCATATAGTTCCTGTGTCTATTTTGGCAGGTACACTCTCAGGTATTTTATACTATCTAGGTATTTTAAATGGTCTAAAATAATATTGAATAATATTGCTGATATCTAGTTCTCCTTTGATTAAATCTATTTTAACTTTAACCTTGAGCTCATGATAATTACCCCTGCTTTTTTTTACATAATAAATTTTACTCATCATTATTTTATCTTTGTGTGTCTCATTTTTATATCATTTCATGAAAGTAACATTTGGTCGAATTCAAAATTTTAATCTGCTATTCATTTCCATTTTATGAGTAAATTCATCCCATTCACATTCTAAGCTATAATTCCTTGTTGTGTATTCTCCTCCTTCCTATTTTTCCTCACTATCCTTCTCACTCTGTTCCTTTCCTTCCTTACTTCTCTGCTTTACCTTTACTTGCTATGTTGCCCTCCTATTCCTTTACCTACACACCCTTTCAAGAGTCCCTCCCTTATCCTTTCCCCCAGCCCTAATCCCTTGCTCTCTTATTTCTTTCTGAATTTAGAAGACTTTTATGCCCTTCTAGACATATATGTTGTTCCCTCTTTAACCATTCCCAATGAGTATAGTTCTAGTACTACCTACCCCCCTCCAATAGCTACTTTTTTATCAATTTTTCCTTTTATTCCTCATTTGCATGAGGTAATTACTCCTTTTTATCTCTCCCTACACAGTTTTATTGTTTTTTTAGAATCACTGAATCATACTCCACTCATCCCAAGTCTTTTTTCCCACCTACACAAATGGAGATGACAGTCATTAAAGTAATGATAATATTTTCACATACAAGAAGTAAATAATTTGACCTTATTGAGTCTCTTATAATTGATCTTTAGTGTTTACCTTATATTTCTACTGGATGTTATCTGTCAAAATTTCCCTTTAAAGTTCTACTGTTTTTGTCAACAATACTTGAAAGTTTCTCAATTCATTAAATGTTTACTTTTTTTTCTTTCAGGATTATACTTACCTTTGCTATATAAGTTGCCCTTGGTTGGTGACTATAGTATTCCAAGATCTACAGTCCTTTAATGTAGTAGCTGCTAGGTCTTATGCAATCTTTTTTGTAGTTCCATGATATTTAAATCAATTTATTCCTTGTTGCTTCCAATATTTTCTCCTTAAACTAGGAACTTTGAAACTTAGCTATAATATTCCTATAAGTTTTCCTCCTGGAATCTCTTTCAGGTGGTGATCAGTGGATTGGTTTTTTTTCTATTTCTGCTTTGCCTTCTTGTTCTAGAACTTCAGGCCAGTTGCCCTTGATATTTTCTTGTAATATTGTATCAAATTCTTTTTTGTTATGGTACTTTTAGGTAGTCTTACTACTTATTTCTCCTCAATTTGTTCTCCAGATCAATTATTTTCTGATGAGAAGCTTCACATTTTCTTCTATTTTTTTCATTGTTTTCATTTTATTTTGTTTCTTAGAATGTCATTAGCTTCTCCTTGACCATCTCTACTTTTTCAAGGAATCATTTTCTTCCTTAAATTTTTGATTCTCTATTTCAAGTTGATTGACTTCCTTTCCATAATTTTCTTGGATAGCACTTAATTTTTTTCCTATTTTTTCCTCAATCTTTCATATTTAATTTTTAAAGTTCCTTTAAAGTTCTTCTCTTTTTGTGCTTGGGACCATTTGACTCTTTCCATTGAAAAAGGAGTAGTTTTTTTAGCTTCATTATCTTCCTCTGAATATGAACCCACATCTTCTCTATCCCCATAGTAGCTATCAGTGGTTGGGTTCTTTCTCCTTTGCTTGTTTGTTCCTTCTTTTCTCCATTCATTCATTCATTCACTTGCTTGATGGCAGCTATTAATGTAATTGAGTTCTAGTCCCAAGGTATGGGAAGTGATGCCCCAAGCCTCAGGTCATTCTTATTGTTATTTTCTGAGGTCTGTCCTGGGCTCCACTACTAAAACATGGCTAGGACCCCAGACATGCGGATCTTGTTCTCTGTGCTTTCTCTGGTGACTGCAAACCGCAACTGTCCTTTTTTGCCCTGGAATTGAAAGCAGAGATTCTGCTCTCCTGCAACTATCAACAGTCAACAGGGTCCCCGCCTTTCTTCTGCTGCACTCACTAGGTGTTTCCTAGCTCCTTCTCCCCCACAGCAGCAGCTTAGCCCCTCCTTCCCCCTCATTTTCTCAATACAGCTGTACTTGGTGTCCCTCAAAGGTCCTTCAGTGTTCTGGTATTGAGCAGACAACCCACTCTCCCCCACACACACTGTCTTTGTGATGAAAGTTTCTAAGGTTGAAGCTACCTTCCAACCCCAGCCATCCCCAGGGCTTGTTGTCTTTTGATTCAGTAGAGTTGGCCTGGAGGTGTTAGCACTTCACTCAGACCAAACCTCTGCCCCTGGAGGTCAGGTCTTTTCTGGGGGTCTTATGCAGTTGTGTTAGGAGAATAATTGCTTTACTCTGACTTCTGTTTATTGCCAGTGCTCTATGTTCCTTCTGAGGCAAAGTTCTGTCTTTTTCTTTTCTTTTCGTTGAGCCAAACTTTTATACTCTGCCATCTTCCCAGAATCCTCTCCCCATCTCCTTTCTTCTTTAATAGATATTGCACAGTGTTGGGTAAGAAGAACACACGAGGCACTGTGGTAATATAAAACTAGTCTTTGTTGACCTTTCAGAATTGGTCCTGAACTACAAATGTCAGGAGTTAGTAATAAGTTGCTGGCACACCTGAAGGAATAAGAATGATGACTAGCTCTATTCAGCATTGCAGATGAAAGTTTGTAATTAAAAGTGTGTATACAACTGAGAATATAGGGCAAGTATACCTATAAAAATGTGCTATGGCTATAGAACACATTAATAAATTCATAGGAAGGCATCAGATTTAAATTGGAATTAGTGCCTCTCCCTCATCAAGTCTTTTATAAATTTTTAACAATACATAAAAATGTAGAAACTCTTTTGACAATTACCTTCTCTCCTTTCCTCTGACCATTCATTGATGGAAATATTTATAGATTTAATCCATGGAGAAAAGAGAAAAGAAGGGAATTCTTTTACTCTTTCACAATTTAACTCTAATGATACAATGTAGATGACACAATACAATAATGATACAATTTTAGAATAATATTCTTATTACATAGAACAATTTAAATGTACTGGGGAGGAAAAGCATGACACTTTTATAAGAATATGTTTCCAGAACAGAAGTCTATACCTTGCTCATGCATTTAGCAGTCAGTTGGTAAGTATTTATTAAGTGCCTGTTGTTGTTAAGTCATTTTTCAGTCATGAACAGACTCTTCGTGACCCCATTTTGGGTTTTCTTGGCAAAGATCCCAGAATGGTTTTTCGTTTCTTTCTCCATAAGTACTTGCCAAGTGTGAATTACTGTGCTAAACACTGGAGATGCCAGGAAAGTAAAATAGTCCTACCTTTGAGGAGTTTACCTTCAAGTGAGGAAGTCTTTATGCACATATTATAGGACTATATAAAATATATGTAAAATGATTTTTCCAGGGAGGCACTGGTAACTTTGGGAATCAGAGAAGATTTGATGTAGAATTTAGCATTTCAGCTATCATTAAAGAAAACAAGAATTCTCAAAGGCTGTGCATGGCATATATGGGGAATAGCCAGTGTCAGTTTGTAGAGATGGGAAATTGAATGTTGTGTTTAAGGAACAGTCAATAAACCAGTCTCATTGGACTGAACTGTAGGGTTTTTAAAGGGAAAAAATATATAATAAATTAGAAAGATAAGTTGGGGCCATACATATGAATTGGGAGCCTCTGGGGGTTAATTGACCAGACTTGGATTTTGGGACAAAAATCACTTGTGGATATGGACCTGAGGCAGGAAGATCAAGTAAGGAGATATTGAAATGATTCAGACAGCAGATGATGCAGGCTCTGAACTAGGGTGGTGAATATGTAAGAAATGTTAAGGTAGAAATGACAAAATCTCACACCTGTTTAGATTTGTGGTGTGTGAGTGAGTGTGGAGTTAGGGATGACATGGAAGCTGTGAATCTAAGTGCCGTTAGAACAGTATAGTCCAGATGTGCATTATTCACGTATTCATTCTCCTTAGCCTGCCTCAGTGTTCCACTTGACTATAGAGAAGCACGATAATGCATGTCACACAGATGTGCTGGGTACCTGCTCAATTCATCATGTTGACATCAAGGCTTCTTAAAATAGAGCCCAAATATCTGACTTGCTTCCATGGTCAGAAGAAGGTAGGGAACTTGTCAGATAATACCTTTCTCTCCTTAATGAGGGGGATAAAAAAGAACAAAAACAATGCACGGGTAACAAGCAATTGTTTTGAGATCTGGAACATACAAAATGGAATAAAAAGTAAGGTTTCCAGCAGACATATTTTAGACAAGTAATTTTTTAAAATCTCTTTTGTTTTCACTGTTTGATTTCTCTCTCACTCAGTGTTGGTTACCATGGGGATACCTACCCTACCCCATAAAGAGAAAGCATGTAGAGTCATTTTTTTTAGTTTTATTCTGCATCACCCCTTTAGATAAGTTCATGGAAAACCAGAAGGGTTTGGTCATGTTTGATTAGTGTTAGAAAAGTGTCATTTACTGGCTAATTAGGTTTTTGTTTATTTGTTTTGTATCCCTAGATTTAGCATAGTTCAAATACATGGAAGGCACAAGATAAATATTTAATTTTTTGATATTTTGTTATGGAATGTTATGGAATGTTATATCATTTAGAAAGTGCTTTTCATCTCTTATCTTACATGATCCTCAACACAACATTAGGAGGTGAGGAGGATCCATATCATTGTTGATGTCTTACAATCTTTCCTAAACTGTTTAAAAGTTTATTTATAGACACTTCACAATGTATTCTGGAAAATATTGGAATTGAGAGAAATTATTTTTTATTGTTAGAGGTTCATTTGAATACCCAAAGTGATGGGCAAGCATTGAGCTGTCTCATGCATATGCTTCTGCCTTTGGCTCCAATACTAATCCCAGTTGCTCAGATTTTAACACCAATGTTAGAAGTTTCATGTAATGAAACTTCCTATCCACACACTCTTTTACCTCCCTGATCTGAAACAGAACTTTTGCTCTGACCTAGCTATTGTTCTCTTGGAATGACTCTGCTTTCTCAGCTTAGAGCTTAGAATCCCTTCCTTCCTTGCTGAACTATGATTATATCCAGAGTCTCAGGACCTTATGGGTCAAATAGTCTAACCTTTAGCAATACATGAATATCCCCTAAAACATATAAAAAGAGGTTCTCCAGACAACTCCTGAAGATTTTCAGAGATGGAGAAGTCAGGGCCTTGGACTATTCCACAATTGTTAGGCTTTGGTAAGGAGCTAAAAATTACCTCTCTCTAATTTCCTGCACCCATCCAGTACTCCTGGTTCTGCTGTGTTGGGACAAGCATAAATTTAACCTATCTTCTACCTTCTGAAATTCAACTATTTGACGGTAGTTATTGAGGCTTTCATCTGAAGTGCTACCTTTCTGATGGAGAATCTTTTTTTCCTAAAATGAGCACCCCTAATTCCTTCAACTGTTCTGCCTCCAACATTGTTTTGAGGTGACACCTCCTCATAATCTGTGACATCTAGAGCCAAACACAGTGTATGATATGTGATCTAACCAATGAAGAATACAAAAGGACCCTATTTCCCTTGAACCTGACACTACATTCTGCTAATTCTGCCTATAACTACATTTACTATTATTTCTTTAGTTCTATATCATATGGTTTACTGAAATTGCATCTCAGAAAGATCTTTTTCATAAAAATTACTGTCTTGTTTTATCTTCACAAAAGCTATATGTGGATTTTTGGCTATTTTAATCCAAGTGGTAGGACTTCACACATTCCTGTTATATTTCATTTTTTTAGCTTTGATGCATTGACTTCTGTGGACTTTTTGGATTGTAATTTTGCCATTTGCTATACTAACTTTTCTGTGTACTAGAAGTAATTTATGAATTACATATAGTCCATTCATCAATTAACTCATTAATTAAAAATGTTAATTAGGAACAAGTGCAGGAGAACCATTGACTGTGTACTCGCTGCCATATATTCTGCTAGAGATAGAGGGCATTTCCCTAGCCAACTTTATTCATTATACCTAAGAGGTAATTCAGTAGTGGAAATACAGAGAATGCTGTAGTGGCATTCTTTGCTTCCATCTGGACAGGGCTAAAGTGAAGATTCAGTAATGGAAGAAATAAAGAACACAGTATTAGACAAAGTCCTTTTAAAAGTTGCCCTTTTGGAAAAAAAAAGAGAATTAGGTTAATTATATTTATGCAAAACTCTAAGATTTAGCACTTTGGTATAACTATTCTTAGATCTACCCAAATACCAAGATAGATGCTTCTCAGTGGAAAGATTAAAAAGAATTGTGACCTAATTTTCATGGATTTAGATTAGAGTATTTGAAGTAGAAAATAGAATATTGAGAAGGGAAAAAATTCACCTGGTTGGAGTAAAAACCCCTTCTGCTTATTTTTTTCTCTGCCAAATCTAAATATAATTTTGATGATGAGATATATGGAAAACAATCTTTTTTCACTTTTTGCATCATTATATACTCTATGATCTTAATGACAAGGTAAGGGACAAAATATCCATAGCATTTAGGCCACATCTTCATCTGCAATTGATACTTTGTTCCTTGTGAAATTTGAAAATTAAACCAGGAAAATGGGTGCATATATTTTGATTTATAAATTGTCATGCTCATGGGAAGATTTCTTTTCTTTTCCTTTTTCTCTAGTCATATTCACTGTCCATCTCCTTGGAAAAATCACACCTACATTTTAGTTTGAAATGTGTTCTCATAATCTCTCATAGAGAATTAGGAAATAAATTAAACCTTTTGTACTAATGACTTTTATTCTTGCTTCCACCATCCATCAATACCTCTAAAGAATAGTTTCCATTTATGTTAGTGAGAGAAAAGTCAGGCAGGTTACTCCTTGTGGAATAAGAAAATAATTAGAAAATACTTTTATAAAAATGTCAGTGAAGCCATAATCTAATATTAATTTCCCTTTATTTATTCATTAGGTATTTATTTCTCTATTCATATCCTCTCTAGGAGAAAAGCACAAGCTGTCCTAAAGTAGTAAATGAGAAAAAAAAGAAGACAAATGTAGGTGTAGGTAGGAAAAATTCATAATTAATATTTACTGCAGCAAAGTATCTCTGAGGGAACAAGAAGAAGCCAGAAGAAAGAGATTAACCTGACACAAACTGTTGCTTGCATTTATTTCTGTTATTTATACAACCGGTCAAAATCATATGAACTTCAGACCAAATTACTAACTGATTGTCCATGCATATATGCTTCTCATTTCTGTAGATTAAAAAGTAAATACGTTATTATGAAACCAGGGAGGTCAGACAATTAAGGATGTTCTTTTGAAAAAATAATTATATCATTCGATTCCAAGTGGTTGAGTTTGTTCTTATTTATGGTCATAGGTAACCAATCATTATATAAAATATTTTTGACAACCATCAATTATTTCTAGATTTATATCTTGTTCAGCATGTGTTCAGATGACCTAATTACTTCACTCATAACGGTCTAGATTTATTTTCAATTGTTTGTTGTCATGGGTTTAATGTGCCAGACTCTCATGACACCTAAGCAGTTTCTTAGTTGAGTCTCAACGTTCCACATACCAAACTTGTGCTTAAAATTTATTTGAGTTTAGAATTCTTGAGAAACATTCTAGCTGGGTTTGTTAATATGAACTATTGATATTTCCTCACAATTCAAAGTTGCTTTGAACCTGTTTGCTAACTGTGTGATACAATATGATTTAACAATGCAAATTATGCTGAATTTTCATTTAGATCCTGGGAGATTGACAGTCTCTTCATTAAGAAGGAACTTGATATCACAAATATAATAAAACCACCTTTTCAAAGTGAAATAGCAAATAAGAATCAGATTTGTGATTAAAAATTGGTTTCCTAATGTCATTGTTCATTTCAGTCAAATCTTTAAACTGATCACTTCTTTGACTTAATGGGCACCAATTCCAACCCCCCTCTCCCTCCAAAAGTCTTGCTTATAAATTGCTTTCAGTTTACAATATGGAAACAGAGTCATAATTCCTCAGGATCATTCTTTAGGTATCCCTAAGGCAAAACTTATTGGAGTATATTTCTTAAGCTTACTTAAAAAAACACACTTTGTCAAAGCTTTATTTTTCCATTTAAAAATTTCTTCTATTATGCCTTCCCTTTTCCCTCCCATGTAGCCAGGTCATGTGGCAAAGAATATTTTTTTTTAAAGAAAATGAGAGAAATTCAGAAAGCCTGACCAAATACCATGAAAGAACTCTGGAAATATATACAGCATACCACCCCTCTATATCTACCCCCTTTGCCAAGGAATGACCTGGAGGGTATCTTCTCCTATCTCTTCTTTGGGGGAGGGGTATGTTTTCTAATTGTGGTATCAAGGAAGAGATTAAGCACCTATAAGCACCATTTTATTTTTACAAATAGAATTTCATTTGATGCTAACAAAAAGCATGGGAAGCAAATGCTACTATTATCCCCATTTTACAATTGAGGAAACTGAGGCAGACGGATTAAGTGACTTGCCCAAGATGTCAACAGTGAGTGCCTAAGGTTGGATTTGATCTCCTATGTTCCTGATGGAAGGTCAGGTGCTTTGTCCATTATAATACTAGCTGTTTCTATTGTCCATTTACTTTTGATTGATTATGGTAGCAGGTTTTTTCCATTTATATTTTTGTAGTTTTTGTATGATTGATTCTGCTTACTGCCCTTTGCAACCCTGTACTCATCATATTCATTTCTTAAAGTACAGTAATATTCATGTACCACAATTTCTTCAGCCATTCCCCAACTGAAGGATATCCACTTTATTTTCATTTCTTTGTAACCACAAAAAGTAATGACATAAATATGATGAGGTAGGTGGGGAATTTCTGCGTAGACATTTAGTCATATTACTTGCATAATTCCAAATCACTTTCCAAAATGATTGTACTGATTCATAGCTCTATCAGAAGTGGACTAATGTACCCATTTTTACATATTTTTACTATTCCCAGCTTTTTTCATCTTTGCCAAGTGATTGGTTCGTCTTGCACTTCTCATTTTTAGTCATTTGGAACATGTTTTCATATGGTTGATAAATTTTGAAATTTCTAGAAAACTGTTTGTTGAAGTCTTTGGACAACCTATTTATTGGAGAATGACTTTTGGATATATATATATATATATATGTATACATATATATGTGTGTGTGTGTATACAATACACACACACAATGTGTGTATGTGTATGTTATTTCTATTGACCACTGATCATATATTTCCATATCATTTCATAGGCCTCAAACTACTTAGCATGTGAAAGCACTGATGTCACATATACACATGCATATATTCAACATATTATATTTATACATATGTGCACAATGTAACACAATCCATGTGTATGTAAATATACACAAGTGTGTATATGTTAAAGTTAGCTACTCAGTTTTCTCTGTACAGCATTTATAATGGAAATAATTATTTTTAAAAAGGGAAAGGGATACTTTAATTTGGCAGGCAATATCTTAGTTTCTGAGTTATACATTGACTATGTTTTGGTTTCTCCTTAAATAATCAGGGAGATAGTAAAAAATTCACTCCAAGCTACATTATGAGGTCCAATCAGTATATGGGATTTGATGAGAGATCCTAGGTTCAAATTTTGCCTTTCCCTCTTACTGCTTTTGTGTCACTTTACCTACTTTGGCCTGATTTTCTTCAACTGTAAAACAAAGAGGGTGGAGAATATGAATCTTCTTGTCAGAAGACCTGACAGATCCCTTCCCATCTATCAGTTTTTATTCTATTATCTTCTTTATTAGCTCCTTCTATTTCTATCCTATTTTTGTGAATTATATTGATTTGAACACTTGGCTACAAAACTATAAACTTGAGTTTTTTTTCCAGTTCTAAGAACTTGATCTTTTGTTGCTGTATTAAAATATTCCGCCAAGATAATTTCTTAAAGTTACAATGAATATATGTATGAAAATTTCAAATATTTAGATTAAACATTAGAACAGATGATCCCGGCAACAGTTAAATAAAAGCATTGTTTTCCTCTGTTGTGTGTTAGCTCTTTTCTTACAAGTTCCAATGTCAGTGGTTTGAAGGAATTTTATTTACATGTGAATATATTGCTTAAATTGTTTGGATTTGGTTTGCTCACAATCAGAAATATGTATTTACATATTGCTTTTGAACATGAGCTGATTTGTGAGGAATTAAATTTTTGCTAATCAGCCTGAGACAGAGGGAGTGCAAAATTAACTTGATACAGGCATTTGATATTTTTCAGTATTTCTCACTTTTGCTCCATACCCACAACATGGCATCACAGGATAAACACACAGATCTACAGTGTCACTTGCAATTAGCACATTACTGCAAAAAGATTTCACTTACTAAAAAAACATCCATGACTCATTATCCTTTAGTTTTATGTGAGAAGACATATATCAATGCTATGTGTGAAATAATATGTTCAAAAATTTCACACTTTCCAATTTGAATCTGTGTCTGGATTTCAAGTTCACTTTTGAATATCAAAGACTCAGCAGAACCTCCCAATTCAAACTTAAGCAGAACTTTGGAATATAGCAAGATCTCCAGTTCTTTGCCCTGGCTATTATTTGCTACTCGCTCACATGTGAATAGTAGCCCAGACACTAGAAATGGATGGGGAGTTTCTATCCTATAATCCTATGATCACTTCTGATGGATGACTTGTGTCTTAAAATAATGAGGAGTAGCTTAGCTCACACTTACAAAGAAATTTAAGGACTATAAACTATTTTCCTCATCCTCTGCAGAAGAAACTGGTGGATTCCATGCTACATGATTTAATATAGTCTCCAATAATGTGTACTCAGATAAGTCTACATATTTGAACTTCAGTGTCAAGACTGAACTTCTAGGCAAACTTTCAGATATTTCATGTTCAAAATGCCAAAATGCTTAGCTATTTAGAAACATCCAGATGTTTCACATTTCATCTGGATGTTAGGAAACATTCAGCTTACAGTAATAGTAAGATTATACGATCTTATAGGCCATGAATAGGTAAGCTGAATGGAATGGAAGAGACACTGTTACCATCTGCTGTTAATCCCAGGGTTACCAGTTTTTGTCCATTACAGAGTTTGGTACGTGGTAAATACTCAGTGTCCCTATTTTTGTCATTAAAAATAACATATTGTGAGACTTTTTGAGATATGTTCTGAGAAATGCTTAACACTGGCCCTTTCAAAAGGAAAAGAAAAAAATAGTCTATGTACAACACTTTTATATTTAATTTATAGTGTTAATATTTTCTCAATCACTTTTTTAAGTGAAGAGAGAGCCTGGCAAACTATGACTTGAAGACCTTAGGTCTGGAGGTCTAAGAATGGTTTTTAGGCTTTATTTAACAATTTTTAAACCATGTTTAGCTTATAAAGAGAAGCCTTGATTTGTGGCATTTGTCACTTTCTGAGGTGTGAGCAGATCTCAGCTGCCAAGAAGAGCTAATTCTAGTGGCAGTCAATGGTCCATCAAGATGTCATATCTCTCAGGGTCTACTCAGATCCAGTGGGAGTCATGACACATAAATAACACATTGGCAAGACAGACTGTGTCAAAGTATATAATAGTGGAAGAAGTACAAGGTTCAGAATCAAGAGATGAGTGTTTTTGGTCCTTATATATGTAACCTTCTCCAAGTCCCTTTAATAGTCTAGCCCTTCATTTCCTCAGTCTTAAAAATTGAGATCTCAGAAGAGGTAATCTTTTAACATTTTGCAATGAAATAATAGGATTTGTCTCATACACTTATCATTTATTTATTACAATTAGAAGTTTTTAGATTATTTGGAGATTTTTGATACTTTGAAAGGTCAGATGGCAAAATTCAAGGATGAAATAGATTGAAGCAAATTATTCAAAAGATTGTAGAAAAGATCAATGATTTGAAATCAGTTCTGCCTTATTTCTTTCAGGAAATCAAACTAATATATTTAGCAGACTATAGAAAATATACCATAAAGAAAAAGTTATGATAATGTAATGCCCAGTGACTCTTGCACCCAAACTCTCCTCCCTGGCCACCACTATCTTATCCATGTTGTCTCTTCCACATAGGACCAAGCATAATACCTGACACATTGTAGACACATAATAAAATTGGTTCATTTGTTTATTAATTCACTAATTTTCCATCTTTTGTAGATATTAATTTTATAAACTGATGGAAAGAAATTAATTTTTTTTGAAATTTCAAGAACATATATTGATAACATCCCAGTGTCACCCAATGCTAGACTTCAGTTCAAGTACCAGAAGTCACTTATATGCTACTATTTTAGGGGATCCTCAGCTCAGAAATATGCTCATAATTGTTGAGGACTCAGATTCTTCATTTAGAAATTCATTATTTTAATTGAAGGTTTCTCATCTGCTGTTTGTAATGAAGGAGAATTTGAATGAAGAATGACCGAGTCAAACAAAAATCCTTAAAAAAATATGTTTCTTATTATTCTCAAGGGATGTAGAACAAATTCCAATGGGAAACAATCTTGTTGTACAATCCTCATGGCAACCTTGTCACTGAACAAGAGCAGGACACAATGGGGGTGATTTCTGAATGTGGGACCATGCTCTGGTTCGTATTCTAGTTAAGGGCTCAAACTTACATGGAGTTTTTGGCAAAGATCTGACTGGCACTAATTGGAGACTTCCTTATTACCCATAAGGAAAGATGGTAGCAGAGCTAGGACCAATGAAATGAGTGTACTTTCTAAATTGCCTAGTATGGAGTAAGGAATGAGAGATAGGGACAGAGAGAACTTGAATCTACTTGTGCCAATCCATCAAGAGCCTGGAGAAGAAGGGAAGAACGCCCAGTATCTGAGTTTATTGGTATTGGCATACCTGCCTTCTAGGGAGTGGGTTTATTCCACTCAAACCAATTTTCACCAGTTTCACGTTATTAAAATAGAAATGCCTCATGAAAAGGTAATAGATCATCTTAGTCATTTTCATTCAGTCCAAATGAATTCATTTTCTTCTCCTGAACAGGTTTGCTTGAGGATACCAGGTATATTAAATGTGAGGGAAATGGAAGGTCACTGAAAGAATGAGTTTTAGCAAGAGATCCTCAGACAAATTTTCCTCTTACATAATTTTGCTTGGGGTCAATTAATTTAAAAATTCACAATGTAATGTAAAGTTTATTTTCTCTTGTGTGTATAGTATGTCTTTATCTACTTGTAAATGTGTTCCAAAAATACTCCTTTGCAATCTTTTCACAAATATTTACATATATGATACACATCTTTAGTATATTCTCTAATGCTACACACTAGATGGTTTTCAAACATATATTTAATAGCTCTAATGGAAATACTTTATTGTGGGTTCCTGATCTGTGATGTCTTCAGTATACAAAAATCCTAGTGTGGAATTTTTTCCACCAATGAAAATGAACTAGTTTATCATAAATTCTTATGGAATTTATTGTTAGGTTATTTGTTTATAGTCACACGGTGCTATTAATTATATGTTATAAAGTTGACTCGAACCCCTTGTCTTTCTCACTCCAAGATCTGCTGTCTATTCCATGCACTGTATTACATCATAAGAAAATTATATACTAAGATAATTTTATTTATTTTACAAATTTAATAAAACATTTTTTTACCAGATCAAAAAGATAAAGTATAACTGAGTAACTGATAGAAATATAGTTAATTTTAGAGGGACTTAAAAACTTTCTTGGCTATCTTTCACCGGGAGAATATAATTCTGAAAGACACAATGAATGAATTATTTAAATAATTGGTATCACTAAGTATAGTAAGAACAAAAAGAGTGGAAAATATATATTAATATTTTGACAGGTCACTCTTCCAATAGCTTGTTCTCATTTAAGGGGATATTCACCTTGTTTTAGGGTTACTTTTAGGCAAAATGTTTTTGTTTTTTTTACTAGGGAATTGGTTTTTGAAAAATAGTTGCAATTTTATCTACCCAGAAAGCCTTTGACCAGCTGTCAGGATTGTGAAAGATGTGTTTGCAGTGGGTCACTTTCAGTGTAGTTTAAAAAAAAGAGTAAAACAACTAAGCAGATTTCCTTGTTCTATTTTTCAAATTGATATTTCTTCTGAAAAAGGTAGGGCTAGAATCAAAGAAAGATGCTGATTTCTAACCAGATGATATATGGTCAACTCTCAAATATACTAGGTATTGGAGGATTTGAATGTGCTGATCAGCCCTATATTAATCACCATTATGTGTGTATGTGTGTGTGTGTGTGTGTGTGTGTATTTGTCCTTTGTTGCTGAAGAAGACCATGCCTTCAAAGAAATGATGACATGACTTGTCCTTGACTTTGTTTTGAGTGAGGGAGGGCTGTGCAGGTCACTAGCCTCACTTCTCCTCCAGAGTCACCTGAATCCAGTGACCAGATATTCATCAGGATGACAGGAGATGGCCCAGATGAGACAATTGGGGTTAAGTGACTTGCCCAAGGTCACACAGCTAGTGAGTGTCAAGTGTCTGAGGTGAGATTTGAATTTAGGTCCCCTCCTGACTCCTGTACTGATGCTTTATGCACTAGCACCACCACTGCCCCAAACAGCATTATATGGCCTCATGAATCACAATGAATTTCTCAAGGATTGTTTACTGAACTGAATCTGCTTTCACAATTAGGCTCATCATGATAAATTCAACAGGTCTCCCATTTTCAGTCTTGGGATCTCATTTCCCAGACCTTTATCCCAGACTGCCCAGCATGATGACTAGACAGTCCATATTCCACCTCAAACCTTTGCACATGGTGTACCCTCAGGATTTCATTTCTCACATCCAGGTCTTAGAATCTTTGCCTTCCTTCAAGCCTCTGTTCTGAGGCCCCCTCCTCTACATAGCCTTTGCTGATTTCTTTATTTGGTAGTGTGAAGCTAGATCTTGATTACTGCAAATTATGAAGTTCAAGAAGTGGTAGCATTATTCACATATGCACTATTTGAAGTTGCACTTATATGTAAAATGTGGTAATAGATTCTAGCCCAGTGGAAACAATCAATAAGAATTTGATTTTATGCATCTGTTTCAGAAATCATTCTCTCTCTGTGTCTTTCTCTAAACATACACATACATATACATGTATGCATGTCTGTCTGTATACATATCCAGATATAGATATGCATACATGTATGTATTTATTAACTTGTATATTTACATATTCTAATCCACAAATATAATGTAAACTCCTTGAGAACGAGAACATTTCATATTCTTTACATCTCCAGCCCCTAACATATGTTTCCTACAGGAGCATAATAAATGCTTGTGGAAATAGATAATCATCCCATTTTATGGACTTTTATCCCTTGCCTTATTTCTCACTGTCTGTTTCTAAGGTTTCCACTTCTGTCTTTACCTTCACAGCTATCTATTGGGGCTAGTCCAGATCTATTTCTTTTTTCACAGAAATGATACTTTTAAAAATGTTGTACCTGTGAATTGCACCCAGATGCTCTACATACTATCTCTGAACTCCTTCTTAATATAGTAACGCCAGGAGTGATATCCTTGCTTTCTAGGAAATTTGCTGCAGTTATCACTAGGATTATTTTTGTTAGGGGGTCCTTTGTACCTAAAATGAAGTCTGATTTAGAAGATGGATTCCACAAGCAAAAGAGAATCAGAGAAAGAGAGAGAGAGTAGGAGGAGAAAAGGGGGATAGGAAGGGAGGGAAAGAGTGAGGAAAGAAGAAAAAAGAAAGAAAGAAGGAAGGAAAGAAAGAAGAAAACAATAAAACCCAAGTGAAGGTAAATCCTTATTTCTTTCATATTTAAGCATTTATTAATAGGGGCAGGTGATGATCAGGAAATAGATTAAAGTAGATAAACATACAGAAGAAAAAAAGTGACAGTGAAATGATTTTATAGACCAAGTTTATCCAGCGATAGGAGTTATGTGAGAAAAGCCATCTGCTACTGTCAGGAACGCTCTGGCCATTATTTCATTTATTCAATATTTTCCTCCATTCTGTTGTTTCTTTTCTTTTCATTTTTGGAGGTAAATGGGGACCAGTTAAATGACCATTTTTCATGTTTGGCTCTCTGCCAAGAAATACTTTATAATATTTATCAGAAATTCAGCTAGTTAAAAAAATAACATTTCTATGTTTATGATTTCTTTTTCTCCCTAATGAAAAATCCCTTTTGTTTTCATTGGATTATAAGCTTCTTGAGAGCCAGAGTTCTTGCCTTTCTTTGACTCTAGTGCGGTTTCTAGCATATAATTGGTGCTTAATAGCTGCTGGTTACCTTAACATTCAACAGCAGGGGTCAGCAAAACGACAACTTTAGGGTCAAATCCAGCTTACCTTCTGTTTTTGTTTGCAGAAAGCTGTTACTTTAAACATCTTTAAATTTACATAAGTATATATGTATATATATACATATAGTTATAAATATACATATATAAATGCACATCCATTTGTATGTGTATACTTTTTCTGTCTATATACACATATAGATAGATAAAACATTCTTAGCTGAAGAGTTAGACAAAAACAGGCTGAAGGCAGGATCTGACCTCCCCGCAATAGTTTGCTAACCTTTCCTTCAGCGTTTTAATTGAGTCACATCAGATACACAGCACCTAGTACGATGGCGTGCACAGAGCAGACATTCAACTGCTTGAATCAAATGGAATCCATTGTTGGATTTTTACTTCAGCTCTGTTATTGACTCTTCTCTAAATCCTTTCCTTCTTTCAAGGGCTTGCTCATGTCTCGCCTTCTCTATGCAGCCTTCCACAACTATGTCAGTTTTCAGTGAGTTCTTTCTTTGAGCTTCAGTTGTAGGTAAAGTCAGTTTTTGTGTATGAGAGTAAGTATATACATATATATATACATGTATAAACGTATACATAAATATGCATGTATGTGCACGTATTTTTGTAGTAATCTGCTCATACATTCATGTATAGATAGTGGTATATTTATAAAATATAATATCTGTAGTAAAATGTATATATGATATGTAATATAAATATATATTTCTCTTTGCTTTGATCTCTACACTGTCCAATGGACTCTCAACTAAAAGTTGGACATGACTGAACAAATATATTTATACATATAGTTATATATTATATAAACATATGATGTGTATGTACACATAAATTTACATAATATATGTAAATTTACATATATATGTAGCTATATATGTATATGAAAATATGTATGCATACATCATGTATTTAAAGTATCCCCAGCTAGATTTTTGCTAATTTTTAAAAATGTTATTTACTTAATATTTACATTTCTTAAGAAAAAGATTTCACATGAAAAATTTTTTAAAAGACCATTTTTGAAACACTGACCGTTTTGTAGTGATAGTTTACATTTAAAAAATTTGTAATCACTTCAAATGTGACAAGTCAGATTGTGCATCGGAAATGAAGGAAACATATTATGTGTTCAATCATGATTACTTAAGAAATTTGTAGGCACTATCAGTTAATTCTGCTAACAAGAAAAGAATCATTTGTTTATGGATGCTGCCAAGCCCAAGAAAAGTTCCTTAATTTGCATTTTATGAGAAAAAAAGACTAGGTTGACACCAATTGTGTTATAAAAAACATAGTTTTATTAGTTTTTTCTTTTAAATTTATTATTTTTTAAACATTCTTTTCTTTTTAAATTTTGAGTTTCAAATTGCCTTCATTCCTCCCCTACCCCACCCACTGATAATGAACATAAAATTATATAAGTTATACATGAGAAATAATGTAAAAATATTTCCATATTAGGCTAATCATAAAAAGCATATATATAATGTATACATATATGATATATGTTTTATATATATACAAACATATACATGTATGTATGTATTTACACTCAGAGTTGATCAGTTTTCTCTCTGAAGGTAGATCGCATTTTTTTCATCATGAGTTACTTGATTTTGTCTTGATTCATTGCATTGCTCTGAGTAGTCAGACTTTTCATAGTTGATCCATCGTTACAACATTGCTGTTACTGTGCGACATCTTGGTTCTTCTTACTTTACATAGTATCAATTCATATAGTTCTTGCCATGTTTCATTTTTTTAATGACTCACCTCATCATTTCTTATACCATGAGTATTCCATAACAATAATATGCCATAACTAGTTCAGACATTCCCTAATTGATGAGTATCCACTCAATTTTCAATTCTTTGCTACCGCAAAAAATAAAACTACTGTAGATATTGGTGTGTATGTATATATATATATGTATATATATATATATATATATATACATATATATATATATAGATAGATAGATAGATAGATAGATAGATAGATACTTTTCCATTTTTCTTTGATTTCTTTAGAATATCAAACTGGTATTTGTATTGCTGGGTCAAAGGGTATGCTCATATTTAGAGCTCTTTGGCATAGTTTCAAATTGTTCTCTAGAATGGTTGGATCAGTTCACAAATCAACTAACAGTTTACTAGTGTACCTGTTCATTTGTCATTTCTGCCAGGTGTGAAGTGGTACCTCAGAATTAATATATTTTGCATTTCCCTATCCAGTAGTGATTCAAAGCAGATTTTCATGATTGTAGATAAATTTCATTTCTTCTTCTGAAAATAATCTGTTCATAAACCTTAACCATTTATCAATTGGGAAGTGGCTCCTATTTTTTTTATAAATTTGAGTCATTTTCCCATATATTTGAGAAATAAGGCTTTTGTCAAAGAAACTATAAATTTATTTTTCTATAACTACATTGTCAATGGTACTTTTAGAAGAATGTAGTTTACCTGCTTGGCTATTTTAATTAAGTCTAATTTTGCTTTTGCTTTGTCTGACATAATGATTGTACACCTGCCTTTTATACTAAAGTTGTAGCATAATAAATTCTACTGTCGTCCTTTAACTATGTGTGTGTGTTTGTGTTTTTCAAATGTGTCTCTTGCAAACAACATATTGTTGGATTTTGTTTTCTAAGACATTCAACTGTGCATTTTCCTTTTCTGAGTAAGCTTATCTCAGTCACATTCAAAGCTTTGATTGTTAACTGTGTATTTCCCTCTGTCCTAATTTTCTTCTCTTTATCCTCTCTTTTCATCCTGTCCTTTCTCAGCCTCTAACCACTGTATTCCTTAATCCATCCTCTTTTTTTTTAACATCTCCTCCGTTCCATATCTCTTATTTCCTTCCCCTCCTATTTCACTACTAGGTAAAGTAAATTTCTGTACCCAACTGAATTTGTATAAATGGGTATAGTTCAAGGATTGCCCATCCCCCACCATTTCCCCTCCAGCATAAAAGCTCTTTTAGGAATTCCCCTTCTTTGTGAGAAAATTTTCCCTTTTCTATCTTTTCTCTTCTCCCAATGCATCCCTCTTTCTCACCCCTTCCTTTTCTTTTTTTTTTTTGGAGATTATCCTAACATATCAACTCACATTCATGCCCTCCACTTATGTAGGCTCCTTCTAACTGTCCTAAAATAATAAAGCTCTTTGGAGTTACATGTATCATATTCCCATCTAGGAATGTGATCAGTTTACCTTTATTGGATCCTTTATAATAACTCTTTGATAATTATCTTTTTATACTTCTCTTGAGTCTTGTGTTTGAACATGGATTTTCTGTTCAATTCTAGTCTTTTCATCTGAACCATAGGAAAGTCCCCTATTTCATTACATGTCCATTTTTCTCCCTGAAGGAGTATACTTGATTTTGCTGGATAGGTTATTCTTGGTTGTAATTCTGGCTCCTTTGCCTTCTGGAGTATCATATTGCAAACTCTTCTCCTTTAAGGTAGAAGCTGCTAAAGGTTATGTGATCCTAAAGATGCCTCCATGATATGTGAATTGCTTGCAATATTTTCTCCTTTACCTGGGAGCCCCGTAATTTGGCGATAATATGACAAGTTTTCATTTTGGCATCTCTTTCAGATGGTGGTCAGTGGATTCCTTTAATTTCTATTTGACCCTCTGGATATAAGTTATTGAAGTAGTTTACCTTGATAGTTTCTTGAAATATGATATCTAGGCTCTTTATTTTTTTGATCATGGCTCTCAGATAGTCCAATAATTCTTAAATTATCTCTCCTCAGTCTCTTTTTCTAGGTTGCTTGGTTTTTCCAATGAGATAATTTGTCTTTTCTCCTATTTATTTTCTTTTGACTTTGTTTTTCTTATCTTTATGACTCATGGAGTCATCAGAATTCCTTTTCCCAATTCTAATTTTTGAAGATTTATTTTCTTTAGTAAGGTTTTATATCTCTTCCCCCTCACACAATCAGGCCAATTCTGCTTTTAAATGAGTTCTTTTTTTTCAGTATTTCCTATCCTATTTCTTGACTTTGAACTTTATGTTAGTTTGACTCTGCTCTCCTGGCAGGAGCGTGGTGGGGGAGGCACTGTACCAAGTCTCAGGTTTCTTTGCGCTATCATTTTCAGAGTTAGTCATTGAGGTCTGCAAGTTTTAAGTGTTTTTCGGGTGGTTTCTCAGGTGATCTTGGGAGATGTATGGCCATTGCTTTTCTGATCTGTGTTCTGGTCTTTGCCTGGCTAGGGCCCTTGCTGGCCTGCAGCCACAGGAATCTTGGCACTGTGACTGTGACTAGGGTCTTTGATCTCCCTTAGCCAGAAGTACTAACCCTGGTCCTCACCTTAGAATTGTGGCACAGAGATGTTTTTGGAAAACAGAGTTGTCCATCAGTCCAGCTAAACTCAGTGCCAGCAAAGTGTCCTCTCTAATATTTTTATGGCCAATTTTCCACCCCTTTACTATCTCTGGTCTAAGAAAGCTGCTCCCAAAGCTGCTACTGCTGCTGTTACAGCTTCCTCCATGGTCTGCTCCTGCTCTAGCCAAATGTGCTTCAGGCAGTCCCCATCCCCAATATCCAAAGTGTCTCACTCTGACCTTTTGTTGTCTCTGCCACTCCAAAATTTTATTTGAGAAGTTATTTTAAAGTTGTCTAGAGGGGACTGTTGGGAGAGTTTGACCAGGTTGGTATCTTTAATCAGCAATCTTTATTAGATTCTTTTCAAGTAAATAGAAGTTGGTTATTCCGAGAGAGAGAGAGAGGGGGGAGGGAGGAAGAAGGGAGAAAGAGAGAAAGAAAGTGAGAGAAAGAAGAAGAGGAGGAGGAGGAAGAGAGAAGAGAATCAGAGAGAAAAAAAGAAAAGAGAAGAGAAGAAATTGTCTGAAATGAGTTTTTTCTTTGGGGGAGGGATTTATATTCTGTTTCTGCCTAGGAAATTGTCATTGATGCACTCATAGAGACATTGCTAAATAATTACGCTTTTCCTATCTAGGCACTGTTTCCATTCAAAGTTGTCCATGGGATAATTTTGATTTGCTTGTTATATTTTAGAGTAATAGATTTTATTTTCTTTATTGCTTTTAGGTTACAGTATTAAGAAACCAAACTAGAAATTTTGTATTGGTATTATCTATTTTCAGTTAATCATGTTGTATATATGTATATATATGTATACATACATGCACACACCTCTTGATTTTCCACTGAATTTCTGATTTCATTACATTGAGTGCCCCTCCACACCCCATCATAGTTCATTCATGTTTTCTGATTCTATATTATGATTCTCCATGTCTTTGCATAAATATCATTTAAAGGCACTATCTGTTGCCCTGAAGACATTCTTCTGTCTTTTTAATGAACACTCCCTGTCTGTTACCCTTCTCTTTTTTGTGTTATCAGGCTACCTCATTTCCTGGTCATCCATGTTCTTCAAGATGTTTTTTTCTACCAATCTTGTACAAGAGTCAGCATTGATAATATCTTGTAACCTACTTATACTCATTGCATATCCTTATGTTGACCTTTAGGTCACATGTCATTTTGATTATTTTGAGGGAGTTGTGTTCCATGTCTGGTCAACAGTATTACATCACTAGAAGAATACTAATGTTAAAAGATATGCTGTGACAACAGGTAGTATATTGGATTCACTGAAATTGTTACCCAGTTTCCAAAGTTAGAGATACAAGTGAGTCTCCTCCTCCTATCTGCTTCTGAGTTCAGATTATATCCTATCAATATTGCTTATCTGCATGACATATGCTGAAGGATTCATTGCACTCTCTATCCTCTCACAGGAGGCATTGTTCATCCATTTGGTTTTTCCTGTTGGGATTTTTTTGAAAAATTATAGATCTAATTGAACAGGGTCTGCAATGTTATTGTACTCAAAATAACTGGTTCTTCTGATGAATTTCTCTTTCATTAGAACTTTTTTCAGGACATCCTGAATAGAAGTGTTGAACACCTTTGGAGTACACCTCCCTCCCTTCCTCATACCTTTTGCGATATTAATAATTATAGGATCATTCAAGAAATTAACCTCTAAGGTTAAGCACAGCAAGGAATCTTCTATGATTTTACGACAGAAAATAAAAATTTTTAGAGGTGTTAACTGAGTCAATGATTTTTTTAAAAATCATAATCTTAACGGGATCTTGTACTCTCTCTTCTATCTCAATCAGTTGTGTGATTATAAATATATGGTATATTGCAGAAAATGACTTCTCATATTTTGAGCAAAAATAACCTCAATATATTCATAAACTATTCTCACAAATATTTTGTGTAAGAATAAACAAGGAGCTAACTATTTTCTCAGTTACCTTTTTGTTACAACAATTTTTCATCTTTTTAATTGTTCTAAATTTTTTCTGTCTTTGAGATTTATATAGAATTGATCCTTGGGGTTTTTTAAATTTTCATCTCTGGCATGGAGTTTTTCTGCAAAAAATATGATTAGGTTCAGGGCTCTTCTGAATTTCTTTTGTTTCAATACTGTTCGCACTTCTTTATATAGAAATTGAAGAATAAGGTATTAAAATCAAATAGAGCTAGTTTTGCTGTGATTAATGATGAAAATAGATTCATGTGAAAAATGTCTGGTTTCCTGCTATATATTATCTCACTTACAATTGAATCTGCATATACCCTATGGATAACTAGGATTATGTGAGTCACATGCCAGACTTTCTTCAGGCTTACTTCCCTCTCCATTGGTTTCCACAGTTTTTGAGGCATTTCTCATATTCTTTCATCCTTTGTAATGTTTTGTAGGGGGATTTAGAACGTATAGTGATATTGCCCTTGGCTGCCATGTTTTTCTGCTTGGCAAAGAGAACCTAGTGTTTGTTGATTAATACGACTCTTAGGTTCTTCAGGGCTATTCATTAAGGGCTATATCATTTATAATGACTGAATAATAAATAGAAATAATTAGTCAGCCTTATTTACATTTTTTCAAGTATCTATGTTGTTTGTCACTTGGCATTTCCACAATCTTCTGATTCTAGCCAGGAAGAAAAGGTCTATAAATTGAGGGCCTGATGTTTCTAGGCTCTTCAGTTTCTGACTCCTAAACAATTTTTTCCAACCTTTTGGTCTCTTTTTCACTCTGTCCTCTTTTACTTAGAAATATCAAGAATATTATGAATTAGCTTGAAGGATCTCATCAAGTTCATAACACAATTTCTCTACTTCCTTTTTTGTAACAGATATTGGTGCATCAGCTATAGCTATCTTCAAGGCAGTTCCCCTGCTTATTTCAATCATGATTGATATAAGACAGAATGACCAATTGTCCCATGAAATAATGTTTCATATTTCCCATGTCATTACAATGTTTCTTTCATTCACCTCTCTGAGGAGCAGACACATATCATCTTTCTCTTTAATGGTTACTTCTTCATTTCTATTTTTATTGTGATTATAGTGAGTGATAAAAAAGACATGTTTATGACATATAATATAGACAATATATATTATAATATACTATAATTGTAGATAACAATAGATTATAACATAGACATCATTCTGAACAATAACATCTTCATTTTTAGACAAGGATCTCTCACTGAGTACCCCGATGGTCTAACTAATATTTGTAACTGGACTAAAAATCATATGTGTCTCAGCCCTGTCTGCTTATTTTTCTTCTGTTGTCATGAAAGCACAAATAATTTCTATTATATGTAATACCTGGCTCACAATGCATAGAATTCATTATCAAGTGGTTAACCTGTGGGTCAAGAATTTTTATCTGTCTGATCACTAGAGAAATACAATCTCTAGACCCATATTCAAAAACTTCCCTGTTCAATAAAATGTGCCAGAGCTACTAGTCTCCCAAGATAGCTTTCAAGAAACCAGTGTCAGCTATATACCTATAATCCCAAGATCAAACATTAGACCACTAGAATAGAACTTTCTTGCAAGATACATAGCAGAGACACTTTGACATGATGGAGACAGGGTTTTCTAAGTTCAGACCTGGCCTCAGACTTACTAGTGTGAATCTAGGTAAGTTACCTTAACTCAGCATGCCTTAAGCAATCCCAGAGGACTCATCTACTAAGTCATAGATGAGTTGTGATATGTCCTCTCTCCTACTGGGAAAAATCTCCCACACAAGTTCTCCAAACTGGTGAAATTATATAGAGCCTTCCTATTTTCACCTGTAAATATATGTACACACAAAGTGTGGTAGATAGACTGCTAGGGCTGCAATTGGGAAGACCTGAGTTTAAATGTAGCCTCAGGCATGTACTAGGTATGTGATTCTGGGCAAGTCATTGAATCTCTACTTGCCTCAGTTCCCCCAACTGGGATAATTAAATAGAGAAGTCCCTACCTCCTAAGGTTGTTGTGAGAAAACCAAAGGAAAAGATGTTTGCAAAAATCATTTAGCATACTGCCTGGCACATATTAGGTACAAAACAAATACTTACCACATTTCCTTCTTACCACAATGACTCTTCATGAGCAGAAGAGAACCCCACACTACAGCTCTCATTTCAGTCTTTTCCTTTGTCTAGCAACATCTACAGTGTTTTTTTTACTACCTGCGTAGGACATTTCAGCCTTATTTATTCTTTAGTGATAAATCCTTTTGTCAAATTTAGAGCTTGCTTGGACTTAAGCTAAATACAACACTAAATGCCCATATGGTTGTCTTCTTTGATTGATGAACCATGAAAGACAAAGACAACTGGATTGTTGTTATAAATTTAAAAAAAAAGACTCCCTGTTGTTTGTTTTTAAAAAAAAACTCAAAAAACTATAAACAGAAGTCCTCGATAGCTGGCATGCTAATTTTCTCAGAGACCTTTACATCAAGTTAGGGCTGGAAAAAAGTAGAAGAGATATAATCTATTCAACCAAAGCATATGGTGTCAACTTAGACTTGCAACATGGGAAATAAAAGAGAACAAAGAGGAAGAATCAGAGGCTTACTGCGTGTTTGATTAAGGGCCAGATGAGGGACAAGGCAGGTATACCCCCAGTGTGACAACACTATCCTTATGAACATAAAAATTGATCTAAGAGGTAAACTGTGGATGCTTATTCTAATTACAAAGTAAATTTTTTACTTTAAAAAATTTAACAGCATTTTTTAAACAACCACATCCCTTAATACATTTAAAATTTTATTCAATTGATACAAAATTAATCTGTTCAGTTTTTTCAGGTTAACATCCATTGTATTCAAATACTACTGCTACCAAATCACATATATATCCCTTAGAATAATACATTAAGTGCTAAGATTTCTCCTAGGTAGGACACTAGAGGAAGTCATGCCTGTTATTCCAAGAAATAACTGTGTTCACAAGAAAACAAGGGAGAAAGAAAACCCAAGTTAAGAATAGGTCCCAGCCATAACAGATATACCACATTCCTAACTCCACTTTCCATGTTTCAGAGAATGGTTGTTTTACAGGTATATGAAAGTCATATTAGGTGACAATGCAAATCATAGCACATATTTCACAGGATGATTTTCTCTTGGTTTTTCAATTTCAGAAATCAAAAGCAAAACCCATGAAAATTTACATTTGAATTATAGAACAAAGATGATCATTTTGAGAATTAATGTTTTATATTTGGAAATGTTTTTAATACAAATCATGCAGGATTATTTTTCATAATTTTAATAGAATCTCAGGGTACTTGAATGGGAATCTCTCATTAGATTGGAATATTTTTTTCTCATTCTTTGATGTGAACTTATTTCTCTGTGATTATCAGTGATTATCTTTAATTAATTGTCTCCTATTTCTTTGTGATATTTTGTTGATTTACCTTGATTCAGGTCTGTGTTTCGTCAGTTACTATGGATTTGGGTCTGCTTCCCACTGGTTATCGAGTCTTTGCTATGCTGAACCTGTTTCCATCTGATTATCCAAGGGCGTCCCTGATGTGAACTTGATGAA
The DNA here is from genome assembly GCA_028658325.1 of Potorous gilbertii. Taxonomy (NCBI): domain Eukaryota; kingdom Metazoa; phylum Chordata; class Mammalia; order Diprotodontia; family Potoroidae; genus Potorous; species Potorous gilbertii. The sequence continues at coordinate 486,320,855 of CM053771.1, forward strand.
AAATAAGTAGGGGGTATATAAATTGAAAACCTGGAAGTTTAAAAACACATACAAAGCAATTGTCAAAATGAAAGAACTGTTTAGTGATTGTAGGCATTTTATATCTTATTTTCTCTATAGAATTATTCCTAACAGCCTAGTGTTAAGGGTGAGACCGTATTGGCTCTCTAGTACACACACACAATTCATAAACAGAAATGAAATCATTTAATTTCCCTGAATCTCAGTTCTGTCAATTGCCAAGAAAGTGTTAGATTAGAGTCCCACGGGTGGGGAACCTCTAGCCCTGAGGTCACATGTGGCCTTCTAGGTCCTCAGGTGAGGTCTTTTGATTGAGTCCAAGTTTTACAGAACAAATCCTTTTATTAAGGGGACTTGTTCTGTGAAGTTTGGATTCGGTCAAAGGACCACACTTGAAGACCTATGGGGCCACATGTGGTCTGAAGGCCACAGTTTTCATCACCTGTGGAGACAATCTCCTTAGGCTTTTCTATCTAAAATTCCCTTTAAACATACATTATTTCTTCTTTCCCTCAATGTAGTAAACTCTATTTTAGCATAAAGAATATACTTATTGCAATATAAAATCATTCTCTCTCACCTCCTTTTATCCATTGTTCTGAATTCATAGCATCTCACCATTAATAAGGTGCCTTGGTGGCCTTGTAATGCAGACTAATACCTGGGAAAGAATCATCTACATTAAACCCTACAAATAGTTATCGGGTGGTCCTTTGTTTGAAGGGCTGCCGTGGTGAACAGCCCACTATTTCTTCAGGCAAGCTGTATTCACTTTGGTAGAGTTTTAATTGTTGGGAAGTTTGTCTTTATATTGAGCTTAAAAATATTTTTGGCAACTTTTAACAACTTCTACTGGTGACATTTCTCCCTCCCCACTCACCTTCCAGGGCCAAGCAGTACAAGTCCATTCCCTCAAGAAGAAACACTATTTATAAAACACACCATTTATAAAGCACATATTAGATGCTTAATTAATACTTGTTTCTTTCCCTCTTCTTTCGCATCACAACCCTGCAAATACTAGAACTCAGTATTTCATAGCTTTCTAAAGGTTCTTGATTCCTTGCTATTCATTCTTAGTTTCTTGAACCCATGAGTGTTTTCCAACTGATTCACCATCTAGATAGGTTTTCTCTGGGCATGTTTTATTTTATGTGTATTCTTCCGGAAATGTAGCAAGCAGAATTTATTTACAGAATTACTTTTTATACTTATGGCCTCTCTATGGCACAATATAACAGGACTGTGACCTTCCTTTTTCCAGTCACAGGAAACTAGAATTTAGTAAGTGTATACTATTGTTCAGGCATTGTGCTAAGTGCTAGGGAAAGAAAGAAAGGCAAAAAACAAAAACAAAGAAAAAAATAAACAGTTCAAATTCTCAAAAGGCTCACAGTCTTTGGGGCAGACAACATGCTAACAACTATGTACAAACATGATATGTATGGGATATAATGGGGGTAGTGTAAGGTTACGGAGGACTTTAACAGGCTTCTTTGAGAATATGGACTTTAGCTGAGACATGAGTGAAATCTGGGAAGGTAGGAGGGAGGAAAAGAAAAAGGGAGGGGCACAGAGAGAGACAGAGAGAGAAAGACAGAGATCCTTGTGTGAGGAATAGGAAGGAGGACACTGTGACTGGTATGGAGGACAGTTAAGTATAAGACCAGAAAGTTAGGAAAAGACCATGTTATGAAGGACTTTAAATGCTAAGCAAGGAATTTTCAAATTTGATCCTGGAGGTAACTGGGAGGCATCGAAAGTTATTGAATAGGAGAGTAGTATGATCAGATATTGTGCCCATTTTAGTGCAGGTTCTATTAAAATATATTTATGTGCTTTGTTTGGGGCATAGAATGTGTCTTTCTACTAAACAACGAAGTATGTTATTTTTAAAGCTTATTTTCTGAGCTATCCCACAAAAACCTGTTTAACTCATAATTGATGGAGGAGAAACAATGTGGCTTAGTGAAAGAGTGCTAGTTTTAGGGTTGGGAAGACCCAGGTTCCAATCATACTTCTGAAGTTTACTTACCTGCACAGCCCTGGCATCTTTCAAGTAAATTGTAAACAGATTTCTTTTTTTTTAATTTTTTTATTTTATTTATTTATAAATGTTCTACAATTACTTCCTTAAAATTAAGATTTTATACCCCCACACCTTCCCCCCCTACCCCCCTCCCTCCCCATGACACCATACAATTCTGTA
>CM053771.1:486323584-486372682 GCA_028658325.1 Potorous gilbertii
AATGTCCAGTGTATTGGGGAGGGGGGAGGGGACTAATGGGGAGAAAATTTTGGAACCCAAAATCTTGTGAAAATGAATGTAAAAAGTTAAATAAATTTATTTAAAATAAATAAATAAATAAATAAAGTTCTTTTAACCTCATTATGAGTCTAAACTAATTGAAATAAAGATGGCATCAGAAGGCCTAACTTCTGGGGAGGGTTGCAATAACTTTTCTTTATCTACCTAAACATGGGTAGGGTTATTTTTCAGTCATTATTTTAAAAGTGAACTAAATCATGTTCAGATAATTGTTTCCACAGAACATTAAGTTATAGGGGATAAAAGGATCATGGGACTTGTTTTATAAGAAAGGTCAATTTCAATAAAACAATTCTTTTATAATTTCAGTTTTAGTTAGTCATAAGGCAATTTAAGATCTTTCATGAAAATATATGGGGGATATTTTGTACATACAGAGTCTTTACAATAATGTACTTGGTTATAAACTTCGTATTTGTGTGTAAATATTATAAATATATCTATCTACATCTGTTCCTGTATCTCCATATCTAGTTCTACTAAAAAAGTCTGCCAAGTGAATGCTGGTCACTCTAACCAACTTTGCCACTGACTTCACACCTGGGACCCTGAACTCTTAGGTGTTGTGGTTGTTCAGCCATTTCTGTTGTATTTGACACTTTGTGACCTCATTTATGGTGATCCTGGCAAAGATCCTGGAGTTGCTTGCAATTTCCTTCTCCAGTTCATTCAATGGCAAGCACAGTTAAGTGACTTGCCCAAGGTCACACATTTAGTAAATGTCTGAGGTCAGATTGAACTTAGGAAGATGAGACGTCCCCATTCAGCACATTAGCCACTATACCTCCAACACCCCAGTATTTAGGTACGTGATTTATAGAATGAGAGGCTATATAGCATAGGTTAGCAACCATAACAGTCACTTTCCAGGGTTGTATTAAATGAGACATTATCTGTAATAGGCTGAGCACAGTGGCTGGCACATAGGAGGTGTTGTTTAAATATTAGCTTCTATCATTAACAATAATAGCCATTGTTATTGATGAGTAGTAATTATTATGTGACCTCTGAGCTACCTCTCAATTCTAAAGGGTCATGAAGATTCTGACACAACTGAATAACAAACTAAGTACTAGAGATGAAATGGTCTGCCAAAGCTCACAAAGTTAGTGAAAGGATTGAAACTAAAACCCAGAATCCGCATTCATATATTCCTTTAGGTACCTAGAGTTAGGAAGACGAGTTCCAATATGACCACAGATGCTGACTAGCTATAAGACCGAGGGAAAACCTCTTACCTCTCAATTTCCTCTTCTGTAAAATGGGAATAAATAATAATATCTACCTCCCAGAGCTGTGGAGATCAAGTGAGGTATTTGCAAACTTTATGGTGCTATATAAATGATAGTTAATATTATCTTTGTTGCTATTCATATATTCATAAATCCTGCTTTCTGAAACACTGATGATAGAAATCAACGTTTAAATAATGTTTCAAAGTTTATCGACAAAGCACTTTTTCTCATAAGAACTCGGCTGAGAACATAGCACACACGTGGTTTTCCTCATTTTATAGATGAGGCAGCTGTATGATATCAGGGATTGTATGTGTTTCCTATGGTCATACACTTCATAAATATTAGAACCAGAATCTGAACACAGATCTCTTGATTCTAAGCACAAGCTTTCATTCTGCTACACCACCACAACTCTAATACTGTCTCTTCCAATTGCCAGATGTTTTTCCATGGAGTTTTGAGAAAATATGCAGTCTTCAAAATAAAGAAGAATCAGTGTTAGCATCCAAAAGTCATCCTATTTCAATGTGCATCAATAGCTTCCTTATAAGGTTATTGGTCATTGGTCACTCACTGTGTTACTACCCATGAAACTACCAAGCACAATGAACTACACTAGGTGCTGGTGATATATAGACCCCACTCAGTCTATGCTATTAAGTAACAGTTGCTCTGTATTTTCCCTAGAGTCTATTTCAAAAATATTGATCCCTAAGGCAAAATTTACCCAAACTCCCAAATTATCTACCCCCAAAATACCCCAAATGCTGGAGATTAAAAGAAGAAAGAAGCTTGTGGTATTGAAGAATTATAGTCCCAGAGCTGGATTTGGAGTGTAAGTGATTTGAAACCCTGGCTCTAACACTAGCTGTATGACTGTAGACACATCATCTTAATACTTTTGACCTCAGTTTAATCTATAAAAGAAATAGATTGAGCTAGTTTTTATTTCTCTGAAATATGCAGAATTGTGGTATGTATACAAGGATGTCTTCTTTTCCTTACTAGAATCAAAATGCTTCCTTTCAGTTCTTAAATAACTACCAGAAGTTAAAAGTCATACGTGTTTCATGTTGGGTATTTCTAGGTAAAAACACAATTTCCATAAGATACAAATGTTAATGGAATTCTCTTGCAATAAACTAATGTGGAAATTGCTACAGCTTCTACCTGCTGGCATATAACATATAGTGGTCTAAGTAAAATAATGGACAATTTGGTATTCGACCAAAGAATAAATTAAAGGATTCCTCCTGGTTTTTTTTAATGATATGGCCATAAAGTAGCAAATAATGGCTTTTTCCCTGTCAAGTCAAATAAGCTTTTTTGTATATAATTTATTTTGTTTTTACAGATTTATGTAAAATTGACCTGATTCAAAGCAAAAGCACAAAATGTATTTCATAAGAATCATTTCCATAATTGTGTCCATAATTTATATTTACTTGAAAACTTAAATAAGAAACAGGGAAAGAGAAATCTAACATTACATATAAATTACACATGTTATTTATATAACATAGCAATAGAAAGAATGAAAAATAAATTAAAATCTATATCCACTTCATTAGTGTTAGGAATCCTGGCAATGCTGCTCTTACATGTTATCTGTTTTTTTTTTCTAATTAAATTTATATTGTGCAAGTTGATCAGTTTTCCCCAATATGTATCTGGTTGCCATTTTCATCACTAACAGATAGCATTATTAAATTTTTAAAAAATTGTTCTTTTACTTCAATAAATGTTGCTTCTTGTTACACATTCATGCAGATCACTTAAAATGCTCAAGAAATGAATATACATTTCATCATTTAAAATTATTGAGAGTATAGCTAATATGGCAATGCTGCATTCTAATGTAAAATTATATTGAGCTCAACATAATCTCAGTATGAGGAGACACTGATTCAATTTTCTAAGTCTCATAAGATGAATTAAAATAATTTTGGCCAGCAGTGTTCCTATTTGAAGCATCAGAATGAGGGAGTGTTTGCATTTTTATAGTATTATTAGAGTGACTAATGTCCTAACTAATAAGAAAAGTAGTAATCTTCAAAGAAATGCTCCTTAATTCATAATTATGTGATAAAGTAAGAAGTTATTAATAAAGTATCATTTTCATCTGTTCTTCAATTGAAGAACCTCTTATTAGCATCCTTTGCGACCCCCATTTTCCTCACACCTACTTCATAACGACAAAGCTCTTAGACAGTCTAGTGCTTTTAGTAAATGAATAAACATCACCACTACCATCCTATCTTAATGAATAGAGCCGAAATGCTCTTTAAATGATCAAAAGTAAGTCTTTGTCAAAAGGCTTATGTGACTTTAAAAACAGCAATGTGTCTCTAGAAGACTGGAAATCAAGAACATGGAGGAACTCCTCAGTTATTTGGAAGAATATTAAAACCACAGACAAGGCCTGTTTACCAAAGAACTGCAAAATGGCGGGTTTCCAAAGAAATGGAAAATGAATAAATTGCAACTATCTAAAACGGAACCGTGATTGAGAAACTTCCTAACATCAGTGAGTGAGATCTCTGGCCCCCAGCATAGTCTAACTGTCAAATGAGTGTAATCTTTCCAGTATATTTGGCCAAAGAGGATTTAGCATAGGTAGCACTAATCCTAGAATTTTGTGATTCAAATCAAAATATACTCATCTATTGACTAATTTTAAAAACTGAGTAAATAATAATGTAATCTTTTAATGGTATTTTTTTTTGTAGACTGAACAAACAAGTACAAGAGAACAGAAAAGGATGACGTTTTCTTTCATTTTGTTTTACTTTTCCAGAGAAAAGCAGAGTAAATGGGAAACTCCCAGTATATGCTAAACAGGATCTTTTTGGAAAGAAACAATCAATAGTTTTAAGTTGCAGTCTTCTAAGATAGTATATTTCAGATGAATTTACAGCATATAACAATTTATTAAACAAGATTCATTAGGCTCATGGGTACTTATAGCACTGTTAGGTATCACATTGACTGCTTATACTGTACTTTTTACTAAACTATTCTTTCCAGATAGTCTGCTCAATAATTTATGAGTTTTGTAAATCTTAAAGCATAATATAAATTTGAGCTACTATCTTTATAATTATTTTTGGAACTTTATTTTTCAGATTCCATGTTGGTTTAGCATAATAACTAAGTAGTAATTTGTTTCTCTTTTACACAAGAACCCTGAGGGTCTTCCTCTCCCAGTCTTATTTTTTTTTTAATTAAAAGGGCCATTCCTTGAATAACTTAAAGAAGGCTATTCATTGAATGAGTGTATCCCACTCAAAGTAAGATTGTGATAAGGCCTTGATCGGAAAAGGCCAGGGTCTCCCATTGCATCCTGGGCCATATTTAGTTGTCCTGATGAATATCAGGCCACTGGAGCCAGATGACTCAGGAGATGAAAGTGAGGCTGGTGACTTCGCACAGCCCTTCCTCACTCAAATCAAAGTCAACTGCAAGTCATGTCATCATCTCGATGATGATGACCTACAAAAGTCCTCTTTGAGAATGAAGGACAAGCACAAGCATAATAGAATGCCATTAATGAAACACCATATTTTTCTCCCTCTAATCTTTCTCTCAAGGGCCTCCCAGAAAAACACTTTCATATTTATAAAACGCAGGTAATATATGTATTTTATTGATTAATCATTAGCCTCTTTAAGAATATAAAGTTGGTATGGGGAGCCCAAGGGTTATTGCTTCAGAATATATGAATGGCAAATTAAATTTTAAATTTATTAAAAGAAACTGTGCAAATTCTAAATTGAAAAGAGGTCATAAGATTGGGAGGTTCTCCAAGCACCTTGGTTTTCAGGCAACATTGTACTAAGGGCAGTAGTTTCTGGGACACTAGATAGCTTCAATAAGAGGTGGACAAAACAATAATGTAGTAAAAACAAAATAGAGTATGCACAGTTCCAGATAACAACATGTAAGTGAATGGGCAGTCTTCTAAACTCATTCATGAAGTATCTCATACTATACTTTTGGATAAAATGGTGAAAAGCAATTCCACCAGACAGTTCAGAACCAGTGAGCTGGCTAGACTCCAAGGGCAGTTAGTTATAAATGGTTCAACATCAACATAGCAAGATGTCTTTATGATCCAAAGATCTGTGCTTGACTCTGTGCTGTTTAACATTTTTTTCAATCGAATTGGACAAAGGCAGAGACAGGATGCTTATCTAATTTTTAGATAAAACAATAACAATGAGGAGGAACAAGATAACTTACATTTATATTGCACTTTAAGATTTGCAAATATCATATCTTTTGACCCTTACAACAATCTTGGGAGGTAAATGTCATTATTGTACCCATTTTACAGGTGAGACAACTTGCCCAGGGTCCCACAGCTACAGGTATATGAGGGCATGTTCAAACTCAGGTCTTCCTGACTGCATGCCTAGAGCTCTAAGTCCTCTAACCACTTCTCCATTTCTCTGATTCTGAAATTGGAGAAGGGATAACCAATATTAGATAAAAGACAGAATTCTAAGAGAGTCTTAACAGGGAGAGAATTAGACAAATTCAGTAGAAAGAATAGTCTTTCATTTAGATGCAAAAAGCCAAACCAAAACAAACAACACCCTTTATAAGTGTAAGATGTGACTTAAGGTTCAATAGAAGTTTTCCTAAGAAGGGGGTGTTTAGTGGCCCCGTTTCCATTTCAGATTGGAGAGTGACATGGTATTCAAAAAAACTAATTCTCTCTGGAGCTGCATCAAAGGACAAAGCTTCTAGGAAAAGGGAGGGGAAATTGCAAATTCTCAAAGGCAATAAAGCCCATTTTTTCCCCTTTTCAATTATGGGTTTACTTCATTGTCTATTTTCCATGACAATCCAAGATATATTCAACTTAGCTAAAGATACATATATACACATACAGGTGCCTACTCAAACACATATATATATTAACATAATTCTATGTAAATATATGCATATACATATAATATGGAGTTACGATAAGCTTGTGTACATTCAAATGTATGATTTCTATGGGTATTGTACCAAATATCTATTATAGTCAAAATAATAGGCATCCTACATCCACTTGATTTTTCCTCTGTGGATAGTTGGGCCAAACCCCTTTGAATGATTATGGATCTCTTTTAGGAGACTGAAATATTTGGGAGAAATGTTGAGGCACTTGGTGAGTATAAGAAGGCAGTACAGCTTTAAAAACAGGAAATTATGAGAGAGAAGTCTTACACAAGATGCCATCAAGGAATTGTAAGAATAGAAAAAAGCAATTGACTAGTCGCATGTTAAGAGAAAGGAATAAGGTCATAGGGAGCCAATATGGTGCCCTGACAAGAAGGTCCATGACAAGTGTGATGGACCCTCAGGTTCCATAGAATCTGTATCCTTGGAGGGAAAACTCATAGTCATGAGATTGTGTATGTATTTGATTGTTGTCGATGTTTGTCCTTTGTTCTTAAGGATGACCATGATATCAAGGAGGTGATGCCATGACTTGCAAGTGAATTGGATTTAAGTGAGGAAAGGCTGGACAGAGTTACTAGTCTCACTTTCTCCTCAGAGGCCATCTGAGTTCAGTGTTAAGACATAAATTGGGATGACTAGAAATTGCTCTGTATGCAGTGGGAAATCATGACACATATTTAATATATTTAATACCATATAACAATCAAAATATTTAATACTTGACTAGTGAGGTCAGGTATGAAGATCTTGGACACAGTGGACAGACAATGAGGTCAGTTCAACAACTCTGTAGATCTTCAGTTTGATAGTCAGTCTAATACCTCTTCTCTCCCAAACTTTTCTTCAGAGCCTCCCAAATACTGAACTAGCTCTCACCATGCGCGTAGCAACCTCATTGTCAATGTATACATTCCTGGAAAGTACACTGCGAAGGTAAGTGAACTTATCCACATCATTCAAAACTTCTCTATTTATTGGAACCAATGGTTCCATGTATGGATGGTGTGGTGGTGGCTGATGGAGCACCTGTGTTTTCTTGACATTAATTATTAGACCAAAATTAGCACAGGCAGCTAAGAATTGATCCATACTTTGCTGCATCTCAGCTTCGGAGGCTGCAATGAGTGCACAATCATCTGCAAACAGAAAATCATGCACCAACACTCCCTCTATTTTGGTCTTGGCTTGTAGCCTTTCCAAATTGAAGAACTTGCCATCAGTATGGTAGTTGACTTTCATACTGTGTTGATCTTCATTGAAAGCATTTGTCAATATGGCTGAAACCATCATGCTAAAAAGCATGGGAGCAAACAGCCCTGTTTCTCTCCATTAGTGACTGGGAAGGCACGAGAGCTTTGTCCGTTATCCAGAACTCGGGCAAACATGCCATCATGAAATTGATGTACAATATTGATGGACTTCTCTGGGCAACCAAATTCTGACATAATTTTCCATAAGCCCTCATGACTAACAGTGTCAGAGGCCTTGGTCAGATCTACAAACGTGTACAGACCTCTGTTCTGCTCCTGGCACTTCAGCCGGAGATACACAGTATATGTTATGTGAATGTTAGATATTATTTATCATGACCATTACTTTTATAGATATTATATCATAGAACATGGTATGAGACCTTTGTCTATACCTAATTTGTGTCAATATTGCTTTCCAATATTTTATCAATTCTTATATTTTTTAATATGTTCCCCTAAGGAATTTATTCTCTCAGGTTTACAAAACTATTGTTTCAGATTCTTCTTTATTTCATTGAACACAGTCTATTTCATTGTTTGTTTCCTGTTTGTTGGCAATATTTACTTGTTTGTGAATCCAGACCTCTGATTTCATTAGTTGAAGAAGCTCTGGGTGAGACATTTCCTCTACCAGTGGTGACTGGCATTTTCATTTCATTTTAAGGCCTTAGAGAATTTGTCAGGGATGCTAAGACTGAAGTGAATGGTATAGTTTCATAAAATCCATATGTGTCAGAGGCTAGACTGGAATGTATGACTTTCTTACCCAAAAGCCAGCACTCTAACCACTTGTCAAAATTTTCATTTATTTACCAGTACTAAAACATCTTAAATATTTTCTTTTTCTCAGTTTAATTTGAATCTGGAAGTGTTATTGCCCATCGTCTTTTCCCAAGGTGTCTAGGTCAGTAATAACGAGGGTCATTTGAATCAATTACATCATTTTATCCACAAATTACATTTATATTCAAATATACATTACTTATACAAAATATTGATTATAGAAGAGGTAAAATCTTGACAGAATCCTGTAGAAAATATGTGAAAAAGGAAAGAATACTTTTCAGATGAGAAGATCATGAAATCTTCCTTGATTGCTTTAGGACACCATTATCTCTCTTTTCTTTGAAATCATAACACTTGTTGGCTATTTAACTCATTTCATAACTAATTGCCTATAGCAATTTTTCATTTATCAGAGGGGAATATGCCTATTCAAGTACTGGGAGGTAATCTGTGCAAATACAGTTAACAGGACAGAATTCATTGATAGACTTCAAAGGAAGAATGAATAGGAGCTTGTATCATTTCATACCTCTATAAGCTCAATTATGAAAAGGAATTGAATTTACACTAATCTACCTGCAATAATTCAAACATTAAAGAGATTAGATGGCTAGTTGCATACACAAAATTAGCTTAAATTGTGTGTATATCACATAATGTGTACATAAACATGTTATGTATTGTATTCTGTAAATAATATATATATTATGTTATCAATACAGTACAATATGTAATTATATTCATATGAAGCTACAGTAATATATTGATTAATTTATGTTATGTAACATATAGTTATATGTATAAAATATTAATAAAATTCATACATTATTGTTATCAATATAATATAAAATAGATGATAATTATGTTAATATAATATTGTAACAATATATTACAGGTTATTTATAATACACTTTCCTATTTTTTTAAAAGGAGGACACAGATCAAAATATGATCTTTTCTTTAAATGATTCCAAGTCGTTATTAGAAGCATCAAGGGCCACCCTGTAACATAATGATATTTTGTACACAGAGGATAGAATGTTGCACTTAGATTCAGGAAGGCTTATGTTCAAATCTGTCTCAGAAACTTAGCAGGTATGTGCCAAGCCATCTAATCTCTCTCAGTCTCAGTTTTCCCATCTATAAAATGAGAACAAAAATAGCACCTTTATCACAGAGTAATTGTAAGGGTTAAATGAGTTATCATATACAAAGCAATTTTCAATCATTTAAATACTATGTAAACACCAGCTATTTTGTTGGTATATAAAGCTTTACCCTATGATCTCTCCCTCAGAAATAAAATAGGGAAGGCATGTACTGAATCAATAGTAACTTACAGAAAGATTTAGAGCTGGTACTCAAAGATCATTGAGGTCAGTCTGCTTTTAATGTAACAGTAAAGGGAGAAGCCCAGATTGGTATTATGGCTTGGCCAGTCACAAAAGCATAGTATCTATAGAGACAGGGTTTAAACCTAGGTCCTATGCTTACCAATCCCACCTTCTCTCCATTAAACCATATTCCCTCTGCCATGATAGCATTTTGTTGCTATATTATTTCCTTAGATATGCATAGTATTGTATGTTCTAGCTGCTATAGAGAATGGGAATTGGATATAAAAAAGAAGATAAAATCAGCCCCTGTCTTCAAGGACCTCATATTCTAACGACAGAGTGCATTCAAGCTAAATATAAAGTAAATATAAGACCCAAAGTGTTGGTCTGAGGATAACATGAGAATATAATTCCATATAAATGCTGGACTACATGTATACTGTGAATACTATACAAATACACAAATATACCATATAAATATTAGCCATTACATTATTATTTTTGTTGTCATTATTATAGCAGTTGGGGGCACAAGACTAGTCTTCTTCAGATGATTGCGTTTCAGCTGATTAATTACAAAAATATAAAAGGGAATTGGCCAAAGATCCTCATCATAATAAGCATTCACAGTGCTCAGCTGATGTGATCCTGTAGAGATTTAACAGCAGGTACAGACATTCCATAAATCGCTTAGGTCTTATAACCAGGTGATGAGTAGCCAAACTCCTGTTAGGATGTGTAGTCAGAAGCGGGGTACATTCAAAAAGACCCTTGCTGACCAGTGATAACTCTTTTGGCATAGGCTAATATACTGGACTTAAAGGCACTGGAGAAGACAGAAGAGCTGCTGAGTATCTATGGGTCCAGAAGGGATCTTGGGTTCTTTCTTAGGCTGAGCCATGATGAAACCTACAGTACAGGACTGTAATTGCTTCACTCTTTGTTGGATCCATTTTTTTCCTGCTTTTCAATGAAGAAGACCGAGATAGTTATAATTTTGTGAGTTTCCACATGTGAGAACAAGCCTCCAGAAGGTCCAAGATCAGAACTCATACTAGGCATTGTGATCGGTCAGCGTAGCAATGGAATGACCTTCAGAAGCAAGCTACCAGTAGCTAAGCTACAGTCTCACATACATTTGAAAGTAAACTTGGCAGAAGCAATGCTATTTGGAAACTGCATTGTCTGAGAATATTCTTTCCAGGGAGTAAAGTAACATAGGAGAGAATATGCCTTCTTTAAGGCAACTAGGTACTCAGTGGAGAGAATTCTAGACCTAGACTCTAGAAAACTCATTTTCCTGAGGTCAAATCCAGCCTCAAACCCTTACTAGCTGTGTGACCCTGGGTAAGTCACTTAATCCTGCTTACCTCAGTTTCCTCATCTGTAAAATGAGCTGGAGAAGGAATGGTAAACTATTTCAGTATTTTTGCAATGAAAACACCAAATAGGGTCAGAAACCACCGAAAGGACTGAACAACAAATGCTTCCAGTTGCTGGGGAGGGCAATTGGTCCTTGCTAAGTTTTTGAAGTAAATATCCTTTTGTAAAAGCTAAGCAACATCAATTACTGAAGTGGAATTGGACTGATACTTACTGACTGCCAAAAAGGAGGAAGAAGGAAGATGCCAGTATGGCAGCTTGAGCAAATACCTTTAAAGAAAGACATTTTCCCAGCAACTCCTCAGGGGTATCCTAGAGCTCCAGGCCTCCATTTCAGGAAGAGTCCATGGAGGGGCCTCTAGTGAAAATGCTTTTCATTTTCAATGCCCATATTCCACTTAGTGACTGACTTAGAGTGATTATCAATAGGAACAGTTTCTCTTTCCCTTCCAGCTTCATTTAGTTGTGTTTTTTTCCCTTGCTCATTAAAAGGGCCATTCCCTGACTACTTCTTAAAGAGGCCTATTCACTCAATGGGCATGACTTCCCTGTATGTGAATACCTGAAAAAGACTCCCTCTGCATCCTGAGCCATCTGTAGTCATCCTGATGAATATCTGGTCACTGGATCCAGATGGCTCAGGAGGAGAAAGTGAGGCTGGTGACCTTACACAGGGCTTTCTCTCAAAACTAAGTCCAGTCCAAGTCATGCCATCATTTCTCTGATGTCATGGTCTTCTTCGAAAATGAAGGATAAACATAACAAGGGGCATCCTGAAGACCCAGGAGGGGAAAATATAGTGAGCACAGAGTGATCTGGGAGATTCAGAGATTTGGGCTATCTAGTCCAACTGTCCCAAATTTCTCTGATTTAACTTCTTAACTTGCTGGACTTTCTAGGAAACAAAAACAAAAACCAGAGGCCACAGATAGGCTAATGAGGCTTCAGTGAAAGGTACTTTAACAGGCTTATTTACCTTTCTAGTCTTTCCAGATCTATATGTTGTTTGTGGCACTAACTGAGGTTCCAAATCTGCATTCTCTTGCTCTTAAAAATGCATTTTTGAAGTCTAGCAGGCAAAAGAACAGTGGTAGAAACTTCCCCAAATAGCAGATATTTGTGCTCCAACAGCCAATAAAGATGTATCTGAAAATTGCCACAAAAGAAATCAAGCCATGCAAAAGAACACTCTCCAGAAGTCAAGGAACACTATATAGCTGAAATGACAATCTGTCTCCCCGAGAACAAAGGCGTCGCCACATTCAGCTGAGAATCAAAGTGTTTGCACTTTGCCAGTATTTCCCACGAACATAGAAGAACGCCTAAGTACAGAGTCTGGTATAAATAATGGCTATTTCTCCCATTCAGGAGTCAAGAGATAAATCTCTGAGCTCTGAAAAGTAGTATTTGAGCAGCATTTGGGAGCCATGGGTTTTATTCTCTGTGCTGCTACTGATTTGCTATTGATGGACAAATCTCTTCATCTCTTTGTGCTCCCGGTATAAAATGGGGATGATAAATGCCATCTCATAAAGTGCTTGACATACTAGGATTAAAGGTGGAACAAGGGCAAATTGTTATCAACTGAGTAAAAGTTTTATTTAAATAGCATGTATTTAGTATGCCTGAGACACTATAGCCTTCTGAAAAGGGGGGTGAGAGCGGATCTGGGGAGGGAATACTTGCAAACTGTGTACTTAAAAGAAATATTTCTCATTCTCCATGCAATAGTTATTGTAATGCAGTGTTAAGAGTTGGGGGAAAAGTGATACTAACTACTGTTGACCTTGGTAACAGGCCTGCCTCTCTCTTACCCATGGAAGAGAAAGACAGAAAATTATTTCATTAGCCAAAAAAATCAAATAAAGTCCTTTCATTCAACACAGCTATTTAACAAAATGGGTTATCCAATTAAAGGAAAATTTTACTTATTTCAACTGAAATTGCATGATCTTCAGTTCCAAGACCTATTTTTCTTCATCCTCCTTCTCCTTTCCCCCATTCTTCCTAAACCTTCCAATGGAAAGAAAATAGTTCATGTTTCTAAATTGTTTTACAGTTTACAAGTTCTCCCATCAACCCAGATGGTATTGTTACAGTTAAATAAATGAGTAAAGGATCAGGGAAGATAGGATTTGAGCAAGGGTTTGCAAGTGGCAAAGTCAGAACTTAAACCTAAGTCCTCTGAGTTTCAAGTTCAATGCATTTACACCTCTTTTTAGAAGAGGTTACTGGACTCAATTTTTGATTTATTTTATATAGAGAACACTCAGCGAGGTAAGACCCTGTACTCGTGCAGATTAGTGTTCATCTGATTTTTTCAGTCATGTCCTACACTTCATGACCCCATATGGAGTTTTCTTGGCAAAGATGCTAGAGTGGTTTGTAATTTCTTTCTCCAGCTCATTTAACAGTGGAGGTAACTGAGATGAACAGGGTTAAATGACTTGCTCAGGGACACACAATTAATAAGTGTCTGAAGCTGGATTTGATCTCTGGTCTTCCTGACTCCAGGGCTGGCATTATGGTGCCACCTAGCTATCCCATCTTAGTGCCTGCTCTAAAGTTTATAGTCCTCTGGTACTGAGAGACTAAGAGTCTTGCCCAGGGTCACAGGGCCAGAATATGTCAAGGAAAGATTTGAACCTATGTGCTTCTGAATTGGGGGCTAGATTTCTAGTCACTTTACTGACAGTTCTCGTTTCACTTTGGTAGTTTGCTTGCTTTTAATACTCACCTTTTTTTGTAAAATTTGGATTATATTTTCTCTTAGTCTTTTTTTATTGCTGCTATTTATTTTTCTACTTTGCCTGTTGCAATAGTAATTGTGTATGTGCTACATATTTGTTGATTATTCAAATATTATGTTCAACTGTTTAAGAATAAAAATATAATGGCCCAGCTCCAATTTTGGGTTGAGCTGTTGAATGGACTTTCTGTCATATTTTAATAAGAAACAGCAGCCCTTTAGAATTGCGTCCAGGGATGATAACTTGTGTTTTCTGTATCACCACTTTCATCAGCAAATGCTTAAACTCAATGATCTGTTCTGATACAGTGACTAACCTAACACTATTTAGTCTCTGAGGCTTGGTGAGATCAGAGCTTGCATAATATGACTTGCAGGCATCAAAATACAAAACAAAACTGTTTCTAAAGGAATTTAGAATGAACATGTCAAGCATTTTGTTTTTATGTTTTTCTGAATAAGGAATACAGCATGAACAAGTTCTATACCTCAGTGCCGGATTTATTCAGATGGGGCTGATGTGTGAACTACTTCCTTTTGACAAGTAACCTATGTGGATTTTTCAGCTGAGAGTCAAATTCCTATTAGGAATTGTGAGTGGGAAGATTTATAAATGAACATGTCCTACTTTTAGACTCTTTCATTGCTGTTAACTCACTAAAACACATTTCTTTTGATTTTTGTTCTTGATTATCACTTTTCCTCTATGGTTCTGAAGCAATTAGACTTTTCTTAAAGCCTCCTTTCCAAGTAAGGCTGACAAAACTCTTGAGTCTACTGCACTCCTTAGCTTCACCTTTCCTTTTTCATCTATTCCCCTTCAGTGTCTCTCCTAATATTCTCATGGATCACCAACATTCCATGATTCCTCCCACTTTTTACATTCAATTCAAATCAATGAAATCATTCATCATTGAGCAGCTGGTGTGAATAACAATGGAAGACAACATCATACTTCAGTCAGCCCATTCCTACTTGTGTTTTGGAATAACATGTCTACTTGAAGTTCTGCTGTCCCATCTTTGTTTCTTTTCCCCCAGAGTCTAGAACTCTCTGTGTGTCTCTCTGTGTCTCTCTCCCTCTCCCTCCCTCTGTCTTTCCCTGCCTCTTCTTCTGTCTTGCTCTCTCTGTTTCTGACTCTCTCTGTGTCTCTTTGTGTCTCTCTTTGTTTTGTTCACTCCCTTAGTCTGCCTCTCTTCTCTCTGCCTCTGTTCCTCTCACTCGCTTTCCCTCTCAGGAAATCAATAGCAGAGTCTAACTCCTTATTTTTAATAACAGTTCATGACTTACATATCTTGTTCTGCTTTTCACCACCACCACTACCACCACCACCACCACCACCACCACCATCATCATCATCATCATCATCATCATCATCTCTACTCCCATCAAGCTGTTTCAATATTTTAATCATCTTTAGCAGACCTAGACTAGTTCCACTTTCTTACAGTGTGAACTGAAATAAACAACTTCCTTTCTTTGAGTCTCAGTCTCCTCCACTATCTGATTACTAAGGTCTAGATCTAACATTCTAGGATACTATCTTAAATGTTCACAATTAAATTTTGTGAAAGTGTCAGGCTTTATATGTCACCTTAATGCCATAAGAGCTCTACAACAAGTTTCATATGTTTATAAAACAAGGAGTTTTACATGTTCCCTTTGTTATATAGCAATAATTGACAAACTTGGGTTTCTTGATATAGTACAGACCAAACATTCCAACAGACGATCAAGCAAACAAGAGTTAAGTATCCACTATGTGCCAGGCACTGGCCCAATGTTGGGAATACTGATACAAAGCTGAAATTCTGTCCTCAAGGATCTGACCTTATACTGGAGAAAGTAAGTTCACAGGGAGACAAGAAAGGCTAATTATAAAATAAAGGCATAGTATTAGGAGACATGAAATCCAGTCTCTTGGTCAGTCATGTCCAAGAATTCCTACAATACAAAATTCAGTCTTCTAAATGGAATATAATGCAATTCTGTCCAAATCTAAAGTAAACTAAGTACATGAAAAAAGCAAAACACATGGAAAAAGAGATACAATAGATAACAAACATAACACATTGTTAATCATGCAATAAATAGGAAGTCAATGTTACATTGAAAGATTAAAAAAATAAGGAAAATTGCATGAGAGCTAAGTAAGGGCTATATTTGGATTGATGTACTTTTCACATATTTATTTAAGGTTTTATACATATATAGAGAGAGACATATATAGGAATATAGGAAGTATATATTAGTTATGAGATACAAACTAGGTCTTATGTTTATAAAATTATTAGTTTACCAATATTCACGTAATTCAACGAACTTTACATTAGGCACCAACTGCGTTTGGGTTATTATGTTGTCACTGGATATCAAAAGAGTCAGATCATAGACCTTGTTGTCAAGGAAGTAACTACCTGAGAATAAGAGGAAGAAACAAGGCCTGAAGATATAACTGCGAGATAAGAAAGTACTAAATAAGTACAAAGGAGAGGAGCAGGCAAAGTGAGAGGGCAAATAAAGGAAAATTTTGTGGAGTTGGTCCTTAAGCTGGGAGATATCAAGAGATATCAAGATATAAGGTGGTTGTCAGAAAGATGTCAGTCACAGGGGACAATTTTAGCAAAAAATAAAGTGAAAGATGTAGGAACTAGAGTCGTCCAGTCTGGATAGAAAATAAAGGATATGATATGTAGTCATACAAAAGGGAGATGGGAGTTAGATTTTGAAAATATATATTTTGCATGTATTAAAATATGCAATTTTTGCTTTATTTGGTTATAAATGGGGAGGTATTGAGGGTTTATGGACCAGATAAGAGCAGGTCACTAAAATTAGAACTCTAAAAAAGGGAAAATTCATAAAACATGTACCGTCTTAATATATTGCTTCCCCTTACAAACAGGAACTATGAACCACTATGAACAGGTGGGATTTATACTAAGAGTGTAGGCTGGTTCAAATGAAATAATATTTATGAAACACAGCACAGTGACTGGCACATAGTAGGTTCTGTATTAATGCCGACAATTATTAGCACTATTACCATTATTTCTAACCTTAATTTTACAACCTTTCAAGATACCTTTAAGTTATCTAAAGCAGTCACACAATAAAATTAAAAGTTAAAAAATAAATTAAATTTTGATTAACTCTTTAAATATGTCACAAGCACTATTAGCGGAGGGAAAGGTATCATTCTCAGACCCTAATCTAATGGAATATTGGCATGATTTCTCCCAAAAGTCTTGAGATTTTTATATTTGAGCTGGTAGATACCCATATGACTTCTCAAGTTACATATTCAAGTTACATACCACAAAATGTAGTGATTCCTAAGAGCCAGATTGTACATGGATAGAGTACTAGACTTGGAATCAGGAAGACCTGAGTTTGAATTCTCTCTCATATATTTACTAGGTATTTTATCTACGCAAGACAAACCTTTGCCTCTGTTTTCTCATTTATAAAGTGGGGATAAGGTCTCTCTTTTCCAAAGTTGCTGTGAAGACCAAAAGGAACACTATTTAAAGTGCTTTGTAAAACTTTAAGCACGAATGTAGGGTATTATTAATTTTTTTTCAATTTCCCACTCTTGTCATGACACAGCTTCTAAAGCATATATACATGGTCCTTAAATTCTGAGGAAATTTAAGCGAGGGGGAAAGAAAAAAAAAGTTGCATATATGGTTTAGCCCTGACTTATCTGAGATCCCATAAGATGATTCATTAAAACTTAAAGGAAAATAATTTTCTTAGATTCACTCAGTTTTACCAATTTTTACCAATTACCATTTTATTTGTAGAATATAGTAATACCTTGATATTTAAAATGCTATATAAAATCATATAGGTGGATTATATGGATGTGACAATGTACTTTGAATTCATTTTTTTTTTAAGAAGGAAACTCCTTACTTCCAATTGAACTGCTTAGGTATGGACCTTAAAATATTTCTCTTACATTTACTCTTTTACCTAAGGCCTGTGTTTACTTTGCATTCCTGCTATCTTCCAAATTAAATTACCTCTCCAATATTTTATTTTTACAAGGGCATTGGTTCCTTTATGGGGATACAAAATTTAAGTACAAACCTCCAGCTCTAATAATATTTATGCAACTAGCAGGTTAATTGGAAGTTAACTACATTGAGGTGGAAAAATAGTTGAAGTAATCAAATTCTTTGACTCAGGGACTATATTTCAGTCCATCTTTTCATCGAAATTGAAATTCAGTCAAATTTCATGTAAATAAGTCTGAATTTAAAGGAAAGTTTATAATTGATCCTTTGGATTATTTTTTGCTAGTTTATCTCTGAACACACACACTTATTAGACCCATCATATGAAAGCATATATTTAACTTTTACATGTATATCATAAGCATAGGCAGGATAGTTTTCACATGGATGTAAATAACTAATTTTTAATATTAGATTGTAAAATAGGACAATTCATCGGTAATAGTCCAATTTCAAAGCTCACTGGGATTTATCAGGTCTAACAAATCAAAATAAAAAGATATTGAGCCAATAGGGCTTTGCCAGGATGCACACATTTATAGCTTGACACTCTCATCTCAAAGTCACATTGAAACTGGACATGTAGAATCAAACATATAGCAAACATACAGTCATTTGGGCTCCTACACTAATTTTCCTTCCTACACCAGATCAGAAGACTTCAAAGATTATTTGCCTTGGAATCAAGAAATGACTTTGAATCCTGCCTCAGAAACTTACTAGTTATTTGACCTTGGACAAGTTCTGTAACTTTTCTGAGCCTCAGTTTCCTCATTTGTAAAATGAGATTGGACATCGTGTCTTCTGAAGTCCCACCGAACTGGGAAAAACAAAACAAAACAACAGCAAGCATTTATTTACAGGTAGATCAGTAGTAGTCTCTGTAGAGGAGTGGAGTCAGAAGAGAATGTTCTCAAGAACTTAATTTCCTCAAAATTGATTTAAAAAATACCAAAAATTGGTGCATGTGTATCTTAGACATACCAGCTCTATGATGAGTAAGAATTCTGGTAATTTTTTCAATATGTTAATTTAATTCAACAAGCATTTATTAAATGCCTATTACATGAGAAGACCCCTAGTTAGTGCAGTGGATAAAATACAGAGCCTGGAGTCAGGAAGATGAGTTCAAATCTGACCTCAGAAATTTTTTAGCTATGCGACCCTGGGCAAATTGTAAGCCTTTTTGCCTATTTTCCTCATCTACAAAATGAGCTAAAGAAGCAAATGGCAAACCATTTCAGTATCATTGTTGAGAAAACCCCAGCTGGAATCACAGAGTCTAACATGTCTCAGACAACTCAATACAATGTGGGGAGAGGTATATTCAGTAAGAGGTGTGGGATACATAGTCTAGTTGACAGTAACTCCTCATTGACGTTAAAGTTCAGTGTCAGGGATAACAAACTAATATACAAATAGTTACTCTACAAAATATCATTCAGCCAAGAATCATTCAATCTGCACTGCCTCTGTGTAAGGCACCATGGCAGGTATGGGCAATAAGAATTCGAAGGTCATCAATCCCGTCTTCAAAGAGCTTATTGTTCTATGCAAGGCTGACATTTGTAGGCATGTGTGAGTAGATGCAGAAATAAACATAGAACTCATACAAGTTAGTTTTAGGAAAGAAAGAAGGCACCAAGAACTGGAATCTTGGGGGAAAGGTTTATGAGAAAGGCAGAAACAAATATTTGAGAGGATCTGGAAAATTGTTATATGTTAATTTTAGAAATTGTATTTATTTTGGTTATAGTTGCAAGTCTATGTGTTGCTTTCCCCTGTGAAATATAAGCATTTTTATAAGAATAGGGATTGTTTTATTTTTTTTCTCTGTATTATTAATGCTTAAAACATAGCCTGAGATGGAGTAGGTAATGGATACCTACTGATTAAGAGTTTAATTTAAGGTTGAAGGGTAGAAAGAAAGATCATTGCCGACTAAGGGATGGGTGGGAAGGGAGTATCAGAAGATTTCTAGAAAAAGGTCAAATTTGGGTTGAACTTTGAAGAATAAATAGAATTCCAAATATGGTCAGTCATTAGACTTTGGAGAGCTTTCATCATTCAATTTATAAATCTTTGAAAGGCAAAAGGAAAGACTAAGATCACATATATAATTATATTTGGAGTTTTATATTCTTTACATTGTGGGTTATGTACATCAACCAATATATTCGATTATCCAAATTTCCAAATTTTGATAAAACTATCTAATCTAGCATACTCTGAAATCAATTCCTCAAATTGGCAAAATATATAGAAAATAATTCTCTTTAAAATTCATTATCAGCTCCCCATTTCAAAGTCAAATGTGAACTTCAAAGGTAATGAGGACATATTTGGCAAGACTTGAGAAAAAGAAAGGATGAAGAAACTGGAATAAAAATGGTAATAAGGACTTACAGAAATTACATATCATTAAAATCCCTCTGGGATATCAAGGTCAAAAGGACCGAAGATACTCACTAATCATAAATGTAAGTCAGGGAACAGATAGCAGTCACGTTTGAAGAGCCATTACCCAACCCCCATAGAGTCAGAATTAATTTAGAAAATTTAATGCTCAGTTGAAATAAAAATGTGCTTGTTCACTGAAGTGAGGATGAAGGTGTCTGTAACAATTGTAGATCTGTACTAGAATTATTTAATAAGCAGTCTACTTTGAAGCAATTGGTCTCCTAGGAATGTTATGCCATTTCCCCCTCAATGTGAGTTAAACTTTATTAGAAAAGATCTGTAGCTGCTAATGACAAAGTGACTACTACACACTTCTCCCTCCCTCCTCACCTTGATGCAAATTGATCTCATCCTTCCTATGCTAAAAAAAACCTTCAATGGCTCCCCACTGCCAATAAAATGAAATCCAAGTGCATTATCCTGGTATATTGTTTCTATTTTTTTTTACTTCCTTCATTAGAGTGACAATAGGGTCTACATCTCATTTTAGAATCGAGCGCATTTTTCTCACCCTAAACTATAGTGACTTAGATATGGTGGGTACTTGAATATTTTAGTGAACTTAAGTTTTTCCATAGTATAAACCCCTTCTCTACTCCCCTGTATTTCAAACAAACTGTTCTCCTGTTAGCCCCTGAAGATATCTTGACAATCAACACTGTTAGAAGTCACTCACCAAATATACTATTCTTTCTTACTGTTTTTGTATTCTTCTGCCTGGAATTCCCTGTTCTTCTCCTTTCATAGTCTAAATAAATCTCATCCTTCAGGGTATGACCCAAAACCAATTAACCTCTTTAGGATGCCTCTCCTCATCTACCCAACTAAAAATGATCCTTGCTTTCTTCCAGATATCGATAGCATTTGCTTTCAACCATTTGTTTGGAATTGAACATATAATGCCATGTACTGTCAGGATATACATAATATATATTACTGGGAAGCATATGATTGAAAAATAAATGATATAGACAACAGAAGTTTAATGGGAACAATGACCTGGAATAATCTGGGAAAGTAGAGATACCATTTGGCCTGGGGCTTGAAGTAGGAGTTAGATTTTAAAAGGTGGGCCAGGGGATCTTTTGGGTGGTAAAGGGAAAAGATAATTTTAGAGAGAGAGAAAAACCATACAAGCAAAACCAAAGAAGTAGAACAGAATAAGAACATGGTTCTTATTTCAGGGAAAAACAGAATGTAAGTTCCTTGAGAGAGCAGTGTCTATTTTGATTTTGTCTTTTTATACCTAAAGCCTACCAAAATAATTGGTATACAGTAGGCCCTTAAAATATAATTGCCAAATGACTGAAAACAAGCAAATGCTTTAGGCTGGGCCACATTAATTATGTAGAAGAAAATACATGTCATACATATTCAGCCAGGACTGCCCAGGCTGGTTCTACCACTCATGTAAGATTGTGGAAGCTGAAATATTCTTAGTCCTTCTAAAAGTTAACAAAAGAAAGTTTACTTCACCATAGCAGAAGGTGATTCAGAACACAGAAAAGTTATCTATCAGAGGAGTCATGGTTTGCCTGATTTTGACTCTCCTATGATGAAGATGACCAGGGATGCAGGTCTGCTATCAAAAGTCTAAGGAAGGGTTTGAACAGCTTGAACACTGAATGTTTTTGTACTAAGAAAAGCAAGAAGCACCTTGACAAGTTTTAGCCATAGTCCTCTGATAATTTTAATCTTTAGGACTATTCCAATACCCTTTAAAGAAAAAGAAAACTGACTTAAATGGAATGGGGGCCTCGGACATTGTTTAGCCTACATGGGTGGAATACAAGCTATCTTCTTGATTTTAGTCTGATAAAATCTGATAATGGTAGTCAGTCAAACCTTGAAATTACATAGACCAACCAATTAAATTCAGTAAGAACTTATGAAAGGCAACTGGGTGGTACAGTGGATAGAGCACTGCACTTAAAATAAAAAGACTCATTTTCCTGAGATCAAATCTGGCCTCAACATCTGACCACACTTACTCCTGTGTGACCCTGGGCAAGTCACTTAAACCTGGCTGCCTTACTTTCTCACCTGTAAAAATGAGTTGAAGAAGGAAATGGCAAACCACTCCAGTATCTTTGCCAAGAAAACTCTAGTGGGACCATGGAGAGTTGCACATGACTGAAAAACAACTGAAAAAGGATTTATGAAGCACTAACAATGTGTACCATGGCATAGTGGATAGATAGCTGACCTTAAAGACAGGAAGATGAGTTTAATGCTTGTTTCTAACACATTGTGGCTATGTGACCTTGGGCACTTTATCTTTCAACACCCTAGACCTGAAGGCCACATGCATCCCATAACAGTCACAAATCCAGCAGATACCAGATTAAAATGTAAGTGGGAAATGTTTAACATGATAAATAAAATATAAGAAAATAGATAGTTACATTTTAAAACTAAGTCAATGTGTGACCCACAGGGATGCTTATGTACTGATTAGCGACCCTAGTTTCATTAGACTTTGACACTACTGCTCCAGGCAACTCTAAGACTATAAACTTCAGCAAAGATATTAACCTGCATTAGAAGGAGTTTCCTCATCTGGAAATTCTCTATACCAGGGAAATCACAAATATATTCCTATACTGATGTGCTAAGCACTATGCTGGATATGACACCTTTAGTCTATACGGGAAAGCAAAAGGAAATTAAATAACCAAAATGATAGAAAATATTTAGCAATTATTTTTCGCTATCATCTGTAACACAGGTATTTATTAGTTAAAGTTCTTCAGGATCTGACATAAAACTGGGGTGACCTTACTTAGCTATTTTTCAATTCACTAAGAGCAAAGTTAATTTTTCTCTCTAATTCTAGATTAACTTGTCACTTTCTGAGATATTAATAATCAAGCTTTTTTGTTTCAAATAAGTATTATATTAATTGCCTTTTAATTTTCATGTAATTTCATCATAACTCATGACAGTTGTTCATTGCTTTGATGGATTCTCTCTTTTTTTTTTATCAGGTTAGTATTTCTCTCCACCCCATAACAGGATCCTCAATATTGCTAAGCCTTTCAGTGTTATATGTCTGGAGCAGATTGTCCCAGAATTGATCCATAAAGATTCTAGCCCTTTTACTAGAAGTCTTTTACTGTTCTCTTTTTTAAAGCATCTTGGCCATACTAA
Source organism: Potorous gilbertii (assembly GCA_028658325.1). Lineage (NCBI taxonomy): Eukaryota > Metazoa > Chordata > Mammalia > Diprotodontia > Potoroidae > Potorous > Potorous gilbertii. The sequence continues at coordinate 486,347,000 of CM053771.1, forward strand.
TATGGTACTCAAATTTAGAGTCTCAATCTGTTGTTTAACATTGATGTTACATGCCTAGCCTACCACTATATCTTCATATGTGCCCTCATCAATACCTTGTAAGTCTTATACATGTCTTCATTTGATACCATAGTCTGACCCTACTTAAGTGTCTTCCATGTATCTTTCCATTGTTCTTTAGACAATTTGTCATTTCAATTTTTCTGGAATCTTTTCATTATATGATTAGCAGTCATACAGTGTCATCAGGTGAATAATGTCTTTTGCTACAGGAAATAGTTTAAAAATCATTGAAAACTTCCATCTAGTATTACTACTGTCTCTGCTGAGTTCTAGGCACAATTCATCATCCATTTATATATTACACTTGTCCAAGATCCGTATATTTATGGACAAGTTTTGGGCTGCCCATCAAGATGCATAGTATATTTAGGCCGTGATTTTTTTTCATGTACTTGCTTTTCTATAATTAAGAGTTAGACTAATATCTTTTGCATTATTGTGAATTTCTCTCAGAAAGTTCTGGAGAGTTGGAGGACTAGGTACAATTATTATGACATCATTTATAAATAGTAACATTTAGTAAACCAATAATATAATCTTTTTTTGTTCAGAACTTTTAAAGGTCATCTTCAAAGACATTTGATCTCTCTGTTTTATGTTTTTCTTTATGTCAGAGTTCAATGGATTGCTTAACAAAATCATCACTGCAATTGTGGAAACCTGTATTCTTTGATGTATGTGCATATATATATATGTATATATATATGTATATATGTATATATACATATATATATGTATGTATGTATGTATATGTATGTATGTATTAGAAAGATCACGCCTGAGAAGAAACTTCAACGTTGTACTGTGTACCAGTGCTAGTGAAACAGTTTAAATAAACTGTATAACACATTCTTAATGATGCAAGCAGTATTTGACAGATGTTGAAGAAAATTTGTAAACATATCACAATTAATTCCAGCTTTAAAACACTTTTCTTTTTTTCACAAAATTTTCTGGAAGTCAGTAGGAATGTAAGCTAGAGAGATATTCCTATTGTTTTTGTGAAGGAGGGAAGTAAATTTATGGGGCAAGGAGAAAAGAATAAGCATAAATATCATGCCTACTATACACCAGCTGCTTTACAAATACCATGTGATTTAGGCCCCCTCCCTGAATATGCTTTATTCATGAACACTTGACCAAGTCAATCTTTTTTTTTTTTAAATCTCAGTTCTCTTTTTCTTCATTTTTTTTTAGTGCCTCATTCCTCTTTTTCTTCAGTATACATGGCAAAACACTGGACTGGAAAAGTCAGGAGATTTGGTTTCTGCTACCCAGCTGTACTGTGTATACACAGATAACTGTGTTATTCTAGGTAAACTGAATGTCTCTCAGTTTCCTCATCTGTAAAATGAGGATGTTTTACCCTTTAGATCTACTTACTATCTGGTCTCTCTAAGATCCCTTGTAGTTCTAGCACCCTATGAATGCATCAATACTTCAACAGATCTCTAATTGCATCAATAGGGAAATCCAATTCCTTCAATGGCATGGAATGTAAATTACATGTCTTTTCTTCTGGTATGACTCTTCTCCATGCCGTTGTATAAATCCTTCTCAGAGGCTTATCAAATGAACTCAGAGGCCCCTTCTCGGATCTCTTAACTTTATAGGGCTATTGATACAATACATGAGCTAAGCATGTCTTATCCACATGACTCATTTTAGATCTTCATAATATATTTTATAAGGTTTGTGCAAATCATTCATAACTGAGAACATACTACAGTCTGTGTATGCCTACCATAGATTGTTGTTCCTTTAAGATGATCAGGAGATTGGAGATTATGTCATTCCAGGATTTTTACCCATAGAAGTTATCAGGAAAACAATAGAGTTCAAAAGGTGGGCTTCATTTTTTTGGGAAAAGATAGGATCAGTAAAAAGTGCTCCATGATTTGCTAAATGCTGTCCAACCTCCTCTCTTCCTCCTATTAAATTAACTTTAAAGAACAATTCATTGTCCTTTTGTAGAGACTCAATATATTGATATACCACTCAATATATTGATAGTTGCCTAATCAATGACATATCACAATGAAGATATGGGCCTCCTTCATCAACAGCTTTTATGCTTATTTTTATTTGTTTTATTTTGTGTAGATAGGTCAAATTTTTGTGAGTTTAGAAGGTTCACCAATTATTCTTATCAGGCAAGGATCTCACATTTAGGGTATTAATAGGTGATGTATATATTCATAGACATGCTAAAAATGGTCTGATGATCAGCACCCTCTTTCCCCTTTACTACCATTTTGCATTGCAGAAATTGAGCAATTTTCTGTGACAGATGGCTATATTACAATTTATTTCATAATCTGTTCTAGTCAAAGAATTTATCACTTTGTGACTAGTCTACTATTGATGATATTTCCCAAAGTTCTTAAAGTTAGTACTCAGAAAGCCGGTGCAGTCTACAGTAGGATATTTTAAGCCTATCTTAGAGTCATAGCAGATAGTTATGCAGACAGCAGAGAGCTACCTTATGTAGCTTATATTTTACCAGTGAAACCTTGGAGGTCCCAGAATTACCTTTACATCATGATAAGGCATCAGATTATGTTTTTTTGAATGATACCTCATAAAATTCTATGACTATATAATATAATAAAAATCTAAGACATAATATGTAATATACTATATATAATATAACATCATATAAGAGATAATGTAATAAAATGCTGGCAAATGAGATTGATATTATGTTTAAATATAACCATTGAATTAAAGCTTTTTTAAAGAAATCTTATCATATTTGTATCTGTCCCACAGGTCATATATGTAGTATAGGTTCAAGAAGTATCAATGACTCTTTATTACCATACTCTTCTACTTGCCATCAAAACTCCTTTTTTAGCTTGATCCCATTCTATATTTTTCTGGTGGCTTTCACATTTCACGTACACTAAGTTTGAATCAAACTGTCCTACTTGTTCCCTGTGTACGACATTCTAATGCTCATGTCTGTCTTTGCAAGTCTTCCATATCCAGAATACTCTCCCTACAATACCTGTTTGACTCCCTTATTCTCTGAAAGGCTCAGCTCAGTTTCAGCCTTCCTCACAAATTTTTTGCTTATTGCCATCACTCCACTCTGAGTTTTACCATTCTCATCATTAGCCATGCATCTGTGTGTGTCTGTGTGTACGCCTATATACATCTATATCTATACTTATAGGTATAGATGTATATACACACATATGTGTATATAATTACATGCCATACCAATTATACCTCCTTCCAAAATAATGTCAGCTCCTTGAAGGCAAAGACTATGTCATCTCTATCTTCTAACCCCAGTGCCTTGCTTTATGTAGGTGTTTAAAAAAAATGACTTGAGTTGAATTGACCCTGACATAGATAATACTACTTCCAAACATTTTAAATATTTGGTTAATTCAGTGACTTTAGTATAGGTGATTTAAGTATAATAAACATATTAGTATAGGTGAATTAAATATTTAGTATAGGTGATATAAGTATAATGAACATAATGCTTATGTTTATTTAAATCACCCATACTAAAGTCACTGAATCAAATTATCAGATATCCTGATGCTAAGGATATACATTTTGTTTCATTTTTATTGATCATAAACCTATATGAGTGGAATTCTTGTTTTCCCTTTAATTGTTTTATTGGGACTTCTAAGTAAAAAGCTATTGTGGAATATTTTTAAAATATACATGCCCAACCCCTCAGAAGTCTACCTATTTTATCAGTATATATTATATTATATTACATTATATATTATATTGTATTACATTATATATTATATTATATAGGAAACCGGTTTAAGGATAGAAGAGTTGTGGTAAATAGTACTGGCTTAGCAATATAGGTGAATTTGAAGGAATTACTCTAAGAAGGGCAAAGTATTCTGGAGTTTGTGATTATAAAAAAATCATCAAAGATATCTGATAATGTTCAGAGTGATCATGTTATAAAGTAATATTAGATAAACACATAATGTAGATTAAAACTATCACAACATACTCCTGACTGCTCTTAATTAGCATTATTATAAATAATAACTAACATTTGTGTAGTGATTTAAGTTTTAAGCTTCATGTAGCATTGTAGATGCACATATGTATTACAAAGATGGATGAATGGATGATAGATAGAAGATAGGTAGATAGAAGATAGATAATATAGATGCCATTCCCATTTCACAGCTAAACCAGATATGATTCTATCACATACATACAATAAAACGTTAAGCTTACCAATATCAACTCTCAAGCACACCATCGTGATGACAGAATAATTCAAGTAGCATGACACCTAGGGTCAAACAGAACTTCTGCTAGTTGTGCAGCTCTGGGCAAGTGCCTGAACCTCTGGACTTGTGTTCCCTCATGTGCAGAATGAGAGAGTTAAAAGACACAATCTCTCAGTTTCCTTCCATGTTCAGTATTCTACAGTTCTACACAACAGCTATCTAATGCGTAAAAGTTAAACAACTTTGGTAAAGTCAACAAATAGACACCACCATGATTTCTGTCATAATTTAGCCTGGGGAAATGGTGAGCCAAAATAATGTATCACTCAAAGCTTAAAAAAAAAAGAGAGAGATCCTGAAAATAGTGGCCCTCGATGCTGAAGTGAGATATAATACACATATGTATTACAAAATTCTCAATATTCCCATACAGAGATAGGGATGTAGCAATATCAGGAATGCCATTTTCAATTCCAGAAGATGTTATTATTCCATCAGTGTCTAAATTATTACACACTATAAAGGGCCACATTAGACCCTGTAGCTTTAGATAATGTTCAATCAGAATATTTGCTCGAGAGACAGAGCACTCTAAAAATAAACTCACAAGTGTGTCGTTTGTCTTTTTGGTTTCTGTCATGACAACAGCTTGCTGTTATAGTGAGGTTGTTAGGAAGAAACATTTGACATCTGAAGTCATTCTCTGCATTAGCTAACCATTTTTTTCCAAAGCACTTGATTTGCACAGTGATAGAAAATGCTTTTTTTTTCTTTCACCAAGATGAGGTCATTTCATTTGATTGGGTCACAATTCTAATGAGGCTAAGGTCATAGGTTTGAATCCTATCTGTTCAATGGCATTACTGGAGTCAATCATTCATAACTCCTTTCCTTTGATTATAAGAGGAAATTAATTACAAACCTTGGAAGAATCAAGTCCAATCCATCATCACTACTAGAAAATCATACCCTACTAATACTGTGGCTCAATAGGGTCATGTTCACCTAAAAAGGGAAACTGTTGATGCTATTAAACTGAATTTAATAATTCAGAGGAAACATATGTTAACTGATTCTGATCAACAAGCATTTGTTAAGTGACTATTACATGTAAGCATTGTGCGAAGTGCTGGGTGTAAAATCAATACAGAAAGAAAAAAACTCTGCTCTCCAAGGGCTCAATTTCAGGGAGCTGAAAAGGTAGGAAGAGATGAAGATCTCCAATGAAGGGAAATGATAAAGTCCTGAGAAGACAAGTCAGGGTGCATCTAGGAGAGGAATGGAGACATGGGGGGTCTTCTTTAAAAAAAGGAAGGGAAGGAGTTTCTGGGAGGAACTAGATAATGAGAGGAATAGGCTATAATTCTAATGTGAGAAATAATCCAGGGGTGGAGGGAGCTTCTAGGTTAAAGAGGTACAATGCCATGCTAGATAAAGTCCCATGGCAAGAATCAGGAGTCAGAAGTGCAGCTGTAAAGACTCTATTTGTCAATTACACAATATTACCATACATATTACATGCATATATCATTTGAATGTTTGCACACTAATAAGTATATATACACGCATTATTGCAATGTATTCTCAAAACAACCCTGGGAAGGAGGTGTTGTTATTGTCTTTATTTACACGTGAGGAAATGAGGCAAACAGAGATTAAATAATGCCGTCCCCAGGGTCAGAGACAGTGTCTAAGGCAAAATTTGAATTCAGGTCTTTCTGTTGCCAATCCAGCACTCCATTCACTTGATCACATAGCTGACATTACTTTATTAATACTTTATTGTAAAAATATTATTGATATAGAAATAAAACTGGTAAGATTGCAAGTGACTATGAAGACTTTAAACACTGAAAAACTCCCTATCCCAATCCACAAATTATGTATAGGAACAAGTCACTGCTATAAACTAAGCTCTACCTTCACTTGGAGTGAGGCATGTAAAAAGTATAGAGGGAGGAAGTCACTGATAATGAGATTCTTGGTAGTTACTACTATTCCTCTTCCTTCCTTATTTATTAAACTACAGGGTATTAAGCACTGAAGAAGAGTCCCATATTATTAAGAGTCCTCACAAAATTTTACAGGTCAAATCTCATTACACTAAACTTTATAGTGTCTTTTATACTCTTTGTTACTAATAAGAGACTTGGATCCTGAGTCTTTGCTACCCTGGCCCTCATTCATACTACAATACAGTGGACAGAGTTCTAATCTACATGCTTGGAATTTTGAGGAGGATGCTGAGAGGCGGGAGCTGTTATTTCATTAGGATAGGAATTTTGCTCCACCATTGCAAACCAGCACATGGCAAGAAAATCACTTCATTGCCTCAGACATTAAGTGACTTGTGAATAATTAGACAGACTATATAGATAAAAGGATTTGGCTTAGCTCTTCCTTGATCTAAGTCTTTCTTGATGCTAGTCAGTTTCACTCTTCATGAATTTTGGAGGGCAATTTAAAAAATATATATTTTTATTTTCCCAGTTGCATATAAAAATAATTTTTAACATTTTTTTTAACTTTCTGGGTTCTAAATTCTCTCCCTCACTCCCTGCCCTTTCTTCTCCCTGAGACAGTAATCAATTTGATATAGGTTTTAAATGTGCAATTATGTAAAGCATATTTACATATTAATCATGTTGCAAAAGAAAAAAGAACAAAAAAGAAAGCGAAAAGCATTGTGCCTCAATATTCCTTCAGACTGCATCAGTTCTTTCTCTGGAAGTGGATAGTATTTTTCATCATGAATACTTTGGAACTGTCTTGGATCATTGTATTGCTGAGAACAGATAAGTTGCTCACAGTTGATCAATGTACAATCTTGCTATTATTGTGTACAATGTTATCCTAGTTCTGCTCACTTCACTTTGCATCAGTTTACTTAAGTCCTTCCAGGTTTTTCTGAAAGGATTCTGCTTTCTTATAACATAAGAGTCTTCCAGTAAAATAATATACCACAGCTTTTTTAATGGGCATCCCCTCAAATTCCAATTCTTTGTCACCACTAAAAGAACTGCAAATATATATATATATATATATATATATATATATATATATATATACACATATATATACACATATATATGTATATATATATTTGCAAAAATAGGTTGGAGGATAATTTTAATGCCATACATGAAACAAAGGAGGAAAAACCATTCTGAAGCCTATCATATCAGCAATAAAAATCTCATCCTGAATGATTTAAATTGAGAAATGTAGAAACATAATTTATCAGACGTCTTACAAATCCAAAATCCAGAAGATGTTGTGACACATTTACTATGCCTTTTGAAAAAAATTAACTTAAACTAAATCACTTATTGTTGGTGAACCTTTTTAAATAATCCATTTCTATATGAGGTCAGTAGATTGCCTATAGGGGAAATGTATGTATCAATTTAAATAAATCTCATTCAATTCAGTAAGCATGTATTATATTCCAGGCACTATACTAGGTAGGCCTGGGAATACAGATGTGAAAGCAAAACAGGTATGTTATCAAAAAGATCAGGACTTCCTTTTAGGGAACTGGGTCTAAGATTTCAAAGATAGTATATGTCAAGAATTGTACTCAGATCTTCCAGAATCTAAGAATGGCTCTCTACCCCATATTCTTCTAAAGAAACACAGTAGAAAGTAGAAACAATACTGTCTCTGAAGCCAAACAATCTCAGTTTAAATCTTACTTTTGCTAAGCATTACCTATGTGATATTGGATGGCTCAGTTAATCTTCTTGGGCCCTGTAGGTTCCTCATCTTTAAAATAAGGGTGTTGGACTCGATGGCTGTTGAAGAGCTGTCCAACTCTAGATCAATGGTTCTGTAAGTTAATTCTTTATTTCATTAATATCCCACTGGTCCAATATGTGCAGTGGGAGGCTTTGGTGACATAAACAGAAAAATGAAAGACTCTCTACTGTCAAGTCAAGTCAATAAGCTTACATTCTACTAGAAGAATGAAACATGTATACAAGTCAAATAACAGAAAATGAATACAAAATAATTTGTGGGGAGATCCATAGCAACGCTGGAAATTAGGAAAGATGTTAGGGATGATTCTATCTCAGACAGGTATCTGTTAGTTACAGTTTGATGCCAGAAAATAGTTAAGCACTTGCAGATTACTCAACAGCTACAAAATATAAGTGTACTTAGCCATGACACAGAAGGGATATTTAACATGGATACTCCAGAACTTAGCTTTATCAATGAACTATAATGTAAGTTGTTTCCCATATGGTAAATAAAATCAAGAGACTATACACAATAAATTCTCCTACATATTGTTTTTTGGCTTTTTTCAGAAGTCATAATAATTTATGACTTTAAATCTGAATCTTAATCATAAGAAAGATAGACTATTTTGTAAAGAATGTTTTAATTCACGGAGACTATTGAAGGTTTAGTCATTCAATTACTATTCAGAGAAAGAGTATTATAAAATTCAACAGATATACATTATGGTACAAAGCAAAATAGATGAAAAAGAAATAAAACTATATAAACACTATATTAAGTATACATCAAAGATCTTTTTAAATAGCTCTCAGTATTTTTTCAGTATTGTTGCCTCAAATGAAGTGAAAGGCAATGAGTCTTCAATTTATTAGCTTCTCAGTGGCATCTCAGAGCTAATAGGTCATTTTTTTTTAAAAATGAGGTTATTAAAAGAATGAGTATTTGTGTTTTTTTCAAAATTAGTATTAGTTTTATCCTTTTCTTCCTCTTTCACAGTTGATCATATCATGTATTCTTCAATGGTGAGAATTGCATTTATGAGAATAACTCAAATTTATACAGAGCTTTAACTTTTGCTGAATACTTTCCCTACAGTTACTCTGTCAAGTTGGTAGCACAAATATTAATTATTATTTCCATTTTGTAGATGAAAAAACTGAGAATCTGACATACTTGTCCATTATCACAGTGTCAGTGTTGCTCTGAGACAGTATTTGCACTCATTTCTTTTTACTAAATGACCAGCACACTATCTACAATGGTATGTTTCTTAGCAATTTAGAGTTCCATTAAAGTTCATATGTCTTTACCAAATAATTTTTCAGGATGACAATCCATGCACACATTTATTTGGGCATAACAGTAACAGCTGTCCATCCAAAGATTTAAGCATTCTCTGGTGTGGTTTGACATAAATCTACATGTTTTTCATATCAATTTCTACTGTGGAAAATTCTCATGACAACATCTAAAAAAAACCTCAGAGGAGTCTATTACAGCACATGAAAAGCCAAAATTTCTGACAACTCTGAATGCCTCTATTAGTATGCAAAATAAAATCTTACACATTTAGAATTCACTAATAGAGAATTTGCCGCAGTTTGATTGTAATTTAGGTGGACTGATTTAACTAGTCTATGAAGAATCTGCCAGACAAGTTAATAATATAAATAACACTGAAGGATTGCAGGGACCCAGAGTTATTGTGAGCAAAAAGCTTTAATGAAAATGAAAGTGTTATATAGCTCTGAAGTATTAATATTATCACTGATTAAACTGGCAAAGAGAATTGAACCCTAGAACACTTTAGACTGATTTCTTTATATAGCATGTATGTGGTTCATCATCAGTGATTCCTATTTATTCTAATAAAGCATTTTTCCTAGTCTTTGACCAAATACTAATCAATGTAAACCTAGTTCAAATCACTGTTCAAATCATACTCCATCAATCATTCGTTCCAGGCACCTTTTTGTCATCCTCTCAGTTGATGCCTCCTCCAGAGGATCTGACCTCCAGAGACCATTTCCTGGACTTAATCCACTCATCTTTGGAACTCCTACCCTTGATCCAAGTGATATGATTGATAATTCATTGAACAAAAAATTAGGGCCTACAATATTTAGCTGGATCATGATTCACTCCCTATCCAGTTGTTCATGCCAGGCAGATTTTGCCATTCATCTGTCAATTTTTGTCAATATGCCTCTTCATTTTCAATTCTTGCTCTGAGAATTTTAATCATATTTTTTCTACCATTGTTTCTGGAAAGGGCATGTCACTTGTCTCTTCCATGGTTGTATTCATCATCCCTGCAAACTTCTCATCTCAAGCACATTTGCTCCTCTTCCACTCCCTGATATGGGCTATCTTGATTGTGCATTCAATGCCCCTTTGAGGTTGAGATGCAGTAAAGTATCAATCAATTCTCTACTGCTTGTACTGAATCTGGCCTAACAACTAACAGCAAATAAAAGTAGAAATTCTCCACCTGCCAACATCATATCATCCATCCATGGAACCATCAGAGCAAATGGAACATTTAGAATGCTTTGGGTAGGTTCACTTACCTTAACAGTACACTTTCCAGGTATGTCCACATAGATCATGAGGTTGATGCACAAATTGCCAGTTAGCTCAGTATTTGGAAGTTTCCAAAAGGAAAGTGTGGGAGAAAAGAAGTATTAGACTGTCTACAGAGCCACTGGGTTTACTTCATTGTTGTACACCTGTGAAACCTAGACAGAATAACAGTATCATGCCAGTAAACTAAACCACTTTCATCTGAGCTGTCTTAGGAAGAGTCTGAAGATCACCTGGTGAGATAAGGTACCCCAAACTGAAGTCCCTTATTGAGCTGAACTGGCAAACATTCACACTTTACTGTGGAGAGCACAATTCTGATGGACTGGCCACATTATCTGAATATCAAAAGTATATTTTCAGAGAACTTACATGGAAGAGTTTACATGGAGATCAGAAGAAGCAATACAAGGACACTCTCTGGATCTCTCTGAAGAACTTTGGAATCTATTGAGACATAGGAGAGCTCAGCACAGGCATCTAGCATGGCTTGCTCACATCAAAGAAAGTGATATACTTGATGAGCAAAGCAGAATTGTGGTAGCTCAAAAGAAAAGTGAGATGCACAAATATAGAGATATCTCCACTCCAAATATCCATATGAACTATTTGTACTCAACCTGTGGTAGTCTTCCAAGCTTTTATTGATCTGATCAACCACAGTTGGATACACTGTTCCTTGATCTCAACATAGCAATGTCAATTTGGTCCTTTCTCTTCTAGAATGAAGGAAAACAGCCATGATATTTGCTATCTAATCTGAATAGAATTTAAGCTCATTGAAGACAGGGATCTCCATCTCTTATATCCCAATCTAATGACATAGTGATAGTCATACAATAAGCACTGAAATTCTTCTCATTTATTTATGTCATGGACTTAAAAAATAATTTCACTGAATTCCTTTTAAAAATATTCTGCAATAAAGATCTTTGATTACTTCAATTGTAGTCTATGTACTTCCTCAGTAAGTATGAATTGAGTATACACTGGGTACAAGAGATAATAAGAATACAAAGATGTCTAAAAAAGAATCCCTGCCTTCAGTGAACTCATAATCTCATGAGTAAAATATGTCTACAATAGAGAACTGTATAATAAATGACACATAAGTGGTACAAGCTCTGTACTCCAGAAATACAAAGAACAAGATAACTGTTCATTGCTTGAAATCTTTTTTTGACAATTCTATATTAGTTGATCTAGTTATTGTCAGGTGTATTTAAATAAAACAAATAAACCTTTATATCCTATCCTGCAAATATACACTACAGTATAGGAAAGGGCCATTCCATTTTGCCCATCTACTATATTTTCATGAATCTCTTATGTTGAATCAATTCAGAATACTTCATATATTCTAGTGCCTAGGACAATTTCAACAAGCCAATAGATACTTGTCAACAATGGCTTTATGTACTAACATTTTTATATAGTTGAAGAACTGATGTGATATGAAAGGGAAGGGAAGGAATATTGGACTTAGCTTCAGTAGAAGAACGTCTTATTAGTCAGTGGGATGGGATATATTTGTACTTAACCAATTGTAACTCCTCAACATTACCATATGAATGGTTTAGAACAAAATGCTAATGAGACCAAGTTCACCAGAGTGGGCTTCTGTTACTTTGTTCTGTGGCAAAAGATTCCACTCCTCTTAACCAGAAATAATTTAAATGTTTCTCATTCTTTAAAGGGACGGGGCAAATCCAAAAGAAGTGACTCTATAAAGGTAAATACAAACTACATGCAGAAAAATCAACTTTAAAACTTTTCTGACTAAAGTCCTTTGAAAGAAAAATCTCATGCTTGATATCTTTAAATAGATTTCAATTTAACCACCTAATCAATTTAAATGTAGGTGTAAGACACACTTGATCATGCAAGAGGTATAGTTTTAATCATGAGGAAAATCAATGTTTCATCAGATTAGGCTCTTTTCCATTGTACTCTTAAACCTCTTTTTAATAGCAAACAAATTATGCTATTTAAAGAAAGTAGGGTATATGCAAACAGAAAATAGTTTGAAAAATAAGCCTTTCTTTTGGTGACCATGAAAAGAAATGTATCCAGCATTCTCCTGTTATACTTATTTTGACACTCTAAAGTCAAGTCCATGGTTCTTTACCTCTGCCTTATAATCCTGGGTAAAACCAAAATAGTTCTAACACAATAGATGTGCATCTAATTTTATAAAATGGCTTCTAGACTACTGTTCTAAATTCCACAGACTTGTAAAACTCTAGGTATTTTCTATTGAACTCATCAGTCATGGTTTGAACTTGCCTCTTTATACAATAGGAAATTAATACTACATTGGTATCTTCAGGTTTTATTCTTTTTAACAAAAGTAAAGAAAGAATAAGGCATCTATGGGCATATTTAATAAATCTTTTCAAGATAATGATAACTATACACTGAGAGAGAATGAGAGAGAGAGAAAGAGAGAGAGAGAGAGAGAGTGAGAGAGAGAGAAATCTTTCTAGACTGTCAAGCTTTGGACTTGGCACAAATTACAAATATCTCTCTATTATGAGCTACATTTTAATGACAATTTATATACTTTTAAAGAAAAAAATCTTCAAACTTTTGATGACCCAAGATGGCCTATCAACCTCCAAAAGTTTCACAAATAATCAGATTACTCTTCAGTTGCATCTCATTTTTTTTAAAGAAATATAGTTAAATAGCTAGGAACTACCTCATATGTTCAAAATTCAAGCAAAGCATTAGGATATAAGCTTAGGAAAACAAAATAAAAAATCATGGTCTTTAGTTTCTATGTTTCAGAATGTGTGTAACCCTTGAGAGTTATTTTAGGAGATCCCCTTTCCATCAGAAGTGATAAAATGGCAAAATACATCACAAGAATATCTCATCTGCCATGTCATAAACCAGTTTTTTGATGTTGAATACAATGCTGAGTATTTTATCATCTTTTGATAAGTAAGTTAAAGATTACAGCATTCTTTATTGTCTGTTCTTTTTCAGTTTACAACAATAACAAAAATACCAAATATCAACACAGAATCAACTTTGGATGTTATTTGTCTAACCCACATCAGCCTACCTTTTCTCTATATCTGTCATTAGGACATAGACTCTCATACAAACTATAAAATGTTTCTGACATTCATGACTTTTAAATTCAGAGTTTCAAATAACTGCTGAAGGTTATGTTGATTAAGCAGATATATTTTCTATAAATCATACCTTTAGCAAAGAAATGGGGTGGGGGTGGGAAAGAAAATTCCACTGACTTGTTATTGAATATAGACTATATGGGAGATGCAAACAAGCAGAAAGAATTGTGTTGAAATGAATTCCCTAGCATTTTCTCTTTTCTGCAATGTTCAGACCGAGCATGGGAAGAAGAAAAGATGTTTTCTTTTGTTTTATTTTTAATTTAATTAGATATAAGCCAAGAGAAATAGGCTATGTTGAAGAAGTGGAGAAAATCATCTAATGACACCATACTTATTTGAGAGGACAAATCACTTTCAAGTCCTGCAAAGTCTTCATAACCTGCCTTTCATCTTCTGCTTATTTTTAACTTTAAGCTTAAGGTCTTGGGTTCCTACTGTGCATGACTTTAACACATTTATTGACTCAAATGACAAAAGTCATCACTGGGAGCTAAAGCTAACTGTTTGAACATCTTCCTCATGTTTCCACTAATGCAATACAACAGGATTTGTTCACTCTGGGCTCTACTTATGTGATAGCAATGCTTTTGAGTTGGAGCCACTTTAGATTTGTCATTCTTTTCACTGAGAAGATTTTTACCTTTCCTGAGACATAAAGAATTGTCACATCTTTCACAGAGGCTCAAATTATAGCCAAGAATTTTCCATGTACCTTTCCAAAAGGTTTCAAAGAATAATTATAGTATTAAAGAATGATTCTCTTGAAGATTTTTAAAAAAGGGTAGGTGGATTTTTTTTTCACATTTATGGAATCATTTTCCCCCCACCCCCACTAAATACCATCCATTTGGATGAGTCATGGATAATCACTATGATCTTTTAAAAGGCAGAATTTTATATCTAGTTGATTCCACCTGTATAAATAGAAGTTCCTAAACTCCTCACTGTGGATTTAAGATTATGTAGATACATATTAACTTAATTTACATATATTCTGTTCAAAGCTGACATATCAGCTTGTATATTTCTTAAATGCCCAATTTCCTTCAAGATATTTTATGTGTTGTTAAAAAGGCAAAAAGCTGATTTTACTGTTTAACCTATCTCTGTCAATATTCAAAATGATACTATAATAAGAAAGGAAAATGTAAAATGAAGGGGAAAACGGAGAAACAAAAAATGACAGATCTTTTCTCAGAAATCGTTATATTTGAGAAAGGAATTATGATGTGCCTCAAAAATAAAATCACCACTTGTATTTTGTATACAATATGCTATATGAAGACTTTTATATTTATATAGAATATTGATTTCTATTAAATATGGTAAATCTATCAAAAATTTTCATTCAACAAATATTCATTAAGCATCTAATTGAAAAGGCATATTTTCTTATTTACCACCAGTTATTTAGGGAAACCTGTGAAAGATAAAGAGAGAAGTCATAGGATTTTCTTTGGAAGAGGGGATATAAATAAATAGATAATTAGATTAATACTTATTTTCAAAAACTATTAAATTGTCAAATGACAGAATAATATTTATTTTAAAATACTTAAATTCAAAAGTAATGAATAGAGCCACATATGAAAAAGAGTTCTTGTCTAATACTTAGCATCAGGTATATTTTCTATCACCACAGTATGGAACCTTGGTCAAAGCATTCAATTTTCCTAGGTTATGGTTTCCTTATCTCTAAATGGATTGGACTAGATAATCTCTAAGATCTCTTCCATCCTATGACTGCACATTAATTTTTAGAATATGCATATGGATATATACATATATATGCACATATGTACATATATGCATATATATATGAATAAAATCCTAGAAAAATGAGTATCTACTGAGCCTAACACACTTCTCACTAATATCAAATCATTAAGATGAAACATCTGTATATTCATAAAGGATACAAGAGTACCTATGAGGAAGTAACACATAAGCAATATGGATTTATAAAGAATAAATCATTCCAGACAAATCTGATTGCTTTTTGATAGAATTATGAAATTAATGGATAAAGGGAATGCACTACAAGTAATATACTTGGATTTTCATAAAGTATTTAATACAGTGCTTCATGAAATCTGACTTGGAAAATGAATTCAAATTACCTTGGATTTGATTATTCTCAGATGGTCTGAAAACCATTTGAAGGACTGTAAACAAGAGGTAATGATAAATGGCAAGAGAGAGAGCAAGGACTGAGGCCGTAGCTGCCACTGAGGAGGGGCTGATTTAGGTCTGGCATTTTAGCATCTTCATTATTGGCATGGAAAATGGAGTAAACAGTCCAGCAATGAAATGTAGAAATGACACCAAATTGCAATGTGCCATAAACATGAGGGCAGTGAAATATTCAGGAGGACGGTAGGAAAAAACCTTATAAAGGGAATAAACAAAAGCCTGTCCACACCAAGGAATCAACTGTGTGTTAACAAGCCTGATTTGCAGAACAGGTTAGGCTCAGCAAGTAAGTAATGCATAATGGAAACAATTTTAAACAGCTATCGACAGCTTCTTATTTGTCCTTTATCCTGCCATATCTATAATACTGAGGGAAACCTAGGGCTGACAGTTTGATACCTTTGTTTGGTTTGTAATGCAGTAACCAAAACAGAACAATATATTCCATCATTCAGCAAAAGGAAGAAGTCTTTCATTATAAAGTCAGCTCTCAATTATCTGCATATGTATAATGTATCAGCAATTTAATAATAAAAACAGAAAACCTTAACTAGGCTTTTCTTCTGCCACTGGGCACAGAAGGCAGAGGTTTCTGCCCGCCTCCCCTGAGTACTTTCCAGCTCCCACTCCACCTCAGTTGGTGTGTGTTCAGGGAAAGCAAGCTAAAGAAAATCAGGAAGGTAAATCTGCTGCAAATTACTTTTGGATTATCCATGGCACATGCTCCTCACCTCCCCACCCTGAACAGTGCAAATCACTGAGTTGATTGTATACACACAGAGAAAGATAAGTAGGGAGACAAATGACTTTCAGGGAAAGATTATACTTTCCTCCATTTATACCATTCTATCGGACAACTAGACAAATTAGAATGAATTCATGGCATTGTAACACAAATGATAAAAGAAGAAAAGATATCTACTTATGAGAAAGCATTAAATGAGGTAAGCCATTGAGTGTATTTGACAACCATGCACAAACCCTCACAGACAACACCAATTTAAAGGCTGTAAATACTAAGGAGAAAAGAGGGGGCACCATTCCTAAGCCATAGACAGTCTTCTCCTCCAAATTCCTTGGTAGAATAAAATTCAATATTTTTTTTTTCTGCTTGATTTTACTCTTTTTTTCTGAATAAACAGTTTTGAAAGGAAGGAGACACATAGACATAACTCAAGACAGCAACATCAAGACACAACTCTTGATTATTAATGTTAATGATAGGTGAGGATAATTTTTTAAAAAATCACATATGCTATGAAATATAATTATATATGTTCCCTATGAAATTTCTAAACTAGCATGACCCAATTAATTCTAATCTTTAGTGCAAAAGCTCTAAGCATTAAAATAACAAATTTTAAGAATTGTAAAAGGCCTCAGAGATTATGTAGTCTAATCTCTTTATTATAATGTGAGCAGATTTTTTTTTCTTTTACCTCAGAGTAAATTTAGAGAGACAGACAGAGAGAAACAGAGCACACATTGAATTTGTAGAGTGATGAGAGCTATTTAACTCTTGGTCTCATGTGAAGTTTTTTTATTGTTTACCATTTCTCAGTTGTGTCTTTTTCTTCATGACTCCATTTGGAGTTTTCTTGACAAGGATAATGGAGTGGTTTGCTATTTCCTTCTCCAGCTCATTTTACAGATAAGCAACTGACCTAAGTGACTTATCCTCGGGCCAACAGCTAATAAGTGTCCGAAGCCACATTTGAACTCAGGAAGATGAGTCTTCCTGACTCCAGGTCTGGTACTTTATCCATTGAGCCACCTAGCTATTTGTTAACATCAAGTAAAAGAAGATCTTCTTTCAAATTTTGCCTCAGATACTTACTGGCTATGTGACCCTGAGCAAGTAACTTAATTTCTCTTAGCCTCAGGTTTTTCATGTGTAAAATTGACTAATACAGGGTTGTTGTAGGAATCAAAAGAGAACCTATGTAAGATGCTTTTTAAATGATGTATAAATACCAATTATCACTGTTATTATTAATACTTATTTTACCTGTTATAATTAATATATTAATAAATAAAATTAAATTATTTTGCATGTTATGATTAATTAACATGTTTTAAATTCTATTCATTTACTATTTATATATTTGACATATTTAATATATCCTATAAACTATAAATAACATACATACCATATCTAAAACACATACATGTTATATTATACATTTATTATTATGTACTAATAATTGCTAATAGAATTGTTATTTATAATAACTCTTTGTTCCTTGAGGGCAGATCTTGGATCTAATTTAATCTTTGTATTTCTCCCAGCATGATGCTGGTGTTTTTCATACAGTAGGCACATCTTAATATTTTTGAAGTTATTAATTCAATTTCATTTTGAATCCGTTGAATTTCAAGATGAAGTCAGCCTGATATACAATGGACAGTTATTCAATAGGAAGTCAGGGTTATTGTCTTTATGTCTAAATATTGTGACAGAATTTGGAAGAATGTTAAAAGATTTTTAAAAATAAATCTGTAAAAGATGAAACTATTTAGAAATGACAGCTTCTAAATAGAATAAAGACAACTAGAAATGGCTTCAGTTGCTCATAGTTTTAGCAAAATGGAAAAAATTGAGAGGTTATCAAGTTAGTTTAGAGGAGGTAATGACTGAGAAGAAAAAGGTCTGAAAAATTGAACTGCTCAAGCCATCGTGGGCAGATGAAAATGTACATGTTCTTTTACACAGGTTAGAAATTAAACATAGAAACAAAAAAAAATGCTAAAAATCCTATGTGATTGATGTTGACAACAGAGATTCCTATATACCAAGAAATATCAGTAAGCAGTGTGTGTGTGTGTCATAGTGATGGCATAGTGGATAGAGTGCTGGGCCTGAAGTCAGGAAGACTCATCCTCCCGACCAGAAGTGTAGGGAATCTCGGTTCCAATCCACCCTTTGATACTTTCTACCTGTGTGCCCATGAACAAGTTATTTTTAATTTTTCTGATACTCAACTTCCTCCTATATAAAAAGAGGAGAGCAATACAAGTAGTTCTGATATAAGTATAGGAATATAAGTAGCTGAGAGAGTGTTGAAAAAATCAAATGAGATAATGTAGGAAATGTAAAGGTAGGTAAAGGGAAAGATAATATATCACTTTGCACATCTTAAAGAACACTAAAAGAAGTCATCTCCAAATATTGTCAAATAAAAAAATTACCTGCACAAAGTCAGTGTTTAACAAATGCCTGTTCTTGTCCCTAACTCCCTGATTCAGTGCTATCATTTCAGTCACTAAAAAAGAATTTCAATAACACATGGTCTAAATCAAGTGAAGTAATGGCTGAATCTGAGCTCAACTGATTTCCATCTTGTTCAGAATTCTAACTTGAGTTACTCACATAACGTATTTATCATTGTACAAAACATGACAGCTTTACATCTTCAAATTAAGTAATTTATTGATGTCAATTGTCTTGTACTAATTTTTCCAATGTACAAAGTAAGCTTCTAACTTGAATTACTATTAACTCTATTTTATGGAAGAGAAACTTGAGATGATGAAGGGACCAAAGAGAACAGGATGAGATAAGATAAATGGATTGAAAAAAATTAATGAATAAATAAAAGTCTGGAAAAATGTAGGAAACACCAGATGATTAGAAATAAGGGTGGCAGGCATTTATTTGGCAGGGACCCAAGCAATTGTACCACTAACTACATCATTTCACCTAGCTTAAGTATCCTCACAGTAAAATGTTCATGTTGCTTATCTTTACAAGACTTTTATTAAAGTCAAATTATAAGCAAGGCAGAAACAGAGAGAAACAGAGAAAGACAGGGACAGTAGAGAGGTGAGAGGGGAAAAGAAAGAATGAGAGAGAGAAAATGCCATCTCGAACTCAAATGTATTATAAAATGTAAGTATTAGTATCTTCATCATATAGTGGAGAACAATGCTTGAAGTAATCTTTATGACATCTCTCATTAGGATTGATTACTCTGATTATTTGTTCATTAAAAATAATTATTGAATAACTGGAGTGTGATTAATAAATAGAATGGCTTATAACGTAGTTACTATCTACACTAGTACACATAGATATGAGCAATAACTACTTATATTTTACAATACCTTATGAGTTACAAAGCACTATTCTTTTTTTTTACTTTATCCTCTCAATACCTTGACAATGAAGGTATTTTTGTTCCCATTTTAGAGATGAGAAAATTGAAGACCGATGAGGAAAAGTGAATACCACATGAGAAGGGCCAGAGCAAGAACTCAAATCCATCCTTGTTTTCTGATTTTGAGAGCGGGACACTTTACATGACGCTAAACTGCTTTTGGCTTATATTTATTGTGTAGGATGTCAAAACTAGTTAATATATCATTTAATCATTAGGCTATTTGAAATAATTAAGATATTATTTTCACTAGGCCTAATGATATTTTATTCATCAATATATTAAAATGATGATACAGTTTTCCAACTTATTGTTGTAATTGTAATGTTTTGGTGACGAATGTGTTCTTTTAATTACTTACAACCATGGTGAGTTTTACTACAGTATCCTCTGTGGTCAAGGAGGCAAGGCACATATAATGAGATGCCATCGGTTTGCTTGTAACAATTACAGCTAGAGACTGAAGATCTCTACTGAATAGGAAAAATATGTCAATCCTGCCTTCTTACAAGCCAAGTCTTTTCTGACAGCATCCGCTTTGGGTCAAGGGCAATGCCAATTTAGAATTCTACTGCCATTTAAGGAAACACTAATCTCTTTGGTCATTTGCTATATAGACTAATCAAAATCACTTGAGAAATTTTACATTTTTAATCTAAAAAGAAATGTCTAGTATTGATGACCTTTAAATTTCCAACTTGTTATTGGTTTCTTCAAGTCATCCAGGTAAGGAAAGTAGAGGGGAAGGAAGGGAAGATAAGGGAAAGAATTTCACCTTAAACTACTCAGCATTTAGTGAAAGATCTATGGGTTTTTAAGGCTGTTTCAGGAATACTGGTGATCTTATTGGCAACTCAAATAAGCAGCCAATCAAATCTATCTATCAGGTAAAAAGATGTAATAGGTAGTCTATGGCTTATAAATAGCTTGTGTGTTGAGGATGGATTATTATATCCACATTAAAGTGAATTGGCAGCAAGGGACTACTGTATCAATGATTTTAGTGTCATTACTGAGTATTTATTAGGGCACTGTTTTTGTAACCCCGGGATAAATTGATGGCCTGCAATAGATCTAAATGACAGGATGGCTGTTTTTAGCTAATGGTTTGTTACATCAATGAAACTCATTCTGGCTTCAATTACAGATCTCAGCATTTACCACATAAGAAAATGGCTCTGCGTATTGAAGGCAGTCAGAAAGACACCAGGAGAGTGAGACAGATTTTCAGCCACATTTTAATGCTCAAGATGCTACTTGACTATTTAAAGCCATTTAAAGGTCATCACTATTTCTAAGGCAGCTAACTTAATTCTCACAAATATTTATTCTGTCAGACAAAAAAAAAATGTGAGTTACAACATGGCGTATTGTATGGAGAGTCAGTTCAGAGAGAAGACAATTTGGATTCGTGATTTGTCTCATTTTTTGCTTATATATGATTGCTTGTCCTTTTTTCTCCAAGAGGACTGATGATATGACAAGGATGATGCCTTGCCTTGTGTGAATTAGATTTAAGTGAGAGAAATATACACAAAATCTTTAGCACAAACTCTCCTCTAGAGTCGTCAGAGTCCAGTAGCACGTCAAAAGTTAAGATGACTGTGATGTCCCAGGATGAAGTCTTTGCCAGGTCTCAGTTTGTCTGAGGCAACACCCATTCAATGGCTAAGGGTTAGATAAGAGGGGTTCTAAAACATATCCATAAAGGGACCCTGGGTTAAGCTAACTTAACCTCTTAGGACTTCAGAAAATTCTCCAAGACTCTACAAATTAGAGAATGTGTTGGAGAGATTAAGTTTCTTCACCGTGAGGTTCCAAAACCAATGAAAACACAGGTGCATTTAAAAATAAAGAATACAAGATCATCTTTGGCGTAAATGAGACAGAGTTAGTTTCTCTTTCCGTTTTTCTCTGGCTTAGGCTCAGAAATCTGCCTTTTGTAAATAGACGCCCTGATCCGCTTTAATGAGTTTGACTTATCCATCTGTAAAGTACTAAGGGCCTGACTGTCTCACAAGATTCTTTGTTTTGTTTCTTCTGCTTAATATAAACCAGTAGTAATTTGACATTTGCATTGCTAATTACCTGCTTTTCAAGTGTGTTGACACTTTCCTAATTCTTTTTTTCTCATTTAAATGGATTTAAATATTTCACCAAATTTCTAGTGGATCAGTTTGAAAAAGGGGCAGCTATATGGTGTAATGGATAGAACACGGGCCGTGGAGTCAGAAGGACCTGAGTTCAAATACGCTCTCACAGGCTTTACAAGCTGTGGGATCCTGGGCAAGTCACTTAACCTTGTTTGCCTCAGTACCTTATTTGTAAAGTTAACTGGAAAAGGAAATGGCAAATCATTTATTTCCTTGCAAATACTATTGAAATGACTTACCACCACCACAACAAACTTGACAAGTTCCTATTAGATAGGTCTTTTTGCAAACTAACATGTTCATCTACATACACCATAAACAAGATCACATGCAGCTTAGCTCATGTCTATGTTCACACTTATGACAAGGGTGAAGCTTCAAAAGAATACATAAAAGCCAACAGAAGAGCAGACTCTAAGTTCTAAAGTCTGATGAAAGTTAACAGCTTGTGATCTACTCATAGACTACCCTCTAACAGAAGAGGTAAATAATGCTCCTCTCTTCACAAGTTTGCCAAATCCTTGGCTTCTGCAGAAGAACAAATTCTAGGCTGTTTCATCTAGAAAAGTAACAATAAGGTATCAAAACAGATACTGATAAAGAGCTGTATTCCTCTGAAGAGGAAAGCAGGCACAGGGCCTTGTGGTCAGGCAGAACTGGTGTCTAGGATGGACTGCCACATTCACAAACTTTGAAATGCCTTTTATCATCAATCTATTGTCATTCCACTTCTCTCTGCTTTGCAACCTCCAACCCCCTTCTTCTTCCTTTCCATGACACTCAATCCTTCTTTCCCTTAATTTTTTCCCAGGTCATCACTGACTCTCCTTTCCATAGTTAGACTCCATTGTGAACCACTTCAGCCTAACACTATCTCCTTACCTTAAATCCCTTGCCCGTGGATTCTACTGTCAAATCTCAGCCTTGGATTACTCCTACCACCCTCTGCCATCATCACTACTCATTTGCTGCTAAAGGAAGATTGAGAAAATCATGAAACCTTGTTGACTGGGTCCAAATTGTGTTGGATAAATTCAATTGGGAGCTCATTGTGGCAAGACAATTCCTTTATATCCCTGATAAATTCACTATATCAATAATCACAACAGCTCTTCCAAATCTTTTTAATCCTCTGCAAACTTTCCATGGTTCCTCCCCAAACCCCCAGCTCCGAACTTTATCTCATATTTTACAAAGGAAGAAAATGAAGGCATTCCCTGATAGCATCCTCTCTTTCCTCCTTATCTCATGTGACTTTGATGATTTTCTCCCACTATTTCTTCTTTCATGCTTGTCACACATGAAAAGGCATTCCTTGTCCTTGCTAATGCTAACACATTCTGCATTCCGCCCCTGTTATTGCCATTGTCCCACTAATCTACAATCTCTCCCAGTCTACTCATTGCTTCCCTACTGCCTACAAACATATTGATGTCTCTCTACCTTAAGCCCTTAATTATCCATCCATCTGTATTAACTAACCTCCTACCATTCTCCTCCCTTTCCTGGATAAATTCCTTCAAAGTTGTCTAAAATCAGTGCTTTGGTCTTGCATTCCCTTTCCTCTCACTGTATTTAAAATTCTCTGCAGCCTGACTTCAGACTGAAACAGAAAATTCAGCTGCAACTGTTCTCTACAAACTTGCCAATGATCTCTTAGTCAACAAATCAAATGCACATTCTGAGCTTCCCTGATATTTTTGTCTCTATTTCTGGCAACCCTGTATTGCCCTAAAGTTTTGCTTTCCCTTGCTTCTCCAACTTTCCTGGGAGCTGGTTAAATGTTTGACAGGCCTGCAGGTAAGGAGTTGCTCCAAGAAGGCACAAGGGGGTATTTCCCTAGGCCTAGGGGTTCTTCACAGATGGCTCAAGAAAAGAGGAAGGGGAAACACCTCAGGTATTTCAAGGCAGGGAGAATCTTTAAACCCTG
Organism: Potorous gilbertii; assembly: GCA_028658325.1. Taxonomy (NCBI): domain Eukaryota; kingdom Metazoa; phylum Chordata; class Mammalia; order Diprotodontia; family Potoroidae; genus Potorous; species Potorous gilbertii. The sequence continues at coordinate 486,371,198 of CM053771.1, forward strand.
AGCCCCTGAGTCCCTGTTGCATATCATGCCTTCCTAGCAATGCCTCTATCCCATCTATCACGCAATATCTCTGTTTATCAAAACTTTCCCCTCTCAAGCTACTTAAATGTTCAAATTTGGGGCAGGGGTATGTGGGTATTTACAGGAAGGTCTGAAGGGCATCCCTCCTTGCTTAGAAGTTTATTTTTGGTTTTTGATTTTCCCCTGAGTCAGGAGGGCTGGACTTTCTGCCTTACAAGCATGGTCTCCAATTTCCCTAAGAAAGCCAAAATTCTACATGGATGACAAGCACTGAAAGCTAATCTTTGTTCTGACACTGACTCAAGATCTATGTTTCCTATCTTATAAACAAGATGGTTAGACAGTCTCTATTACTAGCTTCAGTTCTAATGTTCTACATTTGTAGGTTTTTTGTTCTTGTTTTTTAAGGTGTTGACATCTTCTCAAAAGTACCTGTTTTTTATAAGGTTTAACACTCCACTCCAACCACTGCCACACCCATAAGACAAGAAACAAACCTTAGCACCTGGGTATCAAAAAATAAGTAGTTTAAATAGGAAGTTGCCAAAGGCCCAATCCCTACAGGTAAGGAGGGGCAGCCTGCCTTCAGTATTTCAGTCCCCTTTTCTTATCACCCTCTCAGGAGGGTATCTACTGCCTTACTTTTTTCTGCTACTTGCCAAAGATGAGGTTTATGATGCTTGTCCAAGGTGCAAAAATTCCTAGGCATATATGGGTCTTCCTAGGATAAAGACTATTTACAAGACACTGAAAGTCAGGGGGGCAGAGCCAAGATGGCAGAGTAGAAAGATTCACATTTGCTAGCTCCGAACCCACAGCCCATGGATTTCCTCTAAAAAGAATTCCTGACAAATTCTGGAATAGTGGAAGCTGCGCAGCAATGTAGTGAAGGAGATTTCCGTTCCAGAGAGCCCTGAAAAACCAACCCCGGGGGGTCCATCGCATACCAGACGGGAGCGGAGCCCTCCCCTGCCCTGCCCCGGCCACGCGGCACTGAGAGGAGCGAGCAGATCCGAGCAGTGTCAGGGACAGAATCTCCAGCGGCCGCGAAGGTCCCTCCACTCACAGACTCACAGGTCAGTGAGAGAGACAGGCTGAGAGGGAAACAGTCTCCGGGACTCAGGCCCCCTCAGGAGGCAGCAGCAGCAGCAGCAGCGGCAGAGACCTCGGCAGAGGCTCCCAGAGCAGGCAGGAGCTCAGCAGCAGCTCCATTACAAAAGGTCTCTGCATGAACCCCCTGAGGGAACTGAGCCTGGGAGGCGGCCCTGCCCCCAACTGAGAACCTGATTTAATTTTACCCTGAATAGCAGTCAGGCCTGCCACCAAAAGCCCTGAAGCTGGGGATCAGCATTTGAATCTCAGACCCCAAGCACTAGCTGGGCAGACCTAGGCTGGGGTGGAGAGGACTCTCAGAAGTCAAGTAACTGGCTGAGAAAATGCCCAGAAAAGGGAAAAAAACTAAGA
>CM053771.1:486373182-486438332 GCA_028658325.1 Potorous gilbertii
ATAAATGGGGAGAAAATTTTGGAACCCAAAATCTTGTGAAAATGAATGTAAAAAGTTAAATAAATAAATTTATAAATAAATAAATAAAGACACTGAAAGTCAATAAGCAAAAAAGTCATTGCAATTGACCCAATCCCATTGGAATTCCTCCTTTTGCCCCATTAAGAAATAAATACTATTATTGAGCAACCAAACCCCAGGTTGGTTTTCACAAATTAAAGTGTTACCAAAAGAGTGCTTCCAGATTAATACACCTTTCTTCTCCCTCAATAGTCTCTTTATGTTTTTAAATTGATTTCCCTTTTTGCATTATAAGTGTCTAGTTGCGGGGGCGGGGGGTGGGGGGAAGGGGGCAGGAACCTGCTGCCCCAAGGCCATATGTAGCCTATGTCCTTGGGATCTGTCTTTTGATTGAGTTCAAGTTTTACAGAACAAATCCTTTTGTTCTGTGAAGTTTGAATTCAGTCAAAATGTTGCGCTTCAGGATGTAGAGGGCCACATGTGGCCTTGAGGCCACAGGTTGCCCACCCCTGGGTGTCTATTTAGTCCAGAGCTAGCTCCCTGAGTAGAGACCTTAAGGAGACACAAAGCAATATTTGCTTCTTATACCTTCTAGAAAACTAGAGTAGCATTCATTCAGGAAGGAAAAAGGCACACTGAATTCCAAGTTGTGTTAGCCTCACAAAAGGCTAATAATTGCTTTTTTTTTAACCATGAAATTTTAACCATGAAATAAGTTTTGAACCTATGTTACTTTTAGGAAATCAATTTGTCCCTTAAACTTATTTATTTATTTTTGCTGTTTTAACTCCAAAATCTTCAGCTGAATCTGTTATTGCTTCAAATTTCAATTGCTCATACCTGCCATTAGTCTTTAAATTTCTTAAAAGTAGAGACTTGGGTGATTCTTCTTTGCCTGCTACAGTATCCTGCACATTTGATGAATTAAATTGAATTTCCCTGAACCTTACTGCCTAGTGTAGGTTTAAAACAAAAAAAGGAGAAATTTGGTACACATTTTCTGACCTTGTTGAACTGAATTAAGATATATTTGAGTTCCATGAGGGAAGAATGTAATATAACAAAAGGCACAATGATCCTTGAGTCTGGGAACCTGGTTTTTTAAGATGCAAATTCAACATTTACTACCTGTGTAACCTTAAGCAAATCATTGAATTGTCCTAAGGTTGTGTTCTTATGAATGAAATGAGAGGCAGAGATGAAATGGAGTCTGAAGTCCCTTCTAGGTCTAAGTGTCGAGAGCTTTCCCCTCTTCTGCAAGGATTCCCTATACACTCCAGTGTTGTAATCTTTAAAATATCATTTATTCAAGGTCATTGGTTGATTTCACTACAGGAAGCAGAGGAATGAAACAGTATTGTCAGCATGACTTATAGTAGTGCATCTTGTATCTGACTTCTATCCAACCAATACAGGATCCAAAAGTAGTGACTCAATTAATGTGACTCAATTAAAAATGAATCTGCATTGAAATACAAGGTTATTTGACTGCTTAATTTATTTTTTCCCTTCTACTTGTACAGTATATGAGGGAGAGTTTTCCCAAACATGGCAGGTTTGTGTTACCTCTATATTTTTATCCCATTGTTTAGTTAATTAATACATTTTATAGCACTCTAACCTATTCAATGAGAGTACTCCCTCTAGTAATTCAGACATTCGGGATAATGCTTTGTGCTAAAGTAATCAAAGGTGTTCCACCAAACATCTTGCGGGCCTTCTTCACCTTCTCTTAGAAACAGTAATAAAAATAATATCTTTATTTAGTTATTCTCTAGATGTGCTAAGTTTATTGTACAGTCATTTTTTCAGTCATGTCTGACTCTTCATGACTCCATTTGGGGTTTTCTTGGCAAAGACACTGCAGTGGTTTTCCATTTCCTTCCCCAGCTCATCTTACAGATAAGGAAACTGAGGCAAACAGGGTTAAGGGACTATACAATTCATAAATATCTGAGGCCATATTTGAACTTAGGTCTGCTGACATTCATTATACCACCTAGCTGCCCTATGGTAAGTATTTCAGTGGAATACCTCAAATGTGTATTGCTTATCCCTTGCTCCCAATACATGAACAATCATTTTTTCATTAACATTCTTTACATCTCCTTTCTTGTATAATCTCTTGTCTGTAGTTTATCACAGCCAGCTCAGACACCATTCCCCTCCAAATGCCTCTCCACTGAAATGTGTGATCTTCAACCTCAAATCTTTGAAGACTATAGTGTTCCATGGTCTGCAAACATACCTCAGTAAAATAATAATTTATTAATTACAGTATACAGAACAATGAATAGTGGTCTATTCTGTGTCATCTTGAGCAATTCATGTCCCCTGTCTAGGGATCTATGAAAAGGGGCAGAAGGTGGAGGATTGGATAATCTATAAAATTCCTTTCAGCTCTAATATTCCATGCCAGCTTTTATATGTTATATAAAAAGGTGTTCTTCTCCATGTTTCTTTTTTTTTTCAATTAAATGGAAAAGTAATCTATAGTAAAAATGCCAGACTTCTGAAACTTTGTATTTTTCGCAGGTGGGTATTTGTTAGAGATTTGGTGTAAAACAGACTGAGAAAAATAAATAATCTATGGATCCAGATGGAATAAAAATGAAAAGAAAAGAGCTTTGCCTGAGACAGAAGTAGATCTTCCTCTGAATGGTCTAAATATCAAGAACAAAGTTTAGGTGAAAAAGCTTTGGTGCTCCTTAAGCCTTAGTTGTCTAGTTTCTGAGCATGTGCTAATATCTTATTGCATCATTAGAAGCTTTCTGTTCTTGGTTACTTCTATCCTGTACTGATCTATAAAAAGAAAGAGGATGCAGAACTTGAACATTTGTTCCCTTTGCTCTCCCTCTACTGTTACCTTTGCAGGGAATACACAATCTCCCTTTGGGTGGTTTGGAGAATTTAGCCCCTAGTAATTACAAGGAATCATATTTGGGTTCAAAACAATAAAAGAGGAAAATTATTAAATTCTATGGTTTTAGTAGTTGGAGACTATAATACATTCATCACAAAAAAATAATAAGTGATGTTAGGAAACAGGATCCATGGAACATGGAAAGAGATCATTCCCCAACCTTTAAGAATATAGGTTCTGTGCCTGTAAAAAATAGTAGACACCAATAGATCCAGGCAGTGAGGGACTTGGGTTTAGTCTTAAGAATGCTGGGATAATTTTACTCTGACCTGTCAAGAAGAGTAATATATATAAAGTGACTCTAAACTTTTCATCTTCTGGTGGTCTGCCAAGTTATTCTGTACCTGACAAGCCATTACTAGTTCAATGACAGGGAGGAGGGAGGCAATCTCTATGTAGAAGTGTCTGGGGAAACTTCTTCTGGAAAAGGCCCCTGATTTGTTGCATATGCAGGTATTCTCTGGACAGTTCCAGTCTGCTTCATCACATGATGAAGAGACAGATTGCTAATTGACTGCATAGTCAGCTGCATTAAGTTCAGAAGGCACTAACCAGGCACAGTGAGTGGGTCCTTATTCCTGCCTAGCTGTGTTCAGTTGCAGAGACTTATCCCTTGTCAGGGAAAGGGACTTGAGGTCTGATCATCTCACCCAGACAGGTGGCCTGTGAGAACATGTTGTGGTTGCTTCTGTCTGTTATATCTCTTCGTTCCTGTTTTTAGATGAAGAGTAAAGGAGATGGCTACAAGCTTTTGAGTCACAAACTGTCAGTAGAATCAGAATTCCAGGAATCACTCTATGTCAGGGTTTGTCAGAAGCCAGATGTCAGAAGCCAAGTGACCCGCCTAGACCAGTTCAGCAGTACCAGATATATAAACTCATCAACCAATCAGTCATTCTACATGGATTTATAAATAAATTGAGTGGCATCATAATTAAGTAGAAACTACATTATATCCAAGCCCACATTTACCAGGAACCAATGTGGTTGTAGGACATGCCCTCAAATGCTAGGGGAAATCTTTGCACTTCTGTTCTTGCAATATCTTCAAAGTAAAGAACCTTCTATAAAAGCTAACCTATGATAACTAGTTAAATGGACCTAGGGCTAATCACTGACTTCAAGCAATGTGGAAGAAGCATGAAAATACAGCCTCAAGTCAACCATGTTAGAGACAGTCACCCAAAGTGACTGTCTATCTCTAAAACCTCCCCTCAATAGAGGGCATGTAGTTTTTATTTCAAAAGGAAAATCTAAAAGGCACAAGGCCTTGAGTTCTCTTTACTCCCCTTACTCACTGAAACATCCCTGTACCCAAACCCAGTTTGGCTGCCATATTTCTATATTGGTTGGAGTAACCAGCTCTCACATTTTTACCTAAGAGTAAATTCAATTTGTCAAGGCTATGAATTATACCAGGTCCTTCTAGAGCATGCTTTTTAGTTTTTTTTCAGCAAGTCTAGGGAACGTTTATAGAATAAAACATTCTCCTTTCTTGCCTCGTCTTTCATGCCATTCTGTGCTAAACTTTGTAACTGTGTTAATCCCAGACCTTTAAAAGTCTTATCCCATCACAGTCTATCTCTGTTGGTTTAATGAAAACAGATTCATTAGGTTATCAATTTGATTCACTTAATAAACATTTTTTTCTAAATGTCTCCACTGTGTACAAAGTACTGGCAAAGTGCTAACTAAACATGAAAGGATTAAAAAACAAAATGAAAATAAAGCAAAAACAACAAAAACTGAGTTTCTACCCAGAATTTAGATTGCTGGAATGTCAGTTCCAAGCTTGGGGTGAAGATCATTTCATTCAGTTAATTCTACTAAATTAAGTTAAATCAATGAATGCTTATAAGCACCTTACCACACCAAGTACAATCAACTTACTATACTAAGTTACAGGAAAAAAATTTAAACATTTTTTTTAAAAAAGGACTCCTCCTCAAGGAGCTTATATTCTAATTAATTATAAGCTCCTAGAGGACAGGAACTGTGTTTTGCCTCTTTTTGTAACCCTAGAGCTTAGCTCAGTACTAGGCATATACCATGCACTTCATAAGTGTTTATTGATTATTGATTGATTTGGAGCCACAAATTAGAAAAAAGAGGAGTCCAGGCAAAATAATTCAAGAGGAAAAGAGAGGCAAAACTAAAGGGATCAGGAGAGTTTCCCCTCGAAAGGGGCATCTAAGGGGGCATCTAAGCTGAACCTTGAAGGAACCTCAGAATTCCAGGAAAGTATAGGTGAGGAGGGAGTACGTACCTGACATGAGACACAGCACATTCAAATGTGTATAAGTGGAAAAGAGAACTTGCTCAAGGTCCCACGGGGCATGCTAATGAGATTAAAGATTTTCCCCACCCATTAATGGGCCTGCCCATTAAGGGGAGTTTGATTAGGGGAGATTTGTAGCAAGACTCACATCTTTTGTTAATGAGTCATGGTTCTCAAGGGTTGCAATGCTCTGGCTCTGAAAAGTATATAAATACTCTGATGTGAGGCGTGGTTTACTCATTGGAAGCGTTTGTTTGGCAGACAAGACTTTGGGCCTTTGAAAACCCAGATGTTGATGCTTCTGTCTTTGTAACCATGTATGTATAGTCAGACGGTTATCTGTCTGTTGATCTGTGATGTACATATTGCTTATGTCAGGCAGTTGGAAGCCCTGTTTGTTGCTCTGTATTTCTCTGTATTTTTCTCTGAAGTTCAGGATGCTGACTTCTTCCCCACCGAACTAAGTGAATGATATACGTGCTTGATTAAAGTGATTGTTGGCCCCCTAAAAGTTGCTTTCCTTTTAGAAAAGCAGATCTGAGAACCTGTACAGCAGGACATCCTGGATGTGTCAGGGTACTTGCTTTTACACATGGTTAGCCAAAAGAAATTCCAGGATTTGAACTTGGGCTGTCTTCTCTGAATACCACAACCCAGGCAAACACAGAGATGAAAGTGTGAAGATATAAGGTGGCTCAAATGTCCGAGCAAATGGATCCCAAAGAAAGGATAACTATTGACTAAAAATGTGGCAAGAAGACCATAGATGACATTTCTTTGGGGTATAGAAATTGATGCCCTGGGCTTGACATTGAATATAAGGGTATGATGATTTATTTCTGAGTTAAATAAAGAGAGAAAGATAAAAGGAATCTTTTTTTCAAAGTACTTTTCTATAAAATACCAAGTGCTAAGCAAATAATTTGTGTGTGTATAGGGGTATGTGGGTATATTTTTATCAGCCTTGAAAATAAGCACTAAAAATTTATCAGCCCTCCCCCAGGACATGCTTAGGTAGCAAGATGAATTAAATCAGCATTCTTCCTGAATGAGCTGGCATATATTGCTACTCATACATGTCTGCTTTCAATATATTTATTGCAATGAAGATAAATATATATTTGTACTAAAAAAAATGTTATCCGATGCCCAGAGTGTTTTAGTGATTGAGATATGTGAAGATATAGCTACAACATAAAACTAAATACATTGCCTTTTGTGCCATAAATGGGAAGAAAGATACTAAGGAGAATGCTTTTTTCTGACTTATGGTTCTGTTAATGGCCTTTTCTCTTTTTAATTTTTTTTCTAGTTGATGCTAGCTTTGTTTCAATTTTCCCCAAACATCAACAGCCCTTATGATAACAGTGGCTCATCTTTGTAAAGCACTTTATGGTTTATAACAGACATTTCCCTGACAACTCTGTGAGGCAGTTCCTCCAATTGACATTGTCATTTTACTGATGAGGGAGGAAACTAATGCCTCAAGAGGTTAATGCCTTGCCCATGGTGTCCTATAGCTAGCAAGCCTTCTGGTTCGTTTCTCCTATACCACAAATCTCTTAACTGAAGGAAATATACACCTTATTCATAGGGCTCTGAAAATACCCTTTTATCAAATAGGATTGAATTTGTGACATGATTTCATATGTTTCCCTCCTTTTCTTTTTCTCTGACACTCTATACTCAGAAAGCAGAAAGTCATATTATGATAAGATTCTCGGATAGTTCTGTTCCAGTAGCCCGAAATTAGTTTCTCCAAATTCAGTAGCATCAATTCCCCATGAAAGTCAGTCTGATAAACTGCCCTCCGACTGAATTTCAACAAGCAAATTTCTATAAATTCAAAGTATTTTTCTGAGAGATACAGGAGTGATATTTGGAAGATTATGTAGCCAAGTCTGAAGGTTGGCAGGAATTTCCCAAGTCTCCCTTAGATTAAAAAGGTTAGGAAAAAAGGAATAATATGCTTATTAGGGTTTTTGTGGTTATTTCCCTCAAGCTGCTTCTGGTTGATCTGTTCCTTCCCAATCTGATATCCTCTTCCTCCTGTTTCACAGCAGCAGCCTGAGCACCTCTTTTATAGGTCAAGAAGCTACTGTCTTCTCTGCTAATGTGATGCTGAGCATGACCCAGCCCACAAGAAAGGAAGCAGCTCACTGCTTGCATTTTCTCTTCCATTAGCAAATAAGACCCAGGGAACCAGAGGCCATTTAAGAAGACATATTACTAATGGGTGGACACTTGCCACTCAAAGAAGAAAGAAAAGAAAGGAACAAGAAAAACAAAGGAAGCTGCCTACCTGCTTTTGGTTATTTTTTTGGTGAAAGAGAAAACAAAAGCTTTGCAAAGTAATTGCCCAGTGAGGAGCTCTGGACCAGAGTCCACTTTCTCTTTTAGAATCATGAAAACAACTAATATCCTTTGCAGAGATCGAAATCAACATATCATAATTTCTAGTAGTATTCTGGCTTCATTTTAAGATGGCAGTGTGTTTAAATATAGACTAATTAATATCAAATATTAACAAAATGACCTTTAGTTCTCCCTCTTTTCACCTAACAGAGAAAACAAGAAGAAAAAAAAGGCTAAATGATAGACAATAAACAAAACCTTTCACTGGTTTTTGAAAGTAACAAAGAGGTAACTTTATTTTCATAATTATCATTTCTAATTATAAACATAACCTTCATTTTGGAGATAGCTACATCTGAACTGCAATGGCCAATGAACTTCCAACTCATCAACTATTCACTTTACTTATAGGAAAAGGCAAAGTAAAATTTAAACTGACTTCAATAATTAGTTTCTGTTTTTCATCTTGTGTAAAACAATTAAAGACTGGAAAATTCTGCCCAGTCTATTAACCTTTCAAAGTCTAGCTTGTGTGCCAAATATTTATTCAAGTGAAAAGTATCCAATGATCTATAGATTTTACCCTTTAATTTTTTTTTAAAGCATGTTCCGTAGTTTTCTGAATTTCGAATTTAAAGTAAACTGTTGTTCCATTCTGGTCTGCTTGATGAGAAATGGATTAGCAAAGTTCTCTCCAGTATTTCTCATTATTGGAAGTTGAATTCACTTAATCACAGCAGAATTGAATTTCAACATCACAGCATATGCATCTAAAATTATATTGAAGCTCCAAAAATTAATCCTGTATTACTGAGATTAGAACTTTGTCAAAAAGAATATAATCTGGGTCACAAACTAGTGGACAGCTGGACCCTTTAGAGAAAGACACCAGGTAGAAAAAGTTTAGACAGGCAAGAAATTGGATATACTTTCTCCTCACTAGATCTGCTATGAAGCCTCTGAGGATATAGGAACACTCGCTGCAAGAGAATGACCACAAGGGAGGATCCTGCAACTTCTCATCAGCTGCCTTTATTAGAAGATCTCTTCCCATCCACTGATGCCTGGACTCTTTCCCAGTGGTTACTTGCTATATACTTACCCCTTTTTTACCCTCTCTTAATTTCTTTATTCCAGTTATACAGAATGCCATTGTTGAAGGAAAAACTCTTTTCCACAATCTCTGCTGTCCAACTCCAAAATGTTATCTACTCAATGTCACATTGGATTTAATACCAACAAAAATGATAGCATTGATCTGGCACTTTAAAGTTTCCAAGCACTTCACAAATATCTCAATTTATTCTCAAAATCCTGGGAGAAACATGCTTTTGTTATTCCCACTTTGCTGATGAAGAAACTGTCATAGGCAGCAGTTAAGTGACTTAATCAGTCACACAACTAACAAGTGTTTGAGGCTTACTTAATTCGAACTCATTTCCTCCTGACTTCAGGTCCAACACTCTACTCTTGTATCACATAGATCTGCCTGCCTTTGCCACTGTCTACAATGTCTTTTTCCTAACTAACAATACTTCATTTCATCTTAAACCTCCTTCTCTTATGATTTTACCTCTTAAAAATTCCTTGCTTTCTCTAAGTATCAGACTATGGATCTCCTTCTACAGAAAGCCTTTGCTGGTCCTCTAAGATGTCAGTGCTTTCCTCTCTGAATCGACCTTTCAATTACTCTATAGGTGTGTTCTTTGTACTATAACTATTAATAGACACTCTGTATGCCTCACTAGACAGCAAGAGCAGTCTTTTGCCTCTTTTTGTATCCCCAGTGCTTAGCACAATGTCTTACACATTGAGAGCATTTAATAAATGTTTGATTGATACATGCACTGTATATGTGTGCTGTATGTCCTGTAACTCTTTATATACTTGCTACATCTTCCATTACACTGTAAACACTTTAAAGGGATTGACTGTTTTCATTTTTTCTTTGAATGCCTGGTGTTTAGCGCAGAGGCTGGACATAGTAAGTGCATAATAAATGCTTGATGACTGATGATTTGATTGGTGAAACATTTTGAGAGGAACCCTGACTGAAAATCCAACTGAAGCAACACTTCACCACATTGGTAAATGGTGCCTTTTCACCAGCTCTCTGTTTCCCCTGCTTTTCCCTCTTTTTACCCTTTGGTCAAGATATTATCCTGTTTCTTTATTCACAAGATCCTATTCTCAGATGGTTTTCAGTGTATCCCAGCTAAAATAAGGCTTAACATATTTCAGAAATTAACTCTCAGTGGGATTTTCTTCCTGGTAGCAGAATCTTACAGGTAAAAACGTTTCAATGATCTGTTTGTTAAAGTATTTTTTACTGATATTTTCTGTTTCTTATATCACCCCACTATTCCATTGCCCCTCTTGCTATTCCCACAGAAGCATCTGTATGGAAAACACTATTTTTTAGATTAAAAAAAATGTCAGCACAAGGGATCCATACATACATTGAAAAGACTTGAAAATATTTCCAATATGTTCAGAACCTCCCACCTCCATGAAGGGGAAGGTTGGGATGTCTTCTCATGTCTTTTCTTTCCAGTCCAATTTGATCTTTGTCATTTTCTTACATTTACTTTAGCTCTGTTAGAGTGTCATTCTTTCCATTTACATTGTTGTAGTTACTGTGTATATTGTTTACTTGGCTTCAATTGCTTCATTGCATTAATTCATACAGATCTCTCCTTGCTTCTTTGTATTCATCACATACATCATTTCTTATAGTACCTTGATATTCTATTGTATGTATGTATCACAGTTTGTTAGTCTTTCTCCAATTTTTTTTTCTAATTCTTAGCTATCACAAAAAGTGCTACTTTATATATTTTGGAATACATGGATACTTTTTTCTGATTGATGGTTTTGCTGGAGTATAAACCCAACGATGGAGTCTCTTGGTCCAAAGGACATGGCCATTTTAGTCACTTGATTTGCATATTTCAAATTGCTTTCCAAAATGATTGTACCATATGGAAGTTCCACCAAAAATGTATTAGTGTGCCTATCTTTTCATAACCTTTCAACATTGTTGGCATTTTTTTGTCATTCCAATATTTGGAGATACAATAGTAATATAATGAATAAAGGTGACTGGGAATTTTGTCCCTGACCCAGAACCCCTAATCAGGTCTCCTATTAATAAAGCCAGCTGTGTGTGCCACATATAGGGAGATTCCAGAGATTCAGGGAAAAGTATGATGGAAACAAATCACTTTACCAATATTAGGAGTATAATGTCAAAGTCTAATTTTTACTCTACATAACAACTTTTCAAATCTTTGACAGCACCTATAATATCTCCTTCAGTCTCTCTTCTGGAGGATGAATGCCTCCAATTACAATTGCATTCCTATAGACCCCTTACCATTCTGATCAGCATCTTCTGAATTCATTCTAGTTTGTTAACACATATCTCAAAAGGTGGGAGCAATAACTGAATGCTGTATTCATGATTTAAGACTTAAATCCCCTGATATGTTGTCTCGGTTGATTGTACGTTTTTTGGATCACTCATGCCAGGCTTACGTATGTGCCTTTGCACAAATTAACTTTTTTTTTTGGTAGAAGTGCAAGAAATGACTCAAATAGTTTAAGACTAAGAGAATAAAATGCATTTCAGTTGGGAAGTATACTCAAATGATTCATTTCTTGGTTTTCTTCTACCATGTCATAAACTGCCATGAATTCTGCAAAGGTAGAGGAAAGGCATAGAATGTAAACTGGATTTAATTGTCAGTGCTATTGAACTTTGTTATAATATTGATGAACTGAGCATTTGGGGAAGTTCAGGGGTCTAAGTTCTGCCAACATTTAGATGCATGACCTTGAGCAATTTACTTAACCATCTCCATATCCTCATCTATAAAATGAAGTTCCCCTATCTCACGGGGGTGGCCAGAAAAGCTAAATTAAAAAGACAAATTGTGCTAAATGCCAAGATACTAAGGCAAAAGGTGCCTTATAAATCTTTAATGGAGGAGTCAAAGGTCTATAAAGTACTGTTATCCCACTCATGCAATTAAAAGTCTAAGCTCTCTGGAAAGTATGGGGAACAACTCTAACAGTGTATCTTTTATTAAACATTGCCAGGAGCTTATGATGAGTATGCTCTTGCACCCCTGGCTTCCTCTCAGCAATCCAACCCCCTCCCCATTCCTTTTATTAATTGTTTCCTCCTCTCCCCAGTTATCTAACCCTGTCCACCTCTTACTCTCTTACTTTCATCAACTTGTTCTCCTCCACTGCCCCCTGCCCCAATTTGTGCCAAGCTTCGTATTATGAATGATGTTGGATTGCTGAGCCCATGGGACCTGGTTCCATGCCAACAGATGTGCCCTGGAGGTTGATGTGCCCACATAAGCAAAGCTGCTACTACTGGTGCTGCTTGCACTGAAGTAGAAGGAGAATTGGAGGCTATCCAACTGAGGGCCACTCCACTGATAACAGGTAAGCATTTAGTGACATTGGTTAAGTGGTTAACTAACAAGAACAAGGACCCAGGTGCGGTTTTCCCGGGGCCTATAGATCACCTGCATTGTTTATCAAGGCAACTACTTCCAGTTTCATCCTGAGGAAAATGCACCAACAGAAAAGGATGCATGTCCCACTCTTTATTCCAATTTTCATAATTAAGTTCAGAAAGTAAGCAAAACAAAGTTCCCAAGGGAAAACCAAAGCCCTTGAGAAGAAAGAGCAAATTTTTTGGAAAAAGTCAATTCAAACGAACCCTCTTATTTGCAGAGCTTAACTTCTCCTTTGTTAAATCTTGTTATAGTGTTTGAAATAGAAAGGAAGTTAGAAAATGGTCTTTGCAAATGGCAGTTACATAAATAAAACACTTTATCTGTCTAACATCTGCATTGCCTAAGTGGCCTCCTTAACCAGCACTTAGCGAATTTCTGAATGGTTTACCTTAGTCTGCCAGCCTCCCACTCTAATTCATTTCCAGTGAGTCAGTTCTTAACTTCAATTGTGTAAAGTCATTGTTTCTAGGATAAGAGAAGTAGTCTCACCAAAGCTGATCCCTGCGCCCCCTCCCATGTCTTATATTCTAAGCCATCATCATTTTATGTTCATAAAACTTCCTCATGGAAATCCACAACTCTGCTCTGTCTCCAATCCATTGGGCACACTGCCACCAGAATAGGATTACTAAAATTTTATTTTCATCCTTCATTCCTGGGCAAAACTTCACTGACTTCCCATTTCCTATAAGGGGAATTCTAATCCTTAAGTATGACCTCAGCTATAATCAGACTGCCATCTTCACTGTCCTTGATCCAGTCTTTTACTTACCTAACCTCCCACCTCTGTCTATGCATTTCCCCTTGTTTGGCTCTTTACTCTCAGCCTGCTGAAATTCTGTCCATCCTTCAGATCCAACTCAAATCCCACTTTTCCCAATGAAACTTTTCCTGACTCCCCAAGTGAATTCTTCCTTTTTCAAACTCTTGAAGAAAATACTGTCATCACCAACATGTCATTTCCCATTTATTGCTTGCGACTGCTCTTTATGTGTTTGTCTCTTTATTTACAAACATGCTGTGGGCATCATGGTAATCAGGCTTAATATTTCTCATATCTTTAACATTCTTGCTATAGTAACTGGGACATCATAGTTACTGAGGAAATATTTAATTCAATACTTAGCATAAATTTCCAAACTCACTCTTTTGTTATATTATAAAATAGATGAATTTTGTAATAATTTCATTATTTTTTGGAGACAATTAGAGTTAGGTGATTTGCCCAGGGTCACAAAGTTAATAAGTGCTGAATTTGAATTCAGCTCCTCCTGACTTCAGGGCCAGTTCTCTATCCATTGTGCCCCCTAGCTGCCCCATATCACATTCATTTTTCATGAGCGTCCTACCATTTCCTCAAATATATAGTACTATACAGTATGGTATCAATAGTACCACCCCTAACCTTAAGTAGAAATGAAAATTGTGAGTTATAATTACAAGGAGCAAATGGTTACCTCTACAAGTCTTCTGTGCAAGGGCCAATGTTGATATATTCACCATAAGCAATATGTTATATATAACTGAGTTAAACAATTTTATAATAAACAGGAGATGAAGAACTCAATAGAAAGGAACTTTTTTCCCTTTTGAGTTTATTGTTAATAAGAAAAGCAAATAAAGTGAATCTGTTCCTATAGAATTGATTTTTCTTGGAAACAAAAAAACATAGAACAAAAATAATTTAGCACACCCACGCATTCATCTCTCCTCCAGAACCCCCTCAATTTTAGCTAACTTTTTTCTAGCATTTAATTGTATTTTTCAACTAATTTCTTTACGTTTAAATCTTCCTAAAATTTTCCATAATATTTCTTCATTTTAAAATAACTTTTCTATACTATCTGCTGCCCAATATAAGCTTTGGTACTTCTTTAATAGTTTTGCTTTATTATATATTGATTGCTGCTTTTAAAAAAAAGATATTTGTGACTTACAAATCTGCTTTCTATCTAGCAAGTATACAATGGCCAGAATTTTAAAGCAAACTCTTCAAGAAAAAGGCTCTTAATAGAAGCAAGGAGAGTGGAGGAGGGGTGGTAGGGAGAGTCAGGGAAGGGAGGAAGAATGGAGGATGTGTAAAGAGGAAAGGAAAAAAGAGAGAAGGAGGAGAAAAAGAAGAGGGAGAAGGAAAAGATCTTCATTTCTTAACAAAAACTATTTTTTCAGCTCTGTTATAGATATGTTCTACAATTAAAATTGTTGCCCTTAAATTGGAAATTGGATATCAAGCAGAATATTTGATATAACTCACATCAGTTTTCTCAATTTAAGATGACATCTCTAACCCTTAAGCTGTGATGTAATTGATTTTCAAAGAATTTTTAAAATATATTTGCTTTCTCAAAAAAAAAAAGTTTTCTACTCTCTCATTCCCCCAAAAGGAGAAAAAAAAATGTACTGCTTTAATCTTCAGGAAAAAATGTAAATAGAAAATGCATTTAACCACAAAGACAAAACTCTTTGATTTAGCTATGTCGTCCACTTTTAAAATCACAAGAGTGGCTCCCTGCCAACATACATTGTCTTTATCCAAAGGAGGACACATACAAGAGTATCCTTGCTTCCTCTTTTTGAATGCAGGTGCTTGTTATTTAAGTGAAAGTGAATAAATAACCTTTATGCATTTAATTCCCTTGAGCAATGCATGTCAAAGAACCACAGAGTGAAATGGGCTTGCTATTTGAATTCTTGTCTAATTAAGGTTGAGATAAGACTATAAAACTCGTTACACTCACCATTTAAGCCAAATTTAAATACCCCAGTTCCCAGAGGGGCAAAAGAACTGTTCACATCTGTTCTGTATCCTAATACATCCATTTTTAATTTGAATGAATTTGCAATAAGGGTATTTTGGACTTATGAGTATTTAGATTTTGGTGTTGTTCTTAAAATCATTCATTAAGTATTTTTATTTTCTTGATTTTGATTTTTTATTTTTTTTTTTAGAAATACCATATAGTCAAATCAGTAGTGATTGCTGAACTTCTGCCACTGGAGAATAACCATCAGTTATTGATCAGCTCTTTGCAAACTTTAAAACATTATTTGAGGTGTTGTTTTAATACTATTATTAACAATCATAGAGGTTTGACTACATACTGATTAGAGAATCAGCCTTGATTCAGGCACCCTTGGCTTCAAGTCCTACTTCTGACATAATCTAGTTGGATGACCCATGGCAAGTCACAGTGCCCTAGGCAATACTCTAGGATTATCAATTTCCATTGACAGAATGAGGTTCACCATACAGATTTCACATGTTAGCATTCTGAAGATTCTAGGGTTGTTCTCTCTTCTCCCTCATATCTCTCTCTCTCTCTCTCTCTCTCTCTCTCTCTCTCTCTCTCTCTCTCTCTCCTCTTCTCTTTCTTTCATTTATTTTTGTTTTCCTTCTCTTTTCTACTTTAGTCTAATATGTATTGAGTTCAAACATGAAAGACACTGTTGGATTTATTTAGAATTATACCCACAGGTATGTATGGGTTGAGAGAAAATCTTAACCCCACTGTTATTTAAAAGTGCACCTTGAATAATTAAGGAGATAAATTTAAACACAATGGGGATCTTTTAATATCTAAAATGTGATTCCCACAAAGCAGCATGAGTCTCCCTCAATGGTTAATGTTTACAGATCTATACGATTTCACCAAATGGGAGATTTTCTTCTCCTATTGTAAACTGAATTAATGCTTCTCATTTTCTTTTAAATAAAAATGTGTTAAATAGAAATTAGCACAAGTGCCAAGTTCTCCACTTGAAAGCCTATTGTAGACCTGTATAAAACAGTATTTGAATTGCATATAACAATCTGACAGTTTTCAAGAATTATCAAGCTCTTGAAAATTCTATTGATTCAAAAGCTCTGCTTTGACTCCACTGACATTTCTCTGTAACATCCTCATGTATGCAAACCCAGTATCTTCTGCTCTCCATCTGACCTCAAAAGAAAGGGCAATTATCTAACCAAAGCAACTAGCCCAAGTTTCTCCCTTAATAATTTAAAATGAAAATCCAAAAGAAAATGAACAAGGATTCAACCTCGTGGTCTTATTTTAATGCCTGTTTCATGACTACATGTCTTGAGAAATACCTTCTCTTGGACACAAATGATGAAATGCTATAAATGCACAGCTAGATGGCACAGTGGATAGAGTGTTGGGCATAGAGTCAGGAATATCTGAGTTTAAATCCAGCCTCAGACACTTACTAGCTGAGTGACCCTGGTTAGTCACTCAACCTCAGTTTCCTCATCTGCAAAATGAGCTGGAGAAGGAAATGGCAAACTACTCCATTGTCTTTGCTAGAAAACTCTAAAAAGAGTTGTGAAGAATTGGATATGGCTGAAAAAATGATGAAACAAAATAAATTCACGCAGAACCATAAGGCTTCCAGCGGTATATATTCTGATGGGCAACATAGAAGGAAAGATGAGCATTCTGAATAACATTTGAGAAGTTTGTGATTGAGTTTGGTTTGTCCTTCTTTCTTGAAAAAGAGTATGACATCAGAAAGATGAGGCCATGACTTGCAAATGAATTAGATTTAATTGAGGGAGGACTCTACAAAGTCACCAGCCTCACTTTCTCCTCCAAAGTCATCTCCATCCAATGACCAGATATAGATCAGGATGACCGGAATGTTTTGTTTTTGTTTAAAAAAAAATTAAGAAAAGTAAAACTTGAAATATGAATTTAATGTTTCTAAATTTTGGTGAACTATAATTTATGGCTTCTTGATATTCATGTGGCTCATTATTTATTCTTCTTTAATAATATTTCAACTTAGCTTTATATTGGCTAGAAAATTATCTAATCTAAGAAGTTTGTTATACAGGTCAGTCTGACCTCAGAGATGCTCCAGGGAAGCCAGTGATTGTAAGGAATGCTTAGATCCCAGGCCGTACTTGTTTTAGGTTCCCTCACTGATTTTTTGGGGTCCACCCAAAGCTTGTGTTTGGTTTCCCCCAAATAGAGTGACTTACCTACTGATATACATTTAAAATTGCCCTTCTCTTGGGGACTACCAACTGCCTAATGATCCACTCAGGCAAATTTGCTTATACCTTTGTCTGAACTCTATACAAAGTAACCTCACAAATATCTGAGGTAGGAACCACCCCATTCTTTCCAGTTCTCTTTCCTACCAAACTACCTGATAAATTTATTTCCAAAACTATTTCAGATTTTGGGGTTTGTTCTTGTGAACAATGTAATAGTGATTCTTTATAACAAATTTTAATTAACCCTTATTTTATGCTAAATTCTAGGCACAAAATCATAGATTGTTGGAGGTAGAAGAGACTTTAGACACCATATAGTCCAAAGGCCTTATTTTATGCATAACCAAATGAAACAAATGGATGAGCAAATGGAGGTCCAGACTGTTAACTATGTGACCTAACATTACACAACTAGCTAGTTTAAGACCTAGACTAGAACTGAGTTCTCCATAAGGACAGGTTTTAGGACATTGTAGGACACAACAATGCTACTTTACTTGCTGGCAGACCAAAACAACACTGACTGCCAATCTGGAGGACCAGGTTAACAAACTGATAACTCTTTTTTGCTGTTATTGTTCAGTCAATCTGACTCTTTGTGACCCTGTGGACCATAGTATGCCAATACTGTTCATGGAGCTTTTGTGGAGAAGTTTGCCATTTTCTTCTCCAATAGATTAAGGAAAAAGGGTTAAGTGACTTGCCCAAATGAACTGTTTGGAACCATACAATTATCACAGATTGAACTATTGCCTATGACCAATCAAGTGTATCATTGATTCACCAATGAATCAAAAACTCCAAACAAAACTTTAAGAAAAAACATTTCCAATTTTGTCACCATCCCCAAAGTATCCAAGTTCCTAGGCATTAAAACTTTCAAAGTATAGAGACAGAATTGAAAAAATCAAAATCCCATGGGGACAGGGAAAGGTACATATCATCCTCATTGTCTTGTTTACTGTTAAATGAGTACCAAGGATCTTTTCAGTGACAAAAAGCAGTTATTTTATCTACTGGGGAGTACTCTCTAGAAAATGACTATAACAATATACCAGGAGTATAATACTTTTTACCAGGACCAATAGGGATGTCTACATCAATCCAATTTTTAAAAATGAGAACACAACAACTCCAATAAAGTTTCAAGATATTCCTAAAACTGTCCTTATCTTTTAGTGCACTGCATCAAGGATATATGATTACATCAATAACAGGAAGGCATAATTGTATATCTTACTGGTTAGGGTTATTTACTACTCTAATGGCATGGCCTTTGGGAACTTGCTATCACCTATTATCTATAACCTAGGTAGTTCATATTATTCCTCTGGCATTAGTATTTGACCTAGTCTAAAATCTCTTTTTTCTCCCTCACTACCTCCTTGTCTTCTTTCTAATCCCTTAGTGTAGATGTTTGGCCACAGGTCTCCTACTGACCTTGTTTGCTTCCTTCTCGATGCCCTTGCACATGGTTGCTATTCATTCCTATGGTTAGCAATGCTTCTTCTCAGCTGACAAGTTACAAATCCATTTTGCTAGCCGTTAGCTCTCTTCTTAAGACCTCTTTATGTTTACTCTTGCTTATAGGACATGTCCACATGGATCTCACCCCAGCACCTTCAACTCAATATGTCCAAAAGAAAAATTCTTTTCTTTTCTCCTAAGCCTGCTCATTCTTTTTACTTCTTTATTTGTGCTTTGGTATACAAAGTCACCTAAGTTCAAAACCTTGCTTTCTACTTTGATTCCTTCCTGTCCCCCACCTTCCATAAAGATTTTAACATCCAGATTCTTTTTACACAACACCTCTCACCTCTATCTACTTTTTCCCTATTAACATCACCCTGGTGATCTTATTGCCACCCAATCAGAATGCTACAAATATCTATTAAAGGATCTTTTGGTCTCTACCCTCGACCCATTCAATGCAACATTCACAACTCTTATAGCTCCAGATACATTAAGATTTGGAAAGAAATATTAAGATACTTTTGTAGGTCTCTACTGTCTTGTAAGTTCAAATATCCTGGAATTCGTAGCTCTTCACAGTCTTGCTCTATTTTGTCTTTCTATTCTGATTTTCTCTCCATGTCCTTTGATGCTAGCATATGTGAACTAGCTGACATCCCCTCCTTCCTTCCTTCCCCATGCTGTTATGGTTCTCCATGACATTTCCTCTCCCTAAAATGTACTCTTCCATTTCCCCTCAACTTAAGCAAATTTTGACCCATGCCTATATTGTTCATGACAACAGATCCCAGAATCTGAAATAGTTTTAGGAAGAAATTTATTAGGCTGTTTGGTAGAGAAGAGCAAGCCAGAAAAGTGGTGTGTCTTTCTCTCGCTAGATTGTGAAAATTTATGTCATATAGGATTTTTGAGAAAGGTTTCCCACACAGGAATCCCATATACACCAGGTATACAGTTGAGTAATTTTGGAAGCCTTAAAGCAAAGTAGATGGATATATATATACACACACACACACATACACATATATGTGTGTATATATGTATATATACATATATGTATATATATATATACATACGTACATTATATATATATATGTATATATATATATATATATGTATATATATATATACATATATATATATATATATACATATATATATATATATATATATATATACATACATATAAGTAACCCAAAAGAAAAGCTTGGGGTAGTTCTTTGAAGAGTTCCTGGATGTGGTAAACCAAAACAATTATATGGGTGGATTCAGGGTGTAGGGGAATTGGAATTATTTTTGGTCATCTCTGGCATTCCTAAAGAATTACTGGGATCAAGCAAAATTCAGAATGTGGACAACGTTTAATCATATAAGGTTGAATTTAAACAGTATAATATTTTTTCAAAACTGTGTAATCAGTCATTTCTCCTCATGCTTTAAAAGCCATCTCAAATTCCACTTTTCCCATGAACCACTCAATGACTTCCCCAGTGGACAATAACCTTTTTCCTTTTCCACATCTCTGAAGTTGATATACATTATGCTTCTTTGTATAACTATTATTTTCACATACACATTCATCTTGCAGTGCTGTAAATTCCAAAAAAGTAAAGATGCATTTAATTGATGTTTCTCAGAACTCATCACAATGTTCTGCCCAAATGGGTTCAATGGATAAATTTATTGAAAACATTCAAACAGTCTTATTCATGTTTCATACTTTGACCCCTTTGTGAGAAGTGACATACATTTTTAGGAAAGTAGGGAAGGGTTATGGTGTCATTTGTTAACCTGGAACTGAAAGAGGCTAATCAGACTTTTGCAACCCAAGACTTTGACCTCATTAGCAGAGAACTAGGACCAACAAAGTTAGGTCATTTAGATAGAGACACAGTTTGAAAGTGTGTCCATTTTAAAGTAGAGGAATGACTTTCTGTGTATGCATAGCCATTTTCAGAAGGCAGGATAAATGAGTTACAAAAGAAAAATGTCAAGTATCTGGATGCTTGCCACCACCCCCCTGGTTATATGCAATAAATGATAGGGGACAAGTTAAAAGCATAAATCATTTTCATTTACATGTATTTCTGGTCTATTGCTTGAGATAATATATTTACTATAATGCTACTATTTTTTGAGATACTTAGTTGATAAATGAAGCCCAACATGGGATAAAACACTTAAAAAGCAGATTAATGAGCACATGATTAAAACATACTATAATTGGTTGAATTTAAAAAAAAAATAGTTGCTCCTGCTGTGTTTCTGATGAAAACAACTGTCATCACCATTATTATTGTTCAAAGATCATTAATTTCTTAATATACTAGATGGCAGCAAGTCAATAAGAATTATTAAGTGCCTACTATGTGCTAGACACTGTACTAAAGTGCTAGGAATATGAAGAAATGCTAAAGCAACCCACTCCCTCAAGGAATTTATAATATAAGTTGGGGAGATGGCAAGTAAACAGCCAATGTTTACTATTAGTTGTATGTAAACAAAACAGCATGAAAAGAAAAAAATGCAAGATAAATTAGAAATGATCTCAAAGGAAGCCACTAATATTAAGGAGGTTCAGAAAAGGCATCTTCTAGGCAGGATTTTGTCTGAACCTTGAAAGAAAGCAGGGAAGCCAAGTGGAGATGAAGAGGGAAAGACTTTCAGACAAACGGGACAGACAGTGAAATGTATGGAGGTAGGGAATCAAATGTAGTGTGTAAGGAAAATTAAGTGTCACTAGATTAAAAAAAAAAATAAGGTGTTGTAAGAGCCTGGAAAGATAGGGAAGGGCCAGTTTATGGAGGTCTGGAAAAGTCAAAAGGGATTTCTTAAAGATCTTGAAAATAATAGGGAGTAAATAGGGAGTTTAAATTCGGTAGTGACTAGGGTGACATGGTCAGACCTATGCTTTATGAAGATTAATTTGATTACTGAATACGTTGTAAATTAGAGTGGAGAGAGACTGGAGGTAGGCAGACTATTACAGGTTGTTATAACAGTCTAAGTGAGAGGTTTGGGGGCCTGCACCCGAATGGTGGCCTTCTGAGAGGAAAGAAGGAGCCTATATCTAAGAGTTGTTGCTAAGATAAAAATGATCGACTTGGCAATGAAATTGATATGGCAATAGGGAAAAGTGAGGATCCAGGATGACAACTAGTTGGTGAAGCTGGGAGACTGAGATCAAGTGGTAACTTCAAGAATAATGGGGAAATTAGGAAACAGATAAGGTTGAGAGTGGAAGATCTAAAGTTCAGTTTTGGATTTTCTGAGTTTAAGATGTCTAAGGTATATTTGAGATGCCCAACGGGCATTCGGAGACAGGAGACTGGAGGTGAGCAGACAGGAGGGGATGGAGGAGATATTACAGGGGCAAATCCAAGCAATATAAAAATAAAAGATATCACACTGAGAGATGAACAAGTGGAGAAGCTATGTATAAATGGCTTTTTCAAGGAGTTTAGTTGAGGAGAGGAGAGATAGCTGGTGGTTAAAGAGATATTGCAGATAGCTGATGAGGGTTTGCCTTATTGTTGCTATAATTAGCTATGGACCTGTGATTTTATTGGTATTGAAAACTCCTGCTGTGGAAATTTCCTCCAGCAAGGCAGACTGACAGCTCATCTGTTTTCTATGGTCAGAGAGCTGCCTGAGGCAATGAGAACTTAAGTGACTTGCTCATAGTCCAGGCATTAATGTATATTAATAGTGGAACTTAAATCCAGGTCTTACTGCCTCCAAAGCTAATACCATTCTCTATTATTTATTTAATATTCCAATGATATATATTGGTACCTGGCACATAGTAGGCACTTCATAAATCCTTGTTGATTTACAGCTTGATTCAATTAAAGGGTGGCTTGTTTACTTAGACATACAATGACTAGAATTCCACATGATTTGTAGGAAAGGATTACATGAGAAAATAGGTCTTTAGAACAAGAGTTGAAGGGTAGTCCTATTCCATGACACCTTTCTTTAACAAACACTTATTAATTTCCTACTATGTTCATGTAACTGTGGTAGGTACTGAGGCAGGGGAAAGAAAGATTAAAGTGTGGTCTCTTTTGTTTTTGCTCTAGTTTTGCTTCCACAAAGGTTCTTGAAAAATAGTAAAACTCCTAGCCTGATGGGAGCTTGTGATAAGATAAGCCTTCATGGGTAACCTGTTCTGCCAGAATATTGGTCAAACACAACTTGGTCTGAGGGGGAAACTAGAAGGGTGGGGCATGACAAGTAGCTCAGACCCCTAGCCTCACTAGGATGCCTACATAATCTACATAAGGAGAGAATGCTGGGAAATGAAGTGAGGAATTTGAGGAATTTGACTAACCATTAACTCTGCCAGAAAGGACAGAACCTTGATAACCTCACTCTTGCTTCAGTACAGGTATGGGTGTTCTTAGTGAGCACCACACCTACTTCTTACTGAGAAGAGTAAAAGCAAAAATCTTCCGCTGCCCACTCTGTTTCTGAATTCTTTCAATGAGAATGGGTCTATCACATGGGTCTTGCAAAGGACACCAATGATAGGGCATCTCGTCCAGGGCTAAATCCCTCATCTTGCCTGGGAAGCCCTGTGATCACCACAGTTGGGTTAAGTGGCATATCATGTGGATCTTCCTAAGGGCAAGCTACTAGGGAAGTAGTAGTCAGCGCAAGGTAGTCAAGGCTAACTCCCTGACCCTGCATGCAAAGTTCTGTGATCCCTACAACCATGTTTCTCACACTCTACAAACAGTATGAAACATAAAAAACAACAATTACAATATAATGTAGTATGTGCATGGTTGTTCAGTCTTTTTCTTGGCAAATACGCTGGACTGGTTTGCCATTTTCCTCTCCAGCTCATTTTAAAGATAAGAAAACGGAGGCAAATAGGGTTAAGTGACTGCCCAGGGTCACTCAGCTAGTGAGTGTTTGAGAGACTGGATTTGAACTCAAGTCTTCCTAACTCCATGCCACCATTCTATTCACTGTTCCACCTAGCTACCCTAGCTCAATAACTCATTAAAGTGGTACAAAATGACATGTAGAAGACTTTTCTCTTTTGACTTCAGATGGAAGAGAGGGGAAAGTGATATTGAGTAGATTAGGGTAACCATTCTCAAACTTCTTGATCTCAAGACCCCTTTACACTGTTTTTATTAATATTTAAGTTTTTCAATTACATGCAAAAAAATTTTAACGTTCATTTTTTAAAATTTTGAGCTCCAAATTCTTTCCTTCCTTCCCTTCCCCCTTCCCTGAGAAGGCAAGCAATTTGATATAGATTATACATATGCAGTCATGAAAACTTTTCCATATTACGTTGCAAAAGAAAAAAAACCCTCCCCTAAGAATACTAAAGAGAAAGTTTAAAAATTATGCTTCAATCTACATCCAGACTCAATCAGTTCTTTCTCTGGAAGTGGATAGTCTTTTTTTTTTTTAACATAAGTCCTTCAGAATTGTTTTGGATCATTGTATTTCTGAGAATAGTTAAGCCATATAAATTAAAACAACCCTTTTAAAACACTTTCCAACAAAAGGTTATTTATATAAGTTATAGCCATCGATATTTACTGCATTAGAAATTAAAACATCTTCCTATAAATATGAACAATAATTTTGATTTCATGTACACTCTGCAATGATCTTGGGGATACCCACTAGATCCCAGACAATATTTAGAAAATTGCTAAATTAGGGAACACTTTAATTGTGGGGAAATCTCATTTGATCTATCAGATATATAATAAATCCAGTCTCTGTGAGATTTTTGTTTTGAAATTTAACTCTTTTTAAAAATTAACATGTTTTTGTCAGTTGCCCCCAAATTATTGACATTTGTTCCTTCTAACTAATTTTCATTGCTTTTCTGATGTATATTAAGTGGATCCTAGAGTAGTGATTATACCACCTTTAAAACAGATGCTTTTTTTGCCTTTTAATTACTATTGGGAATGTTGCCACAACCACAACAAAGATTGACAAATAGGGAGCAAGAATTCTCATCTGCATTGAATGAGGATTATGGTAAATACACTATTAGTATTGATTTTCAAGGTCACAAATAGAAAAATGAAAGATTGGTTTTCTTCTCAATAATTTTAATACTTCCTGTCTCCTAATGTCCTGGTGACAAGTTTTATTTTGAAGGCACAGGGGACCAATTTGGAAACAAAATTTCCACAACGTACAAAGATTATGTCTTATTTCACTCCTATGTTCCATAGTTCCCAGAAAAACATTTTCCATGTAATATAAGTTCAGTAACTACTTGTTGATTTGAAATGAACTTACAGACCACAGAAGTTAAACTTAAAAGAAAGTTAAACTTAAAGAAACTTAAAGAAAGTCTTAAAGTTTAATCTTGTAGGTCAGGAACTCTTTAGATTTAGAGAACTACTGAATTCTAGTAAGGCAAAGATCAGTGGACTGACAAGGGAAAAGAAAGCTCCTAACAGTTATAATAAGGGTAAAAGATCTAATCGTTAATTTCTGTTCCTTGTTACTTTTTCCTTTGTTGTTGAGTGTTCATCCAGTACTGGACAATAATCCCAAGTCAGTGTTTTTATGCTTTGCTGTTTTCTATTATAAGCCTTAACTTTATGCTTACAATAATCTGTGTAATAAATAAACTTTAGGGCTTGTTTTTTTATTTTTTATTTTTTTGGTCAACTGTATAATCCCTTGCAGTAGGAATGTCCAAGATTGTCAACTAGAATTTCTCTTTCAAAATGCAATTTACCCATATGAGATGAACATGAATAGTCTGCAAAATCAGTGCTGTATAAACTCATTGATACATGAATTTAACAAACATTTGTCAACTACCTTCTACATGCAGAGTGGTTTGCTGTGATGATAACGATATTGAAAAGTTAAAAAAAAAGTATTTCTAAAAAACTTACATGTATTATGAAAAAGATATTGCATTTTAAAACATTATTTCATTTGGTATTCAGTATATACATAAAACTCCAGTCCACTTGAAAGAAAAACCAAAGATTTAAAATTCAAGTAAAGACATAAAATCTAGCAATTCAGTTCATAGGAAATATAAAATTTCCATAAAATACTCAATGGGCTGATATTATTACTTGGTGTGGAAATGAAGTATGGAATTCATATTTCAAGGAAGAGTTACTTGGTACCATATATGGATGAACAGTTGGAAAATATGGTTCAGGAAACTTAGGAAAATTCCCTACATTTATGGAGAGAACTACTGATTCAGAATCAAAGCCAAAAGCAAAACTCAATAAATCATGAGACCTCACTAAGTCTTTAAGGATTTTCAATTGGTAAGATGAAAAAAAAAAGAAAATATGGTAGAATGGTTGTTTAAAAAAATTGGTTGCTATTACTGCTCAATCATTTCTCAGTCCTGTCTGACTTGCATAACCCTGTTTGAAGTTTTCTTGGCAAAGATACTGGAGTGATTTGCCATTTCCTTCTCCAGTTTATTTTACAGATGAGGAACTGAGGCAAACAGGGTTAGGTGAGTTGCACAGAGTCACACATCTTAATCAAATTTGAACTCAGGGAGATTAGTCTGCCTGACTCCAGATCTGGAACTCTATCCACTGCACCACCTAGAGGCCAAAAAGAACGGACTCTAGAGTTGTGGCTTAACAATCCTGACTCAGATACCCACTAGCATGTGACCCTTTGATTTCACCTTACTTCACCTCAATTTCTTCATCTATTAAAAAAAAAAAAAAGGAGTTATTGTCATTAGAAAAGTGCTTTGTTAGTGAAAAAAATACTATAAAAATGTGAGCTAATATTGAGTTATTATTAAAATTCATTTTGCAATTTAATAGCCAGTATGAAATAACAGTGCTTTATTTCCAATTTATCATGTATATGTTGCTTGTCTATACATAGTTATTTTCATATTTTCTTCTCCATTAGAGTAGGAGTACCTTGAGAGCATCCTTTGAATCCCCCATGCTTATTACAGTGCTTGGCACATAGTAGGTGGTTAATAAATGACTAAGTGATTTTTTTAATGGTCTTTTCTTTAGTGGCTACTTTTTTTTTTTTTTTGGTAATTTTTCTATGTCTGTCCAATGTAAACAAATGATGCTGGAACACAAAATATCTCCATTGCTATCATGATGAATATGAAATGAAGAGCAATATTTCTGGAAAAAAAGGGCATACTGCCTGAAATGAGAGGGCTATCCTAATGTAATAGAAAGGAAGCTTTAAACTGGAGTCAGAGGCCCTGCTTTGGAATCTTATCTTTCCTACAGGTGAGTGAAGTGAGTGAGTGAATACGCACCTACTAATCTATCTTATCACTAACCTATGTGCTAGGTAAGGTCTGAAGACAAAAATGGAAGTAGGTTAGCCCCTACCTTTCAGAAGTTGACCTACTGATGAGGAAAGACAATACTTTAAGGTGAGCTAGGAATATGATTTGGATTAGCTCAGAGAGAAATGGTTATTTCATATTACTAATCAATTACTAATTAAGATTAAGATTTGTTTCTATTTCCTCATTTAGAAATAAATCCCTATTGGTTATACAGACCATCTTATCTTGGTGGAATTGTTACTTCAATCAATTAGAAAACATAATCTAAGCAAGGTGAAACCTGGCCCATTGTGTTCTACTTGGACAGGTCTGAGAGGGTAGAGGGGAAGGGATAGATTGCTTTGTCTAGATTGCCAGAAGGTAGGGTGGTCCTTGAAGTAACAGTGAAATAGTCAAAGTCAAGTCCCCAGCCCCTCATTAGAAAAGGTCTCTTCTCAGTATTATATTCATTATCTCGTTAATTGCTAACAGTTGATCAGAGTTGATTGCTACCTGTTGGGAATTCCCAGTCTTCCAAGGGGATATAAGCATCAACTTATGAGATAATGCCAAATGACTATCCTTTTATTAATTATTGACTAACCGTAATTAATAAAATTATTAATTACCCAGAAGTTACGTCTTTTGAACTTTTCATTCATCATAGGTAAGAAGTCATATGAGGATCTGTTCCTGGTAAGATATGGAGAAAACTCAACTCTGAGTCTAAAGTCTCTGAGCAAGTTATTTGCTCTTTTTGTGACACAGTTTCCTCACATGTAAAATGAGGGGCTTTGACTAGATAGCTGAAGTCCATTCAAGCACTAGATTTAAGTTATGTTCCAAAAATTTACAATGAAAACATAAATCTTTGTTAAATTTTTAATAAATGAATTTTAATTGTAGTTGGAAAATATTTGTTTAGAAATTAATTTCAGGAGAAACTGTATCATATTTACATATTTCCTGGGACAGGTAAAAATAAGCTTGTGTCTAAGCAGCAACAGCAACTGATATTTTTAGAACATTTTGAGTTTCAACATAACCCTGTCAGGTAAGTACTGTAGGTGTGGTTATTCCTATTTTTCAGAAACAGTGGCTCAGAAAAGATAAATGACTTGCTCGTGGTCATACAACTAATGCCAAGGAAGGGAATTGAATGAATGAGTTAAAAAAAAAAAAAAGGTTAAGCAGTTACTATGTACCAAGTACCTTGCTAAGCACTAGGGATACAAATACAAAAACTAGTTATTCCCATTTTAATGAGAGAGACATAGCAGTAAATGTTTATTGAATTGGATTAGGGGTGATGACCAGGGAAATGTAATTTGGTCCAGGAAGTCACATTGATGGTGAGTGGAAAAATAGGGTAAGTCATAACTGGGTCCTTTGCAGAGAAATGGTAGGGCTGATTCAATTACATTTCTCAGAGTAAGAAGTGAAAAGACGGAGGTAGTGGAAAAAATGAGAACCTCGTGATTTCAAAGAGTTTTGAGCTGATTGATCTCTGATTTTGGTCTTTGGAGATCTGATTGGGAGGGTGGGAGAATAGGATGTAAAGGAACCAAATAAACTGACAAATCTTCAGAGTTAGAGGAGATTAATTCCTTCTGGGAACAGGATGTATAGTCCTTGTTTGCCTAGAACAATAACAAGGAGCATTCTGAAGCCAAGGGAAAGGTGCCAACTCCATTTTTGTAAGATATGCAAGGGCAGTCAGAGGCAAAAAAAGAAAAAAAATCCCATCATATATGTTAATCCCACGTGAGAATTTCTGTTTTAGTTCTTAACATTTTTACATCTTGGAACTCTCTGGCCTTCCAGTAAAATCTATGAACCCTTTCTCAGGAAAAAAAAAATTCTCTGAATATTTTTGATGCATAAAATAAAATTAAATGGACTGATTAGAGAGGAAACCAAAAGGTTGTCCAATTAAAGATGTATTTTTAATTCCCATCCAAGTTCATGAAGCTCTTGATACATCTCCCTTGAGGCATCCAGGTACCCAAGTTTAAGAACACATGCAATGAAAAAGAAAAAGAATTCCCCAAATAGCTACCATTTTTATTCCTGACTTCTAGTTTAAGAATCTATTGCACCCCGTGCACTCTCAAAATCAATGAACAAAAATAAAATAAAATATCAGCTGTCAATATTAACACTGCATGTTAAGGTTTACATAGTCCTTTATAAACTCATCTGATCCCCACAACAGCCCTATGAGGTAGGTGTTACCCCTATTTTACAGATCAGTAAATTGGAACTCAGAAAACTCAATTGACTATGCCATGTTCACATATCAAATACATTTCAGAGGTATGTTTTAGACCGAGATATTGCAGAAACTACAGTCGGCACTGTATCGAGTACACCAAACTTCATCTTCCATGAATCTGTGGGAGAATTTTGTGTTTGCTTTAATTCTCTTGCCTGGACCTACACGCTAGAGTGAACCGCTTGGGTTTGTGGTCATTCATTACTAATGTGTAGGAAAACAAGTGTATTTAACACAGCCATTCACAAACTGGATAATGAATAAACCAGAAGTGTTCATAGTTCACTTAAGAACCATTTCATTTAAAAGGAAAAAAGTAAACACAGTGACACTCAAAGTTTTGTGTTTTGTTTTGTTTAACTGGCATAATCTTACAATGTTTTTGCCCTTTTCAAGGTCCACATAGGATGTATTTTAGAAACGAATAGTAGCTTTTAATAAGTTATTAGGAATTGTGTAATTCATAGGTAACTGTAGATATTAATGGTTATCCTAATATCAAGTTTAAGAATGATTATATTGGAACAATATGAAAAAGTCTAACCTTATTGAAAAGCCTTTTTAAAAACTTTTGTGCTCCCTTTGTTATCTCACTAAAGGAGCTTAATAAATTACAAGATAACTAACAATAAAAACTCAGGGAGCTGGAGTAATCAAATACTCCTTTTACTGGTTGACCAAAGTAATCTACTGTGATTTCTTTTCCATTTTTAATGACTAGAATTGAATTAAACATCATCAAGATAGTAACAAAAACATCTTATTACTTCTAAACCTCCTCATTAATTTTATTTCTTCTAAATATTTTTCTTCTGGATTTTGGTACAGCTTTTATTTGGACATTGTTATCAGTGTATATATTAGTTGATATTAATCACTTCATATCAGTTTTCAATTTGTGTTCTTCATATTTGTAATTTATTACATTCCTCTTACCAATTTATATACCAAACATATTTAGTCTGAGCTAAAGTTATTTCCAACTTTTTGATACTATGAATAATGTCCCTACAAATATTTTTGTGTAGGTAGACTTTGTTTTAATCAATCATATTTTAGCACATAATCTAAGTAGTGAGAGCCTGTGGTTAAAGGATCTGAACAGTTTTCTTTTTTTTCAGATCTAATTGTACAGTGTTAATACTTTACAAAAAGAACCCAAAAGTTCATAGGTCCACTAACAATGTAACGTGATTATTTCTCCCCTCAGACCTTTCAGAATTAAACTATCTTCACCATTTTAGTGGACATACGATAGGCTCAATTAAAAGGATTCTCAATATAATTTCCATTTTTTATCATTTAGCTATTTTTTCAGGTAGTTTTTGTTAATCTATGTCCTTCAGAAAACCACTTACTTGTTTATAGCAATAATAAAAAGCTTAATTTGTGTTTACCACAGGCAATACAAGTTTCTAGATTTACATTCAGTGCTAAACTTTAACTCATTTTCAAGAAAGCTACAAAAAGTGACTCACTGCTAAGGCAGATGGTTTCTGATAATGACTTCTAAAGTTCTTTTAAAAAAACCATACTTATCTAGAATTCACATTACATATTTTCATTAGCTACCTTTAATATTAAAAAAAAAATCTCATTAAATAGCTTCAGACACCAGTAACAGACCCACAACTCTGCCATCAAACATGAAAAGTTGTGCTCATTTCTTCCACCAATCCTGGATGTAAAGTCAACATAAGATTTGCAAATCATAAGCTCATCCCTATAATTAAAAATTTGGTGGTAGTTCATTTTGAAAAGACATCATCTGTCCTAGAAGTGCTTATTAAGTTAATGCAGGTCAAAAGTCTCTGAGTGCCTGAGCAAACAAGGAGTTATAAAAATTTAATTGTATTGCTGAAAACTCTACTGCCCAATCGAGAACAAAAAACAAATTATTTCATAGATATTTCTGTAAGTCCTTCTTCTTCCGTGATTTATAAAATGCAAATTTCACAAAACTTCATCCGTATATAAAATTGCTATAAATTAAATATTTAAATATTTTATTGAATTCTTGCTTTAAAAAGCATACTGCTATCATACTTAACATAAAACAAAAAATCCTTATGTAGCACAAATGACCATCCCCACTGTTACCCTTTTTTATACAGTAGATTTTTCTTGTATCCATTTTTCTTAAAGCAAAACATGTCCATATTCAGTTTTTCCTGCTCACAAAGGAAGCATCACTGATTGCTTTAATCTAATACCTTGTTGACTTAAAAAAAAGTGAAAAAAAGTTTTCAAGACTATCATCTGTGAGTGCCCTCATCTACACTTGTTTTGTATACATTTTCCATATTCACAAATATGTATGTCACATTATATTAAACTAAGAATTTATGCAATATTTGCTTTTGTCTCAACTCAATAACATATGCTGGTCTAAATATTTCAAAAAACTAGAAAACCGAGAAGGAAAAGGAAAGGAGACTACCCGCTAAAGCCACTTGTCCTCTGCCCTTTCCAATTTTAACCTAACTGGCTTTCCACCTGCTGGAAACTGACAAAGAGGAAGACTTGCTGGATGTCATATAGTAGGCACTAACAGTATCTGCTATCAAACATCCTGAGTAACTGTAACTGTTCTGTACTCAGGATGTCAGTTCTGACAGAACTGTTATCCTTGTTCCTTTCACTTTTTGTGCCTTCAGTATCTCTTATCTTCTGCCTACACTCATGTTACTTGCCAGGTGAAAGATCATTGTTTTTCCAGTTATGAACAAGTAGGCCTGATTTTATGCATTGTGACAATGGTGGAAAGAAGAGGAAAGAGAAAAGGAAAGAGGGAGAGACAGAGAGAGCATTTTACCCGTAAGAAGGAGAGATCGCGGTTGTGCTCGATGTTGGTTATCTCCAAGTTGCCCATGACTACCTCACAGTTTTCATAGTATTTACGCAAGGCACGATATTGCTGTTCCAGGTCAGAGAGAGAGCTCAGTTTGTTCTCTGTTCCAGCACACACTGCAAAAACAAATATATATACACATGCATAAAGTCCCAGCCTTCTGAATAGCACAAACACTAAAAACAAACAAAAATCAATTATGATAGATTTCGCTCAGATTAACTGCTCAATTAAGAACATGACAGACAAACCCCGACTAGCAACAGTGAGAAAAGCAATGGAACCCATAAGCAGAATTCAGCCTAAAGTGGAATGTTTTACATAGACTCACACAAACAATAACTAAACTTTATTCAGTGTTAGAAGTAAAAATAATGTGTGCATGTGTATGAGTATAACATACAGATATGTTTAATATAATATGGAAATATGAGTATAGTCCTTACCCTTAAGGAACTTATACTCTATAGGGGGTAATACAAAACATTTATCAAACAAAAAAAAATACAAAATATTTTGTCACAAGTATATGAGTATATGAGCCTTTTCAAAAAATCACACTTTGCTATGGAATTTCTGTGATTACTGTGGAATCAAGTCAAATTTGGTGAGGCTGCAGCCTGTATCTGCTCTCTGAGGACTGACAAATGGAGAAAATTTCACAATCAGGAAGTTGGGTACCATGCAGTGACTTTTTTTTAAACCATGGTAACTGGTGATATGGAGTATGATG
This sequence comes from Potorous gilbertii, assembly GCA_028658325.1. Lineage (NCBI taxonomy): Eukaryota > Metazoa > Chordata > Mammalia > Diprotodontia > Potoroidae > Potorous > Potorous gilbertii. The sequence goes on from CM053771.1 coordinate 486,405,919, forward strand.
TACACTCAGTGTAGTATGTTAGATATTCAAGTGGCCTTGAGGTTGGTAATGTCTTAGATTTAGACCTGTCTTTGACACATACTGACTGGATCCAGAACAAATCACTTTTTCTTCATGCTGTATAGTAAATTCTCTAAAACAAATGTTCTTGAACTTTTTTTGTTTTATGTATGTGTCATGGAATCATGTGGCAGTCTGATGAGGTCTACTCAAAATAAAGTTTTTGAATACATAAAAGAAAATCTGATTATAAAAGGAAACTAATTATACTGAAATATAGTATTATATATAATTACATATATTATATATAGTATTAATAGTATTTAATATGTATATATACATATATGTGTATGTATACATACACACACATACAGAGAGAGAGAGAGAGAGAGAGAGAGAGAGAGAGAGAGGGGACAGTGGGGGAGGGGGATAAAGTATGTTCATAGACCCCTGCTTTAAGACTATACATTACAGAAGAGGGGCCAACCTGCATAGGTTGAATTTTCTCATTCTTATATCCTTTTAATAACAGAGTCTCAAATCTATCTCTTACCACCATCAAGTACTTATCTCTAACCAAAGAAATGAAGGAAAATATAAAATAGTCCATATAACCCCTTTCAGGACCACAATGGCAAGAAATGGAATTCCAAGAAGTAATACCAGAAAAATAGTTCCTCAATCATCTACAAAAATTAATTTAATTGCTATTTAGTTTTTACCCAGTGATATCCATATTGAAAATGCTAATATAAATAAAACCAGAAGATAGAATTAAGTTTCATTCAAACGAAAAAAGGAACTTGTAGAAAAGAGTTTGACAGAGAGGTTTCATCATGACAAAATGAAGTCCTATTTCATGAGCTACACACCAATCTTATCTGGCCATGTTCATGAAAAACATAACAGGACAGTGTGAAGAAAAATGCCATTTCTGTACCAGCATCCTTTGCAAAAGAAATTCTGTGAAAATTTGATATGTTCTTAAAAATTAAGTAAGCATATACCTTGATGCTTGGTGATTACAATATGAATGTGAGAGCAGAGGGGGATATAGAAAACTGTTGAAAAATATGGTTCCAGGATAGGGAATGAGAAGAAAAGAACTTGAAGAAAATCAAGAAATCTCATACCTGCATAATATGATTTTTTTCCTTAAAGAGGAGAATGGGAACACAGTGGATGGGACAGGCACCCTAAGGTAGCTCTTCTAGCCTCTCAAAATATAGCAGCTACATTGATTATGTACTGGCAAACAGGGAATGACTGATTATTGAAATAGCTATATTTCAATATCAGCCATGTATAATACAGTTCAAAATGTAAAACAAATTTAATGGGATGCCAAATTGCATCTCCTAAATTGGGATGGATGGTCTACTTTTGTACAGACCCCAAGCTAAGATTGTTTAAAATTTTTAAATAAAGTTTATTGTATCTAAAATGTATTAAAATCCATTCTTAGCTTACGGTTTTAAAAATAATCTATTTTCTATAGGAGCAATAATAGAACCACTGTACCATTTCAAGGTATGACATGCTATGATAAGAAGCAGGAGTAGCACCCAAGAAGATAAAATGACCAAAGTCAACTGACCTTGCCCCAAAATGCAGAGAAAAAACCTTTGACTGAAAAATAAAGCTTTAAAGTCACTAAATGATCAATTCAAAACATTTCAAAGATTGCAAAATTTTTGGAAAGACAAAAGCAGAAGGTTTTATCCTCTGAAGACTTAGATATCAACAAGAACTGCTAATGAAGAGAAATTACAGATTTTACAATGTCTGCTAGCAGAGGAATACCTACACTGATAAAATCTTCTAGGCACAATTAAGAAGATATTACTTCCAGCTGTGAAAATTAAAGAACTTCATAGAAGAATTGGGATTTTCACTTTGGTTTTGATTTAACACCTAAAATATCGTGGGTATAGATGGGGATAAAGGGTATTCTACACAAAAGGAATGATGTGAGCTCAAGCATGGATTTAGGAACAGTAAAGTATGTAGATATACTTAGATTTCCTTACAAAGCATTAATTACCAGACTAAATACCTTTCACAAATTGCCTAATTCTTTTCCAGTAGAATAGCCGGATAACGTAATGAAAATTATATGATAAGGATGACAAATACAGTGTGAGAAAGACAACAAAATAAAGGGCTAAATGTAGTATGGGCAATGTTTTCTCCTTTGAATCTCTTTAAGCTATTCCAAATTTTTCACATAAAAGAAAAAATGATTATGTCACCTACTCTTTGATATTTGTACAGAATATGTTAATTTTTTAAATTGAGTTTTACTGACATCTTTTATCTTTTAATCTATTGAATTTTTTCCTTATAACAAAAGAAAACATTTAAGCAAAACTATTGTGGGTGACATAAGAACAGTGAGACTCCAAAGTATCAAACTTGTCTTAGGACTTATCAAGTTTGCGAACAAGGGAGCCCCACCTGCAGGGGCAGAGGTTCCCCAAAATAAGTTTACATGGGGCTTATATGTACTGCAAAGGACAGTAGAGGTTTAAAGCAAAATGATATTGGGAGGGTATTTTGCAAGAGCTGGTTCCTTTGATAAGATACCTTGACCTAAATGACTAGGCTGATTCATAAAACCAGGGAACATTTAAAATCTCACTGAATGAATATTATCACCCAGAATTTTCTTGTTGAGGTGTCATTAGGGCGAGCAGTAAAGCAAGGAGATCCTTTAATTGGTGAGCTAATGCTTAACACATGATGGAGGGAACTGTGCTCAGTTTACCAACATGGAAGGAGCTGTGCTCAGTTTCTGATGTATAATCCCAACATAATTCACTCACTCTCATGCCCTGTGTGTATACAGAATCCTTCTAACTACCCTAATAATGATAAAGCTGTTAGAAGTTATACCTATCATTCTACCACATAAAAAGGTTAAAAAGTTAAGCCTTTTTGAGTAGGATTTCTCCTTCATGTTTGCCTTTTTATACTTCTCTTGAATCTTGTATTTGAAAGTCAAATGTTCTGTCAGCTCTGGTTCTTTTGTCAGGAATGCTCCATTTCACTAAATATCAATTTTTCTTTCTGCTGAAGGATTATATTGTGTTTTTCTGGATGGATTATTTTTGATTGTAGTATTAGCACCTTACTGTTAAGAATATCATATTCCAAGCCCTTCACTCCTCTAAGATAGGAGTTGCTAAATCTTGTGTGATACTGACAGTGACTCTATGATATTTGAATGATTTCTTTCTTTTCATTTGAAGTATTTTCTTTGACTAGTAACTCTGCAAGTTAGTTCTAATATTCATGATAATTTTCATTTCAGAATCAGTTTCAGGTGTGAATTAGTGGATTATTACTATTTTACCCTCTGTTAAGATATCAAGACAGTTTTCCTTGAAAATTTATTTTAAAAATGATTTCTAGGCTTTTTTTCCTTTGATCATGGCTTTTAGGTAATCCAATAATTCTTAAATTATGCCTTCTTGAATTATTTTCCCAGACAGTTGCTTTTCTGATGAGATTTCATATTTTCTTCAAATTTTTCCTTCTTTTGACTTTGTGTTATTGTTTCTTTTATACCTCATGGAATCATTCACTTCTATTTGCCCAATTCTAATTCTTAATTATGTATTTTCTTTAGTGAGTTTTTGCACCTCTTTTTACACTGGACCAATTATACTTTTTGAGGAGTTATTTTCATTAGTAAACATTTGTGCCTCTTTTTTCCATTTGGTCAATTCTGTTTTCTTCAGTATATTTGTGCCTCTTATACCATGCTGTTATTGTATTTTCATTGATGCAGGGTGTGTTCAGGGAAGACTACTACCACTAGTGTGAGGGTTGCTGAGCCCGTTTAAGGGCTGCTTTCCACCTGATCCACCTCTCCCCTGTGGTTCCTAGAAGCCATATGCAGCATATACAGCAGCCACAACTTGGTCAACTGTTTCAACTGAGGGACTAAACCAGGTTGACAGTAACCCGAGGGGTCTCAAACACATTGGTGAGTTGGGAGATATCTACCCCAAGCATGGATATGGGGGATGGAATTTCATCCAGCTGGTGGAATGGGTGGACGAGAAAAAAATTGTTCCAACATCAATGAAAGATCAGATTGTATGCCATCTTGGGGAGAAAAGGGGGAGAAAGGGTGAGAAAATTTAAAACTTATGGAAGTGAATGTTGAAAACTAAAAATAAATAAATTAAAGAAAAAAGAATCAAACTGCTCACCTCCTGCTATGAGGAAGAGGCTAGAAAAAGTAAGCTAAAAATTGTCTGCTTACCCAACCCTGGCCTGATTACTGTGGGAGGTAGGGATCACACCCTGTAGTCAAAACACACACACACACACACACACACACACACACACACAGAAAAACTTCTGCAAAGACAATGCCACTCACCATGCCATGGAATGTGTTCACCTTTATAAATAACACAAAATCCAGAAGACGTGAATGATAAACAGCCCTTGTGAGAGAACTCAGCAGGTATCACATCCAAATACAGCACTGAGTGGAACAAGGCTGACAAATGAAGGCCAGGTTACTGATCTCAGAGCTGGACATATAGTTTTCTGGAGTGGCCACAGCGAAGGGGAGAGTCATGAAGCTGGTATAGGTTTTGCAATCAAAACTAACCTAGTCAACAATCACTAAAAGGAGTGAATAACAGGTTCAAGACATTGTGATTACCACCTGCAGGAAAACACCATACCAACATCCTCAATGCCTATATTCCCACCATGATAAACCCTGATGAGGTCAAAGAAAAATTTTATGAAATCTTGGAGACCCTTATTATCAATGTGCTAAAAGAAGACAAGTTTATAATTCTGGGTGACTTTAATGCCAAAGTAGGCTCAGACTATTAGACATGGCAGGGAGTCCTTGGGAGGAATGAAGTTGGAAATAGGAATGACAACAGTCACTTACTATTGAAGACTTGTGCATTGCATGGCCATCTCATCACTATTATGGACTTCCATTTACCTAACTGAAACAAAACTTCATGGATGCACCCTCACAGCAAAAACTGGCATTTAATAGGCTATGTAATTGTAAGGAGAAGAGAGATAGAATGTGAGATTGATGAAGGCAATGTGTGGCACAGAGTGCTGGACAGATAGTAGGCTTATCTTCTTCTAGCTAAATATTTGCATTCAACAAAAGCAGCAGTCCCAAGGCAAAATAACTGCTAGAAGAATTAATGTCAACAGATCAGAGTACTTCTCTGACAGGAAATAGTTTGTTGCTAACTTGGAGGGAAAACTGAGCCAACACACAGCTGGCAACAATGGGGCAGAAAAGGAGTGGGCATCTTTCAAAGATTTGGTACAGAACTACATTTGCTCTTCTGGGTCAGAACACTCACAAACATCAAGAGTGGTTTGATGAAAATGATAGGGAAATTCAGAAGATGCTCAATGAAAAATGAGAACTCCACAGGGTTTGCCAGCAGGATAGTTCATCCATCTCTAAGAAGGCAGCATTTAATTCAATCTGAAGCAAAATACAAGTGAAGCTTAGAGTGATGCAGGATTCTTGGCTCAGTAAGAAGGCAGATGAAATTGAATTTATGCTGATAATCACAATCCAAAGTGCTTTTATGATGCCTTGAAGGCTTTTTATGGGCCAAAGACCTATGGTGCATCTCAACTATTAAGTGCTTACAGAGCCACATTGATTAAGGACAACAACATGAACATTTCCACAGTGTTCTCAACAGACCGTCATCAATCAATGCTGAAACCACTGACTGTTTACTTCAAGTTGATATTGATCCCACCCTTGCTAAAGTTCCAACTAAAGAAGAGATTTTTAAATGCCATTAGGCTCCTTTCATGTGGCAAAGCACCTGGTGCTGATTTCTGTTCCAGCTGAGATTTATAAGGTGGGGAGTCCATTGCTCATATAAAAGCTGACAAATTTTGGGGGTTACATGGAAAGAAGATATCATCCCGTAGGAGTTCAAGGATGCCTCCATTATCCATATCTATAAAGGCAAAGGAAACAGATTGTCCTGTGACTGTCATGGGGGGTCTCTCTCTTAGTCATTGCTGGCAAGATTCTTGCCAGAGTTTTCATTAATAGGTTGATCCTTCATCTGGAAGATGGTCATCTACCTGAGAGTCAATGTGGCTTCAGAAAGGGACAAGGAATGGTTAATAGGGTGTTTGCTGCCCAATAACTCCAGGAGCAGAAAAAAGGTCTATACATGACATTTATCAATCCTACCAAGGCCTTTGACACTATCAGTCATGAGGGCTTATGGAAAATTATGTCAAAATTTGGTTGCCCGGAGAAGTTTATCAGTATTGTACTTCAGTTTCATGACAGTATGCTTCCCTATGTTCTGTATAATGAACAATGCTCTTATACTCTCCCAGTCACCAATGGAGTGAAACAGGGCTGTTTGCTTGCTCCCATGCTTTTTAGCACAAGATGTTTTTAGCCATATCGTCAAATATCTTCAGTAAAGACAAACATGATATCAAGGTCAGCTACCACCCTGATAGTAAATTCTTCAACTTGAAAAGGCTACAAGTCAAGACCAAAGTGAAGGGAGTGTTCGTGCATGATTTTTTGTTTGCAGATGGCTGTTCACTCAATGCATCCTCTGAAGCTGAGATGCAACAAAGTATGGATTGATTTTCTGCTGCTTGTACTAATTTTGCCCTAACAATTACCACGAAGAAAACTCTGGTGCTCCATAGGACAGCAGCACACCATCCATGTGTAGAATCATCAGTTACAGCAAATGGAGAAATTTTGAATACTGTGGATAAGTTTACTTAACTTGGCAATCTACTTTCCAGGTATGTACACATTGATAATGAGGTTGACATTCAGTGTTTGGGAGGCTCCAAAGGGAAGTGCAAGGGAGAATACTACCAAACTGAAGGTCTACAGAGACATTGTGCTGACCTCATTGCTGTATGCCTGTGAAACCAGGGAAGTATACCAGAGCCATGTCAGGAAACTGAATTGTTTCCATTTGAATCACAATGGGAAGATTCTGAAGATGACCTGACAGGATAAGATACCAGACATGGAGGCCCTTTCTCCAACTAAACTTCCCAGATCACAGCTCTGATGGAGTGGGTTTGTTGTTTAAATGCCAAACAAGGACTTGCCATATACTCACACAGGGCAAGTGCCCACATGGTGGTCAGAAGCAGTGATACAAGGACACTCTCAAAATCTCTCTTAAGAACTTTGGAACTGATTGTGATGTGGAAGATACTGACAAAGGACTGTCCATCATGGAGCGTTCTCATCAGAGAATGTGCTGTGCTCTGAGAGCAAAGCAGAATTGAAATAGCTCAAAAGAAATACAAGATGCTCAAAAGGGCCTGTGTAGGGATAGAGAGGGAGTGCCCCAAGCTTTAGGCTTTTTTGCACTTCAGTTTCCACAGCTATTGCTGGGGATTTGGTAGTTTCCAGTGCTTACAAGTTGCTGTGATCTGGAGACAGGTATGGTCAATGCTCTCCTGGTCTGGGCTCTGGTCCTCATTCAGGAAGGGCCGCTGGGTTCTTGGAACATCAATGGATACTGCTTCTGAGGGTAGTTGTTCTCTTGGGACTAGAAGAGATACTATTCGATACTACTAATGGGGCCCCAGCTTCCTCCCGACCAAAAGTACTCCTCTACCCTTGAACTTGTAATGTTAATTAGATCTTCCCCACCCATTAATAGGCCTCGAGTACATTTTGTTAATTTCTAATGAGGTACTGATTCTCAGGGGTTGTAATGCCCTCTGGCTCTGAAAAGTGCATAAATACTCAGAGGTGACCTTTGGGGGTTATTCATTGGAAGTGTTTGTTTGGCCAGAAGAGACTCTGGGCAGCAGCTAAAGACCCACCTCCTTTGAAAACCCAGATGTTGGTGCTTCTTGCTCTGATAACTATGTATGGATTGCTTAAGGTCAGACAATTGGAAACTCTGTCTGTTGATTTTGATTTCTCTGTATTTTCTCTGAAGTTCAGGGTGCTGACTTCTTCTCCTAAACTAAGTGAAGGGTATATATGTGTTTGATTAAAGTAATTGTTCACCCCTCAAAAGTTTCTTTCCTTTCAGAAAAGGGTCCTTGCTGTTATAGAACTGTGACCCAGAAGGGTGTATAGGCAATGAAATTGCCAAACAGCTTCACTTACTACATCCAGTGCTTGCAATGTAGACTTTTTTCTGACCAATTGCTGGTCCCCTTAAAACCAGTGTCAAAGCTGCTTCTGCTTCTTGTTTTCTGTCCACTCTGCTACTCCAGATTTTGATTTGAGGCATTATTTTAAAGTTATTTGGAGGAGATTGTTAGGAGGTCAGCTAAGTAGTTCCTCTATCCTGCCATCTTGATTCCACACAGGAAGTCCCCCCAGGCAAGTCTCTTAATCCTTCATCACTCTAGGCAACTCTCTAAAACTAGAAGGTGAATCTACTGAAAAAGGGTTGTTTTGGTTTTCATTTATCTGTGAGGTATTTGTGATGATGAGGGTGACAGCTTCCAATCCAGTCTCTCCCTATTCTTTGCATGAATCCTGACCACACAGTCCTGACAACTGCTAATGGTCCCCTCACCTACTTCCTGTTTGAGATTGCAAATCGTTTAAAATAAGATTTCAACATGCCCTGCATGTTTTGCACCCCAGTTCCAAGAACTTGTTAAAGCACAATATCCTGGGGTCAGCAGACAATTATGAAGCAAGATCTGCCACAGAACCCTAGAAACAGATACCCTAGTCCTACTCCTGTCTGGCCCTATGAAAAGCACTGTTCCCTTCCTGAACAGTGTGACTCTACTGGAGCAGGAGAGCCACTCTTGCTTGTGAACTCAATAAACTGTGCTTTGGTTTACAAATTTCTGGTCCTATTAACCTACTTATTCCCATTGCACTCCTCCCCACATGTGCTCCTCAATTATATTTTCCATTTGAACTCTATAATATCTATATATTTTTTTTAATCATTGTACCAAAAAATAAGTTGTTTCACATGTATATGTTGTGTCCCCAATTAAACAAAGTTCCCTGAGAGTAGAAATGGTGTCTTCTGTTGGCTCATCATAATCTCCTCCCCAAATGATGTTGGAGAATTTTACCAGCAAGTACTCAATAAATGCATGCTGATTTGACAGACAAGTCCTCCTTTACTTAAGTTGCAAGGTAATGTTTTTCAAACTGTTCCTTAGAATCTCACACAGAAAACCAATCTTCTTTACTATCTATACACAGCTTATGTGTTCAGATTCTATAGAGAGCCTTTAGAGGTTGGTCAGAATTGACTACAAGGAAGTAAAGTTGGCTCCTTACAAGTCTTTGGTCCATCACTGAATGTGTCCAATAACATACAATGTACAACAACAAATATTTCTTATATGTCTATTATGCTCTGGAGAGATAAAGATTGATGGAAAAGTTCCCCCTCCTTCCAAAGCTGAAAGGGAGAAAGAGATACAACAGGCATAAAGAAAAGGAAATAAGCAGAAGGTGGGGAGGTTTTAGGAAGGAAGCAACATTAAAAATATGAGGGATCTGGAAAGGTTTCTAAAAGCAGGTGACATTTGAGCTGAGCATTAAAGAAAGCTCAGCCTACGCAGAAATGAGGAAGATGATATGGGGAATGGATTTTGCACATAAAGGGAAATGATAGGTAGAATGCTGAGCCTAGACAGCATTGTCTATTCTGGTTTGGTTAGAAGATAGAGTTCACGAAGTTCATGAAGGGGGCGGTGATAAGAAATAAAGTTATAAGTTATTTCATGGTTCTCTGAGAATCACTGAGAATGTGAATGACTTTCCTGCACCTGTATTTAAGAGGGCTATTTTGACATTTGTGTGGAAAATGGATGGGAGGGGAGAAAAAGTTAACTGGGAGCTATATTTGAAAAACTATTACAGCAATTCAGGTCACAGGTGGTATGGATGGTAGTCATCTGAACTGGGGTGGTAATCTTTTGATGGCAGGAAAGGGATGGATGTGAAAATAAAAGGACAGATGGAGAATCATCAATATATACTTCTTTGTACTTGTAGCAAGGCAACACAGTGGATACAGTGCTAGGGTTCAAGTAAGGGAGACCTGAGTTCAAATTCAGCCTCAGACACTTAACTAGCTATATGATCCTTGGCAAGTCACTTTAAAAAAAAATCTCTATTTGCCTCAGTTTCCTCTACTGCAAAATGGAGATAATAAAATGGGTTCTTGTGAAGATCAAATTAAATAACACTATAAAGTACTTAACACTGTGCTGCCCACATATGAGATGCTATAAAATGCATACTACAGGGAGTGGAGCCAAGATAGTGCAGCCAAGTAAAAGCAGGAACTTGTTGAACTCTCCCCCAAATCCCTGTAAAAAATGACTCTAAACAAACTCTAGAGCTACAAAACCCACAAAATGACAGAGTGATACAAATCTTCAGGCCAAGACCACCTGGAAGATTGACAGAAAAGGTCTATTGCATTGGGCTAAGAGCAGAGCACAGTCCAGCATGGGTCGAACTGGCAAAGACAGGACCTGAGCAAGCCTCAGGGGACTGAATCGCTGGAACTAGTGGCAATTTCCAGACTTTTCAACCCATAAATACCAAAGACAGCATAGAAGGTCAATGAGAAAACTCTGTCCCACCTGAGTGGAGGAGGGGCGAGGTCCAGCAGCAGCAGCACCTGCAGCTGCTCTCAGAGCTCTGGACCCACAGAAGACTGGTGATCAAGTGGCTGATACAAAACCCCTGAAGCCCAGGACAGCACACCTACCACAACCCCATTGGAAACAGAGTCCTACCTTGAAAAAGAGTTAGAAAGTCAAGTATTTGGCTGGGAATATGAGTAAACAGCCTAAAAAACAAAGAAACTATAGAATCTCACCTTGGTAACAAAGAAGATCAAAACATACAACCAGAAAAAGACAACAAAGTCAAAGTTCATACATCAAAAACCTCCAAGAAAAACGCGAATTAGGTGCGAGCCATGGAAGAGCACAAAAAGGATCTTGGAAATTAAGTAAGAGAAGTAGAGGAAAAAATTAGGAAGAGAAATGAGAGCAATGCAAGAAAATCATGAAAAAGGACTCAACTGTTTCCTAAAGGAGACACCAAAAAATACTGAAGAAAATAACACCTTGAAAATAGACTAACCCAAATGACCAAAGAGGTCCAAAAAGCCAAAGGAGAGAATATCTTAAAAAGCAGAATTGGCCAAATGGAAAAGGATGTTCAAAAGCTCACTGAAGAAAATAATTTCTTCAAAATTAGGATGGAGCAAATGGAAGCTAATGACTTTAGGAGAAATCAAGAAATTATAAAACAAAATGACAAGAATAAAAAAAAATAGAAGACAATGTGAAATATCTCACTGGAAAAACCACTGACCTGGAAAATAGATCCAGAAGACATAATTTTAAAATTATTAGACTACCTAAAAGCCATGTTCAAAAAAGACCCGAGACATCATTTTTCAAGAAATTATCAAGGAAAACTGCCTTGATATTATAGAACCAGAGGGTAAAATAGAAATCAAAAGAATCCAGTGATTGCCTCTTGAAAGAGAAACCAAAAGGAAAAAACTCCTAGGAATACTGTAGCCAAATTTCAGAGTTCCCAGGTCAAGGAGAAAATATTACAAGCAGTCAGAAAGAAACAATTCAAATATTGTGGAAATACAATCAGGATAATGTAATATCTAGCAGCTTCGACATTAAGGGATCAAAGGTTTTGAAATATGATATTTCAGAGGTCAGAGGAGCTAGGATTAAAACCAAGAATCACCTACCCAGCAATACTGAGTATAATATTTCAGGGGGGGGAAATGGAACTTCAATGAAATAGAGAACTTTCAAGCATTCTTGATGAAAAGACCAAAACTGAATAAAAAACTTGACTTTCCAATACAAGATCAAGGGAAGCATGAAAAGGTAAATAGGAAAGGGAAATCATAAGGCACTTATTAAAGTTGAACTGTTTACATTCCTACATGGAAGGATGATATTTGTAACTCATTTGTAACCTTTCTCAGTATTAGAATAGTTGGAGGAAATAGATAGACAGATAGATATAGATATCTCAGAACAAAGAGACTTTCAAAAGATGCATGTTGTAAGATATTTCATCCCTTCCTACATTTGTGAGCATGAGTAACTCCCATATATGAGTCTGTATAGGCAAGTAAAGCAGGAGACATTCTCTATTTTTTCCATGATGTCCCAGCCAATACTGTTATTACCTCCTCAAATAGTTTGGTTATAAAATAAACAAGCACCCCTAGTCACTCAGACTAAGTTACGTAGAAAGTTTTACCTAAAGGACTTTTTAAAAAATGGGTTCTGAACATTTCCATTTTTCACAAATATTCCACAATGTAAACTAATCGCTTCTAAAAAAAAAAAAACAAAAAGGTGGACCAAAGGGGAGAAATCAGTTGTTGTTTATTCCTCAAGCCGTAAGTCTGTCATTTTTTTTCCACTTAAGTTATGGTCAATCAAGGTATAGATTATTGGTAAGAACAATTTTTAGAGATATACACCTGGACATACATTCACTGTCTTCTGTCATTCTTATAACTTTTAAAAGCACTAGTTTTCTAAACTGATTTAGAAAAGACATCACCCTTTTGTTGCACATATACCACCAACTGTATATGACAGAGAACTCAATTCCAAAGTTCACTGTCTACCCATGATATCTTGTTTTATTTAGAATCAGTGAGGAATAAGCTATTACATAGAAGAGGGGCTTTGTTTCATTTTAGTTTAATTCAACAAATGTTTAAGTCCTTACAATGTGCAAGGTCAATAGACACCAGAAATTTTCTTACTTTTAAGAAGCTTAAAATACAAGAGAGAGAAGGTAGAAATAAGTATGATACAAGTGTGACAGAGAAGTAAAAAATGGCATGAGAAATATGAGGAGGGAGCGATTACCTTTACCTGTAGAGATCAGGGAAAGTTCATATAGAAGGTCTATTTGAGCTTGTTTCCTTCAAAATTATGTATCCCTCAAAACTTCTTTGGTTTTTAGCAGAGAAACAAAGGGACTCTTAAAGATCATGTTTAAATTAATTTTTCTGAAATATTCTTTTAACACTCATTTTGTGTATTGTTTAACATACTATCTACAGTTTTCAATTTTTATAAAAATACTTGCTAGTAATGTGATTTCTTAAGTAAGAAGCAGTGTTTAAGATACTTTAGAAATGTTATAGAAACTAATATGTAGGCCAAAATCAGAGACATCAAGATCTTGAAGGAAGTTTAAGCATTACAAAAACAGAAATAAGATGAATTCCTTTCTAGAACAGGAGTTCTAATGATTTCCACAATTGCTAAAATGAGAAAATTACAGGTCCATGGGTAACATGATGTAATTGACAAGAACTAATAATAACATGCTAAAAAGATGCCACATCAAAGAATTAGAAATCTAGTAGGTTCCCATCAATCGGGAAATGGCTGAACAGGTTGTGGTATGTCATTGTGATGGAATATCGTCCTACAAGGAATGATGAGCAGGTTGGTTTCAGAAGGACCTGGGAAGATTTTATACTTTATATGTGTTATTGATATCATCATTTGCCTTCTCAAGGGGTGGAGCAGGGGTGGGAGAGAGGAAGAAAATTTTGAACTCAAAATTGAAAAAAATGAATATTAAAACTTTACATGTAATTTCGAAATATTTAATGAAATAATAAAATGTATTTTCAAAGATGCAACATAAGCACAAGACTATGATCATAGAATCCTTTGAATTTCTGTACTTTTTTAGTATAAATACTAAATATACTTTATATACTTGTATAAATAATTATATTCAAATGTATCTAAGAATATATGAAACAATAATTCACTCAAGTGGAAACCAAGTGGACCTATAAATTACTGCACCTACTTTAGTGGTAGGGGATGTTTTTTTTAAGGAGATCAAATGAGATTGCAAGAAAACATGATATAAATACATTTGTTGCCAAGATGGTATCCTAGGTTATTAAATGCCTGTTCACTTGTGGACCTGACAACTCTCTAACTTCTGTCCTCTTCAGTCTTGAAATTGTTCTCTCCAGGATCACTAATGATCACTTCACTGGAAATGCCATAAATTCAAGGGCATTATTTTTCCCTTTACTATCCTCCTCTTCAAAATTCCTGAATTACCACAGACTACTGGTCATACCTACTTGTTGATACTCCATCACATTATTAATCCATAAAATACCTCTATATAATCTTTATTTTACAAATGAAAAAATATGTATATATTAGTCATCTACTCTACATCTGACTCTTATTCTAACTCCTTTTTTCTACTACTAATACCACCAGTTTCCCAGTTATCCAAATACTCTGGAGTAATCTTCAGCTCTTTCATCTCTCTCATCTTGCACATCCAAGTCACCAAGAATTCTTGATTGTTTCTCGGCAATGCATTTCACAGCTGTTCCTACTTTTCAATCCCATTATTCAACTTCCTATTACCTGACACTCTATAATACTATCATAATTTACTGACTAGTCCTCATGCCCTCACCCACTCCAAGTTAAACTTTACATTATTCCTCAAGTCATATTCTTAGGGAGAAGATATAAAATTAGAGACAACTGGGTAGTCTGTATGAAAACTTAACTCAAAGGATAGCATTTCAACTGCTTAGTCTACTAGGTCAGACAATCCTTAGTCTATTGTCTCCTAACTTTTTAGCCTTTTTTAAAAGCATATACCTCCATGCCCTCTTTGCCCCAGCATAATGGGACCAAGCTGTTCTCTGACAATTCAGATTGTCTTGGAGTTCAGGATCCAGACTTTTCTCTGCTGTAGAAAAAATGTCTTTCTACTTCTATCTGTTGAAAACTTCTTCATAGTTCAGCTTGCACATCACCTCCTCTAGGAAGTTTTTCCCTCCACGATACCTTCAGTTACAAACAATCCTTTCCACATTGAGTCTGTCATTCATTTCTATTGAATCCACAATGTACTTACTAAATTCTAAATTGTTTTGTGTCTATTTCTACCTATGTCTTATCTGTCCCACTAGATTGCAAACTTCTTGAGGTAGGGCCTATATCTCCTCTACAACTTTTGTGATACCACTGCCTAATACATAATAAGTTACTTAATAAAAGTGCATTAAACTCAGTACACAATGAGAACTAATATTTAGAGAATGATAGTAAAGACAATGCAAAACTTTAATGGTCAAATCAAATATTTATTCTGTTTCACATTTAGGAAGAAACTGAAATGAGTACATTTAGAAAGTTTGCCACAAACAAAATAGTGCCTAATCTTCCATTTAACCAGAAACTCTGATTATCCAGAATATGCCATGTTTAAGCATTCCAATTTATCAAAGTTTTATTCTATATGCTACAAGCTAGGAGATAATTTTGACACCTTTTTTTTCTCATACTTTATGTTTAATTCAATTCAGAATCAATAATGTATTCATCATAATTTTTACCTTGAGAGATTGACTTGATTTCAAAAAGATGTTACTTTGGAAGGATGCATAAAATCCCCATTTGTGTTTCTCTCAATGAAGGCTTTGACTGAGTGCATCACAACTCTCCTTTGTCAATCGATTCTCCAAGCAGCCAATGTATACAAGACAATGCTTAAAACATCAAGCTCATTGATTTCATGAGCCTGTTTATGAAAATAGACTTGAAAATTCCTTTTCACCAGCCAAAAAAAGCTAAATAACATTTGGCATCTCTTGCCAAAACCATTATAAACTACATAAACCATAAGCCTAACAATGCTTCAAGGTTTTATAAACCTGGATTTATTTATAGACAAGGCATGACTATATTTTGGAATAAAGAACATGAAGTTATATTCTCTCTGGGGATCTTTGCCTGAATTTTCAATGGAAGACTGTAGCTATATTACTATAATGAAAGCACCAATTAATAGTACTGATTCTTAAGGAAGGCCCTTTAAAGAATAGCCAGATTCACAGATTTACATTCATTACTTTTTTTTTACCTGAAATTGAATTACAGGAATGAGACTGTGATTAGGATAATAGGATTGTTTTTTGGTTTGTTTGTTTTGTTTAGAGCTGGAAAAGACATAGGAAGCTATGTGGTCTAATCCTTTCATTGTACAGATAAGGAGTCTGAGAGCTAGTGTCTTGCTCATAGTTAGACAGTAAGTGGGAAAGTTTGGATTCAAACCCAGATCCTTCCTCTCCAAATCTTTTATGCTTTTCATTATACCTTGTTCATTTGTTAAACAGTGAGGTCAGTAGGAGTTTACATCACAGGTTAACAGTTGGAAAGGGCCTCATGGATTGTCTGTCCAATCCCATACCTAAAGAAGAATTCCCTCTCAATATACAAAGAGTTAACAATTTTTAAATCTTTTATCTGGCTCGTCTAATAATATACTAGAAGATGAAACTCTTTAAGAAGTTTCTTCTATAAAAAGAGAAAAACTCTTTAGAACTGTTACCAAAAATAAAATACTTCTGATTCATTGTGGATACTGGAATCAGCAGTTCATTCACTTAAAAATAAAATAATCCTTTCAAATATTTATCTAACCTAAACGTCAGTGCTTATCATTGCATGCCAGTTAATCAAGTATTAATCAAATGTTCTTGAAAGCAATTGCTCCATTAACACACAGTACAACATGTGGAAATGTCTGCTATAGTTTTTAAATGACAATATATCTTAGTAGGAAAAAAAAATGCTGTATGAGATAAAAGTTTTACTAAGATAGTATACTGAGAAGTAGCAACCTTCCCAAAGGACAGATCTGACCATATTATCCCCTACTCAGTAAATTCCAATGGTTCCTTATAATGTCCAGGATTAACTTTAAAATTCTCTCAGTCATTTAAAGCTCTTCATAACTTCCCCCAGTCTTGCAAGTCTTCTAGCACATCTTATATCTTCTTCTTTCCCTTTTGTAGACATTCTATTTTCCAAGAAGAGGAATTTTCATTTTCTGTCCCCTATGCATAAAATGTTAGGTGGCTTGTGGATTGAGTGCAGAGCCTGGAGTCAGGAAGACCTGAGTTCAAGTTTGGCTTCCTACATTGGACAAGTCATTTAACCCTGTTTGCTCAGGTTTCTCATTTGTAAAATGAGCTGGAAGGAAAATGGCAAACTACTCCAGTACCTTTGCCAATAAATCCCCAAAGGGGTCACAAAGAGTCAACCATGACTGAAAATGACTAAATAACAAAAACAACAGTGTATGTTGTTTCCTTCCTTATATCTGTCTCCTGATTTTCCTGGCTTCCTTTAAATCCAAGCTAGAATCCTACCTTCCACAGGAAACCTTCCCTAATTCCCTTTGATCTTACTGATTTCCTTTTGTTGATTATTTTCAATTTAGCATGGAAGAAGCTTGTTTGTAGCTAATGGTCTGCCTAAGTCTTCCCCCATTAGACTCTGAGCTCCTTAAGAGCAGATATTGTCTTCTATGTTTCTTTGTATCCAGCTCTTAGCATGGTTCCTGGAACATTGTAAGCATTTAATCAATGTTGATTGACTGACTAACTGACATCAAGGATGGAAGTTTTGGAGTCATGGCAACTGTTGTTTGCTCCATGTTCTGTCATTAATATATGTGTAGAAGCCATGAAGTGATAGCTAAGTCATTCGATCTCTTGTGTCTAAGGCAAATCTCTAGGACTATAAATCAGAAATAAGTTGTTGATGTGCATCAGTGAAAGAAGTGTCTCAACTAGGAATTCTTCCAAACCAATGAAATCATCAGTCTAGACTTCCAAAAAATGCTATCATAGAGAGAATGGGGAAGATGGTCAGGAGACCTAGGTTTTAGTCTTGGTTGTATCACTAATTGTCTTAAAGACCTTTGGTAAGTCACCGTCTCTAGAACTTCAGCTTCCTCTTTGGCCAAACTAATGGAAAGATCAAGCTCCTCTTTCAGATCCATCAGGTAACTGTAATTACAATTTTATTGACTATTTTTTCAAAGCTAAATTTTATAGATTATTATAAAACCTAATCTGCGCATGTCTTAAATAGGTGCAAAAACAATGTGGGTGGAGATTATCAGCTCAAGTTACTTTTGAGTATGTCACTTAATAATTTCATGGTAATCTTGTACTTTAGTAATAACTGGAAGAATTTTAGATTATATTCTCAATTGTTAGGGTGTCTGGGCCTAAGCTCTCAGACCAACAGGCCTTATCTGACCAGCAGTGCCTGTTGGCCTTGATGGAGTGAGTTGTAAGTAATGACTGACGCGGGAGACAAGATAGTAAGCAACTCCGTTTATTGTAACAGCAAGCAGCGCTTCATCTCTTCCCCTACACCAGAGCCCTTAGTGCACCTATCAGCAAATAGTTTGCTCTAATAAGGAAAACCCTACACCTATGACCAGGACTGCCATGTAGCCCCTAGTTAGGAAAACATCTTGGGCCCTCTTTGTTCTCCCAGGGTCCAGGAAATAGCCTTGAGCAAAACAGGGGTGGAACCCTTCCTCCCAGCGTCATCTTGTTCATGCTTTACCAGTCTCCCCTCAGTTTACCTGAGTCGTGAGTAATGAACACTGTCCAAGAGGCTGGGGATTGGAAATTCCCTTACATTCAATTTATCATTTCTACCAAATATAGGTGCTAGAAAACAAAACAAAATATTTCTATCTTTTTCATTCCATGAGTTATCTACTGGATGCCCTGCAGAACACAGACAGCAATCTATCATCTCATTGGCCTTGCAAAGCCACCAGACTTTAGAATATTAGTCATGTTTAAGAGAGAGACAGAGACAAAGATAGAGACAGAGATGGAGAGACAGAGGAAGAAGGGGCAGTATGAGGTTGGGTAATGGTGAGTAGTCCAGTTTGGCTGTAATATATAATGCAAGAAGACGATTAAATTTGGAAAAGTAGGCTCCAATTAGACCACAGAAATTCATAAATGAAGCAATCGGATGTTTCTATTTTATCCAAAAGCCAATAAAGACTTCATAAAATTTTTGGATGTGGCCAGACTTGTGAGTTAAAACTATTATTTTGGCAGCTAAGAGAAGGATGGTTTCCATCCTTCATCCATCATGCCATGATGGCATGAATGGAGAGAATACTGGTTTTTGGAATATAATCTGTAGAACAAGAATTCAACATAATTCTACTTATTTTATTTTATGTGTATAAAGACATTACTTAGACAAGGGGTCCGTAGGTTCTAGCAGATTGCCAAAGGAAGACAAGACACACAAAAGGGTTAAGAACAATTATTCTAGAAGACACTGACAAGCCAAAAAAAAACCCACCTAAATTATGTAGCTAAATTTAAAGTATATCAATAGGCTGATTAAATCATGACTAAAGCATAAGCAATAATTCATGAAGAGCCACCTGCATAAGTGGAGCCACCACCTCTACATTGAAATCACAATTTCTTAAAGCAAGTCATTGAAGGATGGATTGATAAGAGAGAGGATGGACTGAATGGAAGGAAGAGACTAGAAGAAGGGTACCAGTCAGATGTTTAATGCAATAGTCCAGGCAAGAAAGGGTCTAAACTTGTTTGGTGGTAAGTGCAGTAGAGAGGATTGATATTAAATCTGTATAACTAATTGAATTAAAATCTATTTAAATTAGATATTTAAGAATGGTTTTAAACACCAAACCAGTTATGACAATATGATATGAGCTCAATATACCTTTCAAATTTTAATTTCATTATTGGCTATAAACCTCAACTTCTGACATTGTGGGAATAATGATGAAGGCCTTTGCACTTTCTGCAGAATCCACAGCAAATTATTCCTAGATGACATAAGTTGCTAGACTATTTACTAAGAAGCTAGGTCTATAGGACCAAAAAAATATTCATTTGTGTTCTATTATGTTATGGAAAATCTACATAATTTATACGAAAGCAAGATTTTATATTATATTTTATTTTCCAGAGTGGCTATTCTAAGGATGCCATAGACATGGAAGAAATAAAAGTAATTTTTTGCCCTTTAAATACGTAATTGTATCCATTTTGATGCAAGATACTAAAATAAAGGAGAGCATAAGTTCTTTTAAAGAGAACCTTGTTTCCAGGAAAATATTCTTAATTAATTTTTCTGACAAAAAGGATAAAGAATATCATAAATCATATTTTTTCAATAAAAATATTTTCTATATTCTTTCCAATAGCAATTAAAAATGAAATTCGAAGGACAATAGATGGAAACATTTTATCCACCTTGAAGATAGAAAACTTTCAAAAGCATTAAGAGCTTCAAGATATTTCATACTGGGGAAGATAACATTTATTAAAAATCATGTATTGTATTTTTGTCACATATATAGACACTATTTGTTTCTACTTCAACAAATTTCCCTGTATCCCATATCCCCATATCCTTATTCTAGCATGTGTTCCTTGCACATTTTTTTAAATGAAAAAGAAAAATTAGCAAAACTGATCAATACTGTGAAAAAAATCTGATCTTATGTCAGCCTCATCATCTCTGCAAAATATCCAGTAGAGATATAGCCACCTGTCTTTTCTTTGAAGCCAAGTTTGTTCTTTATAATTTCACAGCATACATCGTCAATTATTACGTGGTGACTGTTCTTTTCCATTAACATTACTATAGCCATTTTTTCTGGCTTTCCTTAAGTCACTCTATATTAATTCATGTCTCCATACTTCTCTGTATTCCTCACATTTGTCATCTCTTATAGCACACTAATATTCTGTTATAGTCATGCACCCTAATTTGTTTAGCTATCCCACAATCAATAGGCATCTATTTTTCCAGTCAAAAGAGGGTGCTGTAAATATTTTAGCATCAATACAGCCATTTTTTTTCATGGCAACTAGCATTACAAGGAAAGAAAAGAAGGAGGGAAAAGAAATAGAGAAAGAGAGAGAGAAAAGAAAGGGTATGAGTAAACTTTTACCTTTATACCTTAAATCCCAGATGGTACACAAGTTAGAGAACCCTGGGACATGACCATATATCACAGGCTGAGAAGTCATGAATGGTCAAAACACATAAGAAAAAAACCAATAAATATTTAATAGCCTCTTCTACCTCCCTATCTGCTCATTACTCCTTCCAATATGGCTTCAAGTTCCACTATTTAAAGGAAACTGACTTCATCAAGGTTTCAAATGCCCTCATTATTACCAAATTCAAATGTCTTTTATTGCTCTTTGTCATTTTTGCCCTCTCTGTAACATTTGATACGGTTGACCACCCTTGCCTGCTGAGTACTCTCTGAATTTTTGGCATAATCTTTTCTCCTGGTTCTCCTCCTTCTTTTCTGATTGATATTTTTCAGTCTTTTTTGATGCATTATCATTTGTCTCTCCTTTGTTGATTTCATGAGACCTCATCCATTAATTTTCATCTCTAGCCAAGATCCAGTCTCACATAGGCAACTAATATAAGGTATTTACACATGGATACTGCACAGTCATGTCAAATAACACATGCAAAACAAGACTCATTCTCCAAATCCATTCCTTTTCCTCATTTCCTTTTCTTCTCACTTCCCTATTTCTATCAAAATCACCATTATCCTTCTAGTCAATAAAATGTAAAGGGCCATTTATCATCAACTCTTGCTTCTATCTCACTCTCATCATATACAATTATGTGGAATGTACCAATTTTACCTTTATTATATATTTCATATAGCTTTTCATCTCTCAACTCAAGCAATGACCATGGCTCAATCCCTCATCACTTCTCTCCTGGATCATTCTAATAGTCTCTATATTAAGCTCTCTGCCTTCATTCTTTTCCTTAATCAATCCATGCTCTACAGAACTTTCATATTGATATTCCTAAGTGAGAGGGGTAGTCACAACCGTTTTCTGATCAAGAAGGTTCTATAGCTCCCATATATTATATGAAACAAATTCCTATTTGCAATTTAAAGACCATTTGAAATCTAGCTCCATTCTGTCTCTTCAGACTTATTTCATATTATTCACATACCTCTAGATTACAGCTCAGATATCCTATTTAACATCCTTCTACATCATATGTTGTTTCTCTTTGATACCATGACAATGGCTAATTCCCTTGTCTAGAATGCTTTCCCTGCCCTCCATATCTTCATCTCTCAGAACACTTGCTCCCTTGAAAGTTCAGTCTTAGTGCTACTTCCTATAAAACCTCTTTGTGACCTTCTCAATTATTCGTCCTCCCACCAAATAAATTTACATTTACTTTAAATATATTTTATACTTATGTTTCCAAGGGCATATAGTTTCTCCCAGAACACTATCATTTCCTTTAGGAAAGGTACTGTTTTAATTCTTATTGTTGAATATCCAGTGCCTACCACAATGCCTGGCATATAAGAGGTGCTTAATAAAGGATTATTTAATTAACTTAAATTGTACCAATGAAGGAGGTATTCACATCAATGACATCATAATTCATATCAGCAGATGTCAGTTTGAAGTCTGTGTATTGAATTTCTCAGTTTGTCATCAGATATTAACATTGAAATAAATTATTTAAACATTCCTTCCTATACAAGGGAAATTGGGCATTATTCAAACTGAAACAAAGTTTAAAGAAGCAGCAATATTAATCCTCAAATTGGAATATTCTTGTGTGATTGATACAATTAGATTCACATAAACAAATACTTATTATGTCCTTAATGTGCAAGGTAGCACACATTCTGTAAAGCTGGAAACTATGAGTTTCACACCTTAATGAAACAAAGATTGTTTGTAGCAGATAGGTGACACCAAGGCTTATCTAGGAATCGCTGTCGTCTTCCTTACGCTTCAGTGGCTCCTCAAATGACAGACCTCTGATTCAGCTGAAATTAGCTAAAACATTTTCTGAACAATCCTTGAGCCAAATGAAAAGGGACATTTGGCAAGATAGCCATTGCCTAATAGAGTTGTAGCCAGGGGAGACAAAGGCATGATGTATCACAAACAGCTGAAAGATAAGTCCATTTTCATTGTATTAGATCATGAGCTCTCTTTTGGTCTGCTTTCTACAACTTTTCATCATTCAGATCTTGTCACATTTCCTGCCTGGCAAACATCGCCCCTTGGTGTCAGGAGGATTCCTTGAATTGCTAAAGTGTATTTCAAGGGGAAATTTTCTCATCCTATAAGGTTATCACAAGGAATGATAGCTTTAAATATTGAAAATGATTGTTTCTTAATCAAGAATGATTATTTTTCTGTGAGGGGGACTACATTAATTTATTTTTCCATTATTTGATGTGCCATCCATTTAGCAGTCTGGACTTTTTTTCATTTTACATTTCATAATCTAGTTTAATAAAAGACATACAAAATGACATAAAAATTACAGACAGATAAACATGGAACAATCAAATTTGAGTTTAACTATTTATCAATTTCCTTAGTTTCTCATCCCTACCACTTTCCTATTTTTCTATGTTCAGCCATATACGTTTTCTTTTTTTAAATCCCATCACTATGAAAACATATATTATAATATCTAAATGCACAACACTGGACAGATAGAGCAGGAAATTGACCAAAGCATCCTTTAATCACAAATCTGAAATATTCATTTTGGTGATTACTGACATTCCTTTCCATTCTTTCTCAAACTCTAAGAATAATTTTTTTTAAAGTCTTTGTTTTGTGGGGGGTGGGGTGGTTGTTTGGGTTGTTTTTTTTTTTCCTGATGCAAGTGCTGGTCCTTAACTTTAACGTAGGTAGTGGACTTGACAAGCAATTAAAACAAACAATTTCCACTCATCAAAGCTTGCCAAATTAGTCATCTGCCATCTGCTCTATCATCTGGCTCTCCTTGAGGTCTTGCTGTGAATCTGGAACCACTCACTCAGATTAAGAGGGACAGCACAAGCCTCTAAGCTGGTGGAATGCCACTGGGAGACATGTGTGCAAACATTAACAACCATCTTTAAAAAAAAACAAAAAACAAACCTGGTTTGCCATTCCTCCAACTACACTAGTGGGGGATAAGATTGTTTTGTGAGGGATTTCTTAGAACTGTGAGACCTTTGGCATCTACA
The DNA here is from genome assembly GCA_028658325.1 of Potorous gilbertii. NCBI lineage: Eukaryota > Metazoa > Chordata > Mammalia > Diprotodontia > Potoroidae > Potorous > Potorous gilbertii. The sequence continues at coordinate 486,429,872 of CM053771.1, forward strand.
TTAATTAAAATGACAAAATATGTCCAGTAAGAAACACATTGAAAAATAAATGCTTGTTGTCCACATATAAATGTGTGTATATGTATGTGTAGATAGATAGGTATAGATATAGATATATATCAAAATAATCATGGCCTTACTATTTGGGGTTTTAGGGTATGATTGCCTTATCAATGAGATTAGGCAGGACCAATTCTAGGCAAAAATGCTAACTCCTCCAAAATCTTTCATTACCCTTCTCTTATTTTACTACACCCTCCCCTCCATAGTGAATGCTGACAGATCAAGGACTTATATCCATTCTTGTTTTCTTAAGGCAAAAACATCTATTCTAGGCATTTCTTTCTATTCTACCCAATTGAAGTCTTTTTTCAGTTAGCAACCATTTTGGAAAATATGCTACACACACATTTATATTAAAATAAAAATGACTTGAATACAGGCTTGAATTATCATCCCAAGGATATCTGCAGTTCAGCTAAAAAATATATCTTTAAATTAAAGAAATAAAGCTCTAATGGTAAAATTCCGGAAGGAAAGAAAAGGAAACTTTGGGCATGAGGCCCTTTTTTTCCCCATTTAAAGTGCACAGAAAAAGTAAGTGATTAGTTCTCCTATGTGTCAGGCTTACACTGAAAGAAATCACCTTACGGCACAATCCACACTGCATGCTAAGTTTTAGTCTCTCATAAGATTCATCTTTATTATATATCACTTAACTATGATTCAGTTTCTCATTCTTTTTTTTTTTTTTTAAGATATCTGGGAAAGAGAACTGGACCTTTATTGCTATCAGGAACTCTAAATGAAGGAACTCCCTGTAATAATGCAGATACACTTTGCACTTCAGTTATGGAGAGTTGCCTAGGGCCTGAGAGATTATATAATTTCATAGTCTCAAAATCAGTAAATGTGTATATGTTGGAGTTAGAACTTGAACTTGAAGATATATCTTCCTGAGATTTAAGCCTTAATCTATATCACCTCTATCAGACTGCCTCTCTATAATAATTAAGCTCACCTTATTTTTTACTCAATATTAACCAAGAATCCAATATTGGTTAAAGTCTACAAAAACATCTTTTGACCTGCTCAGATACCACACAGAAGACAGCTCTTCACCACAGCCTACCTGATTCCATTAACTGCCATTTTCATTTCAATACAGATAATGATGAGGAAACATCCCTTGCTGGGACAATAACATATTTGCAACAAGTTCCATACCAATTTTACTTAAAGAAAAATCGTTCCTAAAATGTGGTAAAAAATCATGGTGAATAAACTTGGTTATTTTGTGATAAAAGCTGAGGGCAATTTCTCTTCTGATACTCATACCTTCAACTAAAGATTCATGATCATGGTCAAGAGTCACCTTTCACAAAATAAAATCTCAAGCAGAAGCATGAGACTAGAACGGAAATCAAAATATTTATCTTGTTTACTCTCAAGTGTAGGGCATCCCTTGTGGAAGGCAGGAGTCTGTCAGAGTTGATAACGTTCCAGCCAGACTGCTCAGCATCACCATGCTTAACAGCAAGAGGGAAACGCTACACCTGAGCAGATGCTTTATTATTATTAAAAAAAAAAATTACTCATTCCCCTCCTTCCAGGGTTCCTCTGTCACTCATATGGAGGACTATGCAAATGCAATATATCTACTTAGAAGAGCCCCCATACTTCCAGCATTCACATGTTTATTCATGGTGCTTACTCCCACCCTGAGCCTTATTGCAAACCCTTTGCTTTTAGTAATGCTAATCACTATAGCCATTCAAATAGGGATGGAAAATTTGTAAAGGACCTCACAGATAATATCGCAGTTGTTCCTCCCAAGAACCTATTAAGTATGTGCTACTAGGGAGAGCACTATCCTGAAAAACAGCAACACACACATGTTCCATGTACCGGGGAAATAAAATCAAAATCAAATCAAATCAAATCAAAAATCAAAATCAAAATCCTGAAAAATCAAAACAAATAAAATAAAATAAAAAATCAAAATCAAAACAGTCCTTGACCACATGGACCTTATATTCTAATAGATAGTAATACATTCTAATGGAAGAAGCATTTTTGTGCTTAACTTTGAAGGAGGACCTGGTAAGTACCTGCTCCAACCACTGAGCCAGTCAGATATAGACCTTGTTCCCCTCTACACGGGTTAGTTTAATAAATACACGTATAAAAAAATGCTTACTCAGCTTGAATGCTTACTGAATACTCAGGTAAACACCCAGGCCTCAATGTGTTTCCATCTCATCCCTCCCCTACACACACACACACACACACATACACACACACACACACACACACACAATATTCTTATGCAACAGTGACACTCAGCAACTCTGACAGGCTGGTTAATGTTGTTGAGCATCCTGAATATTTTAAAATACTACAAGATTGATTATCATTCATATTTCCAAAAAAAATTAACTTTCCTTTCTTTTATTTCAATCTTCTTTCCTCTATACCGAGTTGTAAATGGGGATTCTAGCATCTGGGGAAAGAAGGGTCAGCCCCCACTCTATAGAGTCTCTGCCCCTGTCCTAATACGAGGATGCTCCCTCCCCAGGAATAAGAGTCTAAACTTGCCTCAGTTGCAGCAAGGAGAAATGTAACCTCCCTGCCCACATCCTCAGACAAGGGACTCTTGCTTTCTTGTCTTTTTTCTTTATGATTAGTGTTAAAAAATCCAAATACTAGCCCCATGGCAGAGAATACCAAACTGAGCAATACCTACATTCCTCCTTGCTTGAAGTTCAGGCCTCTACAGCCTGTGACATGGATTTTGTGGCAAAAATAAATAAATAAATAAAAATCTACTGTCTGGGGATCAATTCTCTGGTGATAAATGAGAGGATCATAGATATTTTTCAACTATTTTACTCATCCCAAAGGAATTTGCCATTAGGTGTCCAAGTGAATATTCTTTTGGTGTGTGTGTGTGTGTGTGTGTGTGTGTGTGTGTGTGTGTGTGTGTCCTACTATGATTTCAACATGAAATTCACGTGATTTAAACCAATTCACTTTCTATATCCTGCCCTCCACAAGAGTACCAATATATTCTATAGCCATTGACAAAGGCATTCCTTCAATAGGCAAGTCTTGAACTACACCAATCAATAAGCCCTTATTAATCACTTAGGATGTTCAAGAATTGTACTAGGCTCTGATGATGTAAAGAAAAAACTTAAACAGTCTGTACCCAAGAAGATTACAAGTAATAAGGGCACTAAATGGGTGACCAGAAATGTCTCAAAAAGTACTTCACATGGTACGATGCTCATAGGTCATTTCCCCTGCAATATGTCTTGGGAAATATTTTTTAAAAAAATAATATTTTACTTTTATCAGCAAAGTTACATTTAACGACAATTTTTGACATTCATTTTAAAGAACTGAATTTTTTCTCTCCCTCACTACCCCCACCCCCCGAGAGTAATCAATTTGATATGTTATATATTTTCAATCATACAAAACATATCACCTTATTAGTCATGTTGTGAAAGAAGACAGACCCAAAGTAAAAAAAAAATGAAAACAATATAGAAAGTGAAAAATAGTATGTTTTTATCTGCATTCACACTCCATCAGTTCTTTCTCTGCGGGCAGATAGCAATTTTGATCATGAGTCCTTTGGAATTTGGATCACGATTTTCCTGAGAAGAGCTAAGTTAGTTGATTGTCATAAGTGGATTATCATATAGCATTGCTGTCACTGTGTACAATATTCCCAGGAAACATTTTGAGAAGCACTGTGGTACAATGGTAGGAAAAAAAACAACAGTGGGCTTGGATACCAAAGATCTGGATTTCCGTTCTGGCACTGACAATTCTTAACTATTTCCTCATTTGTTAAATAGAGATGATAGCACCTCACAAGGTTTGTAAAGATAGTGATCCCTAAACTATAAAGAAATGCTTATGTATATGTTATCACTATTGCCATTTATGAAGAAAAATAACAGGGGAAATGTGTAATGGTAAAATGCTTACTATAACCATCAGAGATAGACAGCACTTGGAAAAGCTATGAGAAATTGTGATTAGATGGATGGATCAGGAACCAGAATCAAGAAGCCCTACTTCTCCCACTAACCAGCTGTTTGACTTAAGTCTCTCTGCTTAACCTCTAGTTTCCTTTCCTGAAAAATTAATGTGTTTGGACTATATGATTCCCTCAAGTTTCTCCTGCTTCTAATATTCTGTTTCTAAGTCAGGTTGCAAGGGGTAACATTTTAGGGAAATTGATGTTGCACTGAAAACAGAGAAGCCAAATGCCACCATTATTATTTCTGGACATAGTTTCACAGATATATTCTAAGTTCCAAATACAAAAAAAAAAAATAAAACTAAGAGTCTTTAAAATTTAAGCAAATATAATCATATTAATTTAATACATTTGACAGAATTACTCTTCTATATGCCCAAATGGATATCCCATAGGGATCTCAGACTCTACAAAACTCAGTATTTTCCTATCTTAAACAACCCTGCCTTCATTTTTTTTTTGTTTCTGTTGATAGATTCATTATCCTTTCAGCCACCTACATTCATAACCTCAGAATTATCTGTGATTTTTCCCCTCCTCCATGCCTCCATCCAATATGCCTTATCCATCAGTTACCAAGTATTCCTAAATGTATCTGCCATCGGTACCTTTCTCTCCACCAACATAATTCAGTCTCTTATCTGTTAGTCTGAATCTACTGAATCTGTCTCCTAATTGAACTCTCAGTTGCCAAACTCTTCCTTCTCAAATTTGTCCTTCCCACAACTGGCAAAATTTTCCTACAGTACACAGTGAACCATGCCACTTTCCCTGAGTACACCAAAAAGAAATTTCTCATTGACAAAATTTTTTGCACTATAAAATTATCGAACACAGACATCACTAAAGTTTCATTAATAGGATCACGGAGAATTTCCATCTGACTTGTACCTAAAACTTCTTATATTTATCTCTTTCATTGAAAAATGAGCTTTCCTAGAGAACTTTTTTATGTTTTCATTTGCATTCTCGGTGCTTTCCACAATGTTTTCCACTTAGGAAGCACATTAAATTTTTTTTAATTCCCTGATTTGTTTCATTCACTGGCTTGTTCCCAAATAAGAAAATTTAGTTTCTTCAGACTGCAGCTAAGATAAAACACAAAATCCTCAGCTTAATATTCAAATCCCTAACAGTCTGGCTATCATGATTGTCTATTTAGACTTATTTCACATTATTTCCAACCATGTACTTGAAATGTGAGACAGTGCTCTACCCTACCATTTGCTTTTCATCTCCCACCTTAATGCCTCTGTATGGGATCTGCCTACTGAAAGGAATGCACTTCATCTTCTTCCTCAAGTGGTTGTTATGATGACTAAATGAGATAAAATTTTTAAAGTGTTTTGCCAACTTCAAGGTGTCTTATACGTGCATATAAATGTTACAGACTCACACACACACATACACACTAGCAAAGAGATAACAGCAACATGTGACAAAAATCAAAATACTATTATCAGGTGGGATTTATACCAGGAATGCAAGACTGGTTCAATATTGGAAAACTATTATCATAATTGACTATTTCAACAACAAAATACAATAAAAAACATATGATTACATCAATAGACACAGAAAAAAGTATTTGACAAACTATACCACCATCAGGAAGCATAGAAATTAATGGAGCTTTTTTTTTAAATCATCTCCCTAAAACCATAAGCAAGCATCATCTGTAACAGGCATAAAATCGAAACCTTCCCAATGAGATCAGGAATAAAGCAAGGATGTCTATTATCACCACTATTATTCAACATTGCACTAGAAATACCAGTTATGGCACTAATACATGAAAAAAGAATTGAAGGAATGAAAATAGGCAATGAGGAATCAAAAGTCACTCTTTTCAGATGATATGATAGTATACTTAGAGAACCCTTCAAAATCAAATAAAAATTAAATGAATTATTACTTCAACAAAGGTGCAGGATACAAAGTAAACCTACATAAATATTTAGTATTTTTATATTCTACAAATAAAATCCAGGAGGAACAGATAGAAAAAAGAAATTCCTTTTAAAAGAATTGTAGTCAATACAAAATACGTGGCAGTCTACCTACCAGGACAAACACAAAGATTATGTGAAAATAATTAGAAAGCACTTTTCACACACATATAGATCCAATAAATGGAGAAATATTAATTGTTCAAGAGTAGGCTGAGACAATATAATGAAAATTGGCAATCATACTTAAGGTAATTTATTCATTTAGTACCATGCCAAACAAACTATCAAAGTATTATTTCACAGAACTAGAAAAATAGTAACAAAATTAATCTAAAAAAAGTTCAAGAATATCAAGGGGATCAATGAAAATAAATATTAAGGAAGATGACCTATCCATTCCAGATTTCAAGCTATATTCCAAAGCAGTAAACATCAGAATAATTTGTTACTGGCAGAGAAATAGATTGGTGGATCAGTGGAGTCTCCTATTTTAAAAGCTTTAAGATCCAAGCTTTTGGGGAAAAAAAATCACCATTCGACAAAAATTGCTTGGAAAACTGGAAAGCAATTTGGCAGAAACTAGGCATAGACCAACATGTCACACCTTATAGAAAGGTAAGAGTGAAGTGAATAAATGATTTAAACATAAAGAGTCTTATCATAAATAAATTGAGGGAGCATGGAAAAATGTACCTGTCAGATCTATAAGTAAGGGAAGAGTTTATGTCCAAACAACAGTTAGAAGTGATTACATGAAGTGAAATAGACAATTTGGATTACATGAAATTTAAAATATTTTTTCCCCACAAACAAAACCAATGCAGTCAAAATCAGATGGAAAACAGGAAACTGAAGGCAAATTTTGCAGCACATTTTTTTCTGATGAAGGTCTCATTTCTAAAATAGACCAGGAATTGAGCCAAATTAAAGCTTCTCCACATTTGATAAATGATCAAAGGACATGAACAGGCACTTTTCAGAAGAAGAATCAAAAGTATCAATAGTCACATAAAAAATGCTCCAAATCACTATTGATTAGAGAAATGTAAATTCCAACTACTCTGAGAGGCAACCTCACAACTACCAGATTGGATAATATGACAGAAGAGAAAAATGACAAATTCAGAAGAGGATGTGGAAAAATTGGAATATTAAGAAACAGTTGGTGGAGTTTTGAATTAGTTCAACTATGTTGGAGACCATTTTGGGACCATATCCAAAGAGACATAAAATTTCATCCCTTTTGTCACAGCAATACCATTACTAGGTCTCTATCTCAAATAAATTAAAGAAAAGAAAAAAGGACCTATTTGTACCAAAATATTTATAATACTTTTTTTGTGATAGCAAAAACTTGGAAATCAAGAGGATGCTAATCAAACAGATGAACGGCTGAACAAGTTGTGGCATATAACTGTGTTAGAATATTATTGTGCTACAAGAAATGATGAGTAGGATTCTTTCAGACAAACCCGGGAAGACAAATGAATTAATAGGAAATACAGTCAGCAGAACCAGGAGACCATAATACATGGTAATAGTAACAAGATAAGGACGAACAACTAAAAGATTTAGCTATCCTGATAAAGACAATAATGCAAGACTTACAAAAAAAGAACCATGATAAAAAAAATCCTATCAACCTCCAGAGAAAGAACTGACGAATTCTGAATGCAGATTGAAGTTTACTTTTTTCATTTTTATTTTTTCTGTATGCCTGTGTGTATGTGGTTTTTTAGCACCATGATTAATATGGAAATATATCTGGCATAAACTTATACACATAACCAAAATCGAATTGTTTGCATTCTCAAGGAAGCAGATGATGTGGAAGATTGGAAGACAATTTGGAACTCAAAATTTAAAAAATGATTGTTAATTTTTCATTAGGTAATTGTGAAATACTTACCAAAAATAATTAAACAATATTTTTCACTTTATAGTCAGAAAAAAAACTCAAGGATTTAAAAGTCAAAATTAAAACTCAAGGTTTGATCCAATGCAAAACACAGTCTTTAGTGAAACTGAATCTTCTTGAACATGTTAACTTCATGAAATCAATGCCTACCACAATAAGATTGTACAACTGAATTATTTTTTGCTTTATGTTGAATAGTTCTTATTCATATTTTTTTTAAAAATGAGCTCCTTAAATAGTTAATTATAGGCAGTTATTACACTTAAGAAAGTATTCCTAAAAACATAAGCAAAGGTGGTTAAAGGAGCACAATATTAACAATGAAATTATAATCTTATTATCTCTCAGAACTTGGAAAGTATCTTTAAAAATTCAAAGTATCTTTTACAGCTTATCATTCAGATTTAATTTCTGGTAGAAAAATCAAATGTTTTTGGATGAACTCTACTGTCATCACTGAATTGAGCTATCCTCATTCAACAGAAATTCAAGATGAAACATCAAGTTTGTACTATGGTTACATCACTTGCTATG
>CM053771.1:486438832-486476492 GCA_028658325.1 Potorous gilbertii
CACACAGTCAGTCAACAAATATTTATTTAGGTAGAAAAACAGATTGAAAAACTAGCCATTAACATTACAAGCAGGAGACACACTGACAGTTCTTCCTAATATGAGTCTTATTGATTGACTACTATTAAAGGTCACTAAAGTTGATATGCTTTGTGTGTAACAAAGACAAAAAGCAATCACTAATTGTGTATCACGTGTCAGGCCCTGTGCTATGTTGAGTCTTGAGGTTACAAAGACAAAAAACCCCTAATTGTTTCAGACCTCAAGGAGTTTACTTTCTTTAGGTGGAAAAACAACACGTATATAGAAAATTACGTATGCATATTTATAACAATAAACTGACTTATTTTCTCTAAGTGTTTACAACATATAGGGTATCCCAAAAATCTTAGCGGAATTTTAAGGTTTAATAGTATAGTAGCAGCTATTAAAATAGCTTGCCATCATATATTTATATGTACATATATATAGTATATATGATATACCTATAAATATTACATAGATATGTATATATAATATTGAGTTATTATTTTATTTAGATAGATAATATATATATATATGTATATATATATATATATATATATAGATGAGATAGTATGTTTATGAATACAAACTAATTTCTGAGAACACCATGTTAGTGACCAGGAGAATATGGAAAAGCTTCCTTTCAGAGATGGTCCCTAGAGAATCCATAATGCTAAAGTGAGAAGGAAATATGTTACATGCTTGGGGGAAAATCTGTGCAAATATGTAGAGATGGAAAATGGTATGTTGGTTAAAAGGAAAAGAGACCTGTTTGGCTACAATATATATATGGAGAGATACATACAATAAACCTGAAAATATCGGCCCAAGTCAGTGGATGATGGTCTTTAAAACACAAATGGGATAGAGTAAGAGAATTATTATAATATATTATTAATTATTATATTAATATAATTACTTATTAATATTGTATCATTATTATACTATATATTAGAGATGATAATAAACTTAGAAAATCTGTACTACCACTCCTTGATCTTGAAGAGAATGGAATTAAGGCTCAGAAAAATGAAGAGATTTGTCCAAGATTGGAAAACTAGCTAGTAAAAGTGGGAGGTTGCGGTCCAGTTCTCCTGTGCAAACATGGCTCTAAGCTCACTGAGATATTTGGGGATTCACAGTCCCCCATTTCTCAGCTACTGACATTTTTCCATACCCTATCATTATCTCTGCCCCATTCATTCTAACTTCCTTTGGCATACAATGCTGAATCATTTACCTCAATGTCTGTTGCTGTGAGACTAAGGAGTCCTGTATAGATCTGTGACTTATCCCATACCTCCCTTTTTGCTCAGCCTGGCCTTACCAAGGGCTCCTGTATCCCTTCCTTCATTAACCTAGTTTGTTATCTTACATTTGCTTGGCTGATGAGACACAGTTTTAGAGGATCACTCTGATATATCTCATCTGCTCAATGTGATTAAAAAATTCTGATTAGGCATCAGAATTAACCCTAGCTTATTAGTCTGAGCATACTTTCAGATGCTGAACCTGTATAATAATAACAAATTACAACTTACACGTATTTTGCATTGTGTGGTTGACTTACCCAGACAATAGGATACATAGAAGTATAGTAGGTGGAGTGCTAGCCTTTAAGTGAATAAGGCTTGCTTTCATGTCCTAACTCGGAGAAATATCTAAGTAACTATGGATACATTAATTAACCTTTCAATGTCCTAGTACGTCTTTATGAAGCTAAGTTACGTTCAGGTTGTCAATTTCCATTGGTAGAGAAAAATCTCTATTCTGGGAGTTACCTCTATTGATGAACAGAAATGAAAACCGAATAACCCACAAGGTTTATAAAGGTCTTTTCACTCAAGCTCCATGAGAGGTAAGTAGTCTCCATCTTACAGATAAGGCTGTAATGAAATAATTCGTTTGCAAAGCCAGTACACGTCAGAACTGGGATTTGGACTCAGTTATCCTGAGCTGAGGTCAAAACCTCCACTGCACAATACTGCCCAATCTCTTAAGGCTGGCTTGTTTGCCTGCATCCCACGTTCTGTTTCCTATTTGTGGCTGCTCTTAGTCTTGGCAGCAAATGAATAACCAAATATTGGATGCCAAGAATTCATTGACTAAAGATCTTCCTTTCTATAGCCAAGAAATGACACTATTGATAGAAAAGTAATTCTTGGCTAAGCAATGATTCTTCATTGGAAAATATGTACTATTCTGCCTTTTTTTTTTTTTGCTATAAAGTCAGCATTCTAAGTGCCAATTGTCTGCCGGGGGTATTAACTGGCACAAAGCATTGCCTTGGCTCAGGAGCAGTAGAATTCCACAGCAACTTCCACAGTCCTTAAACTCCTCTGGTATGTCAACCTTATTTGTCTCTGAACAGCTAGGGGGCTTTCTGTAGAGAGGTCCCTAACTACTGCAAGCATTCATTCTACATAAATGTATTTTAATTAACAGTGTACAAACACCAATTCTGTGTGTGCAGTGAAGTCTATTCACTGACTGAATTTGCCCTCTCAATAGATCCTATGAGACATTCTGGGAGAATATTATGGCCCTCCCTTTTCTGCTCTTGGCCCGTTATTTAAAAATCAAGCTGTGTTAGAGGTTAGTTTAAAAAAAGGAGAGTAGGGTAGAGTTGATAAGGGAGGAATGGTAAAATAAAGAAAAGGCCTATCATTTCAAAAGGACAAATCAAGTCCATTGTTTATTTTTCTCTTTCTATTAAGATTTGTAAAAATTCCTTTTCACATGTGGAAAAAAAATCTCTAAGATTTCATGATAAAAGTTAAATTTAGGAAGAACTTAGACAAAGTCAATCACATCTCTGGGAATCAGTTTCAACACTTGTAAGGGAATATATACCACTCTTTCTAGTACAGTGCTAGTATTATAGGATACCAAATTAAGTAAGAGAGTTATTGAAAACTCATTAAAATTTATCACAGCCTATATCTCACAAAATGAAAACTTAGAAAGTACAACTCTAGACAGAAGTGAAGGACCTGGCTATAAACTATGATAACTCAGTAACTTCTAAATCCTATATTAAAATTTAGAATTTTATTAATTTAATTATTCATTGATTCATTCATTCAGTTAGTAAACAAGTCAGTTAGTCTCCTTTCTCATCCAGGCTGGAAGTACACAGAGAATTCATGGGCCCAAGAGTATTCAATTTTGGCCATGATGGAGACATTTGCTTCATCTCTGACCTGGGCTGGTTTACCTCTGCTTACACAGTCTGCCTATCTCCTATTATTAGAGTCTTATAATATTGGTGTCAAACATTATATGGATACTAAATAGGTATTAGCCCTTCTGAAGATCAGAATTCTCTTGCTCACATGATCCACTACCCTCAGCCTCCTCAAAAACAGGGATTTCTGGGGGTGTGCCACCACCCCTGGAAAATTTGGTAAATTAAGAATAGCCATATCTCTTGATTAATGAAATGCATTGAACTTTTAAACACTTTAAGCCTTAAAAATTCCCCCAAACGAAATCATACTTTTCAACTTATTGTTTCATAAATGCTAAAAGTTAGTTCACCAATAGAAAACATTTTTGCTAAAACCAGCTGTTTTTGTAATCTAAAATTAAACATGGGTCCTTCTACTGTTGAAGAAGATAGCAGTAACTTTTTTAGAGTTGCTACCATTCCAACATGTAATTGACCTTCCTTCACCATTTCTTCAAGTTCAGACACTTTATGAGTGACAAATATACAAATGTCTCAGTATAATAATATTTACTGGTTGAATTGTAACATGTAGAAAATTATCATTGAGCAAATATTTTTATAGCTATTTCTCTGTGGATTGGCAATATATTTTAAAGACTTCTATTGCTTAGAAAAATGTGGCATGAAACTAGTGAACACCTCTATGAACTGTGGGATTTTGAAGATGGAGAAGATGGAAGATGGTTATTTAGTCTCAGAGAGAATAAATAACATACTTGCAAACACTCATTTCCATAACATAAAGGTCAGGGAACAACACCCAATGTCAATTTATTTTATTATTTCAACAAATACAGACAACACACAGTGGGTAACAATGAGCCTGAGAAGATCAGACATATCAAAACAAATAACAATAACCAGCTCATACACAGAGTACAGTGCCATATCATGAGCTTCTCATATTAATAAGTAGGTAGTACAGAAACTATCCCTATTGTAAAAATAAGGAACACAGTGAAGTTTATAGAGGGTCATAGGAAAAAGCAAAGAAGAGTTTTTACAGAGTATTTTCAGAATACTTTCCTATTTACAGAAGATATACAGGAATAGGTCTTACGGAAAATTAAATAAGCAATTTGAGATAATTAAATAATTAAAAAATAGATAAATAAAACTGACTTAATTTACAGGTGAGGAAACTAGGTCCGAGAGGTTAGTTAAGTGACTTGCACATGACCATGAGTATCAGAACCAGTTCTGAATACTAATGTCATGTTCTTTCCACTGAGCATTCGTAGCCCTCATCTATAGATGAAGATGACTGACTATAGGTAATATGTCTGCAAGTCCAGATCCTGTAATATATAGTATCGACATAACTAGTTTTATTATTTTTCTTTCTGAAAACATATTCTTTCTCAAACTACTCCACTAAAGCAATTCTTTTATTAGAACTTAGCAGAACCTAACACAACCCCTTAATGGGATTTACCATTTTGAAGGTATTTTATTGCAATCTTATGGCATTTCTCTGCACTTTTATATTCATTTACATAACCATTTTTCTTGATTTATGACTTTTTCCATTTATAACCACGCCACAAATTTCATCATAGTTTCAATAGTTATAAATTCAAGAAAAGTCCAGCGGGCAGGGAGAGGTAAAAAACTGATAATCCTCACACTTTTTCAGTCAATGAGCATTTGGAACCAGGAGGCAAACTTGAAACACACGACTTCTACATTATGTGAAGTGTGGAGTTGGGAAAATTTTGATCAGTGGGAATTTGATTGATAAGTAAAGGACTTGACAACAAGGTAAGTTCCCACTCTTACCATAATGTATTGGTGGTAACAACATAGAAAAATCCAGTAAAAGGTTTTTTATTTTCTTCTACGTGCTATAACACCCCTGTAAGGTCTGTACTTCCCCATTTTGCCACTAGATGATGATGTAGTATTGATAAAGAGAAGCATGAGTTTGGGGGCTACCCTGACAAAATAAAGGAAGCAGCAGGTGGAAATGGCAAATACCACATTATGAGGTCATAGACATTAAATGGGGAAGGGTATTAAGCAATCTTCTCAAAGAATACTTCTCAAACTTTCCTGGCTCATAGCAAAACAGTTTATCTTTGCTACTCGCAGTCCATAATGGGAAGAGAGACTCACACACACGCATGTGCTCATAAATCTAAATTCCATAAATTCTAGTGTAACTAGCAGGTTATGTTGGGTCTACACTCTGAGAATCACTAATTGGATCATACAACCTCATTAATAAATGAGAAAATAGGAGTCAAGGTGATGCAGCATGATTCAGGGGATGAAATACTGGATTTAGGGTAAAGAACACGGGTTCAAATTCTACTGCTAATATTTATTAGTTGTGTCCATGAGTATATCCCTTAATGTCTCTGCATCTGTTTCCTTATCTGTAAATTGGGGCTAATAATCCCTTTAATACCTACCCTATGAAGTTAGTTTAGGGCTAACATATTAGTTATTATTTCTGATTTATCCAATAGACAAAACTTTTGTAAAGGAAATACCCAATAACATTTATAAGTATCCTGAATTTAGGATCAAGGACAGGACAATTTATTTTACACTTAAAATCCAGAGAGCTTTATGCTATGCCATACTTTCTTAAACTGATGACTTTCTAGATTAAGGGGAAAGGAAAGGAAATAAGGAAATAGAGGATATCATATAATATTGGTGTGTAAATTAGTAAAATCTAAGATAGTGAGAAATACAGACCATGTCAACCCTTTAGTATATTATCCTGCCTAGATGTTAGATTAAACAATGAAATGATACATCTAATTTACTTTTTAATGTGTTTTGGATGTTAGGTTGTCTGAACTTGTGATTTCATTAGTATAAAGAAGTCCTTGTGAAGAAACTCCTTGTACCAATGCATATCAACTCTTCATCTGGAGAGAGCTGCTTGTTTATGGTCTCAATACTGGTCACACATATAGTGTGACAGGCCTTGAATGCTATTTCTTCTGACACCAAGGTCAGCTTTCTGTCTAGCTGGCCACTTTGCATTTCTTCTCTTTGATAAGAAATGGAAAATTATTTCAATTTTCTTCCCATTATTTAAAAAGGTTTTGTATTCCTTTCCATGTCAAATTTTTAACATTTTTCTTTAAATTTTGAGTTCCAAATTCTCCCCTCCACCTTTCTTTCCCCCTCATTTAGAAGACAAGAAATTTAATATAGGTTATGCATTTTCAGATATGCAAAACATATTTTGATATTAGTCATAATGTTAAAGAAAACACAAACTAAAACAATGGCAAATTAAAAATAAAAAAGTATGTTTCAACATGCATCAGACTCCATCATTTCTTTCTCTAGAGGTAGATAGCATTTTTCATCATAAGTCTTTTGTATTGCAGAGAATAGTTAAGTTATTCACAGTTGATCATCATACGGTATTGCTGCCACTGCGTACAATGGCCTCCTGGTTATGCTCACTTCACTCTGCATCAGTTCTTTAAGTCTTCCAGGTTTTTGTTTTTTTGCTGAGAGCACCCTGCTTGCCACTTCTTATAGCACAAGAATATTCCATCACAATAATATACCAAAACTTGTTTAGCCACTCCCTATTTAATGATCATTCCCAGTTCTTTGCCACCACAAAAAAGTTTTTGCACAAATAGGTCTTTTTCCAATTTTTAAAAAATGAATTTCTTTTGGGGTACAGACCTAGTAGCATTATTGCTGGGTCAATAGGTACACAGAGTTTTATAGCCTTTTAAGCATAGTTCCAAATTGCTCTCCAGATTAATTGGATCAATTCACAACTCCACCAACAGAGTAGCACCATTTTGAAAAAGGAAAAAAATGATTCTTCAAGGTTTGTTTACAAGTGAGGCCTGAGGTCAGCAGGTCAGCTCAAAAGAAGCTTTAAAATCAGTGTTCCCAAATGAGTTCCCATATGTCACCCCGAAGTAAAGGCTAGTGACATGACAGAGCTTGAAATACGTTACTTTTATAAGTCTAAACTTATTAAGAATGATAAGATAGTGAAAACAATAAATCTAATGGTTCTAAATTTTTAGAACTGAAGAAATTTATCACTCAGAAGAAAGATATTTCATGAGGCACCAGCATGTCCAAATAAGACAAGTGGCTTTGTTTAAATGGCTTCCCTTTAGTAACACAATTGTGTATTTTAATCCAGGATAAGACAATTTAGGAAATAGTAACCAAACATTCCTATATATTACCTCTCATTTTTATGTACTCCCTTATTCAGGCTCATGCACTGTGTGTAAAATAGGGTTTCTACGTTAAACTTTCTAGTCACACCTGCGTACATAAACGGTCATTCCTGTCTGATGAATCATCTTCAAGAACGAATACATCATCACTAAGAACTCTTAACCCATCGGGTGCATTATACGGGTTCCTTTTTATTTTTATTTGCTTTTATAGACCTATAAAATGAAACAGGTCATAAAAAGTTAAAGGATACGACAATTCTTACATGAAAATGGACAAATATAAAAACTAACAATATTTGAAAGCTATAAATACTTGGATGACAAAGTATGACTCTCTCTACTGAAATAAAAAGATCTAAGTACTTCACTAACATAAGAGAAGAATCAGACCTAAATAGAAAGGGTAATAGAGAACTAGGTAGATGGTTCAGTACTTAATAATCATTTATTTCTGGAATAGATTCAAGAAATGGCAATCTCTAGACTGTATCTCTCCCCTCCACCAAAAAAAATAAAATGAACGTATAGGTTTAAGACAAGATATAGCCAGTTAACCCCCAAATTTTTCCTGGGCCTTCCTTATAGAGGTATTTTCATTATCCCCAATTACATATTCTTTGATATTTTAAAGACGAAATACAGCCAATCACCTACACCAAATTAAATGTTTAACAATCAGGTCTGCAGGGGAAAAAACCCACCTAGTACACTTTGAAGTTTTTTCTGCCTTACTAATATTTTCTTCCACACATTCTTAAAACTAGATAATCAACAAAACAATAAACCAAGGACTGATTCGCAATGTTTCCTGATTTCTAAGATGTAAATGCTCATGCTGAAAATTTAACAATCAGCTCCTGGCTGTCTGAGCACTATCTCGAATGTCCTATTCAGACCAGAGGCAGAGCTAAAACATTTTGGAGGTAAACTGATTTAGACCAGATTAATCAAAACTGCCAAATGGATAGAATTTGTCTTTGATCCAACCTTCTCTCAGCCCCATCCTAACCTTTGATTTTTCTATTGAAACCTTTTAAAATTTCTAACATTTTTGGTAGTAGAGGCCAGATGATCGTGAGGATGAAGGCAGATTAATTATTACAGGACTATACCCTAAAGTGTAAATGACTGACAGAGACTTAGTTGCCTGGGGAAATTTTTCATTTCAAAGCAGAAATTATACATGATTTTACGCCATGTAAAATGTGTGTGTGTTTGTGTGTGTGTGTGTGTGTGTGTGTGTGTGTGTGTGTGTTTGGGGTTATGTGTGTTAGATATGTATTTCTTTTTTTTTTTCTCTAAAGAAAGTTCCCTTGTATTCTATTGTCTATCTCAGCCATGAGTTTTGTCTCAGATGTTTCTAGAGTCGAGTAAGGCTAGAAGACATCTTAGAGACAGTAAGAAGAACTGATATATATTTTATAAATATTTCATATGAACTTCACAGCATCCCTATGAATAAAGGGCTACAAGTCTCATTACTCCAGTTTTATGGTGAAGGAAACAGCAGCTCAGAAAATTTAAGTGACTTATGGTCACCCAGTTACTAATATATAAGCAGGGGGATTTGAACTCAGGTGCTGTACTCTATCCATTATACTATAATAAGCTGTTGAATTGCACCCTCCCCCTTCTACCCTACTGTTTGCCATTGAACTGAACTGAGGATCTAGAAGATTAAGAGACCTACTGAAAGTCACCATGCTGATAAATACCAGTGGTGGGATTTGAAAGCACTTTCTCTGATTATACACTCAAAGTTCTTTCTACTTGGTGCTACTTTATAATGCCACTTGTTAAATTGTAGCTATATAAGTCTTTATTTGAAGTTCACAGCCTGCTACACCACCTTTGTTTAACAGTCTGACCCCCACCCTTGCTTATTCTTGCATCTCCTCTCGCAAAAACATGTGTAGTCAAAAAGGATAGAGCTCCATGAATATGAGACAGGAGTCAAATTCAGCCAAATGTTCATGCCTGGCCCTATGACCTTTGTTTTTCACTGCTGCCTGGGCTTCTCTCTTCCCTCTCCCAAGAGCTCAGTGCCTTCTGGATGACTACAGTGCCCCTAGTCCCTAAACCCACCCCCGCCCCACACGCAATTACAGGATCCTATTCAGGCTTACTCTCGCCATGGTCTCTTAAGCTCCAAAAGCATCTCTCAATCATTCTACTCCTGGGATCCCCCAAGCCCAACTTGCAGTGCCAGATATGAGAAAAGCAATATCAGAAACCTTGTGGATGACCCAATTTAAGATGCAGTTCTGGTATTTGTGACTTTGTTTCTGGACTCTCATGATAGGTTCTAATTCAATAGAGTTCAACATATTGAGTTACTGCATTGTTTTTCATATTGTATCAGAAATGTACATCCTTCTGTACAAGCAACACTTGTCTTATCTGCTTGTCTTAGAGTGAGTCCTGGGAAACTCACTCTCTCCTCCCTCTCCCTTTCCCCCTCTCCCCCCGACCCCTGTCCATTCTTTTCCTTTCTCTCTCTCTCTCTCTCTCTCTCTCTCTCTCTCCATTCCTTTCCTATCTAAACACAGTTGTTTAACCCTATTCTCTAGCTTCATTTGACTCAAAACATCATATGGCCCCACAGAAAATAGACAGAACTGATAGAATGATAAAGCTTACTTTTACTACCACACAAAAAATAGATAAATAAAACTACTTAAGATTTTCTCTATCGTGGACACTCCTTACTAGTGAGCAAATGATGCAACTATATAAGCAGTAAGTGGGATAATATTTTTTAGAAGTTTAGCAATGAAGCAAAAGACAAAAAGGAAAATAACTTGAGCAGATTGCAGTCAGAAGATGTTATTTGGTCTGTGAGTACAAGAGCATATATATATGCATTCTCATTTTAAGAAGAGGAGATTTTAGTGTCTATATTATACATGTATATACACACATATGTGTGTGTGCATACATATATACTTATATTGGTATATATGCACATACACAGTTACGTACATATACATATATATTTATTTTTATATATATGAATGTAGAAAGGAGTCATTAAAGAAGTAAGGAATAATGATGAAAAAGAAAGAATGTATTGTCCATGCAATAAGTCGTTAGGGAAGGTGAGAATGGATACAATTAAGGGCAAATGAAAATGGGGAACAATTAACTTTGACAAGCTGAGAACTCATCCTCTAAGATTTGAAAAAAGGAAGAGAGAATGAAAAAAGAAACAGAAACATATGGAAAAAGTAGATCCTCATTTATCTGCTTCATTCAGTAAAATTGTAGGTCAGAAGTTAAAAGGGACAAAGAATTAGAATGGAGTAGGGGGTTAGAGAATTTGAGAATAAACCACAATTGTAAAATTTACTTAGAGGATCAATATCTTAGTCACTAAATACTATTTGACTAAAGCCAATTAAACCCCCAATATGTATTAGATGTAATCTGAAATACTATCACTACAAGGACAGGGACTTTGATCGTAAATATCCTTTCATTTTAAGATATTATAGTGAGATTCCAATATACAATGTTCTAGGGATATAGATCACTAGTAACAGGTAAAACATTTTTTTTCCTAGCTCAAGCTCACAAATAGATAGTAACTGAAAATTTTGCAATGAATAATTTCATTTCTGGTTATAAAAGCAATTATGCCATTGATACACACTCTTCAAATATTTATGTCCAGTTTATACATATTTAGGTTACTTTATACAAATATGTTTTTAAATGAATCAAATTGGAGGATAATACAATGGAAAGGACCTAGACTTGGAATAAAGGACTTTGGTTCTAGGTCAGACCCTGCCAGTACATGGCTATATGACTTTACTGAGTCATTTTCCTTCTATGGACCTCAGTTTCCATAGTTGTAAAATGGAATGAATGGATCAGTTAACCTCAAAGACCAACTATATGCCTTATATGCAAGACAAAATTATTTTGTAAGCTTAACAGATGAAGATATCAATCAATGTATATTTCGTAAGTACCTGTTATATGTGCCAGGTACTATAAAAAAAAAGTCCCTTGGGATGTAAAAAAAGAAAATGAAATAGTTCTAGGCCTCAGGGAGTTTCCATTATATTAGAACCCTTTGGAGAATTTAAAATCTGTTGTAATAATCAATTCATTTCCTACAAAATATCTCATTCAGCACCACATAGGCCAGAGTTTAAGTAGTTAAACAGTCAATGATACTTAAGATTCAGAATTGTCAAAATAAGGGTCAAAACTACTTAGTATGGAGATTTTAGGGGGGCAGAGCCAAGATAGTGGAGAAGCAGGGACCTGACTGAACTCTTCCCCCCAAATCCCTCAAAATATCAGTAAAAATGATTCAAAACAAATTCTAGAGCAGCAGAAGTGACAAAATGCCATATTGAAAGAGATTCCAGTCCCAGATTATCAGGAAGGTGGACAGGAATGGTCTATTGCACCAGACTTTGGACACACAGGAACAGACAGGACTGGAGCAGGCCTCAGGGTGCTTAATCACTGGCAGCTATAGCAGTTTCCAGATTTCTCAACCTAAAAATGTCAAAGGCAGCTTCAAAGGTCAGTGGGAAAGCACTCTCACCTGGATGAGAGAGGAATGTAGTCTGGCCCCAGCCCCAGGGTAGCAGCAGTCACTGCTGTAGTGGTGGCTACTTCTAGAGCTTTCAGGTTACAGATGGTAGGGGAATCCAGCAGGTAATATGGGTCACAGTTCTGGGGTGGTAGTCCTGGGGCAAGGAGGAGCACTAGCATGGCAGAGCTGATGGCAGCTATGGAGAGGGAATCACAGTCCAGAGTGCAGGCCAAGAGAGGAATAAACACCTCTCCTTTGATCACACCACTATGGAGGGACTGAGAATTTATAGGCCCTTAGAGATAGCTCTGAAAACAACTGCATAAAACCCCACAAACTTGGGGCAGTACACCATCCACTTAACAAAGAGCTCAAAAGTCAAGTAATTGGCTGGGAGGGGGCGGGGATATAAGGCTGTAGAAGGTTATTTTCTTGGTCATTTTTCTTATGATGAAGAAGATGAAGCATACAACCAGAGCAAGACAGCAAAGTCAAGGCTCTTACATCCAAAACCTCCAAGAAAAATATAAAATGGCCTCAGACCATGGAAGAGCTCAAAAAGTCTTTTGAAAATAAAGAGAAGTAAAGGAAAAATTGGGAAGAGAAATGAGAGTTTTACAAAAAGTAAGTCAATAGCTTACTAAAGGAGACCTAAAAAATGCTGAAGAAAGTAGTACCTTTAAAAATAGACTAATCCAAATGGCAAAAGAGATCCAAAAGCCAATGAGGAGAAGAATGCCTTAAAAAAGCAGAATGGGCCAAATGGAAAAGGAGGTCCAAAAGCTCACTGAAGGAAATAATTCCTTAAACATTAGAATGCAGCAAATAGAAACTAATGACTTCATGAGAAAAATCAAAAAATTACAAAACAAAACCAAAAGAATGAAAAAAAATAGAAAACAATGTGAAATATCTCATTGGAAAAATAACTGACTTGGAAAATAGATGCAAAAGAGATAATTTTAAAATAACTGGTCTACCTGAAAACCATGATAATAAAAGAACCTAGACATCATCTTCCAAGAAATTATCAAGGAAAATTGCCCTAATATTCTAGAACCAGAGGGTAAAATAGAAATGGAAAGAATCCACCAATCACCTTCTGAAAGGGATCCACAAAGGAAAACTCCTAGGAATATTACAGTCAAATTCCAGAGTTCTCAGGTCAAAGAGAAAATATTACTAGCAGCTAGAAAGAAACAATTCAAGTATTGTGGAAATACAATCAGGATAACACAGGATTTAGCAGCTTCTACTCTAAGGGATCAGAGGGCTTGGGATATGATATTCCAGAGGTCACAGGAGATAGGATTAAAAGCAAGAATCACCTACCCGGAAAAACTGAGTATAATATTTCAGGAGAAAAATTGGAACTTCAATGAAATAGAGAACTTCCAAGCATTCTTGTTGAAAAGACCAGAACTGAATAGAAACTTTAACTTTCAAATACAAGAATCAGGAGAGACAGGAAAAGGTAAATGGGAAAGAGAAGCTATAAGGGACTTATTAAAGTTGAACTGTTTACATTCATACATGGAAATATGATATTTGTAGTTAGGAGGAGGGAGGAAGGGAAAGAATGTGGAACTCAAAGCTTTAAAAATGAATGTTAAAAATTGTTTTTGCATGCAACTGGAAAATAAGTTGTACAGGCAATGGGGTATAGATGTCTACCTTCTCTACAGGAAATAGAAGGAGGGGAATGGAATAAGTGGGATGATAGAAGGGATGGGAGTTTGGGGAAAGGGGTGGTTGACATGCATGCTGTCCAGGGGTGGGGGGAGGGGAGAGATGGGGAGAGAATTTGGAATTCAAAATCTTGTTGAAGTGAATTTTGAAAACTGAAAGTAAATTATATTAAAAGAGGGAGAAAAAAATATCTAGTGTAATTCTGGGTCAGAATTTAACCCTAACCCTAAATTGGATAAATAAAAATAGAATAAAACATAGGAAATGTTCACTTGTAGTTTTCTAAGTCATTAACATGTGACCTGCAGAGATATGCTTCAATGTATAGATATACCTCTATCTATGTATATATGTATGTATGTATCTATCTATCTATCTATCTATCTCAGGATGAAGAACTTAAAGCCCAGTCTGATTTACCTTGCTTTGAGCATTGGATGGAGAGCAAGACATGGAAGATTTAGATTCAAATCCTGTCTCCAACTCTTGCTAACTCTGCAGCCATGGGGAAGTCACAGTCATATAACTTCTCTGAGTTTGTTTTTTCATCTAAAAATGGACATAGTAATAACTAGAGTCCCTAACTCATAGGCTATTGTGAAGCCCAAAGTAGATTATGCATATAAAAGTGTTTTGAACACTTAGAAGTTCTAATAAATAACACAAGCCTCATCTCTGACTTGGCTTCCCTACCAGCTACGTCACTGTCTGACACGTAGCAGGTACTTAAGAAATGCTTGTTGATTAATTGATGGACATAGTAGAGTTAGTATTCAGACTCAGCCCCTCCCCGACTTCAAAGCTAATATTCTCTTTCACTGCTTCATTCTGAGAGATTCAGAGCTTAGGAGGCAGAAAAATACAGACATTCACATTAATCTAGTGAAACTGCAATCTGAATTTGATGTGGAAAATACTACCTTTAAGCAAAAGTGCCAGATGTTAAAAACACACATACTGGTTTCTAAAAGGATCTAGGTTTTGGCATGCTTCACTGCGACATTCCATTATTTTGTTGAAAATAAGGCCAGTACAAAGGAGCACACATTTATTTGCCATCTCAACTGAGCTAAGAACTGGGAGAAGAAAACAACTATCTCAGCAACAGATATTCTTGGAATAATGTCCCTAATGACTCGGTTTTTCCACTTAACAGCAGACATCTCTGCAGTGGTCCTGATTATCCATTTCCCAATTAGCTGAGTGGACCTTTTCATTATTTTCATTCCACCCACATAGAACACAGAATACAACCTTCTCATACCCACTGTATTCAGCAACTTCATTCCTGTCAGCTGCAAGATGTCAACTTAACATCAGGAGGTGGATTCTCACTTGGATTCAATAAAAAAAAAGCTACAGGCAGAGATGGTGATTAAGAGGGATGTTACAGAATTCTAACAACTGTGTTGGAAACAATAGCTTGTTTGTTCATTTTATTTAAACCATAAACCACATAGGTCTAGAAGTAGTTGTTTCTTAGTACTTATCTACACAAGTGAAAATGGACAGAAAAAGTTGACCATATGTCCTTTTTAATATTCTATTCACATGACTAGTGTTATAATATTGCTATCCTTAGGAACTTCCATTAAATTTCTACTTTGGTGAATATATGAATGTGGCTTATCAAAGGCTACACCAATGGAGAACAGACTTGAAGGGTTCAAACAAACTGAAAGGATTTTTATTCTGTGCATTACCACTGACTGGGTCTTCTATTCAAGGAACAGTCTACTTAAAAATGAAACTCATCACTAGAAGAAAGACCATGAGTATCTAAATTTTTTGAGCCATCATAATCCATGATATGGACAAAAATAGAAATAGAAATAGGAACTGTAAAATATCCCTATTCTATTCCTGTGGTTATGGTGGGAAACTGGAAGAAAAGAAAAGGGATGACTAGAATTCACTAAGAATAACATAAAATTTAACTATTTGCATTATTAACTGATCTTCCTCTAAAAATGAAAAGGTTAGTAGAACTAAATTACTTTTATACAGATAGTCTTCTTGTATATGAAAATAAAACACCTTAAGAAGTCAGCTGAAATGGTGACTGGCAGGTTCTCCTGAAGGAAATGAAGGAAGAAATCAATGACTTTGATTTTATTCTGTACCCAAAATAAAAAGAAACACCTCTTCAGAGGACATTGGGTCAAACAGCCTTGCAGTGCTCTAAATGAAACATAAGTTAACAGGCTGTCATGAAGTTAATTATAGCTTATGTACCAATCCATTACACCATACCCATTCCAATTGATGAAGAATTTGACAAGAACTCTTCGCAAAGTTGATAGATTCCCTCAGGGGGCATTAACTTTACAAAGGTATTCTACGTAGCCTTAAATGAGATGTCACCGCTCAGTGAGATCCCTTTTTCTTAATATGTTATTGAACCTCTATTTCACATTTGACTGTGGATTTTCCAAGCGCTCTCAATCAATCAATTGAGCAACGCAAGTTTATTAAGTGCCCAATATGTGGCAGGCAATGTGCTAAGCACTGGGGATATAAAAAGAGACAAAAAAACAACCCCTATGCTCAAGAAGTTTACAGTCTAATTCTGGTGGCTCACTGTTTCCAATTGCCTCTTCCAAGTAGATGATATATACTGAAAATACTGAAATGATTCCCCTTTTAAGTTATCTGATGATTCCTCCTCCACACAACAAAATCCTTTGTCATTTCAAATCATTATCTCATTCTTGCCTCATTTTAAAACGATATGATGACCTTCATCCTAGTCAAGGATAACTAACTGCTCAACCCTTTATTCAGGGCTGCTCCATTCATCATTCCTCTTTCATTTTCAGTCTGTTCAAGTCTTTTAGGTCCTTCCCTCTCCATCCAAACAAAGAATAGGATGATGAGATCATACATTCATAGCTGTGAGGGTTTTAGACATCAGTCAGACCCAAATTCTCATTTTACAGATGAGGGAACTGAGGCAAAGAGAGATGAATTGACTTGCCAAGTGGTACACAGCTGGGAAACATCTGAGATTGGATTCAAAGCCAGGTCTTCCTAACTTCCAAATCTAGGACTTAATTCATTATATCATGATCTTGATCAAAGGAGGCACTTAATAGATGTGGATTGAATTGCATATCACACATTACAATTTGGCAGAAGCAAAGAATACTACATGTATAGGAGAATTGTGGGAGATAAGGTTAAAAATAGATGGGAGAGATAGCAGAAGGCATCATGTCTAGATAAGGAATTTATTAACAGCTCTATACTACATTAATTATATTATAAACTTCATATTACTTATTAATAAGGAATTTTAGGCTTAGAATGTATTTCTTCATAACACAAGAAAGTAAAGAAAAAAGTGTTTAATATTTCAATTTGACAAATGAAAAGACAGGTTCAGAGAGGCCACAGTTATTATGTCTTAACATCAGGGTCTGAATGCTGCCTTAGGGCTCCAAACTCATCACTATTTCTAATAGGTTACACTGTTCACTTCAAACAAGATTCAAATTTTACTTAGAAGGCAATAGGGGGCATCTGAAGGTGTTTAAGCAGCCAAATGACATGGGTAGAGTCCTGTTTTAGGAAAATGAAGATGGCCTCTGGCAATGTTCAAGGTGAATCAGAGAAGGGAGAGACCAAAGCAAGGAAGAGTAATTATTAGTCCATGTTAGTAGTCCAGACCAAAACCAGCAAGCATCTGGCTAAGAACAGAAAGAAGAAATATGGGGGGAAAAACAGTAGAGAAAATAATGGTGGTCTTCTGAAAACTATGAGCCTACCTATATTATCTAGGTGAGCAAAATGCTTTCAATTGAGAAAATGTCTATTCAGCTAGCGAGGGAGGGTAGCATTATGGTTACCTAGGACCGTGTGGGAGAGATTTACTGAGACAAATAGGATGTTGAGGAGCCCTTCAAATCAGCTCTCAGCTGGGCCTTTTCTAAACTTTTTAGTCTCACACTTTTCCCCTTTCCACATTCTCTACCATCCAGTGACATCAGTCTTCCTGATTTTCCATCTATTCCCACCTCTGTGACTTTTCATTGGTTGTTCTCGTCTAATGGTTTCAGGCAACTGCTAGTGCCTTCCCTTTGAGATTATATCCTATCTGCGCTATAATTACATTACAGGTAGACACTCATTGGCATGTAGTCTCTGCCAGAATAAGTGCAGGACACTCCCATTGCCACTTTTTTCCTCTTTCTTTGTATCTCCAGCACTTATCTCGGTGCCTGGTTCATATAACACCTTCATCAATGCTCAGTGTTTTTCTTGCTCCAAAGCAGTTCTACTGAAATATATAAGGGGGTAACACATTTCATTTGTAAGATTCATATTGGAATTGCTCTACAGTAAAGAAGGCTACAATGCGAAAACTCTCAGCATTTCAATTCATTTGAATGCACATAATAAAATAGAAATTTTGTACTTCCACACATTGGCATAATGCAGCCATATGTGTAAGCTAGTTAGTGACGAGTGGCTCTTCGTGTGGATTTACCCACAGTAAGCTGTCCTTGATGAGGCTGCTTGTCTGTTCCCAGTAAATGGCAGTGAAGGTCAGTGAATCTAATTTGACAATAATGAGCCTACCTTGCCTCATGTTATGATATTGTGCTCCCCCTTCTTCTTCTCTTTTTTTTCCCTTAAGGCATCAGCCAATCAGAGAAGCTGCTGAGTGGCACCAGGGAAACCCCAAGAGAGCTCCAATGAGTCAAGGAACAGGGTTCTCCTGTTTTACCTTCTTAACAAGGCGAGGGCAGAGGTAGCGGGGACATGCAGCATGCATCAGAACAAAACAAGAAAGGGAAAGGGCTTAATTAAAAACAATTATCTTCTGCAAAATTGTGATTCAAGCCAGGCTTCTTAGCATGAAGGAGAAACTTGACACTTGCATCTTTGTGTACAGAGAAATTCCAGGCAAAGTTAATGGAAACTGAGCGGATGAATGACACTGTAGTTCAAATGTACTGTAAAATGACTGGAATGATTTCAATGTCACAGGACCGCATTGCATTGCCTTTGCTATGCTTTAATAATATTGGGTCAAATATTTCAAACCCATTTTTAAATGCACTTTGGAGATAGCTATTTTTTAAAGAAATTAATCTGGCAATCATGATAGGGAATAGGGAATACGTCAGTAAGTCCTTCTGCATCTCAGCCTTAGAAATGTGTGCACAGTGTGAACAGAGGGGAGGCGAAGGAGCGAAAGGAAGGAGGGAAAGCAGAGAAGAGAGAACAGATCGTCAGCTGTGGTTCCCGATCGTCTTTGTTGGCATTTCCTCTGAGCGGACACAGAGGTGGGAGGGTGAAGAAAGGCAGCTTATGAAATTCCAATCGTATTATTACAATTTTTTTTTCAAGCAGCAACACCTGTCAGTCACGAGTGGCTTACTGGCTGAGTTCATCAGCAGGGGGCCTGAATTTGATCAGTTCTGCCACTATTAGTGTCATTGTAGTCAAGTGCAACTCCTGTATAAATAGAAGTGGTGGAGAGGAAGATAATTCAGGCCATCCCTCTAAATTGTCTCCATCAGCACAGACATCAAAAACTATCAGTTAGGAAGCAAGAGGCCAATATATAACTCTGAAGTATTCAAATCTCCAGAGCCTGCAGAATACTATTTTCCTGCATAAAACCAAGGATTAATCAATACTAGCTTGATTGGGCCTTACATGCTTTGAGTGTATGAGTGATTACAAGATACATTCATTTTCATATCATAAACATCTTCTTTGATAAACAAGAGTAAGTAGAATTAGTAGAGAGGCAGATATGAGGGAAATTAATGGGACCACTGGACGACAACGTAGAAGACCTGGCGTTACATCCAAGGTTTCCGTAGTAGCTGGATATATGACCTTGAGAAAGTCACAACCTCTTCAGCTGCTAAGATGAGGTAGCTGAATGAGATGATCTCGGATGTCTCTTATCCAGCTCAAATAGTCTATGATTCTATTAAACCATATATAATTACAGGGGACCTTTGTTGTTGGTGACTTTGTTAGACAGGAGAGGGAAGATGCTATCCAGGACCTGATTCTGACCAAGGAGGAGCAAAGAGCTACTGATAGAAAAATAATGAGAGGATGGGGTGGAAGGGATAATTATGTCTCAAAGTATAGAATTCAGAAGAAGATGGCCAAGCATAGCCCATAATATATGACAGATATGGGAAAAGTCTAGAGAATGGCAAAGAGCTTAAAGAGAAGTTAAGTAAGCCCTTTCACTAAAATATCTATTAGGAGAAGTCAACCCAAAGGGATGGAAAATTCTTTCAAATGAACTTCTTTTAATATCACAAACACGCATAATTAGAACTGACCATATTTGATAAGGTCATATTTAACAAGAACAAATGTTTCTTTTCGTTTAACAGGTACAAAAAGCTTTCACTTGAATTTAAAAAGAATCAGCTCCCCTAATACAGTACCACATAGGCATTTTTTCTTTGCAGTTAATGTGAAAGGACTGAGAGACTGGAGTGAACTTGCAAGTTGAATATGACTTACCATGGTAACTGAGTAACCAGAACTGCTCATGTGCCCTTCAGCTGCATCAATAAAGGCATATTTTCCGGAAAATACAAAGTCATAGTCAATGTGTCCAAGTCAGACAATACTTTGAGTGTTGTGTTCAATGCCAGGTGTTGCAAGAACATTGACAAGCTGTATTTTAATCAGGAGCAGAGGAAACCAAGATGGTGAAAGGCTTTAAGGTCATGCCATATGAAGTTTAATTGAAGGAAATGGAGTTGTCTGCTTCAGAGAAAAGAAGGCTTAGGGGACATGTGATAGCTGTATTTGAATATATGGAAGATTACATGTGAATGAAGGGTTCAATATATTTTTCTTCACCTAAAAAAGCAGTAGGGGAAACTATATGAAGAGTACAATTTAGGTTAAATATAAGGATATAATATAATGAATATAATATATAGATATAATATAATACTTGCCAACAACTAGAACTACCAAAAAGTGAGATCTGAGGACTCAGGAATTCACAGGGAATATTCAACATGGCAAGATATTTTGCAGGAAATTCCTATCCAGGTACAGATTTTACTGAACGATTAAGTGGTTTGCCTATTGCCACATAGCTAATTAGTGTCAAAGACCAAATTTGAACTCAGATCTTGCTGAATCCACTTATTACGTAGCTGCCTGTATTCAGTTAAAAAGGAGACTGGTTGCTATAGATTTTTGCAAAACAAACAAAAAGTCCTCAGAAAATATAGCATATTGTGATTATTTCCATAGCAAACAGCCACATACACCTCTATAATCTATGAATTCACAAATGATGGCCCCAAGTCATCCCAGAAAAGTCAATTCATATTCAGTTTGGAGTATACTCTCTAAAAAGGCAGGAAAGTATCTTAAAAATTGAAAAAATAATCAAAGTTTACAAATTTCTTACAAAATATTTTTTAAAACTCTTAATGGGGAAAGTTACCTGGGAAATTAACTTCCATAGAATAGTGCATTCCTTTGCATAAATGAAAAGTTCTTTTATATAAAGATGTATTCACATATACACATACAATTTACACTGTACATAGGTTCAGTAACTAACTATTTTGGGTGAAATTACTATACATCAGTATCTTGAAACTACATCCTCAAAACTTTGCCGTCATCATATTTTTCTTAGTGCTTAGAAATAAAAACTAATAGGTATGATAGATTTGATTCTTACCTACAACTACTAAACTTAAAAATCATGTTTCCTGTTTGTATAGCTGAGATGTATGCAAGCCTTCCTCATCTACTCAGGTGCATTCCTTTTCCCTGAGAGTGCATGAGCTCCAATCCTTTGGAGCTGCCAGTTCTAGCTAAAGACAGCAGGCACCCTACTGCGAGATTTGCTGCTTCCCCTGTTGTGTATGACAGCCTCACTGCAATTACAGAAATGAATTGTTTTATATTATCCTCATCTGTGCATTAATGAAAAACTGAATGATTACTGAAAAGATCAGCCCTGTATTAAGGAAGCGAGGAGGCCAGTTGGAAGAGCTAGGGCAAAATTTAAACCATTTTTGGAGTTGAGAAAACATTTTTTTTTTTTTATGATTTCAATCCAACAATTTCTACAAATGCGCAGAAACCCACTGTTCATTCACCGTCAAGAATTTATATTTGCTCTTATCCCTTTCAGAGTGAAATTTAGGAGAAAGGATGTAATAATTGGGTGAGGATTTTTCAAATGTTACCCTACGAAGGAAGTTGTTTCATGCCTTCAAATGGGGTGATGTATCTCCTGCGTAGCAAGTCTTCTCTTAGCACAGGCTCCTCAGACCCCAAAGCTCTAGGTACACACCAATTCTATGCCTTCCAATTTCAACTTTGCCTTTTTTTCTTCTTCCTCACATTGATCTAATCACTACTTCTTAAACATTTTTTTTTAACATCATGTACTCCTTTGGCAGTTTGGTTAAATCTTTGACTCCCGTTCATAGAATTATGAATTAAATAAAATAAATAGGATTACGAAGGAAACCAATTACATTGAAATAGTGATCAATTAAAAAAAATCCATGGACCACAGGTTAAGAATCGTTGCTTCAAGAGAGCTAATGGTTTAAGTTTAGAGGTTGCTTTTTCAGTTTGTTGCTGTAGTAAACCCTCCTAACTCCAGATCAGCTTTAGGCTAGAATCTATACTTTGGTAGCCCTATACTGCTTACTAGCAGAAGGACAGGAACTCAGCATCTGCAGGGATCACCTTCTGTGAAAAATCATTCTGGAATTTCCTCTGTGTCTAAGTCACTCTTGTGACAACCCTCCTCCCCCATCTTTTTTTCCTCTTTAGAATTGTTTGAGAACTCACCATTCCTCCTGGACAGACTTAATCATTGCCTCTTACCTATTCTTTATCTGAATCCTTGATTTTCCCAAAATCTAAGTTACTTACCATGCTATACGTGAATTTTTAACTCCTCTTTTCAAACTACAAGATGATTTTGCCACTTTCCCCTGGCATTCCAATCATTTCTGCTTCAACATCCAATTCTTACTAGTTGGTGAGAATCAGATATAAAACTTGAAAGTTCCTCTCCACCATTAGAGAATGAACTTATCATTAAGGCAGATGAAGAGATTTGCCTTGGCAGAGAGAAAACTAGTAGATGTCAGCATCGCTGAAGTTTCTCATCACTAACATAACATGCCTCTTTGGCATGCTTACAACGTTTCCCATATTGCTCTTCCTTCTTCCTTCCCTTTCTTCTCCTCCTTCTAGGGCAGCTAGGTGGTGCAGTGGATGGAGCACCAGTGTAGGAATCAGGAGGACCTGAGTTCAAATCTCACCTTAGACACTTGAGACTCACTAGCTGTGTGACCTTGGGCAAGTCACTAAACCCCAACTGCCTCATCCTGGGTCATCTCCGGTCATTCTGAGGAATATCTGGTCACTGGATGCAGATGGTTCTGGAGGAGAAGTAAAGCTGGTGACCTCCACACCCTCACTCAAAACAAAGTCAAGTGCAAGTGATGTCATCATGTCTCTCATGGCACGGTCTTCT
Source organism: Potorous gilbertii (assembly GCA_028658325.1). Taxonomy (NCBI): domain Eukaryota; kingdom Metazoa; phylum Chordata; class Mammalia; order Diprotodontia; family Potoroidae; genus Potorous; species Potorous gilbertii. The sequence goes on from CM053771.1 coordinate 486,462,034, forward strand.
TTGGCAACAAAGGGCAAACACACATGCACACTTAATTCTCCTCCTCCTTCTTCTTTCACTCCCTTCTTTCTTCCCTCTCCCTCTCCCTTTTTCTTTCTTCCATAAAGTTACAATATAACTTGTTAGCAATTCCTCCATTGATCATTTCTCAGATGCTCTTTGCCAATTTCCTTGCTTATGGTTTCTAATTTTTCTTTTATTTTCTTAATATATAAAACTACTGTTGCCAAACCTCTTTTGTCTCCCGTGACTTATCAAATAAAAAGTACCCTTCCAAATCCATATTCTAGTCTAGGTCTTATCCCACTGGTTCTAAGTGTCACGAAGGTGTAAGAGCCAGCTTGGATGCCAGGAAGACCAAGCTTCATCTCCTGTCTCTGAAACATACGAGCTGTGTGATCCTGAGCCAATTCCTTATTGTCTCAGTGTCCTAGGCTAATTTCTAACTGATGCTTATGATGTTTCATTTGTCTTCCTGAATTACAATCCCTAGGTCACCCTACTTAACTAACACTTGGTACACTTGAGTCTAAAAAGCAAATGCCTAGGTTTCACTGCTTGTTCCTTTCTTGGGTTCAGTCTCCTACTAATTTATTGACAGCTCACTTCTACTCTCCAGCTTCCTGACATAGTTCAGGATTTCTCTGCCTTTTCAGATTATATTTCTCTCTTGTCTTTACACTAAGTCCTTTCATATTTAAAAGGGGCGCACCATTCTCCTTGATAACATGGAAAGTATGAAAAGTAGAATTATTCCCTGAACCCTTTTACACTCTCTGCTAAGAAGATGAGCCTTCCTTTTACAAAGAGATAATAGCTACCTTGCCATGGTGAAATGCTAACTGCCAACTCCATGCAAGTCACTGAAAAATATTCCCCACCCTGGTCCCTCAATATTTGCTAGAAGTGAGAACATCAGTCTTTTTTATTTTTCCTTTCTTGTTAATTGTTCTTCTGGCCAAGTTCCTAAGAGAATTTAGTTCACAAATGCTTGTAACCTAGAGTCATGATAATAAGAGATTAGGAGACAGTCCAAAATAAGAAGAATTCACAGGCTCTGTTAAATCAAAAAGTCATTCATCTTCATTGAAAATACGATTAAGATGACATAAGAATAAGTTTGTCCATTCACATACCCGTTCTTATACTTAATCGGCATTATGCATCAAATGACAATTTTAATGAATTTCTTTTATTTGTACTTCTCTGTAAAGAATCTTCCTACTGATCAAATAATTAACCTTTGTGGAAATGATTCCCACACCCAGCTGTCGGAATTTCTATTCTTTGTCTCTACAGAAGACTAGCTATCCTGTATTATGATATGCTTAGGAAAATTATAATATATTCATAATGTTCTTTTCTCCCTCAGACTGATACACGTAATTCATTCCCATTGATAATTATTAAGCACCTAGTATGCACAGAGAATTGTGCTAGGGGTATGTGTGTGTGTGTGTGTGTGTGTGTGTGTGTGTGTGTGTGTGTGTGTGTGTGCAAAATCAGATAAAATATAGTTTCTGTCCTTAAACGACATAACTATTTAGGAGAAATCCTGTATACATAGATCAATGTAATATGAAATAATATGTAATCAAAGAGCAAAAATCATGGGTTACATTGTAAAATCTGAGATGGAAAAAGAAATTAGGAGTAGAAGCCAAACAGAATGGAAGGTGGGCCATTCGAATTGGACTTTAGAGAGATCATTTCAATACAAAGTTATTAATATTAGGAAAATCTGCTCTTCCAAATTCTGAGTCTTTCTGAATTAAAAATTTACAGTACAAAATGATCACCATTCTAGAAGTCTAGGGAAAAAAAATGACCCAAGCCTTCTTCTTCAGGTATATTTTTACTTAAAAAGAAGAAAAGCAGATCTCTTTAACATAAAATTGGTTTTAAAAATTAAGCTACATAATGATAGTGGTTTTTAGTCCTTATCTCCCGGTACCCAAATCTACTCGGCCGTATTTACCAAGAGTAGTTCAGCTCACTCTCAAACTTGTCTTAAATCCTAGAGAACATGGCCTTGCGGACGAAGCACTATGCTATGACTCCTCGACCAATTTCCAGCATGGAAATTGACTGACTTGATGTGTGACCTGGAAATTCCTAATATGTCTTTGTTTCAGTTTTCTATTACCTCAAAAATGGCAACAATATTTCCCACCTAACATGGATGTCATAAGAATTAATGAATTAATAGTCTGAACTCCTGAGGTGAAACGGTCCCATAGTAACCACACTATAGTAATGTTCTTTCGTATCCCTGTTGGCCTTTCCTTGGATTCCTCTTTTGTTCTCTTAGCACAGCATTTGAAGGTGGGAATGCCAAACATTTCCACTGATATCAGCAATCTTTGCAAATAATTTGCAAGCTAGGCAATATTGCTGTTTGCCCCCTTTTGTTGGACTCTGTAAAGGATGGTTGATTATCTGTCTGGAAAAATGAGAGAGAAAGAGAGAGAGAGAGAGAGAGAGAGAGAGAGAGAGAGAGAGAGAGAGAGAGAGAGAAAGAGAGAGAGAGAGAAGATAATCTTCTTTTTTGGGGGGAGGAGGCCCTAGTGCTTACTGCCTTTTACTGCCTTGTCTCTTATGTGTTAAACATAGCCTTCTAAGGAAGAGGGGATATTGTACCTATTCTGAATTAAGAGCTCATTTGGATTCAATTTCCCTCTAATTCCTTCCTTCCTAAAAAAAAAAAAGAGGCCATCAAAATTCATCACATATGGAAAAGACAATTCAAACTAAGAATGGAAACTCCTAAGCAAAACAATTAAGTGTTGCCCTGCGCCTTTACTCAGGCAAATCTCAGAGTCAGTCGTCCCTGAATGATCTCTCCAAAAACAAGAATGAGATCTGCTTTCTGACTTTAATCAATTTAAACTCTCTATCCAGAATTTGTCTCTAGGGTTTTACTGTGATGTTATGACATACTGGATGTCAAAATGTAGACTAGTAGGTTTTTTAATCATTTAAATAATTTTACATACAGGTATTAGCAATTCTAGTAAGAAACTGATTTAGTATTTCAAATTATTTTTTCCAGTACAGGAGCTCCATTATACTTAAGTTTGACTTGGCCTTTGTCCTCACGTTGAAAGTTAGCCCTTAAAGAACATGAAGTCCTTTGATTTTGCTTTCAGCTGCCCTGTTCAGTATCCACATCATGCTTTGAAAAAAGACCTTTTATGTGCCACCACACAGGGAACAATTGCTGTAACACAAAGGTGAACATTAGGGATGTTCCAGTTGTAGAAGCTGGCAAGCACATAGTGCCTGAGTGCTGGGAGAAATTATTTCCTATTCTGACATAAAATGAAATGGCATAAAATATCCCCTTAATTTTGAAAAGCTAGACAAATGAGAATGAAGAAAAGAAAAATGCTCAAGGTAGCAATTTCTGAAACCACTTTTTAAAAGTTTTTGAAATGATCTAAGTTTAAAAAAACAACAGTAGTTTCTTGTTTAGTATATTATTATTATAAATATTAATACCTAAAAATTATATACTACTTTGAGACTGGCAAAGCTTTACAGCTTTTGTAATATTTTTATTTAAATCCCTGCTTATGATGCAATTTTGGGGGGAGTTTTTTCAATTTAAAGCTCTATCTACTTTTGAATATCTAGCTTATCAGATAAAGAAGAAGGAAAAAGAGGAGGAGGAGGAGGAGAAGAAGAAGAAGAAGATGGAGGAGAAGGAGAAGAGGAGGAAGAAGGAAAAGAAGAGGATGAAGAGGAAGAAGAAGAAGAGGAAGAAGAAGAAAAAGTAGAAGAGGAAGAAGAAAAAAGGGAGAAGAGGAAAAAGGAAAAGAAGAAGGAAAAGGAGATCATCATCACAGTAATTCTTTCAGTGACTACAGTAAATGGTAAACTGGCATGAAACCCTTTCAAAAAATGAAATTGTATTTTATTTTAAAATAGTGTCTGCAAAATCATAACTTAGCATTAAACATACAAGAATATGAGAATGACTCAATCCTAGGAACCCTTTCTCCATGAACTCCATGGAACACACCTTGAAAATGAAGTGATGATAGCAGTGGCAATGTAGGTTTGCAGAAAGCTTTTCAGTTCACAAATACTTTCTTCACATCAACCCACTAATATTGGCATTCCAAGTATTGCAATTCCAACTTTACAGATGAGAAAAATGAAGGCCAAGAGGTTTTATTTAAATAATTTTGAACTGTGAGGTCCTTGAAGGTAAGGACCTTTTCCTTGCCTTGCCACTGTATCTCCAACTCTTAGCATGGTGCCTAGCCCATAGTAGGCATTTAATAACTGGTAGTTCACCAATTGACTAACTTGGAACTACCAGTTTAGAGATTTTGTACCACAGGAACACAGAGAAAATGCATCAGAAAGAAGATGAGAACCCAAGTCTTCATAAATCCCGTCAAGCTCTCTAATCAATATACCACAATAACACGTGTGTTTGTGTCTGTGCGTGTATCTAAAGGGGAAGAACACATCTTCTGATGCCTAAATCACTATAGCCGTATATTATTATAATTTAATAGATAATTTATTATATATATTATGCAAATAATCCTGATACGATAACCCTACCTCTCCTTTAAAAACATTAATTTATACTTAACTTTTCATCTTTTTTGTTATCCTAGTTAGTACAAAGAATGCTTTGTCAAAATTCCCAGGCTATTACTTACCCCATGTAATTTCTTTAAGAAGAAATAAAATCTCAGCTTTCGCAAAGTACTAGAACTCTCTCGATAGATAATTAAGTGCAAGTCAATCACATCTGTGCTTTGGTATGATCACCACCTAGGCTCATTTAAACTTCAATCAGGAATACGTACACTTGTGAGTCACCCGCCTTTTTTTAAAATATTACCTTGGACACATGCATGCCTACACACACATGCAATCACACACACATGCATGCACACTCTGCAAAAAAGGAGAACCTGAAAACAAAAGCGGCATTCTTCAGTTGCTATGGAAGTATCAGGTTTCTTTACTGTTAACTCCACAGATAATGCCCATCCAAAAGGGTTCTCATGCAGTAACTAGAATTTGATTTAAGTAGACATGGTAGCCCTAAAGTCTTCTATTAGTGACACAATCCACAGAGAAGAAAATTTTAGGTTATCATAGTAAAGAAAATAACAGTGTAAATCAAATCTAATTTTGAGTATCTTTAGTATTGGGGAACAGGTATAACATGGAAAAATCAAGTCCAGAGCTAATCCAAAATGCCTTTCTTAAAATAGGTGCATAAATACAGAGTTCGTGGAGTTGTGAACTGGTCTAATCATAATGGAGAACAACTTGGAACTGTGCCCCAAAGTCTATAAAACTCTGTATACCCTTTGATTCTGCAATACTACTACTATAGCATATGGGGTTATGCGCTAAATAAATCAAAGAAAATATACAAAAATATTTAGAACAGTTTTTGGGGGGATGGTGGTAGCAAAGAACTGAAATTGATGGTATATACATCAACTGGAGAAAGGCTAACTAAATTGTGGTATAGGATTTCAGTGGTACTCTATTGTGCCATAAGAAATGATGAGCAGGGTGATTGCAGAGAATGAAAAAAAAAACAAAGAAGACATGAAATGTGAAATGAGCAGAACCAGGAGAACATTGCACACAGTAGAAGTAGTATTGTAACAATGATCTTTTTTTTAATGTTTATGTATTTATTTTTAGATTTTGACATTCATTTCCACAAAATTTTGAATTCAAATTTTTCTCCCCATCTCTTCCCTCCCCCACCCCATAACACCTTGCATTCTGATTACCCCTTCCCTCAATGTTCCCTTCCTTCTATCACACCCTTCCCTTCCCTTATCCCCATTTTCTCTCTTTTTTTGTAGAGCAAGATAGATTTATATACCCCAATCCCTGTATTTCTTATTTCCCAGTTGCATGCAATAATAATTCTCAATATTCATTCTTTAAACTTTGAGTTCCAACTTCTCTCCCTTCCTCCCTCCCATGGAAAGATACAAATATTATCTTTCCATGTAGGAATATAAACAGTTCAACTTTAGAAAGTCCTTTATGATGTGTCTTTTCTATTTACTTTTTCATACTTCTCTTGATTCTTGTGTTTGAAAGTCCAATTTTCTCTTCAGTTCTGGTCTTTTCATCAAGAATATTTGAAAGTCCTCTGTATCACTGAATGACCATTTTCCCCCTGAAGTATTATACTCAGTTTTTCTGGGTGGGTGATTCTTGGTTTTAATCCCAGATCCTTTGACTTCTGGAATATCCTATTCCAAGTCTTTTGATTCCTTAATGTAGAAGCTGCCAGATCCTGTGTTATCCTGATTGTATTTCCATAATACTCAAATTGTTTCTTTCTAGCTGCTTGCAGTATTTTCTCCTTGATCTGGGAACTCTGAAATTTGGCCCCAATATTCCTAGGAATTTCTCTTTTCGGGTCTCTTTCAGGTGATTAGTGGATTCTTTCAATATTTACTTTGCCCTCTGGTTCTAGAATATCAGGGCAGTTTTCTTTGATAATTTCATGAAAGATGATCTCTAGGCTCTTTTTTTTTAACATACATAGCTTTTAGGTACTCCTATAATTTTTAAATTGTCTCTCCTGGATCTATTTGCCAGATCAGTTGTTTTTCCAGTGAGATATTTCACATTATCTTCTTTTTTTTTTCATTCTTTTGGATTTGTTTTGTAATTTCTTGGTTTCTCAGAAAGTTGTCAGCTTTCATCTGCTCTACTCTCATTTTTAAAGAACTATTCTCTTCAGTGAGCTTTTGAACCTCCTTTATCATTTGGCTAATCCTACTTTTTAAGGCCTTCTTCTCATTGGCTCTTTGGGTCTCTTTTTCCAATTGAGTTAGTCTATTTTTAAAGGTATTATTTTCTTCAGCATTTTTTGGTTCTCCTTTAGCAAGCTGTTGACTTGCTTTTCAAGCTCTTCCATGCCCTGAGATCACTGAATATTTATTTTGGAGGTACTAGATGCAGAAAATTTGACTTCCTCTGACAACATGCATTGTTCTTCATCATCAGAAAGGATGGAAGGAAATACCTGTTCACAAAGAAAGTAACCTTCTAGGGTCTTATTTTTTTCCCCTTTTTTGGGCATTTTCCCAGTCATTTACTTGACTTCTGAAAACTTTATCAAGAAGAGGATCCTAGTGCTCCTCCTCACCCCAGGACCCTACTCAGGGCTGAGATTCAGATCAGCTGCTTAATTCCCCCAGGGCCTTTAGGCAGAGTGCTTCACAAATGGACACTACAGGTACAGCCACCACTGCTGCCACTGCTGCTACTGCCTGGGGCTGGTGCTGCGGGGTGGACCCTGCTCCCCTCTCCCCAAGTTGGGAAAGCTCTTTCACTGACCTTTGAAGTTTTCTTTGGCTCTTGTGGGTTGAGGGGTCTGAGACCCTTCACTGCTGTTGGGGATTCTGCCCTGGAGGTCTGTTCTAGTCCTGTTCCTCCCATTGCTAGGCTGGGATCCACTCCATTCTGCATTCCATGCGATAGACATTTCCTGTTGGCCTTCTAGGTTACCTTTTGCTGGAAATCTCTTTCCTTCTATTGTTCTGTGGCTTCTGCTGTTCTAGAATTTGTTGAGAGCTACTTTTTACAGATATTTTATGGGCTGTGGGGGAAGAGCTAGAGTATGTGAGTCTTCCTACTCTGCCACCTTGGCTTCACCCTCCTCCCCTACCCCCACAATGATCAACTGTGAAAGACTTGGCCACTTTGATCAATACAATGACTCAAGGCAATTCCACAGGACTCACGGTGAAAAAATGCTATCCACCTCGGGAAAGAAAATACTATGACATCTGAGGGCAGATTGAAGCATATGTTTCTTGTTTATTTATTTCATATTGGTTACACGGCAGATATGTACATGTTTTACATGACTTCACACGTTTAACTGATATATTGCTTGACTTCTCAATGGATGAGTGGCAGGAGTGAGAAAGAGAATTGGAACTCAAATTTAGAAAAAAGTTTAAATACACACACACACACATATATACTAAAATGTCATCCATATCAATAATGGCCATTTGCTTTCTCTTAGCTTATATATATTCTTCAGAAAAAAGAAAGAAAAAAACAAAGAAATAAAGAAAGAAATGGAGGGAGGGCAGAAGGAAGGAAGGAAGGAAGTCTCAAAATGCAATGGTTAAAAAAGAAAGGGAAGGAAATCAAAAGTGACTTTGATTTACACAATAAAAAAATGGCAGCTGGAAAATTAGGAACTGAGGTGCTTGAACAAAGATGGTTTGTGTTTGTGCTTTTGATTTTGTTTTCCCAAGAGGACCAGGGGGAATTAAGCTTCAAATATCCAGGCAATAAACTACTTTTTTGCACATCTGGAGGCATCTTAAATTCTTTACCAAGCAGCTGATAGCTCAGTGGATGGAACTCTGGTCTAGAGTCAAGAGGACTTGAGTTTAAATCCAATATCAGACTCTTCTTAGGTGACTGACCCTGGGCAAGTTATTTAATCTCTGTGTGCCTAAGTTTTCTTAACTGTAATTTGGTGATTAATAATAGCATCGTTTCCCAAGGTTGTTGTAAAGATCAAATGAGAAAATATTTGTAAAAGGTGCCCAGCACTGTACCTTGTACATAGTAGGCACTTTATCAATTCTTATTCCCCTTAACTCTCTTCCCCCAGTTCAATTCACTTCATTTCAGCAAACATTTATTTCAACAGATATTGGACGAATTTAAATTTATTCCCCTTCTGCACTTGCTCCTTACCATCCTCTATTTATTATTTATTTATGTGATTGTTAAGCACATAATGTCATATACATACATGAAAACATAAAATGCAGTGATTGTTCTAGATTGCTGTCTGGGAACTGTGGTATCTGAAAGATGACCAGTGGGGTTATTGTTATTATTTTTCTTTTAAGGACCACAGAACTTCCAGGAGCCCAGAAGGACATAATGCAATGAAAATGCTTAGGAATTATAGCTGAAAAACAGTAACATTAAAGTAGATCATACACGTGACAATAGCATTAAAGTAAACCATACAAGTGACATTCTCTCATCTGTCCACTTTACATGTAAAGAGACATATAACCAGTCTCAGAGTGAACGAGTGGAGAGAGACTACAGAATGCAAAGTCAATGACTGCATCCAGTCATGAACTTCAACACCAGACATCACCTAGATGAGAAGTTCTGTCTTTAAGAAAAGCCTGATGCTCACTATAAATAAAGTTCGGTCATTATTCAAATTTAATCTATTTCTACGCCCTCCCCTCGAAAATTTGCCATAACTGTGTTTTAATTTGCTTTGTTTTAGTTTGGTTTCTGAAAAAAGAAGCAATGGAAAATGATTCCACCCCACGGCATTTCCTCAATCCAGTCCCATTCACAAGATACGGTTTTCTTTTTCTTCTGTGGTAAATGACTATACTGATTATTTCAAGATTAGGAAAATATTTCTAGAATGTCCACTACCTTAATTCAAATCACTGTCATTCCTACTGACATTACCACTATTGGATTAGACTATTTATTTATGTAGATTCAGAGCCTACATCATTGCTTTAAAGCTTCTGCCTCTAGTGTTCCAGAGATTCCAGAAGCAACTTTTTGCCACTACTCCAAATGTGTCAGAGACTATCTCCCACTCCTTGCTGGAAAAAGCGTGATGTTTCCTTCCATCAGTGGTTTCAGTCATACCCAACACTTCATGAATCTATTTGGAGTTGTCTTGCAAAAATATTGGAGTGTTTTGCCATTTCCCTGTCCAGTTTATTTTTACAAATAAGGAAACTGAGTTAGGGTTAAGTGACTTGTCCCAGGTAACACAGTTACTAAATGTCTGAGACCAGATTTGAATTCAGAAAAGTGAGTCTCCCTAACTCTAGGTCTGGCACATTGTCCACTGTGCCACCTAGCTGCCCCTTCTGTAGTCCTACAGGTCTTAAAAACATCCCCAAACACTAACTAGTAACAAGTGAGAAGAAAATTAGTCTTCAAATAACTTCGTGGGAGATCCAGTTAAGTCAGTTAGTATCACAGAGTTAGCATCACAGTTCACAATGTGCTCCATGGAAAAGTAAAAATTATAATAAAGAAAATAAAGTTACGATCTAAACCAAATATGGGGGCAGCTAGATGTTGCAGTACATAAAGTGACTGGCCAAGTGTCAAGGAGATTCATTTTCCTTAGTTCAAATCTGGTCTCAGACACTTACTGATTGTGTAACTCTGGGCATCACTTACCCTGCTTGCCTCAGTTTCCTCATCTGTACAATCAGCTGAATAAGAAAATGGCAAACCACATTGGTATCTTTGCCAAGAAAATACAAAATGGAGTCACAATGAATCAGACACATCTGAAAAGAACAGACAACTACAACAAACCAGGTATACGAATAAGAGCTCCATGCTAGAGTTAAAAGAAGATAAGGACATGGAAGAAAATGCGATTCCCAAGCTAGATGAAAAAGCATATCTTCATAAGCACTTAGAAAATACTTTAAAACTTTATTTTTTTGTCTCCAAATAAAGAGAGTGAAAATATATTTTGAATCAAATTTCAGATCTGAATGACATCCAGAAATATTTTTTTAAAAGTTTGGCTTAAGGAACTTACAAAGGAAACTTACAAAGGAAAAAAAAAAGAATGCCTAATATCCAGTAGTTGCATGGAAAGTTCATAGAGCTGGTCCATAAATATTTCTCTCTTTGATAGAATGAGGCAGCTAGTTGGTGCTACAGATAGGGCACCAGGCTTGGAATCAGGAACACTCATTTTCCTGAGCTCAGATGTGGCCTCAGACACTTACTGATTATGTGACCTTAGGTAAGTCACTGAACTCTATTTACCTCAATATCATTATCTCTAGAAAGAGCTGGAGAAGGAAATGGCAAACTACTCCAGTATTCTTGCCAAGATAATTCCAAATGGGGTCAGGAAAAGTCAGATATGACTGAAAAATAACTCAATAACAAAATTTTGAGAGTCTACGGATAGTTATTTCCAAACAGAGTTAATCTGAATCCAGTCTAAGGTGAGACATTGCATTTTGTAAGTGACAATGCTTTTAACAGTCCTAATCTTCTAACTAAAGAAAAGGTTTACCTTTTAAATTTCATTATATTTATAGTGGATATAGTTATATTACATAGTTATATATATAGTTATAGAATTATATCATACTATATATTATATAGTATATATTTATAGTGGATATAGTTATATTTATGGAAAATTGAATTCTCCAAAGACTGTTTAGCTGTGTTATCACCCAAAGGACATGCCAGGTATGGATAGACTGCAATGCCTTTACTAACAAAGAGTGGCATAGGAGATATGGTATAAAGGACATCATAAGAGAATTATCTTTTTTTAATATATTCATTTTATTTATTTTTAATACTCTACAATCACTACCATAAATCTTAGAATTTTTCCTCCTACCTATCCCCCACCACCCTCTCCATTCCCAAGACAGCATACAATTCTATATAGGATCTATACACATGTTCCTATTGAATACATTTTCATTATAGTCACGCTGTGCAGAACTAAAGTAAACGGGAGAAATCATATAACAAACCAAAACATAATATACACACACACACACACACAACAAAATGATCTGCTACATTCTGTGATTGACTTCCACAGTTCTTTCTCTGAATGTGGATGGCATTTTGCCTTAGAAGACCATTGGGAATTTTTTTTTTTAAATATCCTTGCCTTGCTATGAAGATCCAAGCCTACCAGAAAAAAACTCTCGCACACAGTGGTTATTGCTGTGCATAAAGTTCTCCTGGTTCTGCTCCTTTCACTCAGCATCAGATCATAAGTCTTTCGAGGCCTCTCTGAAGTCTTCTTTGTCATTTATAAGAGAATTATCTTGACCACAAGAGGAGCTGGGCCAGTTATATAGCAGGAGCAAGGGTGAACAGGGAAGAGTGGGGAGTTAGCCACTTGTACTTCATAACTATCCACTCAGTGTCAAGGACCACACAACAAGATTAGTTAACACCCTGTAGAATATTCCAAGAGGATAGGGACAAAAATCACAGAGGATAAGATGGCACAGATAAGTTGTGATCTGAACTACTGACTGAAGGAGTAACCTCACTGATGAAAGCACAAATCCAATACATCTTCAAAGATAACACTTTAACTCACTTAAACTTATTTGTGTCCAAGGCGATATAATTTGTTATTAAATTAATAATCGTTACAAAGTGAAAATCACTGGGTTGGATGATTTGTTTAAGAGACAAAGATGGATAAAAGAGTGTCCCTATGTTCCAAATCTGAAAATATCTTCAAAGACACAGTGTTATAATTATGCTCCAAGGCAGCTCAGGTTAAGTGCCACACGAGTGACGTAGAAAGTATGTTGCAGAAGCTAAAACAAAAAACATGACTGGCATGAAGAGGGAAAGCTTTTTAGAGGAATAGGAATTTGCGGCTATCCAAAATGGTTAGATTTTGAAATACTAATTGTTTGAGGTAGCAAGAACAGAATGAGCAGAAATATAGAGAAAAGATAGTTCAATGAAAGCAGGGGTGGAGGGAACAACAAGTAGACTACTTTTGCTGCAAACAGGGTTCTGGTAGAGAAATGATTGGACTTAACACAGGAATTGTAAGAGTCAAAATGAGTGGTTTGTAATATCAGGCTAAAAAATTTAGACTTTATTAGAAGGCATTATATAATAGGATTTTTTGATTGTTTTTGTAGTTTTAATCCTGAGACTACAGTGGTGAAAGCATCATTTTAGGAAAGAGTGGTGTACAAAAAAGATTAGGATAAGGAAAGCAGAGGAAGGAAGATTACTCCTCTGAGAAGTTTGATTGAAAGGAAAGAGGGAAATTGAATCAAAGTTAGAGAAGATCACATGAAGGATTATTTTTCCCCCTCCAAAGTATGAGAAATATACATTTTTGAAAGTAGATAGGAAGGAATTCAGCAAAGGAGATTTGAAGATAATGGAGAGAAACAGAATAGGATACACAGTCTGTTCAACCCAAGGGATTTCAATTCATATGGATTAGGAGGGGAGGGAGAAAAGAATGATGAGAAGGTAGAAAAATATCAAGCCCAAAAAGAAGGAAAAGGGACTTCTCTTCATTGGATGACCTAATTTTGATGGAAAACAAAAGTAGACAGTTATCTATGTCATACGTGTTCATGATAGTCAGAGGGTGGATGAAGACAGTTCAGACAGAGTTGCTGCCCCATGTTGGAGTGGAAGCAATTCAATTCCTCAGTGATGTAGAGGGCTGGTAGTGAGTTCATTACTTAGCCATTCATCTGACTGGTTGTTAGAATCTGATGTCATCTTGCAGCAGCATCACTTGGTGAGGCATCTCAAAGCTTCTGTCTGTACCATCAGCTCCATCTTCATGTCTCTTTCAACTCTTACCTAGACTTGAACTTTAGAAAAGCAACTGATTTTATTTTCTCCCACTCTAAATGAATTAATCCACCAAATCCTAAGACGTTTATAGAGCTTATTATATAAACTGATCTATTTATCAGAAATTGTGATATTCTACAATGAATGTGAAATCCATAAACACCTCCAGGAAACTATATTTTTTAAAAAACAGAGAACAAGCTAATTTTTAGCATGAGGCACACCATCCACTTCAGTTACCAGGCTATCAAAAGTGTAAAATATGGGGGGGTGGAGCCAAGATGTCAGAGTAGAAAGACTCACATTTGCAAGCTCCGAACCCACAGCCCATGGATTCCCTCTAAAAAGAACTCCTGACAAATTCTGGAACAGTGGAAGCTGCGCAGAAACACAGTGAAGGAGATTTCCGTTGCAGAGAGCCCTGAAAAACCGACTGCAAAGGTACCCCGGACGGGAGCAGAGTCCTCCCCTCCCCCGCCCCGGCCACACAGCACTGAGAGGAGCGAGCAGACCCAAGCAGGCGTCAGGGACATGAATCTCCGACGGCCGCGAAGGTCCCTCCACCCACAGACACACAGGTCAGTGAGAGACTGGCTGAGAGGGGAGAGGGGGATCTCCGGGACTCGGACCCCCGGCGGCCGCGGCAGCGGCGAGGTGGAGGCAGCTCCGCTGGAGACTCCAGGGGTGGGCAGGGGCTCTGCGGCGTCTCCATTGCAAGAGATCTCTGCATAAACCCCCTGAGTGAACTGAGCCTGAGAGGCGGCCCTGCCCCCACCTGAGAACCAGCAGATAGGCTCCCATTGAAGAGCAGTCAGGCCTGCCGCCAAAAGCCCGGAGGCTGGGGAGCAGCATTTGAATCTCAGACCCCAAGCACTAGTTCAGGCAGACCTAGGCTGGGGTGGAGAGGACTCTCATAAGTCAAGTAACTGGCTGGGAAAATGCCCAGAAAAGGGAAAAAAAACTAAGACCATAGAAGGTTATTTTCTTGGTGACCAGAGGATTGCGCCATTCCTATCTGAGGACGACGAAGAGATATGCTTACCATCAGGTAAAGACATAGGAGTCAAGGCCTC
>CM053771.1:486476992-486496956 GCA_028658325.1 Potorous gilbertii
GATAGAAGAGAGGGCAGATTGGTGATATGGGTAATTAGAATGCCCAGTGTATTGGGGAGGGGGGAGAGCACAAATGGGGAGAAAATTTTGGAACCCAAAATCTTGTGAAAATGAATGTAAAAAGTTAAATTTATTTTTAAAAAAAAATGTAAAATATATCAAACCTATACAGCTAGGGTGTGCAGACACAACCATGCTGGTATGCTCTGGCAGGATCCAATAACCATCATTTAACGTCAGAGAGTTCTATAAATGCCGTTTCCCTTTGCCAAATCTCAGATTCTTTGCTGAGGGGGAACTAACTCCTGACATAAAATAGAGAGGTAATTTTGTTTGTGAATACCACAAAGGCAAATCATAGTGATCCCCTTCAAAGATTCCTCCTCATGGGTGGAAGGAAGGGTTTGCTTGAGGAGAATGATGAAGTTGGTATATTGCCAGGCCTTTTTGAAATTTCTTCCAGATAACCAAAGAGATAAAAGACGTTGACTAGAAAGCATCCAGGCTCTACGGCGAAGGTTAAATATGGGCTCCCACTGCCATTATTTATCAGCTGAAACAGCCGGGAAACTTCAGAAGTAGTTAATATATCACAGGAGTGGAGGAAGTGAGACTGACTATATAAACATACCTCAGGGCCTGCTACTGTTTCCATTAACTGTATGTCTCAGTAAAGGTCTGCTATTAGATAGGATCCTGCTGAAACTATACTGATTGAACACTGCAGGTAGGTTTCAGAATTAGAGAGAACATGCCTGAGCTGGTGACTCATGAGAACTTGTCACAGGGAAGGATGGACAAGGAAGCTGGGTTTATCTAAAAAAAAAAAAAAAATCAAGATTTTTTTTTGGATAATGCTTTCAGAAATTGACTATTTTCTCATGTTCCACAAAAATAAACTCCCATCTGAATATTTCTTTGGCTCAGTCTGGCTCATTCAAAGGAACACATCCAACACTGAGTTTGTGTCTGTTGCTCAGAGAAATTTTTTTCTATATATTAGATGAGTATGAAACGTCTTGAAATTCATTTATGAAATAGAAATCTGGGTCAATGATGGGTATGCATTATAAAATAAACTTTGAACAAAGCAATGCATTTCAGCTAACACATAGCTATAAAAAAGGTCAAAATGTTTAATGTGACTGATTTTTCACTTTGAGGTCAGGAAATAAAATTGTCAGAGACCCTTAAAGGCTACAATGCACACACTAGATAATTATCACTTTAGAAGCTCCTTCTATTAGCTAGTTTCACTGGATAAAATGGTAATATTGAGGAAAATATACAGAGTTCAATCCACAGATTAACCATTTTATTACTTTATTTTGTACAAAAAAGTTTCTTTTTCTCTCTCCTTCCCCTTTTCTCTTCCTCCTTTTCCTTTCTCTCTATCATTGTCTTTCTATTCTTTCCTCTCACCCTACCCCATTTCAATCCAATGAAATTAAATATATTTTTATTAATTATTATATATCCTAGGAATGCTGTATCAGGGACTGAGGCAAGTGCTAAGAATACAAAGGCAAAAATTAAAACAGTCCACAGTTTAAGGGGCTTACATTCTACTGGAGAGAAAAAGATGAAAGAAAGAAAGAAAAAAAGAAGGAAAGAAGGAAGGAAGGAAGAAAAGGAAGGAAGGAAGGAAGAAAAGAAAGAAAGAAAGAAAGAAAGAAAGGAAGGAAGGAAGAAAGGAAGGAAGAAAGAAAAAAACAAACAAAAAAATATGTATGTTTGTCCACAGGTAAGGAAATACAAAATGCATACAATATAGATAAGGGGGAAGTCACGCCAACTGGTGGGATGAGGAAAGGCTTTGGGAAGTTGCTGAGTCTTAAAAGGAGTGAGAGATTTTAAGAAATGAATGTGAGCTGAAAGAATTCTAAGTGTATGGGTCAGCCTATGCAAAGACTGAGAAAAATGTCACATACAGGGTGCATAAAGTAGAAGGAAGGGGGGAGGAATCATGTGAATTAATTCTGGAAAAACGGGACCATTTTTCTGGAATGTGCTTGAAAGTATAGGGACTGCTAGGTGATGCAATGAATGGAGCACTGAGTTTGGAGTCAGGAAGATCTCAATTCGAATATGGCTTAAGTTTTTACTAGCTGTATGACCCTAGACATGTTTACTTAACCTCTATTAGCCTCAGTTCCCCTTCTGTAAAATAGGAACATTACAGTAGAATGGCAAACCACTCCAGACTGTTTACCAAGAACACCTCATGGACAAAATGTCTGTAGGGTCACATAATCAGACAGAACTGACTGACTGAACAACAACTACCTGAAAGTATATATCTTATGGATAGGATGAAATTATCTCTATTTGTACTTAATTGAGTTATGTTACTTTCCCTAGAGGTAAAATTCATACTTTGTTCTATGACTGAAGAAATTCCTTTCAAATTTGATTTTCAAAATTAATGGGCATATATTAGTGTCTTGAGACTTTTCTTTTAAAGAATTAATTCAATTATCTTTCAATGTTATTTTGAAAATGCACAGGTGAAAAAACGTGTCAATTAAATAAGTTTAGGTGCCAAATAATGGAAATCATTAAAATCTTTTCAAATAGATCATCCAGTTAAAATTATTTGCTTACAATGAAATATGCATTGCCAAATCTTTATCCAAACATCCGTCTAGAGTGGTAATGTTGACATTATCTTTTACCAAAAACTCAACATTTGAATGAAAATATATTTTCTTAATCTATTGAAAAGCTGTCCATGTAGACTAAAGCCATATGATAAACCACTTATTTAATTTCAAGATTGTAAGTGGGGTAGTACAAGGATTTTTATTCTATGAGTCAATTATACATTATACAATCAAATGGATGGTTTCCACTGCCATCAAAAAGGGCATTATTAATACGGACAAACCATTTTGTGATTTTTCACTGATAGCAAAATACATTTATTGGTTTCATCTATTCTATGACAAAATTGACTAGCAGGGTCAATTAACTCCTACTAGATGTTTTGCTTTCCACAGGCAAGACAACTGACTTGAACCCCCTCTCCCCACCATGCCGTTTTTCTCCTATGTACTTTGTGTAGTGGAGACAGATAAATACAGCTCAAATATGTGAGAATGAGTTCAGTCCAGAGAAAAATAAATGTAGCATTAAGTCCCATAGGATAAAACTGGTACAAAAACCCTTCAACTAAGCAGATAGTCTCTAATGATTGGGTGCCCCTATTCATTCACAGGAAATACACACAAAGTTGATTTCACTCCCCAGTATATTCTGAGGATAGCCTCCTTTCAATCTAATATATCATTCCTACCACTATGGAACATTAGAATTGGAAGGGGACTTATTGATCATCTCGTTCAGCATTTGGCGACTCCACCCCGCTACCTCCACCTTAACCCATCCCCTCCTTTTTTGGATGAGAAATTTCAAGTCCAGAGAAGGAAAGCAAATTATTTAAGGTCACAAAATTAATAAACAGCAGACCTGGGTCAATATAGGACAGATATCCTAAAGTGGCACTTTGGTTTATTATACTGTACATCCTTCAGCAAAATATGAGCCAATTTTATATTACTTACTGTAGCATGTAGATATTAATTAGTTTAGATAACTAGAAAATAAGAAACATCCCTATGACCCCTAGCATTCTGATTAACTGACAATTTTATAGACCTATTTAGTATTTTATTTATCTAGTAAACTTTATCTATATGTATATTAGTTTAAGACAGATCAAATTCCTACTCTTGGTTTTTAGGCCTACAAGGGAAGCTAAATCTACTTCACATTTACATGACAAAGTCAGTTTATTGGAACCAAACAATATTTATTTTAAAAAACCTTATGGATATATAATATTTCTAGTTCCTTTAACAAACAAATATATGCCATGCCAAAGTATATTGTTTTTCTCAAAACAAACAAATTTAAGATATCCTCTGTTACAATTCGTAAAAAGCCAAGCATTGTATCCTTTAAAAAACAAACTCTAATTCAACAGAGAAATACAAAACCATGTAATGAAACAATACCTTTAAAAGGAAGTATGAGTACTGTGGCAGACACAACTGACATTTCAGGGGCTAAACTTCTGCTAAGTGCTCAAGTCTTCAGAGTTATTTCTGTAGGCGTATTGGTAGCCATTTAAGTGCTTACATTGGTAGTTGGCTCTTTATAAGTTGCGAATATAGAAAAGTAAAGGATTTTATAATGGAAGATTAATTGCACTGCATGCAAGGAACCCCTACCATGTGCTTTTAAAAAGTAGCTACATTTCCTGCAAGATCAATTCTTTTTCTCCTATGATTTCCCACTGGTCTTGGCTATTACATTGGAACCCAGCTATGAGCTATGAGTCTATATTTAAAAAAATGAGAGACGTTTGAAAATTACACTATTTAATTCAAAAATTGAATTGAGAACTATTTAGCAAATAATCATCTTGATGTGATTTTGATAGACTATAAGATTTCTTAAAATATGAGTTTCCTATTCAGTCATTCATTCAACAAATATTTAGTGAACACGTACTAGCAAGACATCATCTCAAAAGTAGTGTTTTTATCCTGTACTAGAGTTACACTTTTCCTAGAACAATAGAAAAAAGAGAAAATTCAGACAAACAGGGTTAAGTGAATTTCCCAGGGTTGCATAGCTAATAAGTGGTTGAAACCAGATTTGAACTCAAGAAAGTTTCTTTCTGACTCCAGGCTCAGCATTGCATTCACTACACCACCTAGCTGCCCTATGAAGTTTGGAGCACTACTTGTTATTTATAATGTAGGTTAGGTTCTTGGTTTATCTTCATGAGATAAATCTGGCTTCAACCACTTACTAGCTATGTGACCCTGGGCAACTCACCTAACCCTGTTTACCTGAGTTTTCTCACCTGTGAAATGAGCTGGAGAAGGCAATGGCAGACCACTCTTGGCAAGGATCCTTGCCAAGAAAACCCCAAAAGTGGTCATGAAGAATTGGTCATGACTGCAAATTACTAAAACAACAAAAACATCCAACCCTCATCCAATGACTTCTCATATGAGGAAAACTATTCCACGTCAGTCTATTTCACTTATTTCAAATAACTCTAATTTCTCCTTTATGCCAAGATTAAATTGTCCTCTTTTCAATTTTTATCCTGTGACTGAGTAGAGAATCCAATGCCTTTTCACTTGTGACCCTTCCAAGTAAATGAAGCCAGTGCTGGAGATCCCTCCAAGTTTTCACATCTTCAAACTAAATCCCTCCAGTTCTTTCAAACAATCTCTATATGGCTTAGTCTCAAAGTCCTTTATTATTCATATTTACCTCTTTAAAAAGTAACTGGTTTTCTGATGTCTTTCCAAAAATGTGACAAACTAAATTAAACAAAACACACGAAATTTGGCTTGACCATTGCCAGTGACCAATAGTCATTTGCTATGACTGTTTCCAATGGCCATAGAACTACTATGATTTCCTTTGTTCAGGAAACTTACGTAGAAAGAGCATTCCCCCTGTTAGGATCCCCAGTTAGGATCCTGATTCTGATAACCACTTGTGGAACCTTGAGCAAATCACCCCTCCAGAGTCTCACTTTCTTCTCAGGGTTGACTACCTTGCGCCTGACATTCCTTGGAGCTCCTGATCTCTTCAAGTACCATCCTAACATCTGAAGGCTTTCCTTAACTATCACATATTATAACATTGACTCATAGGAAGATTGCAGTGCTTAAAATCTACAAGTCATTTTAGATAAGTCGCTATCTAGTCATATCTCTCCCATCTTGTACCTGTGAAAATGATTTTTAAAACAAATGCAGTGCTGTATCCTTATTGATGAGTTTTCACATGATGATGATATGTGTGTGTATATATATATGTATGTATATATACATAGAGGTATATATACACACATCTATTCATGTATATAGTATAAATGACTTGTCTAGAGAGACATAGTTAGTCAAGTGACTCAGGCAGACATTAACTCATATCTTCTTAATTCAAGATTGAGACAAATGAAAAGTCTGAGATGGAGTTTCTGGGTAATTAATAATCAATTTATTAATTATGGCCAGCAAATAATCAATAAATTGAGGTCAGTGATTGCTTGGAAACCAAAGACAAAACTTGGAAACTCTCCAAAGGTTAAATACCTTTGAAAAAGGGATTGACTCTGATGGGTAAAAATCAACACTGATTGGTTAATAATTAATGAAAGAATTAATATTTTAATGAAAGCTGAGCTTATTCTAATGAGGAGTTCATGACTCTGATCATTTCACTCTTAGATAAAGAGACTCATCTCTACCCAGAACACTCTCTCTCTCTAGCAATCAATGAAAAAAAAAAAACGATCTATCCTCTACCCAGTCCTACTAGAGTAAAATAACTGGCCTAAGTTCACCTAGATTTGATTCTCTTTAGTCTTTAATCAGAACTAAGCTCTTTGAATTGGATGGGAGAATGTCTCATTGGGAGCCCTGTTCTTCACAAGAAAATAAAATGAAAAAACAACCTCTTTGAATTCTATATATAAAATCAGTTATTAATATTAATTAATATAATATTAATATAATATATTAATATAATAATAATGTAATATAATAATATAATAAAAAAATCATTTTCTTAAGGTAGAGCATTCTATCTACTCAACTGTCAATCTCAATTTCATTATTGTCTACTTCAATTAACTTCCTTTTATGAGATTCTTTCTAATATTCTGGACAAGTGGATCTTAAATGTGTTGGTCTTTCATTGTATACTCTCATAAAGTAGAAAGGATCCAGAAGTTTTTGCTTATGTGCATTATTTCCAGGAATAAGATGATAAATGTTTAAGAATCAGCTCTCAAAAAATACACAACACTCCTTAAAACTTCATTCTTAGCATTTTCTCTATCATTTTCTTAAGGCTAGATAATCCAGAATAAATCTTGTCCATATTAAGTATTTATTTTCTCAGACAAAAGTCAGTGGGGAGAGTGTCATTGTTTTATGTGTTTTTGCAAATCTCTTTAATGTCTGCCTTGATAGAAGAAAATGAGATTTCATATCTACTTTTTCACTAAGCTTTTTGTAATATGTTGCTTTGGTTGAAGTACATAAGAAAATTTGACCTCATAGAGATATGTAGTTGGAAAGGGGAGAAATATTTTATAGGCAAATAATATATTATGATGACAATTATGATGAAAAGAGTTTTGACTCTTGAACCCTCTAAAAGAGGAAGAAAGGAAGGAAGGAAGGAAGGAAGGAAGGATGCATTTATTAAGAACCTCCCATGTGCCAGGCAGTATACTAAGTGCTTCACAAATATTATTTCATTTAATCCTTGCAATGACCCAAGGAAGTAGATGCTACTATTACCCCCCACTTTACAATTGAAGAAACTGAGACAAACAAATAAGTGACTTGCCCAGGGTCATATAGCTACTAAGTGTCTGAGGCTGAATTTTAATTCAAGCCTTCCTGATGCCAGACCCAGTGCTCTATCCTCTGTACCACTTGCCTGCCTCTTGCGGGGATGCGTCTACAAGTCACACTTTAAGAACCACTGTTCTGGAATATCAAAATCTGCCTGTATTCTGAATATGTTACACTGATAAGCATGTCACCTCCTCGTTCACTGAAAGCAATGATAAAAATGTTAAATGGTACAATACATGTAGTCCAGCACCCAAGATATTCTTGGGTACTCCACTAGACTCCTTCTTTGCCTCAATCCATCTCTTATCATTCAACCAAAACCCCTTAAACATGGAAACGCTCATCATTTATCTTACCCCCATGAGGATAAGGTTTTCATTGCTTTGTTTTGCTTATGTTCTAAATAAAGTGTACTTATTGCATTCCCCAGATACTATAGTAGTCCTGTCCAAAAAAGAAAATGACATTAAGGCTGTCATTATTCCTTCTTGTTAAAGCCATAATGACTGTTTATGACAATTCCTAGATGTTTGGCAACCAGTGCTTTAATAATACATTCTAGAATTTTGCCAAAATTTCAAGACTAACTTGCCAGCAAGTATAATATTCACAAACTCCCTTGTTTTTAAACGGAGACATTTGTCCTGTAGCACTTCTACCATTTTCTGCCATCTTTCAGAGGTCATTGGCAGTATCACAGCAATCACACCTGCCAGTCTGTTCAACATTATGAGCTATTATTGCTTTGAGACTTAACCTCATCAAGTTCCTTCTATCTTTTTTTAAAAATTATCTTATGTTTCCACTGTCTTTTAAGTTTTCTCAAGTCTGTCCTTTCCAGTCAAAACACAATTCTTTTTGGCAAACAGAAGTAAAATGAGTATGTATTTCAAGCTGAGTTTGGGGTTAATTCATTAAAACTTGTCACTTGACATGTATTCATTTTGGTTTTATTTTCCATTGTCATTGCTATAAGTCACAGGGGCAGCTAGGTGGTGCAGTGGATAGAATACCAGTGCAGGAGTCAGGAGGATCTGAGTTCAAATCTCACTTCAGACACTTGACCCTCACTAGCAGTATGACCTTGGGCAAGTCACTTAACCCCAATTGCCTCATCCTGGGTCATCTCCAGTCATCTTGATGAATATCTGGTCACTGGATTCAGATGGCTCTGGAGGTGAAGTGGGGCTGATGACCTGCACAGCCCTCCCTCACTCAAAACAAAGTCAAGTGCAAGTCATGTCATCGTTTCTCTGGTGGTATGGTCTTCTTCAGCAACAAAGGACAAACACACATAAGTCACAACATTGGTAACTACCAAAGCACCATTAGCATTAAATGCTATTAGTTGAAAAATGTGAGACACTTATTCTAAAACCATTTCTAAACCCAAGAACACTTCCTGTGGCCAAAATTTTGATTAAATGTTTTATAAATTCAATCCAGTGACTATCTATTACATGGATCCTTTATATGTAGAGATTTGTTTACATGTCTCCTCACTTAAAATGTAAGCACTCAGAGGGTATGGGCTACTTTATTTCTTTATATGTCCAGTACTTAATAAGAACTGGTATATAATAAGCACTTAAAAAGTCTGCTTACTTTCATGACTTATTGTAAAGAAAAGTCTTCCAATTCATGTGAATTGATTTCTTTCTTCTCTGAACTTTTGCCTGCCTTCTTATTGAGGAAATAATTTTCAAAATAACTCAAAGACAAGTGCAATATGATGAGTAAGCAAATGATTGATGGCAATAAAAAGAGATTCATCACAAAGACTAACACCTAAAAAACTAGCCGTAGGGTAAAACACACATATAATATAGATTCAAGTGGAAAGCACTTTAAAAAATAAGCATGAAGTCAAGCAGCTGTCTTTGAAAAAAGAAGTGTGGTGATAATTGCTATGGGTAAACCAAACAAATGGATTTTGCTGATCAAAACCTTCCTTTATTATGTACAGAAATGTAGCATCTGCCACTGATGTAACGAACCAATAATTGGAGCTTATAGTCTATCCTCATGGGAGCTCTACTGCAGTTTTGTTTGTTCTTGGCCAACTGTGAAGATAAACTTCACTAAATTCATGTGATGTCCTGTCAATATGAGCTAAGCATATTTTTCCTACTACAGATGGCTAATGAGTAAAACACCTGGAATATCCCCAGACCCAACAACTATCCCAATGGAGATATGATCTTCAAAGAAGGACCCTCTCAGACTGAAAGCATTCTCCCCAGGAACCTTCCTGAGTGACATAGCCCTCTGTTTCCAGCTTAGTTATGAAGTCTGTCTGTCCTCTACTGGATTTTTAAAAATCACTTTGGGACAATGATTTATAGTTTAAAAACAATACCTGCATTGTAGGTAGCCTGGTATGGGTTTAGAGAGTGTCAGCTCAAACTCTATCTCTGCTCAAGCTAAATGGCTAACCTGAGACAAGTGACAACCACCATGGGTCTCAGTGTCCTAATTAGGCAAATGAAATGGTTGAACAGATGATCTGTGATGTCTTTCTAAGCTCTTAACACATGAAAATGTATTTTGAAACATTTTAAATTATCAAATTGATTTTTTTCTTATGGACCACTTGCTTTGGACTTTGCCAGTCACATTCAGATACTTTGTCCAAATGCCATTTTACATACAATGGTAGAGCTGGGGAATGTTCTTAAACTTCTACTATCATAGGTCACAACTCCTTAGCCATAGTTCATTTGAATGGAATAATTCAGCTAACACTGATTGTCATTAAAATATGCTATGTGATAGGGATACAAAAATTAAACATGTACATAATAAGTATAATTAGAACATTAAATATATGATTAATATATGAATTTTAATTTTATGTCTATAGGTAAAATGGCTTACTATATTTAATTTTGAATTTCATTAAAGGCAGGAACTATATATAATGTGCATTTATGTGTTTATTTCAGTCCTTCAAAGACACATAAGTTAATTTAGTGTGGCTAATTCCTCTGCCATTGCAATTTTCATCCTTTCAATAAAAGTATTGAAATGACCCCAAAAATTCATCAGCCCAACTTGGTGAGGAGTGTCTCTAAAGTTAGGTAGGCTGACCTCAAACAAATGAACATTCATTCCATCATTTGGTTCATACTGGAACCCTTTCCAGCTTGCTAGGATTTGCCAGAGATTATAGCCCATGGGCATAGTCCACGGGTAGGGAACCTGCAGTCTCGAAGGCCCTGTGGGTCCTCAAGTGCAGCCCTTTAACTACCAAAGAGTGGCACTTGAGACCTAGCTGGTCACATGTGGTCATGTGTTCCCATGGTCTTTAAGGATCTAATACCTCTCCCTCATGATAAGGTATTAGAATCAGATTTTAAGGGAGGTAAAATCAGGTATAGTGAATATAAACATATGCACAAATATTGGAAATGTGTTAGATTATATTTACATGAGAGATCAAACAAAGATGTGAGGAGATAGGGGTCATTTTTAGCAAGAAGAAGACAGAAAGACTTCACAGAGGAGATGCTGCCTATGTTGAGCTTTCAAAGAAGGAAATGAATTCTAATGACAGAATTGGGGGAAGGGAGAAGTCAAGAGAGATAAGTCTTTTTTTGGGCTAATACATATAAATATACAGAGATAGGAGGGCAGGATAAGATAGGGAAATGCCAAGTAACAAAACAGTTGGACTACTGAGTGCTCAGAGCGTACTTATGTGACATTTGGTCAGGACCTGTAAGACCTAGTTACATTGTAGTTGTCCTTGACTATCATTCCATGAAGTCTATGCTTTGTTCAATAGGATATGGAGAGCTATGGTTGTGTGTGTTTGTCCTTCATTGCTGAAGAGCCATCGTTAGTCTCTGAGCAGAACAGTTATGTGATAAGATCCATGCATTAGGCAAACATTTCACAAATTCAGGATGCAGCAGCTAGAGTGATGCAGAGTGGAACTGTGCAGTGGAGAGAGCACTGAGTCTGGAATCAGGAAGACTCACGTTTCTGAGTTCAAATTTGGACTCAGACACTCATTAGTTGTATAACACTAGGTAAGTCACTTCACCCTGTTTGCCTCAGTTTCCTCATCTATAAAATGAGCTGGAGAAGGAAATGGCAAACCACTTCAGTGTCTTTGCCAAGAAATCCCCAAATGGAGTCACAGGATCAGACACTAATAAAAAAAAAAATGACTGAACAGGAAGATTCCAGATGAATTAGCAAGGAAATCAAAAGAAGGGAGCTCAGGTAAGGTATTATGTTTTTCAGGTAAAAGCCGTTCCTTCCACAAAGTTTCCTCCACTAAATTATTAAAGTGCCTCTAAATCACCATTTCCTCTTAATTTATTTAAGTATGTATATTTCTGCCAATTATTCATACTTTTCTTTTCCTATAGTTTTGGTATTTTACTAAGAACCTTGGAAATTGCTTTACACCTAATCTTTACTTTGAGGAGAGAAGGAGGATGCTATAGGGAACTCCAAGTATAGAAATTTTCTCCTTTTATATGGATCCACAACTGACACCACATGGCAACCAATATATTGTTCTATAATACTGATTTTGCTGAAATATATTTGCTAATAGAGCAATAACTGAGCAATGCTTGAACAGGGATTAACAAGTTAATAACACTATTACTACCCATAATACTAAAAGTAAATACTATTTATATAGTGTGTTAGGGTTTGTAAAGAACTTTACAAATGAATTTTTTACACAGGGAGGTAGTTGCGATGATTATAGCCATTTTACAGATAAAGTAACTAAGTCAGAAAGAGGGCAAGAGACTTGTCCATAGTTTACTTAGTAAATATCAGAGGCTGGATTTGAATTCAGGTCTTTCTGTCTTCATGTTCAGTACTCTATCTACTATGCAAGAGAAATTGATCCACTGAAAGACAGACAAAATATAAATTGCATAATATCACTCACTGCCTCATCAAATTATTAAGATTGCCTTATAGGAACCTTCTCGATATCACAGAGCTGTCACAGAGGAATTCATGTCATTTCATGAGATCCATAACTCTGTATAACACTCCGGTTAAATAGGTCTTGTTTATGGAAAATTCACACAGCAACAGTGATAAAAATCAGATGAAACACCATGGATTATACACAGCTCTTTACAGGCTTTCTACTTCACTGTCTCAGATATTCAAATAGCATTTATCTCTAAATTCCTCTTATTTCTTAAAAAATGGAAATATATATATATATATATATATATATATATATATATATCATAGTGCTGATAATTTCCCCTCACACTACATAGAAACAGTACACCAATCAGAAAATTTTTTTCTCCTCCTCAGATGTGTACCTGTTATGTTTCAAGACTGACAATTATCTTATAATGAAAAACAAGTCAGAATTAATAAAGCTCAAAACTAATACCTGTTACATTCATTTAATGATTTAATGAACGAGGAAAGGGTCTTATGAAAAGTCTTTTAAAAGCAAGCCTCAATTTCCAATTAGAACTAATAGTCCACAGGCCTGGGAAAAGAATTGGCTCTTCTCACCCTACCTACCTACCCACTTGACTTGATTAGGTAAAAGGGTGTTTGCCTACAAATATGTGTAAGAACATCCTCCCAGCATCTGTAAGAAGTATGCTTAATGTCACATGGATACGAGCAGAGGGAAGATCAGGGATACTTTTGGACACATCTATATTACCATCTTCTGTAAGAAATTTGGAGTTCACTTCAGAGGGAAAAATTAAATTATCTTGGTAACTCAGTAAGCATCCAGCCAAATTATACCACTGTGCTAATTGACTTAAGTAAATTGGAAAAGAGTGCATTTTGCCACTAGCTTTGGCAGTTCTGATTAGGAACCTTTAGTTACACAATCCAGACAGCTGTGTACCATCAGTCCAGACAAAAATCCTAAATGAAGGAGTTATCTATTTCATACGAGAAGGACATTCCTGTGCTCTAGAATAGGAAATTGCTGGATGTTTTTGAGCTCAAACTATATTTTATGTTCAAGTAAAAATTCTTTTAAAGAATTGAATATGAATATGAATAGTTTATAATTTTTGGGTAAGACTGTGACCTTAGGATGGAATGGAGAAGCTGAGTAATCTTTGATTACTTCCAGCTCCTGGTACAGGTTTTCCTGCCAAATGTGCCAGAAGTAATAATAGTCTCTAGAATCTAGCGTCCTGGAGCTGGAAAAATCATCTAGCCCAAGTCCTACCTATAATATGGATATTTGGTGTTTTTGAGTTAAGAAAGTACTACTATTTTATCTTATTTGGTGATAAATCAGACTGAGACTAACAAACTATACATGAAAACTTTTGCCTCTAGCCTAAAGGATCCAATTACAATATTGGCTCCGGTTAATAGCTGTGTCAAATTCCAGATTGTGTTAATTGACATGATGGGAGTCATTTAATCAACCAGTTGGACTTGGACTCCTTGTTGCTCACATCCCAATGTTTAGATATGATCCTTATATGGTACAGAAAAAGCAGGAAGTAGTACTCAACATTCATCTTTAGTTAAATCCTACTTTCTTCATCTTTCAAAAAAAAAGAGGGCTTAATCTCAAAGGCCTTTCCAACTGGATATTCTATAACTCAATAATGTCTGTGTTTTTCTTCAAATATCTGAGTAAATCCTTGTCCAAAGAGATGGTCCTTCAGTGGAGGAAACCTTAGGAAGGAGAACTGAGGCAGTAGTTGACTCAGTCTCCACTACTGTCTAGAGTACATCCATAAAATATAAACATACTTTGACTTAGACAACTTATGCATTTTTCCTTTTCCATTTTACTACTTTGTAAAAGTGAGGACAATTTTGCTAAGCATAGTTGGTTTCACTTAGAGGCTATCATTGCTTATGCAAGAGCAAAGTGAACATAAGAAGTAAAATTTTACTATTAAAACTCATTTTATTTCCATTGAAATGGGTTATGTGGTTTACCTCAGGACTAGAGGAGTGTGGTTAAGGTCTGGATTGTGCTGTGATGATAGAAGAGGAAGCTGGATTTCTTTCAGAGTTAAGTAAAATTAACTAATGGGTACATGTTTGATTGGTTCAATACATATATTATGTATAGTTGTTTATAAGTGTTTGCAAATATCACTATCTCATAATCAAGAAATGAATATATAAATTCCCTTTATTTTTCCAGAGTATAGATAGTTAAATGCTGAGTTTGTAACTTAAGCCATTTTCTCATTCTCCCAGGAAGAGGTCTTGGGAAAAGAAGGAAGGAAGGAAGGAAGGAAGGAAGGAAGGAAGGAAGGAAGGAAGGAAGGAAGGAAGGAAGGTGGAACAGCAAACAAAACAGGATCTTTTGCTGTTTTTGTTTAAGTATAATTAAGTGCCTCTGACTGAATCTTGCCTTTATCAATCAAGAGTCTTTATAAGGAGTAAAGTATAGAAAGAAGAGCTTCTTTAATTAGAAATGGTACATATATTTGTATTGTTAATTATTTTAATGTGATTAAAGATCTTCCCCACCCATTAATGGACCCTCCTCTTTAAGGGGAGTGTGATTAGGGAAGACAGTTGGGTCCAATTGTCTGTTGAATTCAGGCAGAATTGGTCTTTTGATTTCTGTTTTGTTTTCTGACTCCCTGAATGAACTGAATGATATATGTACTTGGTTAAAGGAATGATACATGTGCCTGGTTAAAGTGATTGTTAACCCCTTGAAAGCTGCTTTCCTTTTATGAATACAGATCTAAGAACCTGTGATAGCAGGCCCCCCCCCGCCATGTATGTTGGGGTGCTTACTGATACATTATGGCATAGTCAGAAGGCTCTGCATAAATGAAAAGGAAAGCATGGGGTTTTGTGGGACTGGGATAATTGTCTATTGTTTCCCAGTTCTGGTGACTATTGTTCTGTGGAGCCAAGGGAAGTAGAGATGGCCAGAGCCAGAGCTCAGGTGGATTAGTCCAGCTTCTGACTGTGCCAGAGAAGTGAAGGCCCTGAAAGTGCACTGTATTCAAAAACAAGACCAGGACAGCAAAAGCTTGGAATGGAGCCCTGGAACCCCACTGGAAACCTGTGTGCTGAACTACCCAGCAGAAGCAAAGAATGGCCAGTATGCTGACCTTGGTGAGGTGAGAGAAACAGGAGTGCAGAGTTGCCAGCATGCAGATCCAGGTAGAAGCTGGAAGTAACTGGCTCTTGCTGGAGGAGGAAGAAGCCAAGAGCTCAGAGTTCCGCCCTGGGGACAGAGTGGGACCACACAGCAAGGCACTGAGTGTGCCTTTTTGCAGGGTTCTTCTGTGACAGTTTGGGATCCGGGGGTGGAGTTGCCTATGTTGGTGGAGGGAAGTGCCCCGTACCCCCCAAGGACTCCACAATGATGGCTTTGTTGCCCAGCCACCCATCAGGACTTGGAAGTGAGGGTCTGGAGCATTAAGACTGAGATTTGGTTTATTAGAGCCTACCCTGAGAGGGCAAGGTGGGGAGGACACGCCTGCAAGAGGACTCTGGAATTTTTGTTTGGAGTAGAGGAAGGAGGATCTGGTTGCTCTCTCCTCAAAGAATGATGTTATGGTATGCCTGTACTTTTGTGTTTGTTTAAAGCCATATGGCTACCTTGGTAATAAGTTGCTATGTTTTGCATTGTGCAAATGTGAATCATGTTGTATTTACCAAGAATATGTTAATGCCTATTCAGATACAAATTCTCCCTGTAACCTGCTTAAATCACCTGGATTTGGGATTGCAAAGTATGATGCCTATTTGTTTCAGGATTGTAAGACCAAGGATCCTACTTGGGTGGAAGGTAATAGCAATCAAAATAGTTTCAAAAGTTGCCTTTCCTTTTATGGATGCAAATCTAAGAACCCGTGGTTGCAAGCCCTTCTCTGTATGTTGAGGTGCCTACTGATACAGAAGGACAGAAGGAAGGAAGAACCATTTATTTACAATAAAGAGTACACAAGACCTAGAAGCCACTCCATTGAAGAACCACAGTTCTTGAACTACTAAATTTTGTAGAGCAAAAGAGCTGGGGTTACAACCAAGGGTAAACTTACCCAGCAAAGTCAAGTATTATTCTGAATGGGAAAAAAGGGACATTGAACAAACAGAAAGACTTTCAGATATTTGTGACAAAAACAGCAGAACTTAATGGAAAATTAAATATATAAGATCCAGGAGAAATATAAGGTAAACATCATTGATATCCTAAGCCATCTCCAGTTGTCCTGATGAATATCAGGTCACTGGACCCAGATGGCTCTGGAGGAGAAGGTGAGGCTGGTGACCTTGCACAGCCCTTCCTCACTCAAATCAAAGTCAACTGCAAGTCATGTCATCATCTTGATGTCATGGTCCCCTTCGAGAATGAAAGATAAACACAACAACAACCTGCAAAACAACAGGAATGCAAATAGAAAAGACAAACTCTGACATCCACATTCTAATGGCAGAGACAACACTTTGAAAGTTTCAGCTGTAAAACTGATAGAAAGGTTCCACAGTTCTTAAGGTGCAATAGCAAAGGAGATGGTGATACCTCTTCTAAAGTCATTTCAGTTTCCAATGTTCAACTATCTGGCAGTGAAAAGGCCTTTGTTATAACTGGGTCTTTAGTAACTATGGCTGAAGCATCTTCCAGAGCAGTTGCCAGGCGGCCTCTCCACTGAGGTCACTTCCCAGGATGATGACTGAAGATAGCACTGGAAGTAATGCTATTACCAACTGTTTTGGGTTCAGGTTCCTGGAAATTTAGGCTTCCTAATCACAGTAATTTTTCCCTTCAATGCTAGCTG
Organism: Potorous gilbertii; assembly: GCA_028658325.1. NCBI lineage: Eukaryota > Metazoa > Chordata > Mammalia > Diprotodontia > Potoroidae > Potorous > Potorous gilbertii. The sequence goes on from CM053771.1 coordinate 486,494,133, forward strand.
TAGGAGCTGAGCTGCTGGCATATCAGGTGATTTGTGGAGCGTTGGTATTCCTCAAGATTCTTGGGAATCTTTAATAAATTCACCTTCTTCAGGGTGTGATAAGTGAGATGATAGCAGTGCTGATTTGACTCATAAGGCACATGCTTCCTGAATCTCCTTCAGAGTGTCTTGCTACTTCACCTAGGCTGACTTGTTTGCATGAAATCATAAATTGGCAAATTTTAAAATTTCTATGTCTTATTACAATTTTAAGGCAAAATTATAAATATAATCAATTCTTGATTATATTTTTAATTCATGATTCAATTGGAAATGCATAAGCTGTTATTAAAAGTCATTTGTGATGTTTGAAGATAATTTTATATACTATTTATCAATGTAGCATTTAATTTTTAGATGTAAATGATTTTTTTTGAAAATACTTTCATTGGTAAAATAAAATCAAATTGGGCTACCTCACATGGCCAATATAAAATGAAAATTTCAGAAATATCTAAACATTTAGAAATATAGAGGACTGCTTTTGTGCAAACATGAATTTTCTATCAAGGGGATATTAATTTGACAAGGTATAGATTTGGCTTTTATAACATATATAAACTTAATGTAGAACGTTTAACTGGTGACATTCAGTAAAGTTTTAGAAAAGTTGTCCTGGATTAGAAGTGCCTTTAATTGTTGTAGAAAGAGTGGGAAATTAGTTAATTTTCTCATGGCAGAACAACTCTATCCCAAACACCAGAATAATACTTTGAAATATCTAAATCTAGTTTTAAAAAGTATTAAAAGCATTTCAAATATTGAATCAAAGACCAGACTTAGGTAAATGTTGAGATAAAACTAATCGAGTTTTTCAAAGACTAATTTTTTTTTACTACCATTTTTCATGCACCTCTGCACTTTCCATATTAACGGTGAAACACTGATGAAAAAAATATTCTCAACTCTTCAGTCAAGTAAAGAGCTATCAAATGTTCTAAAAAGTTCTTATTGTATGAATACAAAAGGACATACTTTAGAATAAAGAATCATAAATGGTTTAAACATGAAACTCTCCAACATTAATGAAAAATATATCTAACTGCAAACACTTTTTTTCTTTTGCTGGCATAAAGTCAGCTGAAATCATATATTTTAGTAAGTTTTACAGAAATTTTGAAATTCTCTTTTGTTGTTGTGGCTTTAAATTTCTGATCTACTAGAAATGCAGCAAATTGCCTAACTCTCTGATGACTTATTTTAGAATTTTATGTGACTGGTCCATATTCAGAATAATTAAATTACTATGGCTACTAAGTGACCATCTCCATCAGGAGCAATTTTAGCAACAATAATTTCTCCTTATGATCAGTGTAAATATAAGTGATTGATCCAAATTCCTTTACTGTATGGCATTTTATAAGTGATCACCTGCTGTGACAGGATGGATGCAGGGCAAATCTGGATGATATCAAAATGAAAGAAATTAAGGCAATTTATTTTTAATGACCTCAAATTCAGAAAATGAAACCAAGTCCCATGAAGAAAAGACAGGATTCTGAGTCAACAGAACTAGTGAGTCAGTTTGCAGTTACTGAGTCATTTCTAACTCTTTTTCACTGCATATCTTTTTCTCTAGTCTTGTATATTTTAAAAAGAAAGTCACCAATAGCTGGTCCACACAATTGAGTTTCTACCATTAGATGAACATGGATATAAGCTCTCACAGTATGTTCTACTAAATTCCATTTTTTTAGTTAAAATTCATCCTTTACTTATTACTTTAGTATCCAAAAATTTCTTAATGGTACTGTCAAATTGTTTGTCATTTACTTCTACTAGTACTTATTAAGCCCTTAAGAAAGTATTCATTTATACATATGCTATTTCACTTAAAATAAGGGGAAAGTGAGAAAACTCTATAGAGCATCTATGTGCTATGCATTACGTTAAGTGCTTTACAAATATTATTTCATTTTATCCTCACAACAAACCCTGACAGTAAGGTATTGTCATTATCCCCATTTTGCAGTTTCATGAAACTAAGCAAATAGAGACTGAGTGAATTGTCCACAATCATACAGTATCTTAAAATACTGAAGCTTAGACACAACATTGAAGAAAAAGTCTGACTTTTCTAAGTTCGTCTCATGAGTCCACCAGTCAGATGATCTATGATGACCAAATGTTCTACTCCCACTGAATTCATTTTACCTAGAATGCACAGATGTTCCCTCTCTTACAAATCACGTTTTCATATTTCTCTAAGATTATGGAAAAACTATAACTAAAAATGGCAATGATAACAGCTAGCGTTTGCCCACAGAGTTTTGGTGGGATATATGTACTTGGGAAAATTTAAGCACTTTTATATGTATAAATCATACTTATGGTCCTTATGATTAAACAAAATTTTATGGCATTAAGATAGTATAAACAAATACTACCACAATGTCTCCAACTCCATCATTCCAATTAGAGCGGAGAGTCAGCTGCTTTCTCTCCTACCCCAACTAGAGCTCTCACTTGATTCAGCTCCACTCTCTACCGGCTTGCTTCATCTGTGCTTAATAATGTCCACGTCTAGCTGGATGAGCTTCTTTTACCATTTTGTTTGTCCCTTCCTGCTCAGCTGTTCTAGACCAGAAGAGCTCCCGTCCTTTCCACTCTTGCACCCAGGTAGTCTCTATTTAAGTGATTTCCTTGGCCCTCAACTCTGTTGATTCAGCATACACTCTACCTCACACAGTTACTCTAAGACCAGGAAAGCTCTGGTTCTTAATATATATATATTTTATATATATATATATTAAATATATATATAAAAATATATATAATATATAAC
>CM053771.1:486497456-486581196 GCA_028658325.1 Potorous gilbertii
AGTGCTTGGGGTCTGAGATTCAAATGCTGCTCCCCAGCCTCAGGGCTTTTGGCAGCAGGCCTGACTGCTCTTCAATGGGAGCTTATCTGCTGGTTCTCAGGTGGGGCAGGGCCGCCTCTCAGGCTCAGTTCCCTCAGGGGGTTTGAGATCTCTTGAAATGGAGCTGTGGCGGAGCCCCTGCCCGGCCCTGGAGTCTCTGGCTGAGCTGCCTCCTCCTCTGCCGCGGCCGCAGCCTCCCAAGGGGGTCCGAGTCCTGGAGATATCCTGCTCCCCCTCAGCCCGTCTCTCTCACTGACCTGTGCGTCTGTGGGTGGAGGGACCTTCGCAGCCGCGGGAGAATCCCCCTAAAATATTTTTCATGGAACCAATTTACTGAAAGGGGAGAACCTGCTATTACTGGGAAGGTTTCAATGCAAAAGTATGCCTACCCACAATAGAGAATCACTGATGTCTGGACTTTGGGAATGCAGTCTTTGGAATTATTCCTGACAAAATAAAACAGCAGCAATGACAATAGCTATCATTTATATAGCACCAATTATGTGCCAAGAACTGTGAGAAGCACTTCACAGATATTGTCTTACTTGATCCTTACAACCTGACAGGTAAGTGCTATCACTATTTCCATTTTACAGTGGAGCAAACTGAGACAGACAGAGGTTAAGTGACTTGCCTAAGATCCCAGGGCTAATATGTGTCTGAGGCTATGTTTGAATTGAAATCTTCCTGACTCCATGCTCAGTGTGCCATCCAGTGCACCACTTAGCTGCCAAATAAGTATATAATTTTGCCTCTTGAAATATATATATATATATATATATATATAAAATATACATACATATCCTATGCAAGGGACAGCTTAGTGTTGTTTGAATTAAATTCAGGAAAAACCAGGGCCAAATTCCTTCTCAGATACCTATTGACTTTGTGATCATAGACAAATTACTTGTTTCTCTGAACCTAATCTTTCACCTCTTAAAAAGGGAGTTAATTTCACTTATAATACATCACCAGGTTATTGTTAAAAAGTAAATGAAATAATTTATACAAAACATTTTGCACTGCTTAAAGAGCTATTATCATAACTCCAATTTAATAAGAATAGCACCTCTTTAGAAGTGATACTCATTTGATAAGCTTTGATATGAAGAAAGAGTGCCTACTTGGGTACTATTAGAATCTAAATGCTACCAAAAACACATTGATTAATGGATCTGCAGAGGAGATGAAATAAGGTAGAATAAAAGTAAAGGGATTTAGTTTTGCCAAGAGGATGAAGAAGGAACCTGTGGGGGTATAAATGTGTGTTCGTCCTTCATTGCCGAAGAAGGCCATGCCATCACAGAAATGATGACATGACTTGCACTTGACTTTGTTTTGAGTGAGGGAGGGCTGGGCAGGTCACCAGCTCACTTCTCCTCCAGAGCCATCTGAATCCAGTGACCAGATATTCATCAGAATGACTGGAGATGACCCAAGATGAGACAACTGGGGTTAAGTGACTTGCCCAAGGTCACACAGCTAGTGAGTGTCAAGTGTCTAAGTGAGATTTGAACTCAGGTCCTCCTGACTCTTGCACTGGTGCTCTATCCACCGTACCACCCAGCTGCCCAAGAGTATAAATGTATGAAGATTCAGGAGGGAAAATTCAACTGGAAAAAAAATCCTTGTAGTACATTTCACTGATAAATGTCTCATTTATAAGATATATAGGGAACTTAGTAAAATTTATAGAAGTAATTTCCAATTGATAAATGTTCTTAGTATGTGGACAGGCAGTTCTCCAGGGATGAAACTCAAGATATCTTCAATCATATAAAAAAAGCTCCAAATCATTAATAAATACAGAAATACAAAGTAAAGCAACTCTGAGATTCTACCTCACATACATCAACATGGCAGAGCTGGCAAAACAAATAAACAAACAAAAAAAATGGCAAATGCTGAGAGAACTATGAGAAAACAGGTATATTAAACTACTGTAGAACTATTAATCTGTCCAAAATTCTAGTAAGCAACCCAGTGATATCACTGTTATTTCTATACTCCAAAGAGATCAAACAAAGGGAAATGATCTTATATGTACAAAAATATTTATTGTAGCTCTTTTTTTTGGTGGCAAAAATTAAGAGGGTGGTCATTAACTGGGGAATGGTTGAATAAATTCTGGTATATAAATGTAATGGAATACTACTATGCTGTAAGAAATTAAGAAAGATATGGTTTCAGAGAGACTCAGGAAACTTGTATGAACTGAGTCAGTGATATGAGCAAAATAAGGAGAAAAATTTATGACTATCAATATCATAAAAATGAAAATTTTGAAAAACCTAAGAACTTAAATTCTAGAGGACTGATGAAGAATGCTACCTACCTCCACAGAGAAGTAAATGGAATACTGAGTTAAAATGCTTTTTCGAACATGGCCAACATGGTAGTTTGTTTGAATATTTATATTTATATGACATAAGGATTTATTTGTTTTTTTTTTATCTTTGCTTCTATCTTTTTCTTCTAGTTTCTCTTTTTCTTTCTTTTTTTCTTTCCTGTTTGTGAGATGGACTTGGGAGAAAGAAAAATAAATACTTAATAAATGGAAATAGTTTTCTTTTTTTGAAATCCAGAAGGCAAAAACTGAGTAGTTCACTCACAATTTTGTGTTGGATGAATCCAGTAAAGCAAGTATAGATGAAAAATTTTGTTTTTAAATAATAAACATTCTGAAAGTGGTTTTAATTTCTCTTCATGCATATATTGAATATATTTCAATATTCCAAATATGTTTTATATTTCTTTCTTTTTTATATTTCTAAAAAAGGAATTGCATTAAATTATGTTTCTCCAGCACTGGCCTACCTAATGGTGTTTAAATAGTAAAAGTTCATTATTTTGCTGATTAAAGTCATTTATGTAATATGTTTTAAAAATTATTGATATTTGGCATGATATTTTGTTTTGTGTTTTTAGATTAGGAAAAGAACAGGACATCTGTCATCTATGAATGTTTAATGTCCTGAATTAAAAGAGGTTTATACTTTAATTGGTAATTAAAATTTACTTAAATGAGAAATGTGACAAGAGCACATTTCCTCAGATCAGAGTGCATTACATTGATCTTGCTTCATTTGTCTTTTCACACGTATGTGCAACTTTCCCTCTAGTTCTTAACTTGTTCCAGTATCTAATGTCCTCATTATATTCACACATATAAAACTGTTTTAATGGTATATAATGATTCAAATAATTAAGACAATTTATCTAATCAGTCAAAAAATATCCTTTGTTTTTAAATTAGGGATAAGCAACTCCAGTCACTCAAACTGGTGTCTGTGTGTGCATTTATATATACATATACATATATTTATGATTTGTAAGGATTTCCTTTCTTTATCTGATCTAAATGGCTTGTTACAATTTTCATTAAATCATATACAAAATCATTAACAAAACTGAAATTAACTTTAAAGATCATCTAGTCCATTCCTCTTGTTTTCCAGAAGAGAAAACTGAAGTCAGTGAAATTAACTGACAGTTAAAGAACTGAAAACACTATGTATTCCAACTAGAATTTGAATCTAGGTCCTTGGCTTCTGTATTGTTAATGCATTTTTAACCCTAATGTATTTTTAGTGGAATGGCAAGATCTTTCCAATCCATTAACAGGCCTATATGACCTGCTTAAGTCACATGAAGCCTATGGTGGGAGGGGTTTGCTGAATGGGTGGAACAGGAAGGGGCAGAGCAGGAAGGGTGGAATAGGAAGAGGTGGGGCTGGAGCAGAACTGAGAGGAAGTTGGTTATTCAGAGCTGAGAAGCACAGAGGAAGCTGTCAGCTGGCTGTGAGTGAGAGAAGGGCATTTTGTTCCTTGTTGCTAGGATGGATTTGGTTTTCTGGTGTTGGGACTTGGCTTTCTGGTGTTTGAATAAATGTTCTGATTCTGTCTTCCTCCCGGAGAGTATTATATTTTGTGATTCAGAGCTGCACTGGCATAGTCATAGCCAAATATTTCATTGATGCTAGGACTCCAAAGCCAGTATCCATTCCATAGATGCAATAATAAAACACCATTTATGCAAAACGATCTGCGCAATGCATAACCCTATCCCTAATCGTGTTTGTGTCACGGATTCCTTTGGTATTCTGGAGAGACTTACAGGCCACTCCTACAAATTATATTTTAAGCTAAATAAAACAAAATCTAGATATCAAGTGGTTAATAAAATCAAAAAAGATACATTTTCTCTTATCAAAGTTCACTATCCTCCTGAAGTTGTTTGGGGTTCCAGGTTAAGAACCCCTACAGTAAAAAAACATCAGCAGAAATAACCTGCCTACTCTACTGACACTTTCATGAGAGCTGGAGATAAGAAGGGTCTCAGAGAGCATATTTTTCCATGAAGAATTTCTGGAACTACATGGAAAAGTATATGAAGGCACTGATGGATTGTGATTTGTACTGTAGGAGGGGATGCCTGCATCGTTAAATGTACCAATGCGTTTATGTATCCAGTGGTATATATAGAAACATGGAGGTGTGATTCCTAAAAATGATGGCAGCCTTTTTGCTACTTTTTAGCACTATTAGATGTGACATTATGAGATATGTCACTACTCTAGCCAAGAGAGAGAAAAAAAAAGGAAGAATTTATATTTCAACTGCATTAGTCTCTTTTGTGTACTCCCTCTGGCCCTACCAAGAAAGGCAATAAAAGAAGGTTTTAGAAGTTCAGTTTTCCTTTTTTAAAATTTTTATAGTGCTACCCTCAAAAAAATCAAATTTAAATACACAGTAGTGACATATTCTGCCTTAGATTACAATCACATTTCAAGTAACACAACGTGGCTCAGCCCCAAGGCCATAGTTAGGGAGGATCCTGTTGGCTGTAATGTTCAAAGGGGAAGCAGAAGGAAATTCATCCAGGGTGACACCCTTCAGATTGTAATAGTAAAATTAGAACACAGCGGCTCTTTCAATGTTTTTGAACATGCCCCTCATAATTATTATGTAGTCATGATTTCTTCTACAATATTCTGTTCTAATGATAATCTTATGATAGGAGTATTAGCCATTTCTGCACCCATCAAAGATGTCAGTGCAAAGTATTGCTTATTCCTAGATAATGTGTGCTGTCAATAAACTCAACACAACTCCAAATCATAGGCATAGTTTATTTCCTAAACAGCAAGATATACTTGACAACAAATCTATTAATTTTAAAATATTCACTTTTCAATCTATGTCTCTTTTACAAGCTTTATGCTGTGCTAGGATCAAATGAGATGACACATTTCAATAGTTCCAACTCATATTAGGATTATGACGTCTTTAAAAGGGGCAAGTCCCTGGGCAAAAACAGTGCCAAAGGTTTCTCAAAGGCATGTTATCTTCAATATGAGACATCAGGAAGGATGGTTGCAGTACTATTTCTTTTTCATGGACGGCCTCCCATTATATGCTATGCAGCACAGAAGCCACACAAGTATGTAAGTAATACACCACAGAAAAATGCAAATAGCTGGGATTACAGGGGGGAACATTCTACTGGTGACTAGCAGTCTCTCATAGCTCTGTTGGGATAATGCTCTTATGCCACAAGACACACAAATAATGAGTTGCAGAGTTCCCAATAATTCCAAACTATGACACATATAAGCTTAATATGATACAAAATGATATTTAATATATTCCATAGATATTCCTGGAAATACACATATATCAAAACGACAAATAGGTGAAATAATCATTACACTATCAATAGATTTTTAAACATAAGCTTATATGAACATTGATTTGTAATACTATACGTGAAATTTTTTATTATCTTTTGAAATAATTTAATAAGGTAAAGAAAAAGCACTATGTCTTGCAAAATAATGACATCCTTGACTCCTCTTCATCATCCAACCTTTATCCAATCAAATTTCTTATTCCCATAAATTATAATTCTGTAAACTATCTCATAGAGACCTGTTCCATTGCATTCCTGTAGCCACCATTTCTGTTTATGTTCACTTTACCTCTGAGCTGGGCTACTCTATCAGCTTCCTAAACTGACCTTCTGCCTCTCTCCCAATACATTCTGTATCCCGCCACCCAAGAAACTTACAAAAATATCTTTGATCATGTCACTCCTCTGCTAAAAAAAAACAAAAAACAAAAACAAAAATACCTTCAATACTTACTCCCTGCCTAGGAAATAAAATCCAGACTTCTGACAACTCCCTACACAATCTAAGCACAACCTGTCTCACCATGTTATAGTACCAGATAGTTCATATTACCTCCAATGATACTTCAACACTGAAGTTGACCAGTCAAGATGAAGGCCACTGAACATGCTTCCTGTCCTCGTGGGCCTTTATTCATATTGCTGCCCCATCCCAGAATGACCTTCCCAATCTCAATTTGCATCTACTAAAACCCAACTCATTCATCAATGGCCATCCTTAATGCTATGTGTTTAAAATATTCATATAGAATTGCTAAGATGCAATTTTTATATTGTAATTATGCAACCATGCAAATGACTGACTTTATATGATTATGTATGCATCTTATTTCTCCCATTATACTCCAACCTTCTAGAACATAGAGACCATATATAATTCACTTTTATCCCCCACAACATTTAAAACAGAATCTTGCTCCGAGCAGAGGGTTAAAAAGTATTTGTTATGATTGAATTTGTTGATTGAATAAAAATTAAAGAATAGGGGCATCCTTTAACCCACCTAATTTAAAGTAAATGAACCCTTACCTATAATCATTTACTAAAAGTCAACTGCCACAAATAGAAACGTAGGAACAGACTGCCTTTAAAAATATCTTTAAATGATCAAATAGAATAATGACATGTAGTTTCCATCCCTCACCATAACTGCTACAACATAAAAATTGGACTTTGATGAGTGAGAAGAGTATTCCAACCTTAGAAAGTACTAAGAGCTATGTATCAAATTATCTGCATATTGCTAGATAATCTTTGATGTATAGTAAGGCTATTATGTGCACACTTTTCCATTATAAGAATTAGTTATAATTTAATTCAGTGCATTGGGCTGTAAGTCTTTGTGAGGTTAACAAAAGATTCATTTTCTGATAATAAAGTCTACATAACTGAGACAGAAAAAAAGTTTCCATAGAAATAGCTCTTTTCTCTGGCAGAACTCTTGAACATTACTCTTTTGGTTATTTATTCTATTTATGACCTGGCTACAACCATTGACAGTCAGAACATTGTAATGAGAATTACTCTATGTGCTCGGCAGATCGTACAGGGCTCAAAATACAATTATTATGAACATTCAAAGGCAGAACTTTTATTGGGAATTCATTTAAACTCCACTAAAATATTTTTTTTTCTTTTTGGAATTATCTCCTTTCTGAATATTGAGTCAGCTATGCTTAATAGACTCACAAAGACCACAAGCATATATCAAAGGCCTTGCTCCTTGAGAGAGTCACTCAATAAGGAAATAAGGCAAAAGAAATGTGGTAAAAAAATTTCAATTAATTGTATTTCCTTTCTCCCCTCTTGATTACATAGGACAATGTATGTAAGTCTTGTCTCCAAGGAGAGTGAGGTTTTGGATTCCGCAGATTGCTTTCTTCCTAAGTACAAAGATCTACTTTGTAATGAGTCTCCCTTTAACATATAAGTCTTCCAAAGTAGTTATGATTTAACAGGGAAAATAGTCTAAATTTGATTCATAGGATTTCTTTTGGAAAACAGTTTACAAAATGGTCATGGGTTCTAGGGAGACTTTTATAGATGTTGAGTGTGCAAGCTTAAAAAAATCTCTATTTCCAAAGCCAGCTAACCCCTCTAAAAAGAAATGCTGTGTGCTTTTGTGGATTCCAGACAATGACAAATCAGATAGAATGTTTGGGAACTTAGATCCATGAGAATAGTCAGGCCACACCACTTTCAAAGTCTTTGATTTAATAATTTTGAGCAATATCTTAAGAGCAGACAGCTTAATTAATGACCCAATTTTATTTTTTAAGACGTATAGGTATCTCTGTGTATGAATGTTGGTTTTTTTTCCTTCGTTATCAAAAAGGATCATGATATGGGGAAGGTGATGTGATGAACTGCAAAAGAATTGGCTGCTGAAATCTCCAAGTATGGGGACAGGAGTTGGGGAGGAAAGACTGTAAGCTGATCACTGAACTCACTATAGAAAGAAAATGTCAGTAGATAGTATCTCTCAGAATCTTACTGATGATGAAAAAAATTAATTGAATGAGGGCGAGTTCGGTGGCACAATGGATAGAGCACTGACCCTGGAATCAAGAGACTCTGAGTTCAAATACGACCTCAGACGCTAGGTAGCTGTGTAACCCTGGGCAAGTCACTTAACTTTGAATGAATTTTAAAGGAGTAGAGGTAACTGAGGGACCAGATGGAGAAAGGAATATTCTGATTCTCCCACCTCAGCTAGGGAGTAGGAAAATATAAAAATACAATTAGACATGGAAAAAGTAGCCAGAGATACGGAGTGAACATTTTTACGTGTTTACTATGTTCCAGGTACTGCCCTAAGTGCTAGAGATACAATATAAAAGTTTTAAAGTTAAAAGTATCATTGGCTTCAAGTAGTTTATATATTAATAGGGAGATAACATCAATATGGTAAGGTTCACTACGGAAAGGAGTATTTATCATGTTAGTCATAGGGATGCTAAACTGATGGAAAGGATAGTCAAGTGACATGACCTTACTTGGAATAATTATGAAAGTATTGATTTAATTACTAAGCTAGAGCAAGAGATAAAATTGGAGGTGGGAAGTCATATATGCAGTGGCCACGGGGTGGTCAGAGTGGACAGCTGGGCAGAATGTGAACCATAGCCTGGTCTGATTGGTCCTGGGCCAGCTAGATATAGTAGGCTAGTTCAATTTGTAGGTATTACTACAAAGCAGGGCATATATATATATATATATATATATATATATATGTATATATATATAATATATACATATATGTATATATATGTATGTATTTTATGCCTAACATTTTCTATTTTTTTGAAACAGTTGAGGATATGTCTCAATATTCCATAAGTTACCTGAAAGTCTATAAAGTACTTAATAGTAACTTGATCATATTCTTTTATTTGAAAGTAGTTAATTTTATCTTTTCCTTCTTGTAGTCTCTGACTTTCAGGTATTGGTTCAAATCTTTATATACCCTTAGTCTCTGAATTACTTGAAAAATACAATTGACCAACTGGGAGAAAGAAAGATCATGAGGGCACCAATGACAAACATAAAGGGGCAGGAGAGAGAAGGGGAAGACAAAGGTGTCATGGAAAACTGTTACGTTAGGTCTTTTCATATCTTTCACAGCTGTACCACGGAAGGAGGCTGCAGCATTTCAAGGGGGATTCTTACTGGGATACCTAGGAGGTCTCTCAAGAGTCAAATGCAGTGCCAGCTGGCAGAGAAACTTTATTTATATTCCCAGCCAGCCCACCTGCTATCTGAAAATTTCACACAGTTTTACTGTAGACCAATCGATAGTGTGATTTGCTATCAGTGGGGAATAGGGGGACACCCTCTGACTCTTCCTATTTTTAAACAACTAAAGTTGTTTTGTATTTCCTAAACCGTATTGATCCATGAGGCTAATGATAGTTTTTACTAAAGCTCCTTTTTGTAAACTCCATCACAGAGGAAGCTTTGGAAAATGGCAATTAACAGCACTAAAAATGTTTGAAATCTTTTTTTGTGGCGCAACTCTACTGACCAGTCCTGCTACGTGCAAAATAAAGCAAGAGACAGAGATTTTCCCTTCTTACATTTGCAGAGATGGACTGATGCAGTGGCAATGAAGATGGCTTATCTTTCTGCCCCCAGGGTGCTACAACTCCCATACAAGTCATTTACCATCTTGTCCATTATGGGGATGAGTGGTAAAGGCTGAACTGGTACTGCCCCCACTTTTCCATTTCACTGGGAATTGAAAGGCCCATACAATGCCATCTGCTTCTCTACTTGAGGAAATGCCCATTAAAATGGTGGTGAGATGTTGGGTATTTAATTAGGGATGGACTATAAGTTTCTTCAGATTTCTGTAGTTTGACACCTTCTGGGTCACACAAACAATATCATTATAGAGAGGGAAAGTGCAAATTAAACACTAAAACAAAATTACTAATATTCAGTTGGACATGAGGGGAAGAGGATGCAATATTTTACATGATTTTAAACACAAACTAGTAAATAGTTCGTGTTTATGTAGATTGGATCAGAACTTTATACACTACATGTTTTGGAATTGTCTTACCTCCCAACAAGGAATTGATCCTAATTTTAAAAAAAGATTTCTATATATATGCATTTCTCAAAATCTTAGACTTAAGATTTTAAAATGGAATGTTAGAAATGCCCTCAACAAAAGATGCCTTACTTTTTATTCAATTGCAATTTGCCAATCTAGAAGGGTGTGTATTATTATACTAAAGACACACTATTACAATTATAGCTCAATGGGTCACTAATGTCTGCAGCAGACTTTCAGGTCTGCTGAATGTGTAGTTTCGCCAACTACTGGAAATACTGGTTTCCCCCCAGTTTTGGATCTTGACTGTTGCTGCTACTATGGTGGAAATAGAATCCACATTTCAATAAAAAGAGTACAGCTGGGAATTCACAGGCCAATAAAAGGGGCTTTAAAGGTGCAATAAACGAGTTCAAGATGTCTGCTGCATTTGTAGCATAAATGGTAGTTAAATATGTCTGTTATTAACTTTTTATGACCTAACCAAGTGATAAAGCCTAAAAATATTTAAATATCTTTTGACGTATGTCCATAAGATGAAAAAAAAAGATAAGTAGTGAATGGAGGGGAGGGTGAGAGTAGGAATCATTTATCTGTAGTATTTTTATTTTAAAAAATTTTTGATTTTTTTCTCATCTAAAGTATTTTGGGATTGATCTGAAGGGCAAGAAAATTTTTCTATCCTAATAACTGCAGCCTTATTCTAGGAGATTCTGCTCAAGGGGCAACACCGTAAAGTGTGCTATTGTTTACCTGACAATAAACCATTTATGTCGAATAATGGCTGACAATACAGCCAGGCTTGTTCATTAGGATCATACAAGTTGCTAGCTGTTGCTTAATAATACTCCAACCTATTTGGTATACTCATTGTTCAAGGCATAATTGCACAGATCTAATTGTTACATGTGGCTGGGAAATTAAAATGATGGTCCTTGGAGAGACAGTAGGGTCTATTTCAAAATGAATTTCATTATTAAAGAAAAACGAAAAAAATGTTTTCTTTTTATTGGTATTTAAAGGTTCTAAGGACTGGTTCTTCGAGATGTGAAAGAACAATGATGATGCTTAAAACAGGATGAAAATATGAAAGCATATGGAAAACAAAATGAGACCTATCAGAATCTTATGATACTACAAAATGGCAATTGTGTTGCTACTACCAAGTTTAAATCAGTTTGCCATGTACTAGAATAGTGTTGCGTCAAGACTATGATAGATAAAAATATAGGAAAACAAGCTCAATACAGAGAAAAAACAGCTAGTTCATTTGCATTATAGTTGTGACCCTGTTAAAGTATCATAGTATATAATGAAGTATGAATAAATTTGATGCTGATGCTATCAAATTTGACTTTAATGTATGGATGACTACACTATATACCTGTTCAAATAATGTTATTTTCTTAGTTAACATTTCTAACTGCATTCTGTTTTTTTAGTTCATAATACCATGCAAACTAAGGTTGGACATTTTTCTTGAATAAGGGCAGTTATCATTTTACAACGTTGCTTTGGGCAGAATGATAAAGTCCTCACTAGCCAAATAAACTACAAAAAGAAAATAAATCAAGCAAACCTTCCTGGCTTTTGGAGTCCCTGTAGGTTGGAAAATTATAAATAGTTTAGGATATTACATTTTTGATCATCAAAAATCTATTTTTGTAACCAATCTAAGACTTTTAGTATAATTAAAATATTCATCAGTGACTATATTTTATTCTAAATTAATGAAACAAACTGTCTTGAGGAGCAGATTTTTAATTCCTCTAAAATGTCTAAATTAACTTACACCCCTTACTTTAAAAAATAATTTTAGTGACTATCCAATATAAATTATTCAAGGATTCTTTTTTACTCTTGAAAACATTCCAAATCTACCTTTTTTTATTTGTCAGAATGATATTGTCCATGTAGAATAAAGAGACGGGGCATAAATATGACAATTTTTCCCAGAGCTTCCTGGTAATAAGCCTTATAAAATTAATTTCTGTTCTACAACCTTACATGTACAGCAGCTTTGGTTTCAGAAGTGTCTTAACCTCTACATTGTAAGTGACCAAGAAAATACTAATCCAACCAAAACTAAGGGACAAAATGCTTAGATAGTCACAACTCCCCTCCCATCCACAATGGGCTCTCCCTTTCTCTACCTTTACTAAGTGTGTAGTGGGAGTGGTGAAGGGGGAATGTACTTTTATTGTGAAGCAGACAAGCATGGATGCCCAGAGCCAAGGATAAAAACAATGTTTTATGACTTGTCAATATCAAGTGAGACAGACATGAACAATACAAATCAAAATGTGCTTGAGGAATTCCAACTTTGCCTCATCTTTTGGCTATGGGTGAAAAAATAGAAGATCCTTTAAATTAAATAGATAAAATAAGTCACTTTGACACATTTTTGTACATGTATTTTTCTAATATGTATTATGTCTTTCTGTGTACACGTCATATACCTAATTGTATTATAAATTGGTAAGGGTAGAGATGAAAATCATCCTATTTAATATTGGGAAGTATGGTAGCTAGAAACCTGACCTCAAAGTTAGAAAATCTGAATTCCAGTTTTTCCTCTGATCTGTCCTGGCTGTGCGACCCTGGAAAAAGTGCTTTAACCTCGTAGATCTCAAGACCAACAATGTCAAACTCAAAGAGCAATGGATCCCTCTGGTAGCATAGGGCCTTAGAAAACCACAAATTAAACATATGTGGTGGTGGTGGTGTTTGTCAAACACTTCCCAATTACATTTTATTATGGTTCAGGCCCCCTCCAGAGTTTTGCAGGACTCGTGTAGCCAATGAGCTTGAGTTGGACACGTCTGATACGGACAAATAAATGATTTTATATTGCAGAGGTGTATACCTATGTTAGTATAGGAAGTTTCTTCGACTACATATAACAATGAAATCATAGGTCTTGTCCTTAACCCTATCTTTCCAATCCATCAATAATAATGCCCATGACTTGATAATCTGCACTTGATAAACATCTACTGACTGAAGCCAAACTACTCAAATGGAAGTCAAATGATTTCTTAGTGAAAGTTTCTTTATTGTGACAAGCATTAACATTACTGAAATTTAATATTTTTTGAGTCTGATTTTCCAAGGAAGCCAAATCATATGGATGAATATAGGGAAATCTTCAAAAGTTCATGCAAGATGGGAAGTCATTGTGCCTATAAAACATAACTAGCCTAGCTCTGTTGATGACTGTATCCCAGGGTATGCACCTGGAGGAAAAGGTCAAGGTCTTCTCCAAATGCAGCATCCAGATGATTTTCTGCAAACACTAAATGTTTAGACAATACTTAGAAAATGCTTTCGATCTCCAATCCAAGCTTGTCCCTTACACATTTTCTAAATGCAATACTATTCACTGATCTGGGGAGTGGTTTCTACTGCTTCCATCACAGAATTGTGGATTATGCTTATTCACACACATTGCTTCTAGTCAATGATTTTTGGCTTAAATTCTCCCCGCAGCCATTATCCCCCCACGCCCTGCAAAGGCAGTGAGAAACTTCTGTCTCTGGGAAAGCCCAAAGTCACAACCAAGTATTTTATTGCTGAACCATGGTATAAGCAGATATTCTAAGGAAGAACATTTTCCAGAAAATTTAAATAATATAGAAATGAATGACTATTGGTTCAAGTTTCCAACTAAGTTCAGAGTAGCCCCTAGTACTGTTTTGGTCGGTGAGTTCAGTGGTTTGGAGGACAGTGACAATGAGGACACAGCGCCAATGGAATCATTATATAGGTGGCTCCTTAGCTGGCAAGGCAAGCTTCAAACTCCCAACCATAGCTGCTTCTGCAACTTGATATCATGAAGGGTACAAGAGTAGTATAAATGTATCAGTGTAAAACCAAAAATGGCATCAGAACCACACGTGTACTACCGATGGGTCGAAAATGCTATCTTCAATGATAATAAAGAACTTTTCCCCTCACCATAGGACAAATATCCAAAAGAAAAGGAAAAACTAAGTGATGATCCATAAGGTTGACTCATTAACATGGTATATATTTTCAGTGATAGAACTTAATAGAGATCTCTGTAAAATGATATTATGAAACTGATCTATAGTGATAGTTTAGTGGAAGAGGGGAACACAACAATGTGGTTCATCAGACTATTCATGACTAGAGAGTGTGTATGTGTGCATATATATAATACATACATGTACATATATACACATATAAAATGTAATACATATATAATATGTATAATAAATTACATATATAAAATATATAATACATATATGTACATATATACACATATAAAATAAAAATTTGTGAAAATAAAATCATAAACAAAATGCAAATTGTGTTAAATCTCAAGTGAATAATACAAATCAGAGATCTCATCACATTCTTGAGAAACTCATCTTTTGCAATGAAGTTGACAAAAAGCAGAAGATCCTTTAAACTGAACAGAGGAAACACATTGTCTTTGATATCTTTCTGCACGTACACCTTTTTAATTTGTATTATGTCTCTCTGCGTATATGTCATATATCCAACTGGATTGTAAATTGGCAAGGAAAGTGGCAGCCATTTAATCTACAGAGGAATAAAACTCTTAAAATAAAATAAAAATGTTAGCAATCATATTATACCCATTATTGAGATTAGTAATTAAATACCAAAGTGTATCCCTTCAGATTAGCCTCAGAAAGTGTTTCTGTTTCTTTCCTTGGCTCACGTTACCCTTCATTTGTTGATTATATTTCCTCATATCTATATACATATTAGCATGCAGAGTTAGCTATGTCAAATTATCTTTAAAAACACATAAAAATCAGTGAAGCATGTTGTTTTTCTCTTTATCCTACATGAAACATATTTAAATATTATTGAAACCGCATGAAGTACTTATTTATTAAATCCATGACTCTTTCCAAAACTAAGAAAAGTTAGTGAAAGTTGAACTAAGGATACACGAGGAGCTTTGCTGAGTTCCTTACCAGTCACCGTGGAAGGAGAATGAAAGAAAGAGAGGGAACAGGCTCCTCCCAAAGGCCTCAGTTTCTTTTAACCCAGTGAACTTACCTAGAAAAATATAGAAAGAAATTCTCTATATTAGCTCTCATATGTCACTTTCAGTTTTCCAAAGTGCTTACCTCAGTACGACTCTCTGAAACACAGCACCAGCAATATAATTCCACTTTATTTATGAAGCAGTTGAAGTTCTAAGAGATTTGATGACTTCCCAGAGTCACACAGCTAGAAGTGATAGGCAAATCAATCTTAAACCTAATCCAAGGGAATTAGTTATTGAAGAAGCAAAGGTCTCATCATTAGGTAATAATCCTTATAGTGTATTGGAGATTGCAAGGTAAGTACGGGAGTGAGGTTTTTCAGATTCATTGTGAGATAAGACATTTTACTAGGGGACCACATAGAGTGCCATTATCAGTATCAAGGGACCGTCATTGAGCACTTATTATGTGCTGAGAATTGTATATAGCAGATATTCAACTGAGTATATATCCCCGAAAAACCAAAAATAAAAAGAAAAGTTCCAAATACAACAAATATTCACAACGGCATCTTCTGTAGTTGCCAAAAAATTGAAAATGAAAGAAGTGCCCATCAATCAATAGATTGAGGAACAAATGATGGTATATGAATACCATAGGATATTATCATATTGTAAAAAATAAAAAATGTGAAGATTTCAGATTTCAACGTAGGAAAATCAGTTTCAAATCATAAGAAACAAAGAAAGCAGGAGGAAAACAATAAAGAGAATGATAGATTCTAGATAACATAGGATCAATTTTAGAGAATAAAGGATGAAACTTATTTCCCTTCTCTTTACTAGAAGTGAGGGCTAACGCATAGGAGATGGTACATGTATTATCAAATGGTAGGTTTGTTTTTTTTCTTTGTTACTGTTTTATTTGGAATTGCAAGGGAAGGCTCTATGGAGTATTTCAGGTATAACTCTGGTACTTTTTCTTTAATGTTTTAGAAAAGTGGAGAAAAATAAGACTCTCATGTAGTTGATCCATGGATTTTTCTCAAATATTTTTCACACTCTCTTGCTTCATTCCAAAAATAATGAATAGTTAAAAACTATTTCACAAAGAATTTTCTTGGCTAAAAAGGCTATTATTTGCTATGTTGGAGTTATTTTGATAAATTTTATATGAATATTTAAATTTTAAAATTGGTTTCAAAATATAAAGCTACATGGATTTTCATTTCTGTTTTTTTTTCCTTTTCTGTTGTCATCACCATATTTCAGGTCCTCATTACCTTTTGAGCAGACTATTGCAATCACTTCTCTTTCCCCTGACACCAGTCTCTTCCTCTTCAATTCATTCTACATATGCTACCAGATTAACTTTTAAAAATACAGTTTTGGATCATGTCAGTCCTTTGATCATATGCTCCTCATGGCCTCCCATTCACTAAGAAATAAAATCATACCTCTTCATTCCAGGATTTAAAGAATTTTTAAAAAAATGTTAAGTTAATGAACATACTAGACACCCTATACTCCCGCCAACCTATGCCCATGCTTTCCCAACTCTATGCTTTTGTTCATGACATCCCTTATGCCTAAAGTAGCTTTTTCTACCAATCACTGACTATTGAAATCTGATCCATCCTTCCAGACCCAGATCAAATACCAAATACCAAAGCTTCATGAAGCTTTTCTTGACTCTCAGACATGTAAAGAATTTCTCCCACACTGTTTTGGCAGGGTGTTCTGTGACCCTTCTTTGATGCTGAGCACCTTCTGCCTTGAATTATAACTATGAATATTTATCCAAAGTTAAGTGATACATTCAACTGTATTCTTTTGGTCTAATACTGTTATTTCATTGGCATAGAGAAATCCTTGTTGAAAACTACTTCCCATATGCAAATGTGAAATTCTTCTGTGTAATTTACTTTTAGAAAGTTACCTAGGGCACTAAGAGGACAATCATTTGCCCAAGTTCATGCAGCTGGACTGACACTTGTACCCAGAGAATTATGACCCCAAGACTGGCTCTCTATCTGTGATATGATACTCCTTCTCTCCATTCAATGTGCATTAATGAAACTAAATTTCTACTGTATGTCTACTACTGTTGATGCAAAAGTCTACTTTCAAGAGAAGGCAAACTGGGTTGAGATCCCTGGAAGCTTCAAGGAGATGTTTCGCTACAAAGACGATATCTTGCATACACATTATGCATGTATATAGTGTTTTATAGGTTTATGAGATCTAGTTCATCTTCACAACAACCATGAAAAGTAGATAAAGTGGAATGGCCTATTTTATATCTGAAGAAAACAAAACAAAGTATTTTGCCCATGGTCACTTAATGAATTATCAGTGAATCTAGTATTAGAACTCAATGCATTTTTCATTATATCATAGTATTCCCTCTATTAATACACTTAGTTTTTAGCTATTAAAAATCATTTACATCTTTCCAGTATGCCCTCTTTTAAGATGATAGATATAAAAAAGACTTCTCCTTTATTAGAGACTTTCAAACAAATGCCACAATACATCTAGGTACAGATATTTTGTTAGATATATTGTAGAAGGCATTATTGGATAGGTAGATGACTTTGGACATCCTTCCAATTCAGTGATTTTGTTGTTACCTATTAGACATTAAGTCACTTGCGAAGAGGAACAATTCAACTCATCTTCATGTCACCTATCAACCTATACAGAGAATTTCTTCATTAAATGAAAAAAATAAAGGATAGAAAGAAGAGAAAGAAAAAAGGAGGAAGGAAAGAAAGGAGGAAGGGTCTTAATATAAAACTAAAAACCAAAATATTATTAAATATGAAATAAATTAAAGATAAAAATATGTTATTACCTCAGATTAATCAAATCAGACAAACATATCACTCTTCTTTTCAATAAAAAATTGTTAATGATATCACTTATCAAGACTAAGTAGAAGTTAGTTTACTCCAATGAGATTTATGACTCAAACATGCTCATATTCTGATGCTGATATACTAAAATAAAAATAAATATGCAACAAAACCATTTAAAATTATTATATAGAAAAGGAAAGTGAATATATAAGAAAAGGTGGCCTTCAAATAGTCACTGAAAGGTAGTACCACAAATCATGGAGTTCAAAATCTCTGTCAAAAACCTCATTGACAAATAGAAGAAGACAAGAATCAGAGTCCAAACAACTGGCTAGTTGATTTGACTCTGTAATCAAGCTGACTTGAGCTACATAGAAAGAATCAAATCTTACATTTTTCTACTTAATAATAAGTGGTGGTGCATGTATATTATACTCAGAGGTAAGGTCAGAACACAGTAAAACACGCCAGATTATTGATTGTGGCTTTTTATTATTATTGGTTTGTTTTGGTTGTGTCATATATACATATGTGGCAGTCATTTTGGCCAGACAGATGGAGGATGACAGCTTTCCCTCCTTCATTTAACATTTGTTCTTGTTCAAATTCATCTTTCTATCTCCTAACTGCACATTTTCCCTTGCTTTTCTTTATGTTTGGTCTTTTCTTTCCCCCATACCCACCTGTTGAATTCCCTAAGCTCCATTCATTCTAACTAAAATCCCCATTTCTATAAGAAATCTTTTCTGATTCCTCTTATCATTTTTTTGCTATGGTTTTTATTAAATGTCTGTTGTTTTGGAATAGCATATCCCTGATATTTCTGGTGAAATTGGATACATCATTAGTGTCTGATGAACTAAGCTTCTGAGTGGGTGCTGACCTACAGAGTGGGGTAGCTTTGGAGGGGCCATGTGTGAGAGGCTGCCTCAAATGTTAGGTGAAAGTAATAAAATGCCGGTGTCATTCATCTTATTTAAACATAGAATTTCAGAGCTGCAAGAGTTTCCAGATGTACTGGTATCATAATAAAAAGGTTAGTAAATGGGATTTCTATTCCATGTATTTATTTTAAAAATAGGAATAAAGCAGGAATATTATTCTTTATTATTCCTCCCCTGTCATTTTCCTGAACTTTTAAAGACTTCTGAGAAGAGGAATATTACATGTTCCCAGGACCATCAGTTATAAATGCTATCAAAAATTCAACCCTCCACTATCACTTTGTATGTGGGAGAAAGGGAATGTTGAAAAAAAGGAGAGACTCCCTCATAGTTCAACTGAAAATAAAATGAACCTCTGAAGTGACCACCCATATTCATATTATGGATAACTTGTCCCAATAATTTTCCTCTTAATTTAATATGATTTTTGCTTTAGTAATTATGTTAAATTAGAATATGAGTATTAATTTCAAAAAATTTTACCTTCAAATATTTTCTAAAATAATAATTATATATATATATATATATATATATATATATATATATATATATATATATATATAAAAGCAAAAGCAACTCCCCTTTTTTTGCAATTAAGTTAAACCATCAGTTTCTTTACTTGGAGTTACCTAGGAAATCATACTAAGCGAGATAGTATCCAGTAGGATGGGGAAGAGCTAAAAGTCCATGTCACAGAAATGGTAGCAAAGAACAGAGAAGATTCTGGGAGTGAATAATCTTCATGTACTCAAAGAACAACCACTTAGACATTTTCTATGTTTTGGGCAGTACGTTAAGTATACTAAGAAAGGTAAAATATATGAATATGACCTCAATGACATATTAATGGGGCAGATAACATGAAAACAGCCATGTCTATGCAAGATAACTAAGTTGGAAGGAATGACGTTCAATTTGGCTGGAAAGGGCAAAACCAGGAAAATACAAAGACACAACTTTAAGTGTGACATTTAAGTTTCCAGAAAATGAAACTTAACCATAGATGAGATGAGTTACTTTAGAAAAAGTAGGTTCCCCATCATTGGAGGTCTTCCAGTAGAGATAAGATGACCACTTGCTCTGTATATTATTAAGAACATTCTTTTGGTAGTATGGGTTATAACTGAAGGGGGTATAGGACTCTTCAATTCTTCAATTCTGTGAGTCTCTGAATATACCCTTTTCCTAGTTCATTTCAAAATATATCATCATTATCAAAGGAAGCTGATTTTCACAATGCTACAAACCAAACAGAAATTATAAATTTTAATCAAGTGGCTCTAAGAAAAGAGTAGTTGAGAAGTGACACTTTTCTAACTCTTTCTTTTCTGCTAATAGAAAAACTTCAGATATGCATGGCACTTCAAATTGGTCAACTTCCACTACTGTTCTCATCTGGCATCTTTATAATTCTAAAACCTCAAATTATGGTAAAATATAGTCCTGATACTACCCATATCTTAGACTTGCTTGCATAGTGACCATACGCAGGCATCCTCAACAGTACACATTACTGAGGAATTCTTTTGTGTAGGAAATCTTGTTATGTCCTATTAAACAGAAAAAGATAAATGTGAATTTTTAATAATAATGTAGAGAAAAACACTAGAATTTTAAATCATGTAGAAGACTTTGATTATTCCTCTCACAATTTTATCAACCCACAGTATCACCGGTTTTTCTTCTTCTTAAGCTGGCTCTTTAATATTTCAGTTTGTCATGGTGACTTAACCAGAATTTTCTGGATAGTCACCTCAAACTCAAGATGAGGAAGAGTTGGTTGCAAATACAAGTTGACCAAACTCAAAAATATGCTTTCTGTGTTTTCTATCCAATGTCCTAAGCAATGGATTTTATTGTAAACAAACAAATCCCAGGTTTTCCTACCTTTATCTTGTTGCTCAAATCATTTTATGAACTGCTAGGTACCCAGAATGATTTCCACTTCATCTTTGATGGTTATTAGACCCAACCTTTAAGACTTATAGAAGCTGTTCCCTAAATTAAGCTTTCACTTGTCACCCTAACTAAAAGATCTTTCTCATCTTAAGTAGTTCGATGTTTGTTCTTTTAAGGTTTTATCATATTTATTTCACATTATAAGTAGTTACACAGTAACTGAAACATCATTGGGTATATCCTTCTCATCCTCCCAGAATTATGATAAGCTCCTCATGAAAAGGGACTGTATATTATTTATTGCCGTGCCTCTGTCAGTCAAATCACAATGTGTTTCGCATCATAGGCATTCCACAAATATCTGTTTGAATCTCCTTAAATGTACTTGTTTCGTATACGAGACTTGAAAAAAGTTTTAACATTTTCCTGTTGTTCATACATTCTAAAGAGTTTAACCTAATTTTCATCTGTGATCAAACCCACTATCCTTTAAATAATCCTTTATCATAATCATAAAATTCAATTAACTTTCAGCTGTTAATCTACTGGGTATCATAAACTTTCCTTCTCTTCACACTGAAATTGGTTACAGTACAGTGATAACGAGAACAGTCACGAATTCCATACTCCTGTGGATCTCTACTTAGGTGTTCTTCTAACACTTGATTATAGCACTGAGGTGACTCTGGGCTCTCGAAGTCTACGCCAGTGGAGTGTAATAGTGAGCAGGCCCTACCAAGTCAGAAATACTTTGTCCATTGGACTAATAATGGGTCAGTATGAGGCTCTGTCACCAGAGGACCCGCCAGGGTATACAGAGACTCACCATTTAAAAAGTGGTTAATGAGGTAATAATTTTTCATTTTGTCTGCAGCAACTAATTTAGACTATGATATAGACAAACTGAATCTGCACGAGTGGAAGGTCAATCAGAAATCCTTGAGTAAGGGGAACTAGGTAGCTGTGCTTTATTGGGATACTCTGCATCCCTTACCCTGTCCAAAATAGCACAGTGAATGGGGACAACTTATAGATTTACAGAATATGTTATCATTGCTACATCCACCTCAAGGTCTAGATCCTACTGATGGTGGTTTAGAAAGTCAGTCATATTGTCACATTAAGGATGGAATTGACTTTATAAATGAGTAACACTCAAACCATTCGACATCTTCCCTTATCTTAACTTTTCTTTTAATCTACACATTGGAGCGCTTGTACACCAAGTGACCAAGGTTTAGCTGACTTTCTCTGTTCACTATATTGATAAGACCTCAAGAAAAAGGTTGGCAAATGGGATGGATCTCATCCTTCACCTTCTCAGATTGTATCTCTGAGAGACATAAACTCTGTGAAGGTCTTTTATCTTTGTTCTTCAGGTCTCAGTATAATGCCTGGTACATAATATGCACTTCATAAAGACTTCTTAACTGACTATATGACCACTGCTCATAGAAAAATAAAATTAACAGTGGAATTTTATTAGAGTAGATTTTTGTTGCTAAAATATAAGGAAATTTAGGGTTAGAATTTGAACAATGTGGAAGCAATACTAGTCTGATCTAAACACCTTTGAAAATGCTATCTTTTAATCATGACTGTGAGAAACCACAAGGGACATTACTTTAGATTCTACTGTAAAGGAAAAGAGCATTTTGAAATTTAGCCCATATTTTCTGCCAGTTATCAAGAAAAGCCCTTTTAATAAGCATTTTATAAGGACAATTAAATAGAGTGATGTTTACATATGCCTTTTAATGAACAAATTTCTAAGCTTGGCCTAGATGTCAGTGTGCTACAACAAAGTACTCTTCTAAAATTCTTTCATTTTGTTGCTATTAAAAATAACCATAAATGATCAGTGATAAGATAATAAAACTTTTTTTAAACATAAAAGTTGTTCATAAAAAATTCCTTGACATAACAGCTAAAAGGACAGCAATGCAGCAGATTTAGACATATTAAAGAATGAAAAGAAAATGGGGTCAACATAAGCTATGACGGGAGATCAGTTTGATTAAAAGTCCTTTTTCCAACTAATGGAATTATCTATTTGCTTTCCAGAGACTATCACATGCATTTAGAAGCAGGCACATCTGCTCTTATACACAAAATGTGAAAGGAAATTAATTTGTCTTAAACAATGTGCTGTAAAGCATGTTTATAGTAAACTCATATAACAATGAAGCTCCATTTCAACTGAAATGAAATCAGTGCTAAATTATTTCTCTGCTACTCAATATTGCAGACGTGTGTGTGTGTGTGTGTGTGTGTGTGTGTGTGTGTGTGTAAGTATGCACACACACTTACAGATAGTGTTGGATTGGGGTAAGAAGGGAGACAGTCATAAAAGAATTTCAAAGCAACTTGAAAGAATGCACTCAAACCAGAAATTTATTTGCACTGTTTATTTTAAAGAAAAGGTTTAGAATTCTGATGACTAGAATTTAAAAAAATAATTTGGAAATAAAAGCACTTATTAAGCAAGTTAGTATAAAAATATTTGTAAGCCACATAGTCTCAAGTATGCAAAGGGAATCCATTATTGGACAATTCTGTATAGGGAAAGGAAGAGATTATAAGATGTACTGCCTCACAAAAGAACAAAAACATGGAGGGAGGAAATGGTAGAGGGGCCAAAAAGTGAAATTGAAATATTTACGTTTGTACTGAAAACTAGACAGAAACAGCATTTAAGACAAAGTTGTAAAGAGTTACTGGACCTCACCAAACATACAAAGAAAGAATATAGCCTGGAGACGATACAATTTAAACGACATCAAAGATACAATATTCAATCTAGCTAAACGATGAGACACTAAAAGAATGGAAAAGATAATGTATTATAATATTAGCTAAAAATAGGTAACTGGTAATTGAGATATTGACCCAAACATTTACTTTTTCATCTCTAAAATCTTTATATGAATGTTCTAAGGATCTCTATAGTATATCCTTGATGACAATATGAAAGTTGAAAAGGCAGTCTTTCACAAATGATTTTCCAGTGCAGATCATAGTTTCTTGTCACAAACTGACTGAAAAGTACATAGAATTCAAAATCCCAGGGCAGCATTCTTATTGTTACTGATTATTTTCAAAGTATAGCCTCTTTTTAAACAAAATGCCTCCCTTTAACAGGTTAAAATCAAATATTGCTGGAAAAATAAAAATTTGTTTGGCAATACTTTTTAAAATATCAAATAAAGCTATATATACATATATATAGAGAGATAATATATGTATACATATTCATTCTGTCAACATGTATGTCCACCATAATTTTGTAGGATCCTGTGTACAAGAAGGATTCCTTAGAGATTCCAAATTCCTCTAGGTGCTTCTGATAACATCATCATGATTGCATTAAACTCCGGAATAATAAAGTCCTTCTCAATGCAAATATGATCCTAGCAACTAACACAGGAAAAGTCAAAAGAATGAAGAATTCATATTGTCCAGATAAAAAGTATTATTTTTATAGGAAGCCTATGTCCTCACCTGATTCACTCCAAAATGTTAAAAGATGTGGAGGCATGATTCTTTTATCATCTTTTCTCAAAATATATGGATGAAAAACAAAAATCTAATGGGATGAGAAAGCATTCATGTTTTATGATCTGCACTAGCTGAAGAAGTGTTCATATCACTGAGTTGGTAGAGTCAATGATGAATTGGAATAGACAATCAACTATGGTATACAGAAAAGGAACAATAGACTTTGGAGCGTCTGGACAATTAGTATTGTTTTAATGGATTCATCAACTTCAACAGCAAGGTAGAATCCTGTGTTCTTTCCTAGGTGTAACAAAAAAAATCAATGAAATCAAACACACCTTTAAGAATCTATTATAGATAGGATCAACAAATATTCATTAATTGCCTACTATACATCAAGAACTGTGTCAAGCTTTGGGGATACAAAAGAAAGGCAAAAACATTTCCTGCCCTGAGAGAGTTCACAATCTAACGGAAGAGACAACATGCAAACAGCTGTGTATAGAAAGATATATATAGGACAAATTTAAGACAATCATAGAATAAAGGCACTATCATTCATGCAAATTTTAATTTTTTGTTGTTCAATGCATATTTCTAGATGCCATCCATGAAAATGGTGAGGGCATGGCCTAAGGCCACAACTGTTTCCATGACTAGGTGGTTGGTTGGATTGTAAGTTTGTTAGAAGTTAGGACAGGGCTTGGTCATCTGGGCAAAAGTCACTCAGCTTTTCTGCCCTCCAGGTAGACCAGCAATAGGATGAACAGCCAGCTCCTCAGACATGCTATCACATCACAACTGGTGATGATACTTGTTTGACCTCCCAAGTGAACTTGTGAATGAGCAGCTCCATAACTCTGACATTCAAGTCTAGCTACTCAATGTGGTGTTGGCTGCAGTAGACAATCTTCATATATCTGTGAGCAGGTCTGATCCCCCTAATGGGCACCATGTCTGCTATCAACAGCTTTATTGTGATTAACTTCCTTGCTCCATTTACTTGAACCACACAGATTCAAGACTCAAGGTCTGCCAAGACAGAAATACAACTGACAATGAGGTACTGAGGACCATAGTAGAAACTAACTCGAGTAATGAGAACTTTTCCAACCCATTAGGAAATCCCATCACTGCTTCCATCTCTTTGTGCACAGGCTTCAGCTCTGGTAGCTTCTCTAGCAGTTTGAGTTTACTCTATACCTGAGATGATCTAGCATTCTAGCAAAATCGGTCAGTGAACACCTGGATGTGCTGTCGGTACTGCTGCTGCGCCTTATACTCCAATCTGATTACACCTCTGCTGGTCCTGTAGGCTCCTGACAAAAGTTGCAGTGTCTCCTCAGTAGCTATCCAGCCATTGCTATGCAAGTAAATGATGTCTGTGGTCACTCCACTCAAAAAGTTTTAGTCGTAGGAAAAAACCAAGATTGCAAAGGCCAAGTCTGCAAGTTCTCCAGCCACAAAATAGCACCTGTGGACAGCCTTAAAATGAGGATCTTAGCATGTTGAGTTAGAAGGGCATAGATAGCATGGGACTGATACTTTGCAATAGAAAAAGCCCAAATTTGATAACAATGCCCATTTGGGGCAATTTTATAACATTTATTGCCCTAAGAAGAACACTGATTAGGTAGGAAATAACAATCAATTAATGATTTTTCTTGTAATCATAATTAAAATGAATCATTTTCATTAAATGGCAAAGTAGATTTTCTTTCCTGTTACATTTGATATTTTTTTTTGAAAAAATCAAAAAGCTCATAAAGCACAGAAAACTATGAATAAAAAAATTTTGATCAACCTTCCATATATATATTTTTTGGTTAAAATCTAGTATTTTCCATTGTCTGAAACTTGTTAGAAATCATGCTTTATTGGAAGAACTCTTGATACCATAATACTTTTGTGATAAAAAATCATAATCTTGTCTATGGAAATAAAATTGATGTCACAAATACTAGAAATGTCCAGGTTGGATGATCTGCACTTCTAGCTACAATTCAATTTTCTGTATATAAAAATATTCTAAAAGTTGACAGCTATGATGAACTGTTTTTCAAAACATTAATCATAACTGTTGCTTTAAATGTTTGTTTTTATTGTTCTTTATCTCTATATACAAATGTGTTATATAAATATTTCATCAGCACAAATCAAATTTAGATTACAATCACATCAGGGGAAAGTTAACTTTGAAATGTTTATTTACCAGCATTGTAAGTCTGCTGTCATAAGGAAAGCATCCGTCATATGATATTTCACTAATATTCTACAACAATATATATATCTTTGTTATTATTGTTTGGTATTTATCCTTTTCTTCCTCTACAGCACTTTTTATAAGAAGTTATTTCATAAGTATTTCTTATATATGGTAAACACAAGGCATAATCATAGTCATCTAGGATTTATTAAGCACTTAGGATGTGGGAGGGACTGTACTAAACACAGGGGTATACAAAGAAATTCAAAAATCATTTCCTGCTCTCAAGATCTTACAGTTTAAAAAGGGAGAAAACATGCAAATAATTAGGTACAAAGCAAATAGAGGATTAATTCAGATGGCGTCAAAAGGAGGGCACTGAGATTAAGGAGAACCAAGAAGGTTTTCTCCCAGAAGGAAGGTCTTTAGCTGTGATTAGAAAGAAGTCAAGGAAAATAGGGCTTAGATAGATGGAGAGGGAATATATTCCAGGCATGGGGGACAGCTAGGAAAAAAGCTCAGTTAGAGATGAAGTATCCTGGGAAAGAAATAGTCAAGAGACCAAGATCACTTGATCAGAGTATATGAAGGGGAGAAAGGTAGGAAGGGGACAGTTTAGGAACTGCTTTAAAAACCAAGCAGAGGATTTAAAATCAGTTCTTTGAGGTGATACGGAGAATCAAATCACTGGGGATTTACTGATCAAAGGGACTGATATGTTCAGAATTACACTTTAGAAAGATCACTTTGACAGTTGAATCGAAGATTAGATTGGAAAGAGACTTGAGAGAGGGAGACCAACCAACTGACTGGTAATATTAATCTCAGGTGTGAGGTTATGAAGGTACCAGGGTGGTATAAGTGTCACAGTAGAGAAGGGGGCATCTAGAAGAGATGCTATAATAAATAGAAATGACAGGACTTCACAATAGATTAGATGGTGGTAAGGGAGAGAGAGTGAAGAGCTAGAGATGATGCCTGGATTAATGGAAGGATGGTGGTACACTATAATATCACATAGATAAAAAGGGAAACAAAATGATAGATTACATAAGAATGACCTAGATATTTTCTGGAGGTAGAAGCCAAATCATTTCCTGAATATATGTGGTCTACTTGCTAATTAATCTATTCAGAAACAAAGTTGAGAGACTTACTCTTTAGGAATTTAATAATAACTTCCATATTGCTGCACTATAAACAGTGGATATGGAGGAAGATGGAAAGTCATATGAACTAGTGTAAAGTAAGGAGAACCAGAATATATATATATAAAATCACAATATAATGTAAAAAGAAAATTAACATTGAAAGCTGTGTATTTATTATGACCAAATATGGCCTCAAATAACATATAGAATAGATATTATAATGCACCTACTTCCCTTCTTTATAGAGCTGTGGGACCAGAATGTGAAATATCAACTGACATTTGATACCTTGGTAAGTTTTGCTGATATGTTGCTTTTAAACTTTCTTTTTTGTTTGTTTCAGTGGATGACTATGGAGTAAGGGAAAGAAGAGGGCTAAATGAATAAAGAAAAGAGATACGAAAACTATCAACAAAAATAAAGTAAAATGATGAGGATGAAAATGAAGACAACTTCCAGAGAAGATCATCCAAGGACACAGTAAAGGAAGGCGGGAGTTGAGGGTGGAAAGACTTTGAAACTGTCAAGGTCCTTAAAAGCCATCTAATCCAACATAGTCATGTCAGAGATGAGGAAATTCAGACATCAAAGAGGCTAAATTATTTGTCCAGGTCATGGGGAGTGGGAAACAGATTAAGGGTTTTAATCATATCCTCTGATTCAAAATCTAGAATTCTTTCTTGAAAAATATTTACCACCATATAGTGCAGAAAACGCATTTGAATCAGAACCTGTAGGTTGAAATCTTGCTGATGATACTGCCTCAGTTACTTCTAGATTCAAAATCTAGAATTCTTTCTTGAAAAATATTTACCACCATATAGTACAGAAAACACATTTGAATCAGAGCCTGTAGGTTGAAATCTTGCTGATGATACCGCCTCAGTTACTTCATTGATGAAATCAGGGAGTAGGACAGGACAGTTCCTACAATTCATTCTTGATCTAAAGCCAAAATTCCATGATATCAATCTTAACCATACTCTACAGAACTAAGAAAAGTGGATAGTAGATGAAATTTAAAATGTCTTACAAGTTTAACAACTACATATCATTCCAGATATTTTCCTGCACATTATAAAATATGCAGAATTCTATAAATGCCTAATATCTGAATGAGAAAACCACTAGTTTTCACTATAAGCAGAAGTAATAAGAAATAAATGAAATAACTTTCTGAAGTCCTGTGATTAGGGAATATAGATATAGTAAACTCCCTATTATGTACAATGGCCAGGGGATATAATGTCATGATTGAGCTACTACTACTCATGGACTACCAATTTTCAATGAATTAGAATATAATGAAATGCATTTAACATGGAAACAGGATCTTGAGGTACCTTGTGGTTATATCATTATGGATGTCAATTATTCTTGTATTATAAATGTGACAGTTAATAGAGATTTCCAGTTGATAAAATGCTGGACAGATCAGTTTTTATTATATTCACATTTCCAAATTCCCAGTGGAGTTAATGAGAACTGCCAAAATAGAAAAGAAAGAAACCTATGAGAACTATCACACCAAAAACTCAAATAATCATTTCTGTCATATAAAAACATGTGTGTTGCCCATTTTAAGCACCTATTGATTTGAGTTATAATTTGGGAATTTAAGTAACATGGAAAAATGAATTCTTTATAAGGAGAAAGAAATTATGAAAATCAGGGATTTTTTTCAGTTTCAGAAAAGTCAGTGTACTAAACACTTTGTAATATATACATATAAAATGTTAAATAAATTTATCCATATATGTAATATATCTACATATATATTTATATGTATATTTGATATTTCTTAGGAAATTTAAGAGTAAACAAACTTAATATATATGACATCACTACACTATGAAATTTCCTACAAGGAGAATGCTTTGTTAAAGATTCTTCCAAAGGAGATCCCACCAGTAACCTAAAGACCACAACTCTAATGTATGTATAGTTTTCATCTATTACAATTGCACAACACTTAAAAATCTGTAAATTGAATTTCATTTTTCCTTTGGCTATTTGCCCATTTTTTTCTTAAATTGATTTATTAATGTCCGGTACTGCTCTGCAGTTTTATCCTTTTAGCAATAATAGATGCAATATATCACAAAAAACACATTTTTAAGAGTACATCATTAGAGTGATGTAGCACTGGTAATAAACCCCTTCACACTTGGATGAACTTAAATCAGTTTCTCTTTATTGATTTTTGGTCATAACATAATTTTAAAGTTCAACTCAGTTAATAAAAAAGGATTTTCTCTAGTGTTACGTGCAACACACTTGTGTTGTACGTTTCCACATCATTTGTGGAAAACACTCTTATGGCCCTATCATCGATGGGTCTGTGCCAGATACCTCAATGTGAATATAATTTTATCATGATTATTCCGATACATATGATCTTTTAATCCTCCTTTATTGGCCTTTATTCATAATGTATGTAAAGTCTTTTACAAAATATACAGCAGAGTACGTCAGTCAACAAGCATTTAGTCAGTGTCTACAATATGCTAGACAGTGTGTTAAGACTGGAAATACAAAGAAAGACAGATAACAGCCGCCTCTATCAAAGAGCTCATAGATTACCAGTGGAGTTGTTGTTAGTGTTATTTATTATTATTTTTGCTGTTATGAATTTCTATTAACTTTTAACTAATACTTATTTTCCTATATGCCTCCCATTTATCTAGGCCTAAGTGCCAATTATATCTCAATTCAATATTGAGCCAACTTATAAATAATATTATCATTTCATTTAAGGAAATTGTTATATTTTTTCTCCTTCCAACCAGGCTATTTATAACTTTACTGAATTTCCACATTTAGTAAGGACAGCATTTTTCTTGGTTTTGCTGAAAATAGAAGACCTTGTTTTAATATGTTCTCCAGTATAATACTCATTATTCCATAAGGGATTATGAATCACGTCCTTGGTGTAGGATGATTGTTGATCTTATTAATTCATTCTTAGAGCTGTTCTCAATCAGTCAGTGTACCATTAATTAACCTGTTTTCAGCCTTATGAACTGCATACTTTATGAAGGGCAAATCATGTCAGGATCATTTAAATTCCCATCTAGGATCAAGTTAACAGGCCTTGTAGACAACAGGGAGGCAATAGATAGAACAGATGTCTAATCTTCAAGAAGCCTTTTGATTCTAATCCTATACAAGTGATATTTAGAGCATGGTGGCTACTAAATTAATGTAGGATCGAAAATTTAGGGTTTAAGGTCCCTGGAGATTTTACAGATGAGGAAAGAAAAGTCAAGAAATGCAGACTAGCTTTATCAAGGTCACACCAGTAGTAAACAGCACAGAATTAAAAAGTAGGCCTTCATTCTCGTTAATGTTCTTTCTAATATAATACAATGAATGCTTGTATAGGATCATTTCTTCCATTTCCAGAGCCCTTTAAAATGTTTTTGTTGATGACTTAAATAGCAGAACAGAAAACAAACCAAGTATAGTAGACTCTGGAACAAGGAGTGAAGACAGGGCATGACGTCTGCAATGGCAACATCAAATCCTCCCCACTCACCATATCCTTGTCCCAAGGGTCTCCATAGAGACTTGGGCTGTTTAGAATGTCCCCATTGGTTTCTGTGAATCATTTAATTAATCACACCCGATAGGTCAGGAACTCGAATAAGCACTACGGACACAAAGAATGAATTGATCCCTCCTTTCAAGGAGTATACATTCTAACTGGGGGAAGGAGGGAACAACTACAGTCTTACATTAGGACTGACTCAGTAACCCTAAAAGTTGTGAATCAATCTTCTTACACATTTCTATGTTGTCATTTTATTGGCATTTTGTAAATTGAAATATTTAACACCTTCTAAACTTGAAGTTAGAGATTTCAAGTCATGAAATATTAATGCTAGAAAAATAAGTGGTTAATTATGTTGGAAATTATACGGCCTAAGACATTTCTGTTCCATTTTTTCTCAAGATTCAACTACACTCACATTGGGATGCAGAATTTCATACTTGTCACATGATATAAAGAGTACCAATAAATTGGAAATAAAATTTTCTAATATTTTCAAAGAAAACAGGGTATAGAAAGCTTTTTAAAACAGACAACTAATAGGGCAAACATTCTGTGACATAACAGTAATTATTTATCCATTTAATAGAGGGGGTTGAATATGAGTGTGCTTGAATATGAGTGGATCAGATTATTCAGATGGGGTCTTCAAAAATTTATTATACAAGTAGACACAAGTGCCCGGATATTGAGAGATGAAACTGATGAGAATATCAGATCTGATTGCTCAATAAAACATTTAATGTATTTTAAATGATATGACATCTATATATTTACTTTTATCTAAGGACAAGATAAAAATGTATAGGGAATTAACCCTTGGTTGATAAATGTGTAAAGCAAACAGTTCATTTTAGTAAAAGCTAAATGGGGACAAGAAATTCCACTTACCTTGTCATCTAGCTATTTAATATTTTTTTAATTAAAAAAACCCTAGTAAGCCTGTCATTAAACTGTGTTCTAGCCCCTACAGAGAAAATCAAGGGCAGAAGTAGGCTATGTTCTCATCTGATGCAAGTCTATGACAGAATTATCAAGACTCACTTAATAATGTGTGAACCTGTAGGAAATCAACCAGCTAATTGCCTTCAACAGTGTAAGTCATTAATCCACATACTGCAATTCTATTTTGGTTACAAAAAGAATTCCTCACTGGTAAAAGACAGTAATGTTCACTGTTCATTGGCTGGCTCTCACAATTAAAAAAAAAAAAGTCTGTGGTAGCCCAACTCAAGCATATACCTTTTCTCTGTTATCTCAGTAGTCCTGCCTCAAGGAAACAAAAAAGTCAATAGGAATCTACAAAATTATTATCAGAGTAGTATGTAGATCAGAGAGGTGGGATAGCATAATGGCTATAGCACTAGACTTTATGCCAGAGGCCTATATTAATTTCTGGCAGTCCTACTTAACTTTCCATATTTATTGTCCGTTGTTCTCCACACAGACTATGGTCCAACAAAATTATCTTTGTTTATCTTTACACAGTGCATGATGCTCAAGTTGTTACCAACAAGCCTATTCAGGAGCCATCCTAGATCCTCCAAGTATAATCTCCTGTCACCTTCGTCACAAAGAACCCACCTGGTAGAAGGAGTACTTTCTCTATAAAGTCATTCCTGATCCTCTCCCCCCTGTTGCTAGTACTTTCCAATAACAATTACATTGCAGCTACTTTGTATTTTGTCTAGACTGTAAGACATCTGAAGGCAGGCACTATTTCACTTTGTTCTTGTGATCCCCAAGTCCTAGCACAACACCTTATAGATAGTAAGTACTTAATAAATGCTTGCAGGTTCACTGTGTGCCCTTGAGAGAGATATTAAATTTCTTTAATCCTTAATTTCCTCTACAAATGCAGTTTAAACTATTTACATCATCAGGCTATCCTTAAAGCATTTTGTAAGTTTAACAGCATTTATTTCAGAATATCAAAAAGCAGTGATATGTATAATTTTTAATACAGGGTGTACTGGAAGCTGCTTGTACAGGCTCACAAGTTAAATGCTAATTTTCAGTGTTAGCGTTTCCACCTCAGAAATCAGGAAACTGTACAAACAAGGATTCATTTATTATTTTGGTGATTTCCAGACTTTAGAAAATGATGGAAAAGATGTTGACAATGAAGATTAAATTTTAAAAAGTATGCCATATGTATTTTTTTAGAGAGCCAGTTGTTAAACATTTACCATAATACCCCTGCCTCTATCCTAAACTTACTTGGGGGAAAATACAGTTCCTAGATTTCTCTGGGACCAATCAAATTTAAGAAAGTTCTTTTCTGACATTTGGACCACACAAATGTAATCATTTAAAACAAGAAATAAAATAGCTAAAATATTTTTCCTCTTTATTTCAACTTAAAATTATGTCTTCTATTTCTAATTCCATTATTTTCTCTGTGAGTGGCAGAATTTTAACTTGTTGAAGGAAAGATGGGGTGAAATATCATTTGGTTGACCCAACATGTGTGAATGAGAATTAGAAGTAATAAACCATTATCCTTCTCTGGATAGATATAGAAACACACCAGAGAGAATCCTTAACTAGGGGGAAAGGGAGGGAGGAAAGATTTGAAGAGACCAAGAGAGGGGAAAGGGAGCAAGAGAAGAAAAGGGAAAAAGAGACAAACAGGAGGAGCATTTGACCACACATAGTTGTCTGTAAAACTGTAATAACATCTACCAAAAAATAGACATTCATAAATTTAGACTGAATACATTAAATGTCACCTAACCCAATTCTTTCATTTTACCAATGACCAAACTAAGGCCCAGAGAGGTAATTATGACCAAAATCACACGATTAGTAAGTAACAGAGCCATCATTCTAACAAGTTCCATGTATTGCATATCCAATATTTTTTTCTCACTGTACCATTTTGTTTCCAACAAGGGTGACCTTAAAGGAAGATCTTTCCTTGATTTAAATGTTTAATGCCTTAATAAAGCAAAACTGTTTGTGTTTTGTAACTGATGCATTATTGAACCAATACTTATAAAAGCTGAATTTTAAAAGTAAAAGAAATCAATGTTATATTAGAGAAAACTATAATTGTAAAAAATAAATCACCCCTAATCAATTGTTCCTGATAATAAACAATAACTACAAATTCCTTAATATATTATTCATCCTGAAGACCACTTTTTTTCCTGCCTTCATCATTTCATATAGAGAATTTAAGAGTGTTGTGTTCTAATTATGTACAGTGGATAAAGCACTAGGTTTGGAGTCAGGAAGACCAGGGTTCAAATCTGGCCTCATATGCTTATTAGCTGAATAATCCTGAACAAGTCACTTAACCCTGTTTGCCTCAGTTTCCTCATCTGTGAAATGAGCTGGAGAGGAAAACAGCAAGTTATTCCAGTACCTTTGCCAAGAAAATCCCAAATGAAGTCAGTCAAAGAGTTGGACATGACAGAAAAGGCCAAACAAAAAATTATAGTTATGACAGATGAAAGTAATTAAATAATTTGGACAGGTCGTATTTAAAGTCATTTGTAAGGAACTTACCACAGTGCCTAGCATACAGCAAACACTATATAAACACTAGCTACTACTGTTAATATTAATATTATAACCTTTCAAGCCCCTCTAGAAATCAGAGAACTAAAAGCAGGCCTTGACTCATACCCTTAAGGCCTGAGCAGTCATAATTGAAATGATATGCCTCCTCAAGCGTGGTCTACCTTGTGGGCAGCCAAGTCAATGCTATAAACGCACTTAGAAACAAAAATCAAGGACTACATAAAACTACCTGCTTTGTCAATGAAAGCCACCTTTCGCTATAAAGTGACAGCTTTATAACTTCAAAAATGGGCTTTCATTTTGATAGAATATTTAATGTAGAAATGAAAAATGTTTCCCTTTTTTGCCATTGAGCTAAAAAACAACAAAATGGATTTTTTTTTTATCAGAATTGCCAAAGGGGAAGGAGTTTATGAAAGAACAAGGAAAGCTATTTCAACTATTGCATCACCTTAAGGATCAAGGAAATAGTTTTTAATTTTGGATAATAAATCACTTTTATAACACTGCAAATATCTACAAACTTGCTTATAAAAAATAAAGTTAGTCATTAAAGAATAAAGACCTCAGGCAGTGAAGATAGCATGTGACAATTTCTTATTTTATGGACATTTTGAATCAATATGGCATGTATTTACAAACATTCATATAGATATATGTATGTGTATGTACATATGTATATGTATGTATGTATGTGTGTGTATGTGTATATATATATATACATATATATATATATGTATATATATATATATACACCCTAATTTGGACATTAAAAGTCAAAGAAAATCATCAATAATATGATTCTGCTATACTGAGATGAAGAATAATGAAACAAAAAGAAAAAACCAAAACAAATAAAACATAAACTCTGCTTAAATAATAGAATAAGTGATGTTTTTAATCACTACTTATAAATACGCAAGTTCTCCTTTATTACTTGAAGGTTCCATCATTAATATCGGTAGAAGAAAGATATAGATGTATATGTATTTTTTCTTTTAACATAAGGAATTTATGTTATTAAACCACATGCAGTAACTGTAAGGATAATATATTTTAAAAATAATCAGAATCAGAATGCCAAGAAAAAACATTTAATGATCACAGATTGCCAACAATGGATTATTTTTAACTGTTCTTGAACTATGTTTTCTTTTTACATTTTTAAATACAACAGAAGATTATTTGCAATATAAAAACCATTCTTAGTTATGTATAAAAGAGGCAGCAGGCTGCATTTGACACTCCAGTCACATGAATCTGTTGCCTCTAAAATAGGAGGTTTAATTTGAAATACATGAATAGATTTCAGAGGATTTGTGAACTTGAATGGGAAAAAATATATCTTAATTTCAATATAATTGATTTCCTTTATAGCCGTATGTATTATATTTTGTACATTTAAAAATCATTCTCAAGCCTAGTCTTCATCAGATTACCAAAAAGATCCATGATACAAAAAAAGTAATGAACTTAGCTAAATTACTTCACAAAAATGATTTTGTGACTCTTTTTAATTAAGTCCTATTCAACAAGGGTTCATTGAACTCCTGCTTGACTCAAGGCACTGATGGGATGGGCTGAACATACAGAGACAAACTCAATAATAGTTTCTGCCTTTGAGGAGTTGATGTTCTCCAGAATATTAAAAAATTCTCCATCCCTTTACATCACAGCTCTAAATTTATGGTCTAATCTCTTAAAACAATCTAAACCTTTCTTATAAATGGAATCACCCAAACACCATCTGATTTACATTACTTTAACTCTGAATTCTTATACTATTATAGACTCCTTTACTAATGTGAAATGTACCCAATTTCTTTCGTTTGAGCACGGTAAGTCTTGGCAAGCTTATTGACCTCAGTAAAACAAACTTTCATGAATGAAATTGGCTGATAAACTCCTGTTTTTGTACAGAGTATATCCAGATGTATTTATGGTTTTTATAAAGTATTCCCATCTAAACATCTAAAAATTAATTCTATTGTGAAATCATGAAAAATATATCAATAACTTACTATAAACACTATATGCAGATAAGTGTGTGTAATATAAAGTTAATGTATCAGTCTCTGACCTCAAGGAATTTATATTCCAAAAAAGGGGCACAAACACATCACTAGAATACAGGATTATTCATGACAGGTACATAAAAATTGTTCAAAATCCTTCCAAGAAGGAATATTAATTACTCTTTGGAATTAGGCAAAACTTTATAGGAGAGATGGCACAGATAGATATTCAGGGGTAGAAAGGGAGGAAAGATGAGGGCAGACAGGAATTAGGAGACAGTATTTAGAAGTATAGAGAACATCATGAGCCAAGAGACAGATGCAAGATACAAAAATACCACAAGTCATGTCCAAGAGATGGCAAGCAATCCAGTGGCTCTAAGATAAGAATGAATGCACATATATAATAATATTATATTGCTTCCCTTCACAAAAGGGGGGGGAAGGGTGGAAGAGAATTGGAAAGACATCTTTTTAAATGAATGTTAAAAAATTTAAATGTAAGTGGGAAATATTTAATGAAATTATATATGATGCACTTATATATGTATATATACATACACACACACACACACACACACAAATAAAGGTGCATAGAGGGAAGTAACATTTGATAAGACTGGCAAGGCTGGATAACAGGATTGTAAAGGCCTTCAATATAAGGTTAAGAAGTCTTTAATTAAGGTAACAGGAAGCTAACAGAAAGATTTTGAAAATAAGAGTGAAGTAGAAAAAATTGATACTAATGTTAATATTTAAATCAACAGTAGATTGCTGCTAATACTCTGATTTTCTTAAGGAATGAAATACTTGAGCTATTTTAAAAAATCACTGCAAGTTCAGAATCCATTTTTCTCTTTTTCAACTTTTTTTCTGCTTTGTGAGAAACTCTGTAATATAAATGCTTGCATTAAATACACAGAGATATATAAGGCAAGTCAGTGTACTTCAACTTCATCCTTATAATCCTGTGGTTCTCAAGTATAGAAATTTTCACTTGGATCATGAGTTTGACAAACGGGAAATAACTTGAGCACAATGAACAGAGGTATGCTATATTTCTTTCCGGGGGGAAAAGATGGTAATAAAGCCAAGGTTGCAGGTATAAATAAAAATGAA
Organism: Potorous gilbertii; assembly: GCA_028658325.1. NCBI lineage: Eukaryota > Metazoa > Chordata > Mammalia > Diprotodontia > Potoroidae > Potorous > Potorous gilbertii. Next base: position 486,535,506 of record CM053771.1, read on the forward strand.
ACACAATTATCTTCTATTGCCAGCTCAGCAGAAATGGGCAAGAAGGGGGACCAGTGCATGTCTGTTACAGAGGGGAAAAAGGAGGAAGGAAAAAAATTGGGATATTAAATCTTGCTGTCCTGCTAAGGCTCTGGCAAACGGCTCTAAGGGGACAATTAAACCCCATTGCTGAATGGAAGGAGAAGCAGGAACCGTGACAGGCTAGCGGCACTTTAAAGAGGTATAATGAAAGGTGTCAGTGATTGATGGCTCATCTAAGCATGGCTTCAAACAAGATGCAAAGCCATTAAACAATGCCTTTCTCTAATGGTGAAGGGAGAAGACACAAAATTGGGGGGAAATAAATGGGGTGATGGGAGATTTGGGGGTGCTTTTCTTTTAACATCTACAATAAAGTTTACATTCAAACTAAAATTTGAACATGTGGACTTCTGTTATTTTGATCTTTGTAAAGTTAAATAATCTGTGATTTCATTTGTATTGGTACTCCCTGAAATAAAGTGGATTATCTGGTACATTTGCATATGTAAATATATGAGTGTATGTGCCTGTGTTATGTGCAAAGATATAAGTATTATATATATATGCTTATTAATACACAAATATATATGACATATCTTCAGTTACCTACTCATCTAGACAGATGTACCTTATTTTGAATGTACATATAAATCACTACCATACCAAATAGTTTCTATATTTGGGAAAATATAATTTTTATATTTCTAATTTCAACAACAACAACAAATGTATCCTTTACAAAGGTAACCAATAAGAAATTATTCTATCATCATAAATAAATATTTATGCATATATTGTCCTCCATATTAGAATATCAGTATCTCTCCGTTAGGGACTAGATTTGTTTTTATTTTTTTTTCCAGTGGTTAGCATACTGCCTGCCACCTGGAAAATAATAAATTCTTGTTGATTGATACAATATAATATTATTTTGTAATATATATATATAATATGATATAATATAATTCAAATATAATTCAAATACAACTCAGACTTGGAAAAGGTAACTTCCTTTATTCCAAAAATGCAGATGAAATTCAAATACTCTGACTAAAATCCAAGAAGCTTCTTTCTATCAACACTCAATTTGACCTGTTGAAACACAGATTGCATTGTCAGTCAAGTGCATATGAGAATCAGGTCAGTATGGAATACAAACAAAAACATTTAAAATATTTGGTGGCATCATGTTCAGAAGTCCTATGATGCATTATTGCTTAGAAATAAAATGGAAAGTTCAAAAGTCCACATTAAAAAAAGTATGAACACATTGGTTTGGTATTCATTCTTCATTAAATGGAGATTATTTTCAAAACAATGATTTAGTTTTCTGCATCAAGCAATTATTGAACTTTCATGGACCCTATTCTTTCTTAAAAATTTTTTTGACCAATCCCTATTCTTAAAGTTTTCCCCTCTACAGGCAACTTTTGTTGTATAGTTGACACACTCAATCAGCAAGTATTTATTAAGCACTTACCATATATACCAGGCACTATGCTACACACTGGGGATAAAATTAAAATAGTCCTTATTTTCAAGGAAAGAGATAACAGATGCATATACAACATGTCCCAAAAGCCTTAATGCAGTTTTAAACTATTAAAACTTTAGTAAAAAAAGTTCTGCTAAGAATGAGATAAAGAAATAAATACAGACGTATCTTTATTTATATACACATATACATACACAAATCAAAATAAATACAAAGTAATTTGGGAGCAACATATTACCCAGAAGTTGTGATCCTGTGTAGTGCTTAGTACCTGTTATGTATTTGTCATAGTTTAATCTGTACAATCAATGCATAATTATGCATTCAACTAATTACATATTTATGCATTTCACATCTGCCTGCTAGAATGTAAGATCAGTGAAGACAAGGAGTATGTCTTAAGTAATTTCATATGTCTCTGAGAACCTACTACAATACTTTGCATAGTATAAGCATTGAATAAATGCTGGTGAATGAATAGAAGGATGGTTGAAGGACATTGAAGAAAATTGCTTTAACTGTAGGTACAATAATAACAAAGTCTTTCTTGGTATCTTTTAGGAACATATAATTAGCCTTCCAAAAATATTATTAATAATAGATCAACTGAACAAGCTTTTATGATTACTAATGAAAAATATTTTAAGATAAAGTGAATACAGCTACCTCATTTCAAACTGCTATATACTACATTTTATTTTAACTTTAATATTTCTCAATTTAAAAAAAAAACAAGCAATCTTTGGTTGAACCTGTTTCAATTATTTTATTACCTGACAGCTAAAATTATATGCTCCTCTGTTACGGCATGTGATTTTGGGATCCTCTGCAATGTGCCAAATTAAGTCACACTTTTATTTTATTCTATTGATGAGGTCCCTGCCTTTCTCCTGGCAAAGAGAAAGGAAAGATTGTAGTAGGAAAGAAAAAATGATCAATGAAAATTAATATGCTGATGATCTGTCTGTAATTTTTTTAAGAGATGGCAAAGTGCAACATAACTTCTAGGAACTCTCTCTAAGATCCTCCACTATTGAATGAAGGATGAATGTCCTTCATGCCTCTTAGACCTCATTTTTAGTTCTCTAAGAATATTTGAGGAAAAAGGAAACCATATACCATATGGAAGTGTGCAACTATATTTTAAGCTATATAATTTCCTCATGGTAGCAAGAAGTCAACAGAAAACTTTGAATGATAAGAAGCATTTTCTGTTCTCAAAGCAATGTAAGAAAGTGACCCTCTAACTGTCCATCATGGGAATAATTATGACCCCTTGAAAAGCAAGTTTAGCCCTTGACATCTACTCTTTGTATTTCAGCATTTCCCACAGTCAAATTAATCCTGATTCAATATTTGATTGAAGAAAGGGAAGAGGTTGATACCTGACTCCCTCTTCTGCCTCTACCAAGGACTTCTACAAAAAGATCCCATGGGGAACATATGACCAAATCCAAGCACTCTCTCCCTCAGATTATACAAAAGCAAGAATATACAATATAAAAGACAATTTGATACAGTGAGAAGTTCCTTATCACAGTATATCACTTTAAAATGTTTAATTATTTTATTAAACATCATTTTTATTTCTATTAGGCCCTACTTGATAGACCTTTCTTTGTGTAAAGAAGTATAGTTAAGAAGAAAAAAAAGAGAAAAAAACAGACATATTTGATCATTCCTGACAGCATACCCCTCATCCAATACCTGGGGAACACAGCTTCCTTGCCAAAAGGAGAAAAACTGTGTTTCATTATCTGTCTGCTGAAGTCAAGACTGATCAGTGTACTGATCCATATCCTGAGATATAAACCCAGAGGGCGATATATACATACATGCATATACAAATATTGTCATTTCTTTTCCTTTACTATTGCCGCATTGCTGTCGTGGTTTTGATTACTTTGTTTTCTTTCAAGTTATACAGTCTTCCCAAATGTCTCACCTTGTTTGTTATGGCACAAAAATATTACACTACAGTCATATAATCTCAATTTACTTAGCCAGTTAACAATTGGTGGGGACTCACTTTTTAAAAGTTTTTCTGTGAGTACCACAGAAAGTGTTACAATAAGTATATTGGCATATGTGAGAACTTTCAAGGACTTTCCCTGTCAATGAATTCCTTGGGGTATATGCCCAGTAGGGGTATCTGAGTCAAGAGTTATGAATAATTTCATCACTTTTCTAAAATAGTTCCAAGTGGTTTTCCTAAAATGATCATCTAGTTCACAGCTACACCCACACTGTACTAGTGAGCCAGTCTTTCAATAACCCTCTTAACATTTCATCACCTTTGCCAATCACACCTTACTTTCCTCTTCTTCTTTGTATTCATCATCACCAATTAACATTTACTGAGCTCCCCATGGCTTCACATCATTGTATGAGATATGAATAAAGCAGTTCTTTAAAAAGTTAAGTAACTAACAACTTTGAGCTATGCTATGCTACAGTAACTACCTCCCTAACCTTAGCTAGAAAAGAAAATCCCTATTCATCAACCAGGAACTTTTTCTGCTAAAGTCTGTAGACAGGGGGAGGAGTATAAAAAGGCCTCAATGGATTACGGTACAGTATAAAAAATATCTTGTGGGAATTTCTTCTGACTGAAAATCAATGCATCCTAGCATAACATAAATAATAATGAGATTTATAGTGAGGAGACAGTATACTTTGGCATTGTGCTGTCAAAAAGAGAGATTTGGTGGCTTTCTGCCAATCAACGTACTCTTAAAGGGCATGTCACACTATTCAAATCATATTACATTAGAGAAAAGCTTACATAAAAGGAAACCAGATATCTATAACTTGTTTCCATTTCTTTTTTTAAAAGAAATATTCATTATTTGCATTTCCATTGCCTCTATCATAATTAATTTGATGACTCCTTTGATGGGCTATCATATATAACATCCCTAAATCCCTATGGGAATCTGAAGTAATAAGTTTTGGGTAAGTCATAAAATATAAATAAAATACCAACAATGTAGGGATTCATCCAAAAATTTGTATTGTACAAATATGAAAGGATGACAGAGAAATTGTACACCTTTCTAAGAAGTTTCAAAAATTAAAAGTATACTCTAAATTATTATGTAGCAAGACACTACTCAGGACACTCCATCTTCAACACACAAACTTATTACATAACTATTTAGTTATATCCATATTAGGGTTCAGCATCAGCAAAAACCAAATAGCTCAAAATTAAAATATATATACCTAATAGTCCTGAGAACATCACATTCTTAATATTGTCATGCATCACATTTTTAAATATTTCTTGTAGATTAATATTTATGATGCACTATAGAATTAAATGGGAAGAAAAAATTGAAAGTACTACTCTCATCCTCAAGAAGCTTGCATTTGGGGGGGGCAGAGCCAAGACGGTGGAGCAGAAGGACAGACCTGCTCCACCTGTCCCCCTAGCTCATAAAATATGAGGTAAAAATTACTCTAAACAAATTCTAGAGCAGCAAAAGCCACAAAACAAAAGAGTAAAAGAAATTTTCAGCTCAAGACAGCCTGGAAGGCCAAGAGGAAAGGTCTATTGCACTGGGCTCAGAGTGGAGCACAGTGCAGCCTTGGTCACGTTGCATGGCAGGAACAGAACTGAAGCAGGCTACAGGTAGTGCAATCACAGGTAGCAGCTGTGGTCCCCAGATTTCTCAACTCACAAATGCCAAAGACAGCTTCAAAAGTCAATGAGAAGATGGCAGAGTCTGGTCCTAGCTCTAGACCCAAGGAAGTGGAAGTCACTGCAAGCACAGCAACCATTTTTGGAGTTCTCAGCCTAAGGACTCTATAGGAATTGAGCAGCTGACCTGGATCTCAGCCCAGAGTTATGGCCCTGGATTAAGGAAGAGCACTAGTGTAGTGGAACTGCTGGAGGCTTAGGAGAGGGAATTCTACTCACAGATCCTGGGCAAAAAAGTTTTTGGTTGCTTCCAGACAAGAATGCAGGCCAGGAGAGGAGTAAACTCCTCTCCCTTGATTGTGCCACCTTGGAGTAACTAAGAGCTTACAGGTCCCTAAAGTATACCCTCCACTAGACAAAGGACTAAAAAGTCAAATAACAGCTGGGAAAATGCCCCCAAAAGGGGGGGGAAAGACTCTAGAAGCTTACATTCTTGGTGAACAGGAATTTTCTTCCATCCTTTAGGGTGGAGGAAGAACAAAACATATCATCAGAGGAAGAAATAAAAGTCAATGTTTCTGCATCCAAAACCTCCAAAAAGAATAAGCAATGCTCTCAGGCCAGGGAAAAGCTCAAAAAGGATTTTGAAAATCAAGTAAGAGAGGTGGAGGAAAAACTGGGAAGAGAAATGGAAGTGATGCAAGAAAATAATGAAAAATGAATCAATAGCTTGCTAAAGGAGATCCAAAAAAGTGCTGAAGAAAATAACACCTTTATAAATAGACTAACCAAAATGGCAAAAGAGGTCCAAAAAGCCAATGAGAAGAAGAATGCTTTAAAAAGCAGAATTAGCCAAATGGAAAAGGAGGTTCAAAAGCTCACTGAAGAAAATAGTTCTTTAAAAATTAGAATGGAGAAGATGGAAACTCCATGAGAAACCAAGAAATTACAACCAAGAAAGCTTCGTTATGAGAAACCAAGAAATTAACAAAACAAAACCAAAAGAATGAAAAAATAGAAGACAATGTGAAATATCTCACTGAAAAACAACTGACCTGGAAAAAAATTCAGGAGAGACAATTTAAAATTATGGGACTACCTGAAAGTCATGATCAAAAAAAGAGCCTAGACATCATCTTTAATGAAATTTTGGAGGAAAACTGCCCTGATATTTTAGAACCAGAGGGTAAAATAAATATAGAAAGAATCCACTAATCACTTCCTGAAAGAGATACAAAAAGAAAAACTCCTAGGAATATTGTAGCCAAATTCCAGTTTCCAGGACAAGGAAAAAATATTGCAAGTAGCCAGAAAGAAACAATTTCAGTATTGTGGAAATACAATTAGGATAACACAAGATCTAGTAGCTTCTACATTAAGGGATCATAGGACTTGGAATATGATATTCTGGAAGTCAAAGGAACTAGGATTAAAACCAAGAATCACCTACCCAGAAAAACTGAGTATAATACCTCAGGGCAAAAAATGGTCATTCAATGAAATAGAGGACTTTTGAGCATTCTTGATGAAAAGACCAGAGCTGAATAGAAATTTGACTTTCAAACACAAGAATCAAGAGTAGCATGAAAAAGTAAACATGAAAAAAAAATCATAAGCGACTTACTAAAGTTGAACTTTTGCATTCCTACATGGAAAGTTAATATTTGTAACTCTTGAAATTTTCTCAGTATTTGGTTAGTTAGAGGGATTTTATATATATATATACAGAGAGAGAGAGAGAGAGGGAATAAAGTGAGCTGAATAGGAAGGGATGATATCTTAAAAATACATTTAAGAGGTGAGAGAGGAATATTTTGGGAGAAGAAATAGAGAAATAGAATGGGGCAAATTATCTCTCATAAAAGAGGCAAGAAAAAGCTTTTTCAGTGGAGGAGTAAAAGGGGGAGGTAAGAGGGAAAAAGCGGCACTTACTCTCATCACATTTGGCTTAAGGAGGAAATAACATGCACACTGAATTTGTTATGAAATGCTATCTTACACTACAGGAAAATAGGGGACAAGGGGATAAGTGGGATGTGGGGGGAATGTTAGAAGGAAGCACAAATGGGAGAAGGGAGTAATTAGAAGTAAACGTTTTTGGGGAGGGAAAAGATCAAAAGAGAAAATAAAATAAATGGCGGGGCAGAATAGGATGGAGGAAAATACAATTATGAAAGTCCGTTGCATAACTACACATGTATAGCCTATATTGGATTTCTTGCCTTTTCAGTGAGAATGGGGAGGGAGGGAGGAAGGGAGAGAAGTTGGAATTCAAAGTTTTAGGATGAGTTAAGAATTGTTTTTGCATGCAATTGAGAAATAAGAAATACAGGTAATGGGGTATAGAAATCTATATATTTCTATATATAGAGAGAAGATGAGGATAAGGGAAGGGAGGGGTATGAGAGAAGGGAGGGCAGATTGGAAGAAGGGGTAATCAGAATGCATGGTGTCTTGGTGTGGGGGAGGGGAGAGATAGGGAGAAAATTTTAAACTCAAAATCTTGTGGAAATGAATGTTGAAAACTAAAAATAAATATTCCTTTTTAAAAAGAGCCAACTCCCTTCCCCCCCAAAAAAGCTTACATTTTGCCTAGATTAATATTGTGAATGCCAAAGAAACTTTAAGATATAAGTAAAGATACTGAAAGTACAGGGTATTTTCATCAATGTGAGATTAGGTATGAGCTAAGTGTCACACATCATGTGAGGCTACATTTATGAAACCCCAAACTTCTAGATGTACATAAACAAACTATTCAGTACTCCAATTATTTCACCTATATGTAGCAATGCCAACTTATCGACTTCTTTAAAACATTTGGATCTAGCTTCAACATAATAAATATTAGACTATCCCTGCATTATTTTGAGGCATAATTTCTTTTCATCACAATCATGCTTGTTTTATGTATGGATGCAGATAATCTAGATCTAAAGTATTCTGACCAGTGGCAAATGTTTGCTCTTAGAGGAAGAAATTAGAGCTATACTGTAACATCGAATAAGTGGTTTGATCCACAAGCATATTTTAAATTACATTTTATGAATGCATGATTATTAACATATTATAAAATACTCATGACCAAGACTCATAACCAGTGGGTTGGATCTTCTAAGCAATTTTTATTGTCAAATCAATCTCTGAAGACCATCTAATAAGACATAGATTAGACTGAAACTTGCTTTTGAAAAGAAATCACTTATGCAGATAGAATTAAATATCCTTAAAATTGCACAAAATTTATGTAAACAGAAAATTTCTAGTGCTCTTTATGGCATTGTGTGTGTGCGTGCGCACGTGTGTGTGTCTGTGTGTGTGTGTGTATGGTGGATAGACAAAAGAAAGATGGAGGGAGGAAAATAAAAAAGAGGGAAGTGGGAGGGAGGGAAATATCATAAAGATAGAAGACAGGATCTATGGAAGGAATGTGATATACATGTTGATATATTGCTGGACAGCTCCAGTATTGAGTTAAAGTCATCTATGTGGAATAGGAGTGGATGGGATTAGTATGCAATGAAAGAACTCTGTCTTAGAGAGAATTCATGCCACAACAATCACTTTGCCTATTATTTACTGAATCATTTCACAGCCTATTCTTTCTGAGTCCATGATGACAACCTTGATTACTACATGAGTTCCTTTCCTTTTTACTAATTGATCTTTTAGTCTTACTTGCAATGCCATCTTTCTTTGTCTCTACTACCATGGCTTCAACCATCCTCTATTTTCCAAAAGATTTTTTTTCCATCTTCCTCACTAATTACCAACAATCACTGGAAAGGAGTTATCTCATGCCTTGTCTTTAAGGTAGAAATTGAATAGGCCTTTACAGATCATTTGTTTCATATCCATATTATAAGACACACAAACTAAGAATAAACTTATAATTCAACAATTAACTGACAAAGATAATAGTTATTTTAAGGCCTAATATTCTCTTCTCCAAGAATTTTTTTATTAGTCTTCCAATTGGTAATGTAATTTTTGAATTGCTCAAAGTCTAATATAGAACTCAAAATATTAAAGGTAGTTAATTTGAGAGGTAGTTGTTTTTTCTTTGTTTGCTTAATTGAATGATAGAATCAGAATCCCAAAATGTTCTAAATCATTTATTATGCTCCTATAATGTGTCAGGAAATGTGCTAATCACAAAGGATACAAAGACAGGCAAAGAGAGCCCTGATTTCAAGCATCTCACAGTTTCATAAGAAATAATTCATTTGGACCCCTACTCTATTTCACTCAATATCAGTCAGCTATAATTCGATAGGAATGGTGATTATAAGTTCTGTATATTAGGCCCAGGAAGCACACTTTGTGAGGCGCAGATTGTGAGTGTTCTTGCTTAATCACAGGAAGTTAACTGCAACCTTGTTTTTCCTTCTAATGGTGACCAAACCCAGCAAGCAAGAGGTGACTCAATTCTATGGAAAGTTCCCCAACTTATTTTCATACCTCTGGACCATTCTCTCTTATCCAACATGAGAAGATGACCTTCTTATTACCACTTAGTCAGTGGAGATGCACTTCATGCTTTGCCCAATCACAGCCCTCTTAACCACCCTCCTTCACCTTTTCCCCCATCACTGCTATACTATTTCTATCTGAAGCATCATTTTTGGCCCTCAAAGCAAGATATATGAACCAATGTGATTCTATACTTTGTATAGCATCTTCAGAATGTTCAGGCATCAAATTGGGTACCAAACCTTAGAAAATAGGCCCTGGAAGAAGGGGACATCTCAGACTATCAGGAAAATCAGACGTCTACTTCATTAAAAGGAACCATGGGACCATGGAACCTTTAATAAAGTGCCATTGGTTCTGAGCTCTTCTCAGTCTCTTTTATTGTAGGTTTGGCAGTTTTCATCCCCACAGTCTCATGGAAGAGACAATCAACTAAATACAAACAAGCTATGTATATAGGCCGAATTAAAAATAATCAACTGAGGGAAGCATTAGAATTTAGTGTGAATGGGAAAGTTTTCCTGTGGAAGTGAGATTTTGGTTTTTTTTTAAAACATCTACTTTTTGTTAGACATTGTTCTTTTTAAAATTTATTTATTTTTAGTTTTCAACATTCACTTCCATAAGTTTTAAATTTTTTACCCCTTTACCTCTCCCCTCCCTCCCTAAGATGGGATATGGGTCGCAATATGATATGCCTCTATACATACATTCCTATGAAACACATTTTCACATTAGTCATGTTGCATAGAAAAAATTATAACAAATAGGACAGAATGTGAGAACAAACCAAAACAAAAAAAGAAATTAGTCTGCTTTGCTCTGCATTGTGACTCCAGAGTTCTTTCTCTGAATGTGGATGGCATTTACCATCATGAGTCCTTTGGAACTGTTATAGTCCTTGCATTTCTGAGAAGGGTTAAGTCTATCAAAATCAGTCATCACATACTGTGGCTGTTTCTGTGAACAATGTTCTCCTGGTTCTACTCAAGAAGTGGGATTTTAGGTGGGAATTAAGGGGATCCAGGGAATCTAGGAGGAAGAGAAGTATGAACGTTCCAGGCAGGGGGTATAGCCAGAGAAAATGTTTAGAGATAAAAAATGAAATGTCTTATTTACGAAATATTAAGGAGGCCAGTGTATCTATATCTTAGAGTATGACAATGGAGGGTAGTAAGGTTTGAGAAGACTGGGGCCATGGGAGGAAGAGAGAATTATGAAGGGCTTTGAACACCAAACAGGATTTTATGTGCAGGCTTGGAGCCAGCAGGGAACCACTGAATTTTATTGATCAAGAGGCTTAGAATGAGAGGCTAGACATACAGTAAGTTTTTAATAACTACTTGTTGATTGATTGACTAGATCTAATAAAATGAAATTTAGTAGGGATAATGCAAAACTAGTTTTAATCTTACATTACAGAGAAGCAGTTGATTTAACAGCAGATGGGGAGATATATGGCTGGATGAAAGTGTATGTGAAAAAATATTTGGAGATTTTGTTAGCTCATATTTGATGTAAGTCAATAATGTTGCATAGCAGCCAAGAAAGCTAATAAGATACTGGGCTTTTTCAAAAGAAGGATGAGCCATAGAGAATAAAGAAACATTTTTTTCTATTGGTTTTCAACCATTACTATGTGATTAATGTAGATTTCATATAGACTTGTACCTAAAATAGCCTAAGACATGATTTTTTAAAGGTATGGTATTCTGTATTTTTCCTTTCCTTATTCATACTGATATAACAAGGTGCCATAACATCATGAAGATAAACACTAAAAAGACATTAAAAAACTAGTTCTCCTTGAATGCCTTCCAAAAAGTCTTCTTTTAATCATTAAAATGTATGACTGTGATAACGTAATCTTGAAAACATATATTCTAGAGGCAAGCGGTGGGCCATTTTATGGTTATTTTCTTAATCTGTAATTTAACACTTTATATTATGAACATCCAAAATTGTGTTTATGCAATACAGTGAGCAGACCGCCACCAGTGTCACATAATGTCACTTTCTTCATAGCTGTGGTTGTGCTGAACATCTTACATGAAGCCACGTCTGATCTCTGCTTGGCATGCATTTAGGAGAAATGATGTAACTGACCAGACTCCAAAGAGCTTGTTTTATTGCAATATTTTCCTTTTTCCAAGTGATAAATTACTTAAATTAACACATTTCATTAAAATCTAATTAATCTCACTTTACATATTACATGTTGACAATATAAGTACAATTTTAAAGCAATGACTGAAATGTGGGAGAATGTTGCCTTCACCTGTATCCAGTATTTGCCTTAGAGAACTCAATCATGCAGGTGTTGTGGCTGGCTCACAAGACCTAAATCAAATCAAATAATTACTTTTGAGGGCCTATTGTTGTCAAAACATTGTGCTAGGACGCCAAAGTCATAACAAAGTAACTCCATCCATTCAGTTCACTCTAGTTTAATAAAACATTCAAAAACTGACACTCTAATTCAGGAAATACCCAAAGTAAATAATATAGCAAAGAGAGATGTGAATAACAGATTAGAATAGTAGAAGGTCCTTCACAAGGAAATGTATGATTATTAAATTAACAGAATTTCAAGGACCTACAGGAGAAGAGGGACAGGACAGGTCAAAGGAGAGTGTGCTATTCAATATAATTCTTGGGCCATTTCTTTAACTGCCCTGTAGGGACAAGACAGATATGTAGAGTATATGGAAATGATTATACTGTTCCCCATTCTACGTACACTTGTTTCTGACTCATTTTCCTCTTCACCTAGGTACAAGAAGGAACCTAATTTTTACTCCATCTATCAGAAGTGTTTGGAAGAAAAATAAGTTGCGAATTCATTTAAAATAAGTATGACTCCAGCAAAGAAGCACAAAATTGCCTGAAAGAAGCCATCTAATTCAATACATAGCTAAAAGAAATCCCTTCTGCAATGTAATCCAGATGACATCATCTAGCTTTTGTGTGAAGAACTCCAGTGAGGAAGAATGGACTGCCCTTCAAAGTTACCTATCCCACTTTAGAATTTTCTAATCATTAGGAAGTTTTCCTATTATATCAAGCTGTATCAATGTCATATTTTCCTATTATATCAAGCTGTATCAATGTCATATTTTCATCTTTTATATGAAACTGGGGTCATAAATAGAAAAGTCAAAATTGTTCAGCATATGTTTATCCTATTTATGACATATTATTCATCTTTATTCCACATGTTAATATTTACAAAAGATTTCTCATCTCATGGGCTCTTAATGGAAAGAGAGGTGTAGAGTATTACTGAATGACAACTGTAAGTAAAAAGTCAAAAATGAGAAACATGAGAAATGGTTTCATTTGAGTTTAAAAAGCAAAGCACCACCAGCATAAGTGATCTAGAAAGGCAGTTCATTAAAGGGTAATTCTGTTTGTTCCCTTGCCTAAGTATTCCATCATTACTGGACATTTATGTTTATGTTAAAGGATCTCCTCTCATATGCTTCACTTTGATTTCTTTAGATGGTAATTTATTTACCATGGAGAGCACAGTCCAGATGCAGTATCTTGCTCACAATAAGGTATTACATGTGTGTGTTTTTTGCTCCCCAATTTTACAGCTGGGTTAACAGAACCATAAGCAAATCTAATGATTTGCTCAAGGTCAGCATGAGTTAGTGGTTCAGTCAAATTTAAAAATATATAGTCTTTAAAAAAAACCTTTTTTGTTTGACTTTATTGCTTGATATTTTTTGTAATGTGTTAGGCAGTATAAAGTAAACTTGGAATTCTGTTTTTATTATTTCCAACAACTTCTCTTAAATATTCATGTGATTACACACATCCCTTGGCTTATATGAATTGTTGAGCTCAGTGAGTGAATTTAAAAGGGGAAGGAGGATCTTGCCCAGAAGCTTGGCAAGTTATAGAGGAATTAAGTTGGAGGTGCAGCTGAACTAGTCAAACTCACAGTGATGGGAAGCTCTATGTTCCACACATAGTAAAAAGAATAGTAAGGAAAAGGTAAAATCAGAAATAAATAAACTCTACCACTTCTTTAATTAATACTGCCACAAAATTAATAGTAATTCAATAAAGCTACCTACAAGACAGTTGCTTTGGTTGCTGATGAGATGCCTTCAATCTCCCTGTGACTAGCAAATAAACTGCTTACAAAAGCCTAAAATCTGATAATCAACACATGCAAAACTGCCCACTCCCTCCAGGGTGAAGGAAATGACATGTTTAAGTGACATAAAATGCTTTTAAAGCAGTAGAAGTTAATTTGTAGATGTGTCTACCTAAATAATGTTCAGGATAACTATACATTTATGTAACATCTGATATAAAAATTCTATCAAATAGTAGGTCAGGTAAATAAGTGTAATGCAATCCGAGCTTTGCTTCTCTATCTGAATAAATTGAGGATCTATATTCAAATGCCTACAGATTAAAGGTTCTTTACTTATGTGTCATGGACCTAGATACTTTTGGTACACTGGTGAAGCCTATGAACCCATGCTAAGAATAATCTCTTAAATGCATAAAAAATACATGGAATTTCAAAGGAAACTAATTATACTGAAAAACAGTAGATACATGGCTGGTATAACAACTGCAGCAATTTCAAAGTATTGATGAGAATCAAAGATATTTCAATATATCTGCAGTGAATGTAATGGGCTATGAAAATGCTATGAGTTTTAATGATCACAACAGCACAGGCTCTGCTAATACTACTATGGATTAGCACTTATTTTCATAATGAAAGAAATTCTAAATTCAGAGAATGTTTATAAAAAATAAAGATGATTTTTCCCTCCAAGTTTATGGGCTCCCTGAAAACTATTTCTTTCTTTTGGAAACCCATAAAGCTCAAAATTAAGACCTGTTGCTCCCACTGTCAGTGCACATATCAGCTCACTGATACTCTGAACTACAGAATAATGAGTAAATTGGACAAAAAAAAACATCACTTCTTAGCCAAGTATTGGTGATGAATGAATGGCCAATGCATTACCTTCAGACACATACATGGAGCCTTCCCAGGTTAACAGGACCTCCCAAATTTATGATCTACTGACATAGACTTTCAGAACCCAGGGTAACCCCAATACAAAAAGGGGTCATTCAGTTACAATGTTTCAGCTGGTTTGAAGGAATAAAGTTTTAGGAATACTTTTTTGCTATTTCACTTCAATTAGAGAACTCTCACTTTTCACCCTTCCTCTTCTTTCTTTCTTGTTTTAATCTTGTGTTTTCTATCTTTCTTCTGTCTCTATCCTTTATTTCTCTGCAGTTAATTCCTTAATCCTGCCATAGGCACTGTACAGTTCCTATTTTAAAGTAATTCCTTCGGGGGCAGGACTTTCTCATTCTTTTCAGAGCTAAGGTTTTTTTTCTCATTTGAATACTTTAAAATCTATTGTGGTGGAGGCATAGGAATGATAATATAGTATATTATTCCATAGTTTTTTTCAAAAAGCACCTTTTAAAAGTTTGTCAAAAAAGTGAGAAAAATGTTATCACTTACATAACTTTAAAACTTAAAAAATGGGAAGTTTATTAATACTTTTTAAAGTATGAAATACAGAACTACAACTTATAGGAAAGCTATTATTTTATATGACTGGTCAAGCAGGTGGAATTAAAAGCTAGGTTGTCAAACTTCACTAGAACAACAACATAATAATAGCTGATATTAATCAACTATTTCACAGTTTATAAAGCACTTTGTATACAGTGTCATATTTGTTCTTTACAACAGCTCTGTGAGGTATGGAATTCAAAGATTATTACTCACCTTTCATAGGTGAGGAAACTGAGGCAAAGATGAAGTGATCGGTTCAACGTGTTTTGGCAGAAAGGCATCATGGCATAGTCTACAGAAATGCCAGGGAGGCGTGGGTCCAAGACTCACTTCTGACGAATTTGTTGTCATTGTGCAGTCATTTTAGTCATGCCAATTCTTCATGACTCTGCTTGGGGTTTTTTTGGCAAAGATACTTGAGTGGTTTGGTATTTTCTTCTCCTATTCATTTTACAGATGAGAAACTAAGGCAAACAGGGTCAAGTGACTTGCCCCGGGTCACATAACTAGTATAAGTGTCCCAGATCATATTTGAAAATTAGTCTATGGTTCCAAGTCTAGGGCTCTATTCACTGTGCCAATTCGATGCACCTCTGACTAATACTGACTGTATGATCCTGGGCAAGTCATTTAACCTATTTAAGTCAAAAAGCATTTATTAAGTGTTTATTATAAAAGGAGTTATTGATGATACTTATAGGTATTGCTAATACTAATTCAGTTTGCTGACTAGTTTCACAAGTCAAGAAAATGCTAAGTTTCTATTACAAGTTCCCTATACTAATGAAATCACAGACTTACTATCTATCCTGTTCCTAAGGTCACAAGGGCTGATTTCCCTATGCTATCTTCATTTTACAAATAAATGTAAGAAATGAAATTCAAGCCCTAATTTCGGTTTTGTGGTTTTGTGGTTTTGTAGAACTATTTAAAATAGTTCCAATGAATACCTAACTTTAGCAAGAATCCAAAGTATGATAGTGAACAGACAAAAGTTGTAGGATTTGCCTCCCTCAGTGGATGGAGGTTTTTAAATGAAACGAGGCTTCATTATTTGAAAAAGCCCTAAACGTCTCAAGAAAGAATCTAATTGTCTAATAAATACCCAGGTTCTATTCTCAGAAGCTTTAATATCATTCTCACTTTGGATACTGCACCAGTGACTTTTAATGCAAAGTTAAAAAAAAGCCAGGCCCTTTAAGTAAGTGTCTACATCCATAAGATAAGTAATATTAAATACATCAGTCTGTTCAGCTATAGTTGCAGAGATACACATTGGAAGTATGATGGTTAGATATGTATGTATGCTTATACACTGGTTCATATAATATTCTGAAACATATAACAGAATTAACACAGGTACCATCTCACTTTGTATGTAGACACCAATTAATCTAGAATCTTCTAGACTCTAGGTTAGGGAGTCTAAGGGCTGAGGGAAGTAAGATACAAGAGGAGCTAATCATACTACACAATATCTACATGATAGATAAGTAACAGGCAGCTGCTTAGTACAGTGGATAGAATTCTGGCATTGGCATCAGAAAGTCCCAAGTTCAAATCCAGACTCAGATACTTTCTAGCTTTGTGACACTAGGTAAGTCATTTAACCTCTTTTTGTATCAGTTCTCTCACTTGTAAAATGGGGATAGTAATTACAACTACCTCCTAGGGTTGTCTTGAGGATCAAATGAGTTAATAACAACTGCTTCGCATAGTATCTGGTACCTAGTAAATGCTGTATAAATGTTAGCTATTAGTGACACCTATAAATGTCTTTAAAGCCACAGGCATGCATATACACATGTGTGGGCATTATGTGCATATGTATGTAGACAATGAGGGAGCCTAATTTACATACACATATACATATATGTACATACACGCATAAATAAATTCCCTAGCTTTTATCACATGTATGCACGTATATGTAATAAAAATTATTTGTCTCATTCTGTACTTAAATCTGTCACACCTGTGCCAGCAGTTGGGTGGCATGTTTTATCATTAATTTTCTGGAATCATTGATTTTTCTTTAAAATTCAATTTTATTTCATTTTTGGATATGTATTCTGTCCCTCTCTTCTCACTGCTCCAACTAAGGAGATGAGAAAGCAAGAAAAACGAAACTCCTATTACATGTATGATAAAACAAATTCCCATATTGGCCATATCCAATGTGACAGTGAATCTGTCACCTCTCTATCTGGAGGTTGGCATCATAGTTCATCAGGGGTCTTCTGGAATTATGTTTTGTCATTGCATAGCTCGGAGTTCCTAAATCTTTCAGACGTGTTTGTCTTTCTTTGCTGTAGCGTTACAATTGCAATAATGTAATTGAATCGTTTGTTATGGTTCTGTCCATTCTATCGGTCCATACAAGTCTTCCCAGGATTCTCTGAAACCATCCCCTTCATTTCTCATAGCACAATAGTATTGAGAGATGGTCATTTCATTGATCATCATTCTTAAAAACACATGCCTTTTTCAGAGCTGTTGTCATTTTTGTAAGTTGTTTTTCTGGTTCTATTATATTTGGTAACTAAGTTCAGAAAAGGTTTTCCATTTCCCTTTTATAATCATATATATTTCCCCATTTTCTACATCACAATAAAATCATATCATCTTCTATACTACAATTTATTTGCAAATTTTTCACTATTCAGGTTGTATTTAAAATTCACTATTCTTTTTTTTAATTGCTTAGCATTTAGGTGAATGAGCTGACTACAGCTGCATACCAGAACTTCAATATACAAAAATGGTTTGGTTGACTTCAAGTCAAGTATATTTTGGTTTAGATTATTTCCCTCAAGAACAAAGTGAAAGAACATAGAAGAAGAAATATAGTATAATAGAGGCCATCAGGAAAGGAAATTTTTTGGAAATCCTAAAAAATATAAAAGATAGTATGCTATTGTAGTATTCTCTAAAAAACATGGTATCAATACTATGTTTTAAAGAATATTGAATAAAAGGTCAAAATAATTAGCACAATTTTTGAAAAAAAAGAACCATGTAAAATACTTTGTAAACTTTGTGTTAATCTAAATGTTATAATTTAATATTCATGTTTAGAAACTGTTCAAACAAATTTCACTTTTGATATCTGAAACTGATCCTAGCACATTAAGATTTAAATGTCAAATTATAAATTAAAAATAGAGAAATTAAACTGGTTAAAATAGTAAGTCAAAATTATCCCTGTAATTCTAAAAAAAAGAATAATTTCTTTGTATAGATGTCACATTTTAGGTATGAACTATTGCATTTAGCATCAGATACATTTTATGTGCTGATTAGTTTTGTTGATTTAATTTTTCATTCTTTATTAAAATGGGTTGGCTCACTAAGGTGGGATGGAGATATATCAGTTCTTTTTTTCTCTGAAAGAATGCATAGCCTTGTTCATAAAAGTTATAGAATTACAGTTGATTTTTATTTTTTCCCAATAGTTCAAATTCCCACCTAGCCTTCAATTATGAAAACAAAAATATTTTATGAAATTATCTGTCAATTTCAAAACACTCATTCTCCCCCCTAGAAAGCTTTCTTTTATACTTAATTTTCATTACACTATCCCATAAAACTGTTCTTGATGCTAGGACTAGGAAAAAAATGCTTCAACATTCAAAAAGTACAGGAAATCAATTACTATGTGTCCAAATTAAGGTTTATTTATGGATCATGTTATTATAAAGTTGCCACATACACAGAGAATCCCCATTCAAGTACATGGAAAGCTTTACTATAGAAATCCTTGTGTGCTGTAGGCTGTCATCTAAGATTCTTATTAAAGGTGGCATGGCATGCTGTAAATTTAACATTATCTGGTATTGCAAGTTTTCTTATTTAAATCATGGCACTACAATTTGGAAGCAATGCACCTTGTAACTCCAAGACAAATCTACACCTAAAAGGATATGGCAGCATTCCACACTGTGATCTGATTGCATTAGACTGAGCATGGCTAAAGAAAGAAATATTTTGACAAGGGAGATTGTACTCGAACACATCAAAGTGTCAGTTCAGATATGTGACATCGGAAAAGCACCTTCCACAATTCCCCATAGCCTGATCCTCGCCACCTCTTACTGTCTCTCCCAGATGGAACACCAAGAACTCTCTATAGCTTGATAGCTACAGAACTTGAAACTCTACATCAATCTGCTATGCCATTTTCATGTAACACTAATGTAGCTGATTTATCAATGCCAATTAATCGATGGCACAGAACTTGCCCTTTCTTTGCTGCTACTGTAGCATAATTATTTTCTCCCAGTGAGCCAAAAAAACCAGTGACCAGATTGGCAAGTGATGCCTCTGACAGATTGTGGCCACTCAGGAGGTACTGGGCTCATGGAAAGGTAAAAGCATTTATTTAAGAAAAATGATTGAGAGCCATCTTTGAATGTCAAAATGCAGGTAGGGGGTTCAGTTTTAATCGTATAAAGTAAGAGTGTATTATTAAAATGCTTCCTCGTCTTTATCACATTTTTCATACCTGTCACAATTTCGAAAGAGAGAAAGTAAGAAAAAGGTCTATCTTTTAAGTGAATTTATTGGTGTAAGGATATGTATCTGAATATTTTTATGGCCTTATTAGTAATGGACATTAAATACATATTTTAAAACTTTCACAACAGCAAAGAATTATAAGATTAGAAAGGGTAGCTGTGTAACACAGTAGATAAAAGGCCAGGACTGGAGTCAGGAAGATTTCTCCTCCTGAGCCCAAATCTGGCCTCAGACACTTAGCAGCTGTATAAACCCTGGACAAATCAACTTATTCCTGCTTGCCTCAGTTTTCTCATCTGTAAAATGAGCTGGAGAAGGAAATGGCAAACTACTCCAGTATCTTTGCTAAGAAAACCCCAAAGGTATCATGAAGGGTTGAAAAATAACTAAACAATAGCAAAAAAAATTAGAAAACTACATGGCTGATCATGTGGTAAGTGAGAGGCATAATCAATGGAGAACTCACATCCTCTATTAGTATCTTTGTAAATGTCATGAGGCTTTGACAAAGGATCTCAGTATTGCAGGGTTGACAAAATTAGGTGAATTTATGGGAAAACGTATGCATCACTTAGATGGGCTGCATTTAATAGCACTGAAGGTAATAGCCACATTAGTGAAATAATAGGTCTCATGGATCAACTAAATGAATTACATACATGTATATATGTATGCATAAATGCAAGTAAGTGCTTAATAAATGCTTGCTGATTGACTTGATTTATATGTATATGCATAAAAGTTTCATATTGGATCTAAGGCTTGTGATGTCACCTATGTGGTTAACTTCCAGGGTGAGAATACTATCAATGCAGATTGACTAGTGTCTATAATTCATAGTTTTAAGAGAGTTGCTTGGGATATTATGAGATTAAGTGATAGTAGGTTCATACAGTCAGTTTATGTGAAAGGGAAGACTTGAGGCCAGGTTGTTCTGACCCTGAAGCTGTCTTTCTACCTATTTTACACCACTCCCTCTCATTAAACATATAACATCAGTGATAATATTAATAAAAACCTATATTTGGTGCTATAAGGATATTTTACATACATTTTCATATTTGAGTCTCATATCAACCTTGTGAAGTCAATACTATGAGTGTTATTTTCTTTATTTTACAGATGAGGGGCCAGAGATGTTAGTAAATTATGCATGGTCATAAAACGAATAAATACCAAAGGTAAGATTTGGAGCAATGTCTTTGAGTCCAAGGCTGTTTCTACTATACCACAAATACTCATGTCAGTCCAATCAAAATTGCTAAAGCTTCTTAAGAGAATGCATTGTATAATTTAGAAAAGTTCATTAGAGAAGGGGATTTGTGTTTTAAAAAAATCACACAAAGCATTTCTTTTTTAAATAGACAATCTTGGAACTGGAACAACTAGATTATCTACTAATAATCCTATGGTCTAGGTAATAACGTTTATAAACAAGGATCAAGAGTCTCTCACTGGCTGTTGTGAAAAAGAAAAAGGAAACTGTTTTGACTATTAAGATATAAAATTTAAAAGACATATTGATTACATTCAGTGTAAGCTGAAGTTAATAGACTAGATTAGCCAACTCTTGAAGTCACTGCCAACATGCCTATTTTCGGTATAATTTTAAAACAATCACTTCAATGTGATAGGAGGTTGCAGTTAGTTATCTGGAATCATGATAATGGTCACTTGAAATTCCCAGGATTAGTGAAAAAAAAAAAAAAAGAATGAGTGGTCAAATACATTCTACCACAAGGGCTCTGGGATGCAGTGAAAAATCCCTTATGATTTGAAGCACTGCGGCTTCCTACCAGGGAAGATTTCTGCCTGGTTATAAAGGCAGAAACCCAAGATATAAATGACAAAACAAATATAAATGACTGCCTCCCAAGAGCCCATAATCAAATGAGCGACGTAAGAATAAGCAATAATGTCAGTAGTTTGCAGGTCTTTGGATGGCTTTTATAAGGGTTCTACGCATGGAATGCAGTAGAAACATAACCCAGTGTAATTTCTTAGTACTTGCTTCTGTTTTTTCTTATTCTTTAGTGAAATGTCTAAGACTAAGAAATCTTGCTGTAGTGCCTTCAGATTCAGCGTATGGAATCCTTATTAAAATTGGCAAGTCATGCACTCATGAAAGAGGGTAGGTTTGTAAAACTTACTGGGACTGATTGTGGCATTAAAGCTAGATAGATAGCATTGTACAGAATCCAAAGCACTTATGTGACAAAGTTTGAAGGTGAATTTCTAGTTTCAAGTTCATGTAATCGAGGTCTTGGAAAAGGAAAATATTTAGAGAATTTTAGTGGAAAATGGGAAATGATTAAACAGACCAGAGAACAAATGACAAATACCGTGGGCTAGTGAAGAGTACTTGACTGTTAATCAATAGGGCTGTGGTCTAGACCCAGCTCTGTATATCTTTGCCAAGAAAATCTCAAATGGGGTCATGAAGAGTTGGAAACAACTGAAATGGCTAATTCTAGCTATGGGATTTTGGACAAGCCATTTTACTTTATTCTGAGTGTCAGGTTTGTTTGTTTTTTTTAATTTATATGAAAAGACATTTGAATTAGATAATCTCTAAGATCTCTTCCAGAAATAATATTATATGATTTCAAGTGTTTGTGCCCTAGTTTTTATTTATTTATTTTGTTTTGTTTTCCTATTAGATCAGTATGGGCCAGTGCAGGGTTAATTAATTAACCCTTCGGTATACAGAGAATAGAATGGGATGTTAACACTGTTCATTGAACCTTGGCATCTTTTGCCAAATAGGGAAACATTTCATTTCTATCTGTGCCACAAGAAAAACAGCTCAAGGAATAATTAGTTTAAACTACCAAGTGTGTTGACTTCAATAAATAGTATCTGGCATGTTACTTACATTATCCATTTTTAAGTAAATTAGGACAGTCTCAATTGGCAACAGGAGGTTCCCAGGAATCTTCTGCATAGATACAAAATATCTTTACATATTTTTTATGAATCCTTGAACATGTTTTTGAGTAAAATTCACCCCCTAGTGAGTGTACTAGTAAATATTTAACAACTGACTCTAGTAAAATAAAGTGTATGCAGTACACAGTTTTAAGTTCCATTTGCATTATTAACATTTCATTCATCACTTTCTTAAGTCTAGGCAATCCACAAAACAACAAATCAAACCCTGATTCCTAGTGCTTGCCAATTTCTGAAATGTAAATGCTCACACTCAAAACTCATCAGTTGAGTTGGTTCAAGCCCATCATGATATATACCTTGTAAAAGTACTCAAAGGAAAATAAAGGTGTGGGAGCAGCCGGATAATGCTAAAAAGGCCTTCAGCACTTTCCTCTTAGCACTGCAGTTTAATGCCTTGAGATATTTTCCTAGCATTGGGTTGTGACATTTTCTTTTCCATGAACTTTGCCTTATATTCTGTGTACCTCAAAAATTAAAAACATATTGAATAACTGCAGATGGTTCCCTATAAAAGACTTCTTGAATGAGCTTTCTAATTCTCTTGTCCTCTCTCAGATGAATGCCCTTGGTGTTCACTTTTACAACTGTTTCTTTCCTAGAGGTTTTTCTTAGTAGATTTTCTTCTAGCACCCATGTAGTTAGGATTAGTTTGGGTTAGGAAAGGAGAGCTCTGGCAACATTTTCTAGCTTCTACCAAGACCCACCGTGCATTTTGATGGCAGAGATGACTCCTGTGGCCACAGAACTTTGGCAACATAACTGCCCTGACTTAAAATGACTTTCAAAGGTCATTATTGTCACAAATTTTTCAGTCAGTCTTTGGAGAATTCTCTTCTAACATGGTTTAGATGCATTTACGTGGAGTTGGAGAGTGGAGGCAGAGAATGATTTAAATGACTTCTCTAGGACTCTTCCAGGGTTCCTATTATAAGGATAGGACAATTCACATGTGTCTGTGAGGCTCAAGCAGAAAAAAGTCAAAGCAAAGGCTAATTTATGCTAATAAGATCATTTCAGCAAAGGAGAGAGCAGCAAATTACTTTGTTTTAAAAGCTTCAATTAATTGGATTAATTTTTCATTTAAAGCAGCTTGGATGTGACTACATGACTAGTAATTGGGCATGAGATAATATGGCCCAGTAGGCACAAAGTATAGTACCTCCTTGGGAAAGGTGCCAGGACAGCATTATACAAATTTTCTGTCTTCTCTGACAAAGGTTTCTATGGAAGCCCAGTGTAATCCAATGAATGGCAGAATTTTGATGCAAGAAGTGAACTTATAAAGTGCCAAACTAGAGACTCTGAAAACATGAATTCAAATCTAGCCTAAAATATGTAATAATCTCTAATTTCTCTCTGCAGTTCCCCTCTCTAAAAATCTAGGATAACGAAACTTTCAGTATTCAGCTCATATGCCTGTTGTGAGGGTTTGAATTAGGCAGTATGTCTAAAGACCTTTGCAAACCTTAAAGCATACATAAAGGCTAATTAATATGGGCAGCACTCAGGGCAGCAAGGTGGCACCATGAATAGAGCAGTGAACCTAGAGTCAGAAAGACTCATCTTCCTGAGTTCAAATCTGACCTCAGACACTTACTAGTTTTATGATCCTGGACAAGTCATTTCACCTTGTTTGCCTCATTTTCCTCATCTGTAAAATGAGCTGCAGAAGGAAATGGCAACACTCCAGTATCTTTGCCCCTCCAACAATTAAAAAAATAAACAAAGGAGGTCACAAAGAATCAGACATGACTGAAACTGTTGAACAACCACATTATTAGAGTTCATCTAGTCAAAGCTTCTTTAAGACACAAAAACTGCAATGAAAGTAATTTGATATATACAGTATACATACAGTAATTTGCTACATACATCTGACCATACAGATTATGGGCAGACCTCAAACCCAGGTCTCTTTGACTTCCAAGCTCGTACTGTTACCTACTATAACACATTGTTACACTCATTCATACCAAATTCTGATATTTTCTATAATTTAATTTAGAAATACTAGTGGTCAGAAAAATACAGAAAAGAATCTACTTAAAATAACTAAAGAATGCATGAAACAGTTGGATGTTCACCTGCCAAGGCACACCTAGGAATTACAAGAAAACAACTTATACATTCTTTACTGAAATAAAAACTGAAGCTAAGAGTTAGATTCTAGTCTTGACTTGGTCAATAACTGTTTTATTTTGACAAGACACTTCATGGGGTCAAAGTTTCATAAGATAACAGACCTATAGCTAGGAAGGAGCCCACAAGGCACTGAATCTATTTCTTACCACTTTACAAATTAAGAAATTGAGGACAAAGGAGATTATAAGATTTTCTCAAGGTCACAGAGGTAGTGAAGATGGAATTTGAACTCATATCTTCTGACCAGAATCTTTCCATAATACCATTCTGCTTATTTTATCCTTTTGGCCCTAATTTTCTCCTCCATATAGTGAGAGATCTGGACTGATTTCTATTGTTACACATCCTATGATTTTCTTTTCTCACCAAAACTTTTAACCCTTTCCTGAACACAAGTTTATGGCTTGATTTAAAATAAGAAAATAGTAACTCAAATAGGTGTAGTGGATAGAATGTTGGACCTAGAGTCAGGAAGACCGGAGTTCAAATCTTCAATCAAACACTTACTAGCTGTGTGACCTTAGATAAGTCATGTAACTTCTATTTGCCTCAGTTTCCTCAATCACAAAATGAAGCTGATGATAACAGAACATACTTCCCAAAGTTGTGAGCATCAGATGAAATATATGTAAAGCATTTAGTAATACCAGTCACATAGCAGGTGCTATATAAGTGATAGTTATTATTGCTTCAAAATTAATAACAAAGGAATATGAAAAAGAATTGGCAATATAAATATTTATAAGTAAACATCAACTTCAGGGGTAATACTGTTTATTTTCTCTCTTACCAAAGCATTAATGATTAATAGTTAGACTACTAACTTTTGAAAAATATCTTTTAAAGTTTCTGCTATCCTTGAAAGCACTATTGTTAAAAACATCAACAGAATTGATAAGGAATTCCTTACCTTTTTTCCCTTAAGGGAATTTATAATACTTGAATATATGCTTTAATAGTATTTTTTAGTATTTTTTTAATCCCTGGAGGTAGTTCCTTCTTAACTTGGTTTAATTTGTTGTTTTTTTCCAAAAATGATATAGATTGATAGTCATTATACACACACACACACACACACACACACACACACACACACACACACACACACACATCTATGTAAGTGTATATGTATATTTACACACACACACTCAAATTTTGGATCCAATATGTAATTTCAAGATGTGCAATTAGCTAATAAATTCTCTGAATCTTTTTTACTTCTCAACTTGTGATTAATAAGAAATTTATCTTGGGTAAGTGTTCCAAATTTGCAAGTTAGAACTAGAATAAAATTGCCATTATAACAAATAACATTACTATAGGCTCTGATGAATAATGCCTCCTAAGCACTTTTTTCTCCTTAGGAAAATTTGCTTTATAAGTACAATTTATTAAAATTGTATTAAGTTCAAAAGATTGGGGCATGATAAGACTCAGTCTTAAAAACATGTTATACAGTTGGATAGCTACTTATCATCTAACATACTGTTATTTTTCACTATTCTGTAAAATTTCCCCAGGCCTTCCCATACCTAAGACTGGTACTGTGAAAAGGCAACAGATAACAGCAAATATCTATCTCTCAAGGCACTAATACACTAGCTTTATGAGAACTTTCAAATTTGGTTAGATTTTAACTTGTCTATTGCCTAATTTCAGATGGATCTGTTATATTTTAATAGACACTGGGTCTATACTAATTTTATGGTTACCTAAAAATGATTAGGCTTTTTACAAAGACTATTAGAGAAATGCCATGAGATTTTTATGAAAGTTTTTAATGTCAAGAACTCAGGATGTTGGATTTTGTGTAATTTTAATGCAACTGCTCATTAAATAACAAAAAATTAATAAAAAGTCAAGTTGAAAAGCATAATAGAACAAGATGCTTAAATTTATGCATGTATATTATGTTTTAGTTCATATATACATATATATTAATATGTGTGTATGTATATATACATTTATATGCATGTTATATATACATATTTCTTTGAAATTTGTTTAAAATCAAGTATACAAAATTATTTTGAATTTTGAGATCTCCATTTCCAAAAGTATATAAAAATTGAAAAGCTAAAAAAAAAGAATAAAAGAGCTAGCAAAATGAAATATTATCCAAGGAAAATGATCCTAAAGTTCAGAAGACTGAAATATTATTTTCAAAGGTGTGAAAAAAATTTAAAGTTCAAAGATGACAAGGTACTCTCTAATTTTATTGATTCAATAAGTTTATTTTTTCAAGATGAAAAGATGTAAATTAGTAAAAAAAAAAAAGTTTGTGACAATGGACCTTTTCAAGGAAAATTTAAATTTACCAAAAATGTTTCTTAAACTACAATTATTAATTACTCAAAGGACTCTTCATTGCATAAAATTCTTTCCTGCCAAGGTTTAGTATGTTGATCTATCACAATGAGAATATTTGACTTCCTAAAACTGGATTTGCACACTTTACAAGAATTTATTTATTGGATAATGGGTGGTCCCCATATGAGGAGAGTCACATTGAACATTTTAGTGTTTCCTTATCTCAAAATCATTTAGGATACACTATCCTATCAGTTCAACAATTCAATATTTAATGCCGTTATTTGGTGCCAATATTTTCAGCCACAGAATTATACTGGATAAGCTAAGACATGTAGCACTGATTTTTTTTTTCTCTTATGTGCAGAACACTAAATAGCTTCAGAATAAATGAATGAATGAAAACAAAGAAGATATATTGGTGCTTACTATGCACCAAGCCCTATGCTAAATGCTGGGGATACAAATACATGAGAGAGTTTGAGTCCTAGAAGAGGACACAATATATAGTGGCAGCTGTGATACACAACTTTGGCCAGGAAAATTGAAAAGTTAGTGAAAAAGTTAGTTGAGAAAGGAAAAAAATAGGGTTGTGTTACCCTGAAGGCAGTCCCTTAATTTGGGTTTAGTAACTTAACTTGGGCAATCAATTGATTCACTCTTTTTTAGAATTAGTGCAAATTTTTGTCATGGTGCCAAGAGTAGTTGATGAGATGGGAAGTAAAGGGGGAAAAAGAAACACAAGTAGCGGTCTGACAGGAAGAAAAAAGCAAGAGAGCTGGGATGGACAAGTCAATGAATGGGATGGGAAAGCATGATTTGAGGTCAGTCAGATATGTTGCATGGGGAAAGTTTATGAATCACTCAAAATATCTCAACCCTAAGGGAGGAGCTCCCAAACTGAATGGATTAAATCTCTCATGGATGGGAACTTTGATTTTAGGAGATTTAGTTTGAAGGATATTCTTTCAAATAGGGAGAAGTAGAAAATTCCTAGGATCATTTATTAGATCACTGAATTTCAGATTCAAAGTTAAAAAAACTTTAATCGTCACCTGCTTTGAATACTTCGTTTTAGAAATGAAAACATTAAGCCTGAGAGAGGTTAAGAGACTTGATAATCCATCACTCACTTATTGTACTATACATCTGATCTTAAACCCAAATTCAGATGTGACATGATACCTATCATTCTAATCCTTCTCCAATAAAGTATAGGTTTTATAATCCATCACTCACTTATTGTACTATACATCTGATCTAAAATCCAAATTCAGATGTGACATGATACCTATCATTCTAATCCTTCTCCAATAATGTATAGGTTTCATCAATTAAAGCCAGTCAGCATATTTAGCTAGCTTTTTTTTTCTGACAATACATACTGATAGACATACTGACATACTTGTCAAAAATCATATCCCTCTGGGTATATTATTTTTTTACCTTAAAGCTAAAGCAAAATGTAATGAGGAGAAATATGTTTCACAATTTTAAATATGCACTATCTTTCCCTTGAATTTATTACAAACTGTCTCCCTTATAAGCATCCCAACCGCCACCACCAATTCCTTACTACAATGAGTAAGCCTAATTCCTTACACAGTTAGCAATCAAAAATACCTTATAATTTCTTCTAATAGTTCTACTGTGAAATATAATTTATTAGACCATTTTCTCTCCGATTAGCATACAAATGTTGATATAGAGTGATTCCCTGCTAGGAAATGCTAAATGAGAGAAATTTACCCATACTAGAAACATATTTTTATAGCCTATGTAAGGACTGAGGTAATATTCTCCAAAATAGGGTTTCTGAAGGTATTTATAAAATTGGTAACAACAAAAAACAGCATAAAAGCAAGAAAGAAACTGAAAGTAACTTAGATTTTTTTTTTTTGGTTGAACAAATTCTTATCATCTAGGGGCAAGGAGAAGATCATATAGGAAAGAGTGGTCACTGAGGAAAAAATCAATGCAGAAGAGAAATAAGAATATAGGAAGAAAATAGGGCTGTTGTTATTGTTTATTTGCTTTCATAACTGCCTGTCGCTTTTTATAGGAGGACTGGAAAGCAGTAAATTAAATTGGTAAGACCCATAAAACAGAAAAGTAGATTAGTGCACAGTGAAAACAAGTACTCAAAGCACATTTCAATAAATGGAAAATGATGGAGGCTCTGAGAGCTACTGCCACCACCTGGACAGGCCTGGCTGGCAAACTACACCGAACCCCAGAACCAGCACGAACATTATTTCATTTTCTAACAATAGGAATTTCTCTCCCTACCCTTGTGAAATGTCAGCAGTCTCCGTTTTTTTCTGACTTTAAACTAAGCAAACACATCATTAGAACTGGCAAGTGTGAATGTGACCCTTATTTATTGTCTTCTATTTATTTGCATGCTAGCTCAAGTTCAAAGGCAAGAGACATACACACACATATATATGTATGTGCATATATATATATATATACACACAAAGGCAAGAGACATACACATGCATATTTATGTATGTATGTATACATGTGTATGTATGTATGGATATGTATGTATATACATATATATGTATATATATATACATATATATGTATATATATATATATATATGCTTGGAGATGGTTTTCTGTGTTTCCTGCTCTACTGATCCATGCTACTTGATATTTTTTTAAATTATAAGTTCCTGGAGGAGGAAAACTCTATCTGTCCACTTGGAAGTGATGATTACATTTGAGTTAGTAAATGTTAGTTGATTTCTGTGGTTATTTAGTTAACACAATAGGATCCTTCATGTCATTCATATATTTCTTTAGAAAATTAAGCACAGTGATAGCCATTAAGAATAAAAATTTGACTATGTAGCATGACGTTCTTTGGACAGCTGAATTTTCTGCAGGGCACATAATTTACTTCTTTAAGAAAACCAAGCATCATTTTAACCATTCAGGATGGAAATATTTCCCAAATGCATTGTATACTTCCCTGCCCTCTTAAAGAAAGTATAGGAATCCCCAAATCCCACAATCTCAGACTCTCAGAGTAGGAAGAGGTCTATGAGGACATACAGTACATCACCATCCTGACCAATAATTCTCTCTGAAAAATTTCCCAGACAGGGCTATCCAATTTTTGGTTAAAAATTAGAATCATAGTTTTAAAGTTAGAAGAGATATCAGAGGTCATCCAATCAAACCTTCTCATACTAGAGGTGAGGATACTATGGCCCAAAGAGGAGGCATAGGATATTTAAAATCACACAGAGAGTATGTAGTAGAAAGAGGTTTGGAAGCCAGTTAGTTTGATTTCGAAGTCATACTCCAGTGAGAGACAAATGACTACCCTCTATGCCAGTCTATTCCATTGGGGGATTAGTTCCAGTTACAGTTTTCTTTGCATTAAGCTGAAATCTGTCTATACAATATCCATTCACTGCTTCAAGTTCTGTTGTCAGTAGCCAAGCAGAACCATTCAAATCACTCTTGCACATAAAAACCCTACAAATAATAAAGACTGCTCTCATTTCCCTGCTAAAGCTTCTCTACTCTAGGCTAAATATAGGTTTATATCTTCAAAGAACATGATCTCAAGGTCGGCCACCATCCTTACCCAAGATGACCCACAATACAGCATTACTTTCTTAAAATGTCCAGAACTGAAGACAGCACTCCTACTGTGAAATGATGACAGTTCAATGCAGTGGGACTGTCTCCCACTGTAAGTCTATAAAATTAGCTATTATGATTTTTACTGCTATTGTTTGTGGAATTGAACTTGAAATCCACTAAGATCCAATATCTTTAAGGTAAACTTCTATGTAATTGCACATCCCTTATCTTTTACTTGTGAAGTTGATTTTTTTAACATTAAAGTAAGATTTCGGTCTATGAAACACTATCTTTTTTCAGTTTGGTCCATCATTATGGCCTGTTAAAATCTTTTTTGGGTGGAAATCCAGACTCTGCCAGCCAACACATCAGCTAGCATTCTCATTACTGTATAATTAGTAAATTTGATAAACATCCCCTGTTTCTCCTCCTCCCCACCCAAGACCACTTCCTGGCTATGGTAGGAGGCTTTGGTCAGGTGCTACCTTACATATAAGCCCTAGTCCAACCTTTTTTTGTTTGAAGTATGACAAAGCAAGTCCCAAAAATGAGCAGTGGCTAGCATGCCATTTTCTATACTATTCTTTTCTAGATAGATGACATATTATGATGTTAGGTGTCCAAATGTTGTACAGAATCCAGACTAGAAAGTTGATTTCAAATCTATGGCAATAGAAAAATCCATATTCCAATATCTCAGTTCAACATCCTTCTTTCTATCTTCCATGCAAAACATGGTAAATTTTTAATGTAGAGGTTGCTGGCAAATTATAGGTTCTATTCATGCTCTGTACCTACTGGGTATCATTTTTGAGATGGTCCTACGAAAAGATGTATCTCAGAAATCTGATATACCCTAAGGTAACAAACTTGTCACATAAGAAATAGCATCCTACAAAAAGGGATGCAACACATGATAGCACAGACAACCTCCAAATTCAGTTAGCCAATAATGCACCTCTCCTTAGAGTAAGCTTGTGAATTGATTCAAAAATTTCATAAGTTTGGAATTCTGTTGCATTTCTTCTAAGAAAAGATTACTGCTACCTGGATTGTCTGCATGCTTTTCTAACAAAAATAACATGTGGTTATTTAAGGCGTTCAGGGTTAAGATATGGGCAAAACTATTGGTTACAATACTTTCTTAAGTAACAATTAAATTTTCCATATCTAAATATGCACCTTCTATATCCTACCATCTACCACTCCCAGAAAAAGTACGTTAGTTAAGATTAGTACTTTTTTCTTAAATGATATTAACATTTATATTTCCTCCAAAGTTAATGACAGAAAGCAAGGAAAATGTCCAAGATTATGGTTAGATCTTCTCAGAAAAATTTATATGAAGATGGGAAGGAAATATTAGTAGGTTTACTTTTTTTATTTGAGAAAAAATTCCATGTTTGGAGGTGTTATCTGGACACTATGAAACTTCTCATGCTCCCTAAGCCTTTTAACTTCAATGCTAAATTAAGGTAGTACATAAAGGTTGTCCAATGAGCCCCCTCTTCTTTATCAGGATCAAAGAAAATGCCAGATGTGAAGAATGTTTGGACCTGTTAATCTTGTAACTTCAAAGAAACATCAAATATTCAACAATACTGAAGTGAATGAAAATTGAATGAACATGCCCAATCCCTACCCATAGAGTTCTTTTGGGTCCTGTACAGTCACTGTCAATTCCATCCTGATTTCATCTACTCCCATTTGAACACTGGTAACTAATAAATTTATTCTTCCATATTCAATTTCCTTGAATCTCTCCATCCCTCAAATTAGATCATCAATACTTTTTTTAAATAGCCTCTTGAAATACATCCTTCTAGGATAGGGCATAAAAGCACTTACAATCCAAATTCTGTCTGAATATCCTGTGACAACATCTGCAATCAAAATCATATCCTAAGCCCTCTGGGCAGAAGATGCCTCTTATTTTCCTCTGTGGCACACTGCCTGCATCTCAGAGGCCAATTGTGCAAAAATCCACAAATGCAGACATCTCTGTTGGCTCTGCCACACAGATCATAGCATAAAGACTGCAACCAAAAAATGGGACAGGGTGACAGTGGAGTAGGGCTCTACATTCTTTAAAACAGCAATTCTGTAAGTGGCAATAAATGCTCTGCTATTGCTTTCACCAGCAGCAGACTGTTTCTCCCACACCTGCACCCTGTTGCCAGGCTCTGCTGGCTCAATCTACTCTGCTGAGGAATCAAAACTATTTGAACTAACTCCCTCAGGGCAGCAATATCCCAGGCAGGCAGCCAATAGTGGTTCAAAGAGCCTCACACCCAGGGCTGCTTCTGTGAATGTACAATTTTATTTATCTTTTTGTGTTTTTGCTAAGGCCACAACATAGGAAAAGGAAAAAAGTACTATTTATTGATAAAAGGAAAAAAGTACGATTTATTGATTAGAGGGTTCGGTAGCTGGGAACTTCAGACCTCCTGGACCAGTGCCCCTCCTCACAAACTGGAAGGAGTCCCCAGAATTCCATAAGGCTTGCCCTTCTGATCACAAAAGCAACCTGTGTGGACCGACTGGGTGATGAGATGGGTTATTTATCACCCTGGAATGAAGCAGGTACTTTAAGAAAAGGCTCCCATTGAAAGTTTCTGAATAAAAGAAAAAACTTTTAAGAGTAAAGGACTGGCACCACGACAATGCAGACTCTTTAAAAGTCAAGGTCCCCAGGGCAGAATGAGACCTCACGTGATATGGTCTGAGGAACAATATCTGTATTACGACCTGCCATCCCCTTCTGAGGAATGAGCTCATTCCCAAAGCTTGGACTGACATGGAGTTCCTATCCTTCAACGTGGTGGCAACAAGAGACAGAAATTCAGAAGGCAGAAAATAGTATTCTCTGAGTTTCCACAAAGATGAGAGAGAAGAATACTCTTCCTTTGAAACCATCTCAGAATTAAACATCAGTGCAGCTCATATAATTAGAGGTATGGAAGTGATCTGCACATGTCCATTCCTCTGCCCTTTGTCAATAACACACTTCAGCCCCTTGGCTATTATGGGAGTGGTTCTGTATCTAATTCACACTTAGAATCTTCTTCAGTACATAGTTCAGTGATCTATAACAGTGTCCAATTTTTGACATGTTTGATGAAAGAATGAGCAAATAAATGAATAAATGGATGTATGGATGAATAAATAAAAGGAGAAAGGGCTGAGTGGGCTATATCACATGATATAATCTCTCCAACTCTTCTTTAATTAAACAGTCTACCACTCTCAGACCAATTAATATGTAGCATTGTCCTGCCTCTCGTCGAGCTCCCAAAACCTTTGTCTTCTTGTTGATCAAAGTTCACTACCTTTTCCCCCTTATGTAAAAACCCCTCCTATACTTAGATCATTTTATTTTCCTTTAAGCTCTTTCTTCACTCCTGTAAAAAAATCTGCTTTCTTTTGCTTTTCCTTTAAACATCTTATTTTCTCACCTATTGATCTTTGAAGAGGGAATAAGCTCTGAATCTATCCTCATTTTGCCATATTCTGTCACGTTGTTATAAAAAAAATCATTTATAATGCCATCTGTTGATTGAGTTCCCCCTTCTCTCAAATCATCATGTAAATCATCATTTGTTAAGTCATGCATTTAGTCTTGTGAGAACCATCACAGTATATCACAGTAGAGTCTAAGCATTTTTTTAAAAATTGTACACTCGTTAAAATAGTTTGACCATAATACCCCACTATAGATGTGCTTACTTCTTTATAAATTATAGCCATATACTTCTATACTAATATATCATAGCCATTACAAAATTTGAAAAAAATGGAAAAAGATGTGATAAAGTGAATTAACCTGTTTTTCAAGCAATTTTATCTTATTTAATAATAGTTTTTTAAATTAGTTTTCCTCATGTCAGGAAATTTATAAAGTACTAAAGGGACCCATTTCTAGAGATGCTGTAGCAGGAAGAAGGGTGGGAAGGAAGGACATGTTTAGAGAGTGGATCTGGGGAGAATGATTATCTGCTCTCCCTTCCAGGAAGCAATACATGGCTGACTATTCAGTTCAGCCACCTCCAGACTGTAAAAAAAGCAGCAGAGAGAGGTGGCAGCTGCTGCATGTTTAACAAGTGTGTTGTCCTCCTTAGTTCCAATACTTTCTTCACATGCACACACACACACACACACACACACACACACACACACACACACACACACCAATGGATTGACTTGTACATTTGGTAGTGCTAGCCTTGGGGTTAGGAAGATTTGGATTCAAATACTGCCTCTGCACATACTATGTGGACCTTGGAAAGTCACAACCTTTCTGTGCATTAATTTCCTTATTTGCTAAAACAAGGAAACCTTCACAAGGTTGTTATGAGAACAAAAGGAGGTACGTTATGTACTTTGTCAACCTTAAAAGAATCTATGAATAAGTTATTATTTAGTAATAGTAGCAGCAGTAGTAGTAGTGGTGGTGGTGGTGGTTGTAGCAATAGTAGCGTATTATACAGTACCTAAGTATCCTAATAGATTTAAATTTATTAGGTACCATTAGATATCCTGTGGTTAGCACAAAGTCTTATACATATTGTATTTGGGTATGTAATAAATACTTGCAAAACTGAATTTAAATTAATCTTTTCTGAAAGTATTTTACTTCACACAATCTAAGCAATTTTTATATACTAACAGTACAACAGAATCTCCTTCCTATGGACCCTCAACTGAGTGTTTTTTAATTATTCTAGGCAAAAGCCTAGAAGAATTCAGATCAATTCAGATTCAGTGTAAATGGATAAAGGGGAGACCAGGGAAAATAGGAGTCCCTGCTTCTGGCAATTGAAATCCTGCGTCAATTACTTTGACAATTGCTATCATCCTGCCTTAGATATGAAGATTGAAACGTCCTGAGCTGAGTTAAACAGAAATGGTACAACGGTAATTAAAAGTGATTGTCAGTCCCCCCTTTTTTATTCATTGTGAGTGAAGGTCATTCACAGATGATAGAATTCTGACATCTCCAAACTGGAGTGAATGTAATAACGACATACAACTACCAAACCTCCTGAACCTATATTGATAGCACTGTTTCCTCTTATAAAGCTCTCTTTCAGTCTTCATTTCTGGGCTCATCTATATCCTGGAATCAATCATTTCTGAAACACACTGTCCACCTAAAGAAACAGCAACTAAATTACCAAAATTCTACCACTAAAAAGAAAAAAACAGAACAGCACAGAATGATGACCTAGAGTGCCTAGAATGGTGCAGTCAGAACTGTAATCAAATAACCCAAAATACAGTGCCACAATCCAAAGATAAAATCCTACTCAGAATCACAAAATTTCAAAATTGGAAGGCATCTTTGCAGCCTCTTGTAGTCAGAAGGAACATGCTTAAAGTGTGTCCCAACAAGCGGCCATCCACAATCTGCTTAACGGCCATAAATGACAGATACTACTAATTCCTAAGGCAGGCTATGCTGTTTCTGTGCAAAAGCTTGGCCGAAAAATCATTCTTAAATTTGCCTTTTCACAATTTCTAACAGTGAGTCTTGTTCTAGCCCAGGAGTGGGGAACCTGTGGCCTCAGGGCCATATGTGGCCTTCTAGGTGCTTGGGTGTGGCCTTTGGACTGAGTTTAAGTTTTACAGCATAAATCTTTTTAGTAAGAGGATTTGTTCTGTGAAGTTTTTATTCAGTCAAAGGGCCATACTTGAGGACCTAGAGGGCCACATGTGACCTCCAGGCCATAGGTTTCCAACCCCTGTTTTAGGTGCTGGAGCTAAAATGAATGAGTTTATGTCATCCATAGGACATCCCTTCAATAACTGCTCCCTTCTCATGTCCAGAATCACCCAATCTTCTCTTGTCCCAGTCAAAGATTTTATTCCAGGTTCCCTCTTCTGTCTGTTTTCTAGCTCATCATTGTCCTTACACTTTCCAGAACTAAACTAAATGCTACAAATGTGCTTTGACCAGGGCCCAGAATGGTCTAGTGTGCCCATCTGACTGCAAGCAATGTCTCTATTAATGTAGCCCAAAATATAGTATATTTTTTGGTTGCCAAATAGCACAGCTGACTCATATTTAATTGGGTACACTAAAAGCTTGAGCTCCTTTTAAGAAAAACTAAACCCACAGTTCCCCATCCTATAAAGGCCAACACTCTAAACCAATGTTCCTCCAAAAATTTTGATTTATGTAACCATACAATTTTTTAAGAATATATATCAATATTTGTATGTTTACTTATAAACTTTCTCCATGTGTGTGTGTGTGTGTGTGTGTATGTATGCATATTAATGCATTTGTAAAATAGAAATTAAAGAGGCATTATATTACAATGAAAAAATACTGGATTCTAGAGTCAACAGGGGGCTACTGAAGTTTATTGCATGGGAAAGTATTATAGTTGGACCTATTATTTGGGGAAATCATTTGGTATTTTGCCATTTGGAAAAACCCACTTTGTGTAATTGGAGAGGGAAAAGACTTGAGGAAGGGAGGAGACCAACTGGAGATTATGGCAATAGTCCAAGGGATGAGGATACAAATTGAAATGTGGTGGAGAACGGCTTTATGAGCTGAGAGATGGGTGGATTGTTGTGGCAGCAGAAAGGAAAATATTTGTCAACTAATTGGCTATTGGCCACGAGGGAAAGTAAGGAGTTACAGATATCATCACTAAGGTGGTAATGTACAATACCATAAACAGAAATAAGGCAATTTGGAATAAGGGTGTGTGTAGTAGGAAAGATAACTTAATCACAACCCATCCATGTTTGTTCATTCTGTGTTACTCACTCTCACTTTAAAATAAACAAAAAGTGTTTAGAATATTTATCCCTTGATCACTTTCTCAGAATGTAACATGCACATTCATTTAAAATAATGTTCAACAACACAAGACCAAGTAAAATGTCAAGAAATCCAGCCCCCCCGCCCCCTTTAAAGACTTTATACCAAACTGATATTGAATAATTCAGGGGTCTTCTTCAAGTATAGCCATTCAACTGGTCCCAATTCCATATAATTGTCTTAATATCTAGTTAACTGTACATCTTCCCATCTTTCCACAAGAATAGTATCAGACACTTAATCAAATGTTTTACTAAAAATTAGTCAAACTACATCTATGAGATTCCCCTTATCTTCTAGTTTAGTAATTAACTCTACATTAATTAATTTTATACACAATATATACCAAGTACTACTTTGTAAAATGTATATAGTAGCTACAGTGGTAAGTCATATTTTATAACTGAAAAGCAAACTAAGCCCACACCTGAAAAATGGGCCCTATTAAATGTATGAATCTATGAACATTTACTTATGTTTAAGAATAAAAAAAAATATAAAAGAAGTAAGTTTGAATAGTTATGAATTTAAGCTGAAAAGTCAACAGAAATGGTTCCCTCTGTGTTTTGTCTTGAGTATACTGAAGGGAAAATTACCCAACTTTTCTGTAATTCAGCTTATTCGTCAACTTTTTTACAATAAGTATCTTTTGTTCATATTTTGCAGCAATATTAATAAACATAAAAAATTGAAGATCTCCAAAACAAAATCTAAGACAAGAGTTAAATTACATGAGTTATTACTTTTGAATGAGAATATACTTGAAGGGATAACAGGAATTAAAGGCAAATAAAAATAAATGTACACATGATGTCAGCTTTTATTCCCCTTTCTTCATATCCTTGGTGAAAATAAGATCTGACAGGTAGCCCGAATCAATCTAATAAAAATGACAATTCTATTAAAATTAATTTACTTATTCAGTGCCATACCAATTACACTATCAAATAATTATTTTATAAAGCTAGTGAAAAAAATAATAAAATTGAACTGGAAGAATAAAAGGTCAAAAACACCAAAAGAATTAGTAGACAAAAAAAAATGAAAAACAGCAGCCTAGCAATGCCAGATTTCAAATTATACCACTAAGCAGTAATCATTAAAATAATCTGGCACTGCATAAGAAATAGATTGTTCAATCAATGGAAATAAAGTAGGTCTACTTTGTATAGGAGAAGAAATAAATAACTACGGTAATCTGGTATTTGATGAACCCAAAGCTTTTGGGACAAAAACTCACTATATGACAAAATCTGCTGGGAAAACTGGAAAGCAGTGTACTAAAAACTAGGTATAGAGCAATATCTCACATCATATGCCAAGATAAGGTCAAAATGGGGACATGATTTAGACATAAAGAGAGATATCATAAGCAAATTAGGAAGGAATGGGAAAAAATTAGCCATCAGATCTATGAATAAGGGAAGAGTTTGTGACTAGAGAGAATCATAGGACGTAGAATAAATAATTTTGATTACATAAAATTAAAAAAGATTCTACACAAATAAAACTAATATAGTCAAAATTAGAAGAAAAGCAAGAAACTGAGGAGGAAAAGAATCTGCACAGGCTTTACATGATGAGGCTTTATTTTTCAAATATATAGGAAATTAGCCAAATTTATAAAAGAGCCATTTCTCAATTTATAAATGGTCAAAGGATATGAAGTTTTTCGGAAGAACAAATCAAAGGTACCAAAGGCATATAAAATGTTCTAAATCACTAATAATTAGAGAAATGCAAGTTAAAATAACTCTGAGGTATTACTTATATCCATCAGATTGCCTGACATGATAGAAAAGGCAAATGAAAAATGCTGGAGATGTGGAAAAAAGAGGTACACGAATGTACTCCTGGTGAAATTATGAATTGGTCTAACCATAGGAATACCTTCACACAAAAAAGTAAACATATTTCTTCTGAAAGTTGGCAAATTTACATATTTCCTGTATGCTCTTATATATTCTTTCGGTCAAGTAATATTAATGGTGTATTTTTTAAAGCCCTTCTTTACTTATAAGACTTCTCTGATGGGTCAAATGGCTAGTAAGTATCTGAAGTCAGATTTGAACTCAGGAAGACTTCTCTTTCTGACTTCAGGTCCAGAACTTTATCCACTGCACCACCTAGCTGCCCATTACTCTATGTAGTGGCTAAAAATTACAAGACAACTGTAAAATAGCTTTTGTGATCACTCAATTGTTTTTCTTTCACTTGTATATGAAGTCATTTTTAGAAATAGATTAGTCCTTCAGATAATTAAACACAACAGGATTTATATGTTGATGCCCTCCATTCAGACTCTAGTCAATGAGTAAGAAGGTACTTACCTAAGTTATCTCTAAAGTTTTGATACAGTTTTAAGCTTTGAGAGATTTAAAAGTTTAAAACTACACTAAGACATTTGAGATATCCTGGATAACTCTAGGACAATGTTTTTCCCAAAGTACTGTATGGGGTCTCTTGGGAGTTTCCAAGATCCTTTCGGGGGTCTACCAGGTCAAAACTATTTTCATAATAATACTGTGATGTTTTAATTTCCAAGATGATAAATATTGACAGATATAACCCATATAGACAAAAGCTCCTTAGGGTCTTTCTCAATAATTTTTAAGAATGTAAAGTGGTTCTGAGGCCAAGAAGTTTGAGCACTAATCTGGGTAAATCACTTAACCTGTAGGCCTCTCCTTCCCTCCTCCTTCCTTCCTTCCCTAAAAGTGCCAGGGTCCCCCATTGCATCCTGGGCCATCCCCAGTCATCGTGATGAATATCTGGTCACTGGATCCAGAGGGATCTGAAGGATAAAGTGAGGCTGGTGACCTGCACAGCTCTCCCTCACTCAAATCAGAGTTAACTGCAAGTCATGTCATCATTTCTCTGATGTCATGGTCCTCTTCAAAAATGAAGGACAAACACAGACACAGATATGTGACCTGAGACAAGTCACTTAACCCTGTTTGCCTAGGTTTCCTCATGTGTAAAATGAGCTAGAGAAGGAAATGACAAAACACTCTAGTATCTTTGCCAAGAAAACCCCAAATGTTTTTCACCACTGAAAAACAACTAAACGGCAACAAACATGTAGTGTTTTGTATAAGTAAGTATTCAAATCTCCTTTGTGAATCATTAGAGTATTGATAAGTTGTCCTTTCAGTGTTATCCTTAATAAAGTGGTGATCTGGGCAAGAGTTCACAAAAATTTCTGTCAAAGTCAAGAATCAAAATGAGATCAACTCAACCATCAAGCTGAGCTTGCCAAAACAACAGGAATACCCTAATGTATGGAGAGAAGCATTGCTAACAAAATGACTAAAAATAAAGAAGCTGGACTGAGTAAAAGCAAATCAAATGGTCTCAGAGAGCAGAAAATGAAACATATTTCTCTTCTTGCAGATTACCAGGATAAAAGGTTGAAAGGTTGCATGGTGCATTTTTGTTTTTGCTTGCCTGTTTTTCTTTTATGGCAGTGTAGTATTCAGTCTGATTCAGAGACAGCAGTAGAGAAGAAAGCGTTTAATCCAGAGAAGAAACATTTTGTAAAATTAAAAGGCCTCAATAAAAGTAGCAATGCTTCCCATAGCTTTCCATGTTTCCTTTAAATTTGCATGCTGAAACGGGTCAAGAAAAATCCCATAAATGGAATTTCCTCTCTTCCCCTCATGAACTGTACTCCTAAGAACTACTCAGGCACAACTACCTGGGGATTAAAAAAAAAAAACAAACCTGGAGTTCGGAAATGTCAGCTACTCCCCATAAAATTCTGTGACCCCAAAACTGAAAAATCATGACTTGTTTAAACAGTGACTTGAGGTCATAGCACTGAAAATTTATTAGTCAGCCATGGAAATATGTTCACAGCAAAGAAGGGCAGCAAATGCAGATATTTGTCTAGAATGTAAACTGTATTATAGGCATAATGCTAAAAATATTTAAAAATATTATTTAATCATTTATTTGGTTCATATTCTCATCATCTGAACAATACCTGCAAATACCAAACTATGTCTTAAAATAGGAATACATTTATTATACTACCCATTATCATACACTTGAACATTATATATTTATCATAAATATTTAGTTTTCAGGTAATCCAGTTCATAAAAAGCTTGTTTCCTAGAGATATAGAGGAATCAATTCAATCTAGTTCAGTAAACAATTATTAAATGGCTACTGTGTTCAAGGAACAAAATGTTTTGTTTCAGTGATACAAAGACATAAATGTGAGTGCCTCAGGCCTTCATGGATTTCACATTCTACTTGGAGATTAGAATGCCTATTTTGATAAGAAAAGCAAATTGTATACTAAGAAATTCTAAGGCATTTTTGAGAGTAAGAAAGGACTGAAGCTTGGAAGAACTAGGCAAAAAGAAAGAGCTCTAGGAAGCATCATGTAGACTACACCTTGAAGTAACCTAAGAATTCTAAGAGTGGTGAGGAGAGAATACATTCAAGGAATAGGGGCAAAAACTTCTGGGTCATGTAAACAACAAGATGGAGATCTTGGCATTTTCTCTGCTTCCCACAACTTCTCAAAGCACTCCCAAACAGAAATACGTGCCAAAGATGAAGTAACTTTAGCAGTCTTCATAGGCTAGGACACCCAGAATCTAAAAGGTTTAAAAAAATGCTGGTGCTTACTGACCTTGACTTCACTTAGCACCCCTTCCCCCTCACCTTCCACACTACCACCAGCAAGTTCATATTAGCTTGCTTCAAAATGCACCCCTGCACCCTAATTTCCCCTCCTTCTTTCAAGTGCTATGGAGCCCACAGTTCCAGACTTTGAAAGTTTTGCTTAGACCTCAGCAGACAGTTTGTTCATAGATTTTCAGGAGCCAAAGATTGCTGGTCCCTGAAACGTGGAAGTACCAGTACTGAAAGTCTCTGAACTGCTAGCTAGCACCATGACAAATAGTACTTCGAGCTCTGAACTTCTGATGCTGGCTAGAAAATTGAGGAAGGGAGAAAGTTCACCAAGACAGGATGCTGTGCACAGGGAAGGCTATGAAGCACTCCAGCAATCCTGAGGGAAAGAGTACAAAATCCAGCTGGGGCCAGTATTAATCACCCAAGGGGCAGTTGGGGAAGAAACCAAGGATGGTGAACCCTGAATTGCCCAACGTGGGAGGGGACTGAGAGGCTTTAAGATCTAGCCCCAAGGGAAATCACTATTAGAAGGGAGGAATTCAGAGTAAGTGATAAGGAAAAGAAAAGAAATAGGGGCCCACTTATACAAATCATGGAAGCTGGAAGTGAAATACACAGATCATATATGTGCATGGATTTAAAACTGGCAGTGACCATAGAAACCAGTTAGGAATAAAGTGAAATCCACCTTGAAAGTAGAGACAGAATGTGATTTTAAAATCAGGTTTTGGCAGTTTATTCTCTGGGCAATAGGAAACCACGGTATATTTTTGTTTAGGGAAGAGATATTTGGAATTAAAAGACCAACTTCATTAGGATATAGAGTGAGTAAAAACAAGTGAAATTTTAAAAAATTGAAATCATGATGAAATCAGTTTCTTGTATAGATACACATTCATAGATTACTTATCCCACAAGAGACATAAAAGATGGCAATTGTATAAGAAAGGAGGTAACTTGGCAAATGTAAGCTATGTTTACCCCGTACCAAAAAAAAGTGATTAGAGAAGAAAGAAAATAAACAAATAAAGGGGTAAAATTTTGATGTATAATAGTTCTAGACAGAATAGGGGAAGGTTGTAGGGTTTTATACATTATGCTAACACTCTGGAAATATCAGCACAGCTAGTGGTGTAGTCTTCCTGAATTCAAATATGACCCAGACCTCCCTTTGTTATAGGACCCTGGACAAGTCACATAACTCTATTTGCCTCAACTTCCTCATACATAAAATGGTCTAGAAAAGGAAGTGGCAAATCAATACAGTACTTTAGCTAAGAAAACCTCAAATGGGGTTACAAAGAGTCAGATATGACTGAAAAATCACTGAACAACTGGAGGAATCTGTTTACTATAGTCAAAGAATCAGATGTAAAAAGCGCTATGGGAGGGGAACACTTTAGGTGAAAAAATTTTAAGTAGTTAGTGTAGTTCTAGACATTGAGATGAAGAAGTATGTTACAGTGGAGCCAATTAGACT
Organism: Potorous gilbertii; assembly: GCA_028658325.1. NCBI lineage: Eukaryota > Metazoa > Chordata > Mammalia > Diprotodontia > Potoroidae > Potorous > Potorous gilbertii. The sequence goes on from CM053771.1 coordinate 486,579,197, forward strand.
AATTGCCGAAAGATATAGGTTTTAATTCTATTTCTATCACCATCTGTTTGACCTTGTGTGGATAAGTACCCATTTCTTTATACTTCAGTTTTCTTATCTGTAAAAGGAGAAAACCTGGTTTCATCATCCCTTTCCAGTCTAAAGCCAGGATGATTCTAAGGTAGTTGGAGAACCTACAATACCTACCGACATCCCGGATATCTACTGGAAACAAATAAAGGGATTAATGAAAGGCAACATGTCCAGAGAAAGACACACACTTTCCATATTTTGAACTTGAGAAAAACATTTTAGAGATAATAAATGATGCAAAATTATATACAGAGGAGAACTATGTATCATCGATATCCAAATAATAACCAACATGATAGCGATATTATGATGACGCTGATAGAGGGTAGAATTCTTAAAATAGCCTAAAAGGACACTATTATTATGTAAGGAAATTGGGGGGGAAATTCCAAAGGAGATGCTGAAATACTAATCCAGAGACAAAGATGTTAGTAAGTAAAGGAAATTTCTCTTCAAACGGCGATTTAGGAAAGGACAGAGGAAAAGAATGCTCGATCACTTTTCATACTGAGGAAAGGCTTTAAAAAAAGGTAACAGAAATCATGCCTTTTAATTTAACCATGAAGACATGAAGATCTTAGAGTGTTTTTACTTGAGGAAAGAGGATAGAAATCAAAATTGTTTAAGTCAAGACATAAAGGGTATAGTGAGTATTTTTATTGGAGGAAAGAAGATTGAAATTGAAATAGAGGGAGTCAAGACATGAAATGAGATACATAATTAGTAGGGAGAAAAAGCAGCAGATTTAAATGTCATATAAGAGAAAATGAAATGAAATCAGGATGAAACACAAAGAGATTAACTATCATCAAATAGTTCTTATGAGCTAATATTTGCTCCATGATTTTGTATTGCTACTCACAATAATAACTGATGAATTTATAGCACTTTGAGGTTAGAGAGTACATTACAAATATTATCTTTTTTGATACAACAACGCTATGAGGTTGGTGTTTAGTAGAGATACTATCCTTCTTTGTTATTATGTTTGGCATTGAGTCATTTCAGTCATGTCCAACTCTCTGACCATTTGGAGTTTTCTTGGCAAGGATACTGGAGTGGTTTGCCATTTCCTTTTCCAGTTCATTTTACAAATGAGGAAAACTGAGGCAAAGTGGGTTAAGTTCAGGGTCACACTGTTAGTAACTATCTTAGACCAGATGTGAACTCAGGTAGTCCTGATTCCAGGGCCAGTGCCCAGCTAATCACTCTTAAACAACAATATTATCCTTTAAAAAAAAAATGAGGCCCACAGAGTTCAAGTGATGGAGATAGAACTGAAACTTTACTGTCTTTTGATTCCATGGCAAGTACTCTTTCCATACCACCATACTGATATGCTAAAAATTAACAGTTAATTTGATTTAGTATTTATTAAGAGCCTACTACATAGTAGATCTAGTTCTAGTAGAGCTGGTCCCTTCCAATTCCAACATTCTGTGCGATTCTTTAGAAGTAGAAATTATAACTCTACATATTTAATGGCCTCCTCCTCCCCAGTGCCTAGCATAGTATGGGGATGTCTATTAGACAAAAAAAATAATACTAATTGTTTATGGAATGAAACCAAATGATAGCATCAATTTTAATCTTCCTCTCTATGTGAACTGGCATCCTGCTTCAGTGAATCCTCATCTGTAAAGGCCTCCAAAAATCCATTACTAATAAGTACTATAAGCGCAAACTGAAATTCAACTATAATTTAAGGTCAGAATTCTTTAACCATGCTGGTGGAAAAGCTTCTGGCTGGTCTTCATTAACATACACACAGCAATTACCAAAGTCACAGAGACAATCCCATTTCCACCCTACCAGTATGCTCAGTGGCCTGGAAAATGGGGCCGAGCCAAGTGGAACTGTCCCGGGCACATGCTCTGCATATTCCTGGGAAGTGAATCAGGGAGCGTGCTATAGAGCAGAAGACTATA
>CM053771.1:486581296-486652580 GCA_028658325.1 Potorous gilbertii
ATATATATATATATATATATATATATATATATATATATATATATATATATATATATATATATATATACATATACACATATGCATATGCATATATATATGCATATATATATACATATACTATAATATATAGATATGGTAGAAATTATATATCTAGGCCAACTCAGTTATATTCCTGATATTAGTGAAATTTCTTTTGATTTTGTCTTTACTGATTATATAATAGAGACTTTTTAGTGACAGATTCCCATATCCTTCATACTTGCTTCACAGTAATGTTGTGTTAGTATCTGAGAATTCATTTTATGAAATCACACTCATAGTTTGAGTCTTAGTTTCCCTATTTATAAAGTGTAGAGGCTGGACTTACAAAGTAGCAATCATACAGTATTTACGGGATAACTGATATTCATTCATTTACCACAGGTAAGAAATCTGTACTATGAATTGCTTCTCTTTGCTGACATACAGAGAGTGAATGAGAAATAAGTCAGCGTGGCCTAGAATGCATAGAGATTGGCCTTGGAGTCAGGCAGAGCTGGATATAAGTCCTACCTCTGAAAGATACTTGTGGGACTCTGAGAGAGTTACTTAACCTCCCAGTGCCCCTATATAAATACACTACAAGTTACAGGAAAATTTGTTGTTGTTGTCATTGTCTTAATCACAGGATATAAATTAAAGACTAGTTACCAGTCTGCACAGGTAGAATGAGTTTCCTTAAATATACCAATGACATAAGGCACACCACTAAAATAATAAGGAAATTGAACAATTAGAGTATATGTATACATATATAAAGTGGTATATGTATAGACTTGCATTGATTGGCCAGCAACAGGTCCCAGCACAAACCCCACCTGCTCATGGTATGGGGGAATGACTCAGAGTGAATGTAAATAGCAGCTATTTCTGTTTTGGCCAGAAATCTTCCCCTCCCAGATTTTTTGTTTTTAACAAGGTAAAAGAGACTGTTCCTTGCCCCATTTCTTACCAGGCGTTAATCACTGAATGAGTGTTGTCTTGATCAAACTGAGACATGGAAAAGCCCTTAACCTAAAAAGGCAAAGTTATCACACTGCATCCAGGGCCATCTCCAGTCATCCTGATCTACACTTTGCCACTGGACCTTTAGGTGCTTTAGGAGAGAGTGAGGCTGGTAACTTTGCATAGCCCTCCCTCACTTAAATCAATTCACTTACAAGTCATAGCATCACCTTCCTGATGTCATGGTCCTCTTTGAGAAAGAAGGACAAACAACAGCTTTCATAACCATTGTCCTTAATAAATGTATTGTTTTACTCAATAGATCTATGATCCCATCATTGTGGACATTCCTTCTAATGAGACAGATCATAACTGATCCAAGACTGTCCATCTACTTGATACAACTCTACAATGAAATTCACTTGGGCTGAGATGACCAATGATCAAGAGCAATGGTTTTGTTTTAAATAATAGTAATAGGAGGTAAGGTCTGTTTTGTCTAATGTACAATCAAACCTAAAATTTGACCCAAGAAATCACTGCAGTAGAGAAGTAATTAGGGAAAGAAGTTTTGTCTCACCTTCCTCTAAGCTGTTTTAACATTCTTCTGCCTGACATCATCATGTATATCACCTGTTTAGTTATTCTCAAAGACATGGACGTGCACAAAATACTACTACTTACTGGATCCAGATTTCCCCCCAAAGAGTCATTTCTAGGAAAACCTGGCCTGATATTTCAAGAATTTGTCAAAAGTGTTCTAAAGAGCAGGCCTTACCAAGAAAGTTATTCTAGGTGTCATAGTTGGTACAGTACTAGGCCTGGAGTCAGGAAGACTCACCTTCCTGAGTTCAAATCCTGCCTTGGACACTTTCTAGCTTTGTGTCTCTGAGCAAGTCACTTAACCCTGTCTGCCTCAGTTTCCTCATCTGTAAAATGAACTGGAGAAGGAAATGGCAAACCATTTCAGTGTCTTTGCCAGAAAAACCCCAATGGGGTCAAGAAGAGTTGGACACAATTGGACAAAAAAAAAAATCAACAGAAAGTAATTTTCATTCTTCTTTGGTAAAAGTTGATTTAAAAATAGTGCCTTTGCACTTCATACTTTGTTTTCCAAAATTATTAACTTTAAGGAAGAAAACTTTTTGAATGACTCATTTCATTTTGTTTATGAAACATATAGTTTTTCTAGTGTAAAGGGGAAGGAATATCAAAATTTAGGCCAATTCTCAAACTAGAATAGTCGAATACATGCATAGCACCTGTAGGACACAACTTTTTCACTTTATCTCTATAAGTCTCTGCAATGATAATTCTAGTTACACTATAGACACAATAGTATTGTTTTGGGGAAAAGAGTAATGTGAATAATTGGGAGACGTACTCTCAGTAGGTTATTAGTATAAGCTCCAAATCATAAATAAACTTAAATAATAAAAATATCCTATTGAGGTAAAGAACTCAAGTTAAGTAGAGGTCAAAACACAGATCTAAACTAATAGCTAAAACTTTTGAAAGGTGGTTTTTTCCTTCATATTCAACATAAAATTCAAGAACACAATTTACCACTCAAAAAACAGAATTTGTAAATCTCACCCTAACTGGTCGTTTGTCAACTTTAATAAAGGAGAAGTGATCTCTAGCCCAATGATTTGGGGACCTCCATTCCTTCTTTTAAAAAGTGCATTTCAATTTCTTCCCTCCCCACTCAGAGAACCCATCTGCCATCTGAGTCTCCAGTCTAAAATCATGATGGATGGACCCTAAAACTGCTCATCACAATGTAAAAGAGAGGAAAGAGAGATTGAAATCTGGAGTGATTTGTAAAGATTTAGGGTGATACAAGGAAATCCTTCTTTGGATGGAATGCAAACCAATTGACTGAATCTAATCTATCTGTTTCCTTGTCTTTATGCATTAGTTGAAAGGTAGGCAATCAGACATTGTGATTATAAGGCCAACAGTGAATCATATAGGGCCTTTGGCAGACTAAAGTGTTAACTTCCCCATGCTGTATGGTTCAGCAGTCACTGAAGAGGCATAGGACATACAGGACACAGAGCTACCATCCAAAGCAGTCGCCGCAGACCTGATGGTCCACTTTGCTGCAGCAGTAATTTTCATTTTTACTCTAACACTCTTTAAGACAAGGCTATTGTTTCCAAATAATCGTATCATCCTTGGAATGTCTTCAAGCTTGTCCAAGTCACTTCCATGGACTTTCTCCTGTTCTCATTCCCATTCCTTCCTGTCTTTCACTTTATACTCGGGAACTGAGTTCTTTTCATGGAGGGAGGAGGAGATGTTGCAGGAGAGGAACCAAATAGCAAAAGGAAAAATAAAGTTAGGGATGGACTTACCCATGATTCAAAGGATTAGCCCCCAAAGACCAGTTCACTTATTATTAAAGTGTTAAAACATTTCTTTTCTCTCAATTTCTCCTTAAGAAAAAAGGAAAAGCCACCTCAAAAGAGTTATTATTTAATAAAGGACTATTTACAGACAAGAAAGAATTTGCCTTTGAATACAAAGTAGTGATCTCTGAAGGAAAACAATATTATATATATATATATATATGTATATATACATACACATATCTATACAAATGTATGTATCTGTAGATATATATTCATATATATACATACATATATATGCCTGTGTATAGTGTGTATACACATACACATACATGCATACCTTCAAATAACAAATAAGGGTACCTATTACCAAGAGAAGCCAGGAAACAGGTTCAGGAGTATGTTTCAAACAGGTCTCAGGTTCTTTAAAGCAACTGGTAATCTTTCATTGCTGCCAGAGCTGTGAAAGCTTCCAGGTTGAGCTGTCTGAAACACATTTGAGCCTTTCCATGCAATAAATCCACGTGGTGACAAAAGAATCACAAAGTAGACAAATTAGCTACTCTAGGGAAACAGCCCAACTTCTTTATCAGAACACAAAATTGCTAATGGGAATTTTTTTTTATGTGGCATATGACAAAGCTACTCCTTCAAATTAAGCATAGAAAAAGCTCCACACAAAATAAAAAAACAGAGTAAATAGCTGTCATTTCAGTTTGAACTGTAAGGTCTACAAAGAAAAAGAACGAGCAGAGATTTGATTGTGGTTTTGAGCCCAACATCTGCATAAGTAAAAGAGTAAAATAAATCTCCAACTATTAATCAAAGCAAAATGAACATGTTTAGAGTAAGAGCATTAGCATCTGCTCTGAGACTTGTTTCCACAAATAAATGAAATCATAGACCCTTATCCTACATCTTAATATGTTGAAAATTTTATAAATTCTGTTTGCTCAAAAAGAAAAAAAATAACAATTTACACAAAGGAGGCACAGTTAGCAAGTTTGTAGGTATCTAAAGTTTAGTGGATGGAAACTGAGATTTAATAGGTATGCGAAAATGCTTAACATTCATTGTGGATGAGCTAGTTAAAGCTATTCCAGTTTACAGATGTGTGCACAGACAGTAGCAACTGACAAAATATCACACACCACCAAGTTCAGCTCCCTCCTGCTCAACTAGGCTAATCCAATGGGAAACAATAAATATAAAGGATGCTTTGTTTAGATGTATTTCAATAAACTGTAATTTTTCCAAATCAGAACCGTGGGAGGGGAGAGAATCTAAAAAAGAGACAGTCATTTTCCCATGAAAATCACTCATTTATGGTTTCTAAAATTCAAATCTGAAGAATTCTGGGCTATACTCATGCATAGTAACAGATAAAATCTCAGTTAAAAATATACAAGCTCTCTGTATGAAGGTAAGTTATATTTAAAAAAAAAACAGCACCTAGGTTTGTATTTCAATAAGAACATCTTACTAGTAGAGCATTTAATTTTAAGAAAAATAATTTTAATAATAATTAATATGTATGGTCATAGTACATTAAACTTACAAAGAATTTATATATGTTTTCTCAGTTGTCCTTCATATAACCACTTATCACTCAGTATTAACTGAGAAGAGACTCAAAATTAGAAATGCACTGTGAATTCAGCATTTTCTGTGACTCCACTTCCATCACTCTACTATGGGCAGGCTGCCTATCAAACCAGTCAATAAGATAGTTCTCTCTACCCCCTGCCTGGCACAGAGCAGATTCTTAATAAATGCTTGCTGAATTATTATTAATAGCTATAATAATAGCTGACATTTATAGGGTACTTTAAGGTTTGCAAAGTGCATCCTGAGCATCTCCTTTGTTTGCTGAGAACAGCTGAGAGGTAGGGACTCTTCCTTTTTACCCTTTGTACAGATTTTACAGATGAAGAAAATTGAGGCCGAGAGAGATTTTGTGACCTGCCCAGGGTCTGGTGTCTGAATGTCTGAGGCAGGATGCAGACCCAGAGTTTCTAATTCTGAGTTGGGCACTCTATCCACTATGGCATTTAGCTGCCTTCATTGAATTATAGATGAACTCTAGTGCCCTCAAATAGGAACCCAGTATTCAAATAAGATAAGAACAGAAAATTGGCTATTTTCCTTTTACGTTTGTCCACAGTCTTTTTCTTTCCTTTTTTTTTTTTACTTAGCCAATATTTATAAATCAGTAACATGTGATCAAATAAAAATCAAGCACTAGCAAAGAAAAATCTCTGAACTTCAGAAACTGCCACGATCTGGTCAATGAGTTTCCCAGAACATTGATCAAAATGAACTGTCACCCCCCCGCCCCCATCTAGGAAAGGGAACGTGATGTAGTGAAAAGAAGGCTGGATTTGGAATCAGAAGACCAGAGTCCATCTCCCTACTAGCATAACCTTTAGGCAAATTAATGTACATCTCTGAACTTCTCTTCCTCCTCCTCTCTAACTTGAGGATGTTACACTACATAACCAAGGTTCTAACTAGTTTAAATATATATACATATATGTATATATATAATACACACAAATATATATACATACATACTTATGTATATATACACATATGTGTACATATGCACATATATAGGCATGGGCATGCACGTATGACTTCATATAAAATACTTTGCAAACCTGAATATATTATACCTCTGCTAATTATCACTATTTTTCTTAAAATAAAGAAAAAGCTATGTTGGTGAGTTGTTCTAATGGAAGAACAAAACCAGTTGCTGTCATTATAAAACATTTTTTACGTCTAGACAGCTTTTATCCTTTTAAATGAGAGTTAGCTTCTATTACTATGCACATGTATATGTGTGCACATATAAATACACACATAGGTATAGATATAAATCACATACATACATGTGCACAGATAAATACACACATAGGCATAGACACAAATCAACCTACTTCTTTTAATGCATTCATTCTAGAAGTGTCAAAGTAATATTTATGTGTTTCCAGCAAATCTTCAGAAAAGCTGAGACACTGTACGAAATAAGCATATTAAAAACTCAGGTAATAATTATTTCTCATTTACTGAATGGCTCAAAGCCATTAAACACATTTAAAAAACAGATCAGTCTTTGTTCTGAGGACTTTGGTGTCACTACTTCATCAATTGCCTTAAATATTAGCTGGTTAACCTTCCCCAGGAGCAAGAAGGTGGGTATCTGTACATATTATCTCAAAAGGACCTCAGAGTAACGAAGTAAAAAAGAAGAAAAGAAAAACAAGGTATTTCTAGTGATCCAGCAGTCCATATTTCATCTGTAGACAAACTGTGGGACTTTCCAGAAACAAACTATTGTGATTACACGTTCAACTTGGATTTCCAATTGCCTTTGTATTACGCTCAGATATAGTAAGATCTATGAGTAATTTCCAAATGAACAGAGATAGAATTTAACTACACAGAATCCTCAGAGGGAATGTGGTGAGAGGAACACTCTTAGCAGTTGGTGGGGAGGAGGGGGGAGACAGGAGAGGAAGAGTCACTAATGTTGAAAAAATTACAAACACTAGAACATGTCTATGTTGGCTTACCCATTAAGCAACTAATGCATTGTCACTATGGTCAGGTAAATACCAGGGAGCTTGAATAATTTTAAGAAGTCAAATTTAAAATAGTGCCACTTTTCAGATGAATGGGCATCAAAATGAGATCTCAGAATGTTAATCATATATCATGGGCTAATGTATCTACTATCGTTTATTTATTTACCATTTGCATTTCATTACCCTAAAGCAAAAACCTCATGATGGTTGGCAAAGTTATTTCTGAAAAGCATTTGATTAGTATTCACATGGTCATATTTGATTTTTTTTTTTGCCTGATCCACAAGAAAGATATGAGAACTCTACTTCTCCTTTAAATCTCGAAGGATGATGAATTAGTCTACTCAGGATAATTCTGTCATGAAAGGAAGAACTCTGCCTCGGGGATTACCAATCTTTGTGTATTGTCCAGAAGGACACATAGAGGTGGGAACATCCCTCTAGCAAGTCATTAGCACATTTTTTGTTGGAATAATATAAAGGAAAATATGGATAATAAAGCAAAGATACAAATTACAATTCATGATCAAAAATCACATCTGTTGATTTAATGAAAACAAACAGTCGCACTGAAAAGAGGAAAGAAATGATTTGTGTACAGTTCTCGGGCAAAGAAAATAACAAGGGTTTGTTGCTATCTCATTTTGTGAAATCCTGCATTTCTGAAAAGTCACTCACTGTTTTAATATTATCTGGAATAACAAGGGCTCCTCATTTTCTCCAATAGCTATTTATCTATTTCCCCCCAAAACAGAAGGAATAGTAGGAATATAACTGGAGGAAGGGCTACAATAGGAAGGAGGTGGAGGGGACATCACTAAGTACCACTACTTGCCACTGAACAGGGTAGCTCAAATATGGAGACATCAGTGGAGGGGGGGGGGGAGTTTTCTGGGGATAGCTTTACTCATATCTCTTATCTTCAAGCACTACAAAATCAAGGGGCAAATACAAACAAATTACTAGTTGGTTCATGCAAGCATTTATCACCGGGATGGAGAAAGCTTTTTGCCCAATTACTTTCTGAATACATAGTAATGGCATAAAATTAAAAAGTATAATTAGAATAGTAAAATTTTAGAGCTGGAAGTAACCTTGGAAATAGTCTACTGCAGCTCTGAGATCAAAAATAAGAAAACTTGACCAGAAGAAATGATGTTGTACTCAAGCTCACAGAAACTACTGGAAAGCAGTTTTCTTGACTCAATGGTTCAGGAATATCTCTATTAAAACCCTACTGCTTCTCACTGTCTTGTAATACTTTTGTTCTTGCTTTCCTGCCATCAGAAAGCATTTTTGCGTGTGTGTGTGTGTGTGTGTGTGTGTGTGTGTGTGTGTGTGTGTAAACTGGAGAGGTATATAAACCATATTTATATGCTCCTCTTTTAAATTAGATGCAACTGTAAAACCAGATCACTTTCACTGGATATAGACTTTATATATAGCTTTACAAGCAAAAGGTATCCAGAAATATCAGTCACATTGCTAATCCAGAAACTAGCTAAATGTGCCCCAAGGAATCAGATTCATCCAGTTTTTAAATTAAATTTCACATGTACTTTATCTCATGCAGTCATGGCTAATTGTATCTAACATGATATTTTATAACATTGATCTCGACATGTGATTTGCAAATTTAGTCAGTCAGTAAGCAACTATTAATTACCTATTGTGTCCTAGGCACTGCAAATACAAAGAAAGGCAAAAATAGTAACTACCTTCAAGGAGCTTATATTCTAATAGGCAAGACAACATGCAATCAACTCTGTGTGTGTGTGTGTGTGGAGAGATACATGAATAAGGAGGAAGGAACAGAGGAAGGAAGGAAAGAAGGAAGGAAGGAAGGAAGGAAGGAAGAAAAAGAGAGAGATACAGACATAGGCAACTAAATGGCCCAGTGCATACAGCACCACACCTGGAGTCAGGAAGACCTGAATTCAAATCCAGCCTAAAGACACAAGCTGTGCCAGAGCAAGTCACTTAACCCTGTTTGCCTCAGTTTCCTCAGACAATCTCAGATGTAAGGCACTTTCATTAAGAGGGACTTTGAAAGAATTCATATAGATGGCAGGATTTTAGCTGAACTAGAAGAAACTCAGAGAAGTTAGGAGATGAGGAGAGAGAATTCCAGGCATGGGGGACAGTCAATGAAAAGTACGGAGTCAGGAGATGGATTGTCCTGATGAGAAGTAGCAAGGAGAACAGTATCACTATAGAATATGTGCATATAAGTAAAGTGTAAGAAGACAGGAAAGGCTAGAAGAAGCCAGCAGGCTTTAAAAAACTCAGACCTTCTTTTGATCTCCCTTGTGAATGTTGACTATAATTAAAGCTCTCTTCCCATTTTTCCATAAGGAAGTAGGGAGTTTGTGGGCCAGCCTCATCAATGCACCGATACCATAGTACTCACTATCCCAGATAATAAGAATTCAATTATTCTGGATGTTTCCTATTTGGGGAGCTTGTTCCTACTTGGTGACTATGAAACAAAACAAGTATCTTATGTGCTGGATAAGAAAAAGCCCCCTCAGACTGGCATCCAGGAGCAATTCCATCCCATGCTCCCTGACAAGGCAATTGTAGGAAACACCCACATCCCTCTTCCTGCTGAGCGGCAACAGAAATCAGCCTCAGCTCCTTTGGTATACTGCAGGTTGCTACATTGACCAAACAGCCTAGGGCAATGATGGTGGAACTTTCATTTAATTCTTGTAACAATAACATTTCTCCAATATTTGAAATGGAATTTTCTTAAATATCAATATAAAAAGGCCTTTGGGGAAAAAAGATATTTTTGCTGCCACTTCTGATGACTGAAAATGTGGGTTTATGATGCAGGACTTTTGAAACTAATACAGGGATATTGCCATTAGAAAAAGAGTTAACATAACCCTCTGAGAGATAAATTTATGCATATACACAGAGGATTGCTGTAGTGAAATGCAGAAAGAATCAGCCTCTGAGTCAAAAAGACACAAGTTCTAGTGTTCTTTCTAACACATGGTGGCTGTGTGACCCTTGGTAAGTCATTTATCTTCTCATTGCTCCTGGCAGCAGTACAGCAAAATGTTCAGATTTGAATGATGACATAATATCCTCAACTGGAGCCTAAATCTATGAAATAAAAGGTCAAGTCGAAAGAAAAAATATGCATGCACACACACACACACACACACACACACACTAAGTTATTGGAGATTTCCCATAGCTGACTTTATGATTCTATATCTGCCTAGATACCAGTTTAGACACAATACTTAATACTAGCCAGAAGCAAATAGTTGGACAAATAAATCAACAAATGCATCATATTCTCCATATTTTTCTTTGTTAGACTCAGACCTCACACCCAAGCCCAAATCCCTGTATCCCTCATCACTAAATGAAGAAACTGAATCAGCTGGCTTCCAAAGTCACTTCTAGCTGGCAAATCTTACCCACGTGATAGCTGGAATTAAAAGATATTTTACCCTATCTCCTTAGCATTATTTCATGATTTTCATAATTGTCTACCAGTATATCAAAGAGAACATGTGCTTTCAGTAATTTAATAACTATTTACATCATTCCATAGCTATGTTTAGTCATTCCAGTCATGTCTAACCCTTCATGACCCCATTTGAGGTTTTCTTGGCAAAGACACTGGAATGATTTGGTATTTCCTTCTCCAGCTCATCTTACAGATGAGGAAACTGAGGTAAACAGGATCAAGTAACTGCCCAGGTCACACAGATAGCAAATGTTTGAGGCCTGATTTGAACTAAGGAGGATGAGTCTTTGTGACCTAGTCATACTTTCTGGTAAAATCAATTTCTTTCCTCTCTGATTTCTCTTCAAATTTTAATCTTGCTTGCTTGCTCTAATAGGGTCTCTGACTTCAATAGCTAAGTGTAACTCATGGTAATATTTTCTAAAAACATATTTATTTTTTCTGCTGACAGTCAATTTACATAACAAAGAAAAGTTGCAAATTCCAAATGGAGGTCATAGTCTGTCTGAGGCAACACCCATTCAGTAGTTACTTACAGTCTAAAGTGAATAAGCTTTAAATGAGTACCTGAAAAAGCCTTAGCCTGAAATGCCAAGGTCTCCCATTGCATCCTGGGCCATCTCCAGTCATCCTGATGAATATCTGGTCACTGGATCCAGATGGCTTAGGAGGAGAAAGTAAGGCTGGTGACCTTGCATAAGCCTCCCTCACTCAAAACAAAGACAAGCACAAGTCATGTCATCATTTCTCTACAGTAGCCATATAGCTACTAACAAGGAGACCTAAGAAATCTCAAGGGAATTAATGAGTTTTAATCAACAAACTTCTAATAAGTTCCTCCTGTGAACAATGTACTCTGCTAGCTAATGATGACACAATTTACAAAAATAACAATCAAGCAATTCCCGTACTTAAGTTTAAATTCTACCAGGGGAGACACTGTGCACAACCATCTATAAGATTACAGAAAATAAATACAAGGTGGTTTAGGGAATGGTTTACACTATTAGCTATGTGGATCATGGGAAGTTTTAGGAAGGTCCAGTTTGAGCTGAAGGAAGGTTGAAGTTTGAAGAAAGTCAGAGATTCTATGAGATAGAATGAAAAGGGAAGGCAGTCTAGGCATGGGGAAGGACAGTACAAAGGAAAGGAGTGGGGTGATGGAGTCCCACAAGGCACAAAGAGATGTTTACTTTGGCTGAATAATATGACATAGGAAAAAAAAAGAATATATAATGAGAATGGAAAGAGAAATAGCCAAATCCCTAGAATTTTTTAGTCTACAGTGAACAACTTAACCATAAAGACAAGATAAGTATACTTTCCTTGTTTTTACTATTTTCTCAAGGCATGTCCATGATGATACAAATGCTGTTGAGATATGCCAGTGTCCACAACATAGCCTTCTATAGTAGGAAATGTCTTGGAATATACTGTCCAAAAATGTCCTGAATATACCTATTCTCCTGCATAAAATTTTGCTGCCATTCCCATCAAGGGTCAGAAACAGAGTGATGATAAATGTGTTAGGGTATATTTGCAGGGCATAGTTAAAGGGTATCGACAATACTAGTAGTGTTCTAGAAGCTAGAAACAAAGAAATTTAGCACCTAACTCGTAAGAAAAATTAAACTAAAAAGCTAAGAGACACTATACTGGAAAGAATTATTTTTCCCTCTACTACAAAGCTTGGAGCCCCCATACGGTGACAATGGCAATTTCACCAGGTTTCAACTTCCTTAGGAATCAAGACGGACCCATACTCAAAAATTTCTAACTATGTCTCTGTTGCCAGGACCTTCTAGATTCAGTCATCAATTTATTTGTTCAATAAGTGTTTCCTATGTCCAGAGCAGTGTTTTGGGCTTCAGGAGATACTAAGATTAAATTAAATATTATTCTAGCCCTCATAGTGATCATGATGATCCCTGGCCATACTGCTATTTTTTCCTGATACATTGTGAGGGATTCTACAAAAACATCATGTCCAACTCCACTGTCAAAATATATCATCATAATGGGAAAAATGCAAATAACAGGTGTTGGATTTTTATCCCATAATGCAAAAATTGCTACTTTGACAGAATTTTTTATTTGTTTCTTTTTTTGTAATCAAACTGACCAATTGAATTGGAACAGTCAAAGTACCATGTCTTTTAGACTTTTTGAGTCTGTAACATTCCACTTGTTTTTTAGTATATTTGCTGGTTTTGGAATAGGGTCTCCTTTCTTGTTATTCCATCATCTACAAATCCTTTAGGTTTCCAGGCTATTTAAATAATTTTACTACTGCACTAAAAACATTAAAATAAAAAAAAAATCTAGGTTCATTCTCATACCCTACCTCTCATGACTTTTGAGTTATTTTAATACAGATACTATAAACAGGTCAATGACAACCTGAGCTAATGGAAAGAAGGCTGACCTTGGAGTCAGAATAGTTTAGGTACAAGTTCTATCTTAGACACAAACTAAATATGTGACACAGACAAGTCATTTAATGTTGTAGCGTCCCAGTGTCAACTATCTATGTTTCTAGATTAAAAACTGAGACCTTCATTGGTGGGAGGAGCTCCCACATACAAAGAGTTCCCCTATACAAAGGAAGTCAAGGTCTAGACTCTGTACCATCCACAGATATCATACAAATACAAAAATGAAATCTTCTAATGAAGTTTGAATCCCTTCTCACAAGGAAATGACTGTCTCAATATTCTGCCATTGGAACATAAGTTCTAGCAGCTCTACCAGGCTAGAGAGGCTTGAACTATTATCCCACTAACTCAGAGTATACCCAGTGCCCCAGGATGGACCTCACTATATTCAGGGAAGCTAAGTGACAATTAGGTTGGCTTCAGGTTAAATTTTCCCGCCACAAACATTATAGAATTCCATCTAATAAGTCAAAGAGAGATTACAATTTATATTACTGGAGGGATTTGAAAACACCAAACCTTGAAGTATAAAATTAGAGGAAGTGAAATAGGATTTCATAGAAGAAAATTATAGGGTTATAGGTATTGATACGCATCTTACTCTTGAAATTTTGGAAGGTAAAAAAAAACTATTTCTCATTATCACTGTATAATTTACTTAATAATGTATGGTGACATTTTATTTTTCATCATAGTTTTATATAAAGACTGCTGGTTGGATTAGAATTCTGTGATGTGAGAGAAATCTTAAAATCCACTTTGAAACTCGCAAAGTGTTTTAAGTACACAATTTCATTTTATAACTCAAAAACAAACACAGCTAAATACATTGAAATCATGTATGCTTTTTGTATGAAAGCGATTTCAGCACAAAAACGTACCAGAGGGTTTTAAATTGCATATATTTCTATTTAGCAGTCACCTAAAAAATGTACTCTTTGTTTTGATTAGCTATTTCCAGGGTTTTGTTTCCCAGTATTGCTTATTTACCTAAAACCACCTGGTTGTATATTCATAAATCGTTTTATTTGAAAAGTTACAATTACAGGAAATTGGTAAGTCAAGTCAAAATGTTTTAGTTACATGCAGTGTCTATCAAAAAGCAAAAAAGGAATAAACACACATGAAAATATGTATTTATATACACACATATATATGATAGATATATAGGTGACTTTCATGTTTATTTGTATGAGGATTCTTCTCTCCCAAATCAGCAACTGCTCTTTATTTTATATAAAGTTGACTGAGACATATTACATCCCAAGTTGTCCCCTGCTGCTATAGAAGGTGCTCTACCCTATATACAAAATAAAGGATAACTCCATATTTATGAAGAGATCCTCCATCTGCTCTGGGTAGCATTTAATGCTGTGTTGACTGAGCCCCATAATGTGATGCCCTAAGGGCATCAGGCTAGCAGACAACACAAGAAAAAGAAAGTGGATAGAAAGACAAGAGAGCTTAATGGATAGCAAGTCAGCTTTGAATACAGAAGAACCCGGTGTCCAATCCTGCTTGGTACATATATTACTTGTGTGATTCTGGGTAAGTTACTTAAAGTCTCAGGGTTCAAAGGAAGTCTGTGAAAGTAGGTACTAATCTGGTCTGTTAGAGGAAATTCCTCACTGGAAGTTCTCCACTCATATAAATTCAAAGGATGCTTTGTTTAGGAAAAAAGAACAAGGACATGAAGAATATACACATGGACAAAATCATGACATTCTATAGAATTAGTTCATGCATCTTCGTTAGACAGTATAAATGGACAATGCATTGGGCCCAGAACTGAATAGAAGGAGGAGAGTAGACCATATTACATCTGTTGGTACTTTGGGTGATATTTTTAATTATAACAAGCCATTCCTGTCACAAAAGCTTGCATTTTTCATGCCGTTTTCCTCAGGGTAATACTATTGTGTGACTGCAAGTCACTGGTCACCACAATATAGAAGCAATGATGACTTGGGCATATGAGGTTGTGTAAAGGCAGCATTCAGGACGTGGAAGGCTGGAAAAGAAAGTAGACCAGTCACGTGTAGAGAGCAAAGTCTCATGCTGGTATATATAAGATATTGAAATACTAGATGGAAGACTTCCTATGTATTTGATCTTCGAAAGAGAATTATGGAAGAGCAGAGACAAGACTACAGCCCAGGATGAGAAGTCAAGGATGAATTGTAATCAGAGGCAGTTAGGTAATACAGTGAATAAGAGCGCTGGACCCGAGTCAGTAAGATCTGAGTTCAAATCTGTCCTCAGACACTTAGTAGTTGCGTGACCCTGAGGAAGACACTTAACCTGTGCCAACAACAGCACTTGACTCATAGCATTGTTGAGAGAATCAAATGAGATATTTGCAAAGTACTTAATACAGTGCCTGTCACATGGTAAAAGCTATATAAATACTTATACTTTTCCATCCTTTCCTCCAAATCTATGCTGTAGAAGATAATCTTGACACAAGCAAGTAGGAGCACAACTATATAAAGCTCACTAATGAGCTAAGATGTCAGGAAGTCTTAGAAGGCCTGCTAAAAGTTTGTACAGTCTGATAGATCTTGTAAAATTTGGCTACAAAAATGCAACATGCATTAAAAAAAACCTGTAGCTTTTCATTTTTCTGACTTGTGCATTTTATCTTATCTTTTACTTTGATTTTTTTTACATATAATTAATATCAAGTTCATACCCTACAAAAATTTAAAACACTAAGTACTCCTATGCCAACAAAACAGATAAAGTACAAAATGATTCGCAAAGGCTGGTAAGAAATCAGCAGAATATTAATGTTCTGAAGGAAATTTAACAGAAATTTCAACGTAGATCACTTAGAATTTGTTTTGTTTCCATTCAGCAATAGCCTCAGAGACATATATGGCCAGCAAAGGAAGCTGAATACTCATGGATCAAAGTAAAAAAAAATGTCAAATGACCAACTGACACTGCTCATTCTCTTTGCATCCACATGATGTCAAGAGATTCAGAACAGTTGTGGTTGGACTCTCCAGAGAAGATTTACATGAGTTCATGAACAAGTGTCAGACAGAATGAAAAGGTATGGATGGGGTCAAGCCTGCATTGTGGGAGGGAAAACCCACATTGATGAGATCACAGCTTCATCATAGCATATTTGTTACTGTAAAATCTTGGTTTTATGGGAAAATGAGGTCCCTTCCAACTCTGAAGTTCTCTGAAGGACAATTGTGTAGGTATCATGTAAAAGAGCAGGCAGAATCAATAGCTTTCAATAAGCCTCCCCACTTAAGGCAAGTGAGGAGACAGTCAAGGAGTAGGAAGCATTGGACAACACTGGACCCTGTAATGTAAATTTGTGACTTTGGTGTATGTAAGAATGGTATCACCCTGATCCTCAATTATGAAGAAGTCATGAACATAGCAGGATTGTGGAACCTCCTTTCCTCCTATAACCATAAGAAGTAACTCATGAATGAGATTAATCCTAGGACATTGAGCAAGCCATATTCTGTCCAAACAAATGAGAAAACCGTGGAAAATGCCACCATGGAGGTACATAGATTTTTCACCTGCTTTAAACCGCTGTCTTCTATGATCAAAACCCAACACCTTTTCCATGCACTTTTCCTAATTTTTGTTTTCACTATTTGTTTAATTTAATTTCTTAGAAAAGCTATGTCATAAGCCATCTGATGACTTTGTAAATGCAAAGGATCAATGTTGTGGAACAGACAATCTAATGACATAGTGTTTAGTGTTCCCTAAAGCAGGAGACAGATGAAGAGAAACGGTGAACCGGCAACCTTAGCATAATTAAGACAAGCTTGAGTGCTTGCCATGGTGCCATTACATTAATCTCACATCAGTGGCACCTGGCTGAAATTTATGAGATATGTAAAAGGGGCTTTTCTGACTGACCTTGATAAGACAGAGTTATTTATCACGTGAGAGAACAGTCAGCAAGGAAGGGGAAATGTGGCACATTAGAAATAGGTGGGGAGGGAGATTAAAGTCCGTTGGGCATGATGTGCTGAAACTTGAAATTTCAAGAGAACCATTTATGGCACTGAACGTTAAGCAAACACATAAAGGCCAATTGATGCTGCTAATAAGTAAAAAAAATTCATAAACACATTCAGTATCAGTCATATGTATATAAGAAAGAATAAAATCTAGCAACTAAATAAAGGTTCCTAACCATCTGATAATTTTAAAAATACAAATATGTATATTTTGACCTCAGAAGAGTCCAGAAAATCTCACCACAAATTAGATCTTCCTGTAAGCCTCCAAGTAAAGAATTTTCTCTGTCATTCCTTAGTTTGCACTACATTTATCTCTGTATACAACATATTCCTCTCTACACCCCTCATCCCAACAATATAAACTCTTTGAGAAAAAGGATTTTTTGGTCTCTGAATTACCAGGGTCTAACACTCATAATTTTTGACAAATTCAAGCATTTATTATTTCCCTACCTAATTACAACCCTAGAAGGGGGTTGCTCTATTTTACATACAAGCATTAGTCAACAGTTAGGAACCAAGTTTCAGCTTACTATTCAAATCTCTTTATATAAGGTCCTTTCCAGTTTTGTAGTTCTGTGATGCTAAAGTTTCCCCAAAGTGAAAGTTTGTCAAGTTCGTGTACTTCACTGTTTCCCAGGTTAATCAGCATCTATAGACATACTTCATAAATGGTGATAATGACAGGTCTTCACCGCTGAGTGCATTATAATAAGGAACCTTATCATCATCAAAATTAACATCCCTCTTCAGGATCATTGGCTGCCCTCACAGCAGGTGGTAATCACAGTCTCCTGTAGTAATTTTTTTTTTGCCACTGGTCTTTACAAAAATTAACATCCTGTGAGAGAAAGAAACATTTTGCATTTAAAATATCAGAATAAGATAGAGTACAAAACAAAGGCTGATCACTGTGTTTTGTTCGTTTGATGTATGCATAAAACAAATTCTGACACATCAGTAACTATAATTCACGGTCATTGCCATAATATATTTACATTTTATGTCAGTTCATGGGACAGTCAACGCTCAGCTCAAGGGCCCTTCATTTTATTTTTGTGAAAGAGGCTATTTGAAGGTTTCTTTTCTAGCTAAATTAGCCCTAATATGGATTTATGCCTATAGTATAAATGGGCATTAATGAATATCATTTTATTTTATGCCATGAACATGTTAATAGTCTTTTCAGTGATGAGGAACAGCTGAGCAAAACCGATTTTGTGCCATGCTAAGATCAGAACTGCTTTATTTATTTAAATTCCACATCTATGTTCTGTTGTTCCGTAAAGGAGAGAGAGCCTCTATATCATGGGATAGACTAGTTTTAATGAGAAAGAAATATTGTCACCTACTGGCATGAAATAATGTCATTTAACTGTAGTCTTTCATTACTCTGTCAAGTTCACAATCTCAAAGTCAGGCTTCTGTTGGGTTTCATTTTAAAATGAAAGTAGAAAATTTTTCCTCGAGTGTTTCAAATCTATATAACAAAAACATGAACACTTAAAAATGTATTGGCTTTTTGCTATTCCTCCTGGGAAATTGGCCATTTTGAAAGATTGAATTAGCATTCATATATGCACACAAAATTAAACACTAATAATTTTTGGTGAGCTTCCCAAGTTGTGGATCTATGTCACTGGTATGGGCAATAAGTAGGACTTAGGGATCATCAAAGTTGTTGGATGGTTTCCTTTTGAATCTATTCAAAACAGTTCTCTTAGAAAACCGTTTCAGGAATTTTAACATTAACTGGACTAAATGTTAAAAACCATCCTTCCTTTTAAATGATACATAAATTATGACTGGTTTTATCCAATACCTCGCAATTCCACCCATTTTCTCTTTATCCATTGTCCTGGGAATACATTGTTTTCTTATCTCTATCTTCTAAAGTCTAATTAATGTTTTAGAGGCCAATGATGGTGCCATTTCCTCCCATAATCTCATTGATATGGGTTATTTTTCCTCAATTTTTCCCATATCAAATTTTCCTAGAGCACTCCATTTGGACCTCTACTTAACTTTATCACACACTATATATACATTTTAATACTCTTATTCCAGAGGATTGCCAAACTTCTTGGGGGCAAAAATTATGCTACTATTCATCTTTGTATCCCTAAGAGTTAACTTAGTGCCTCATGAAGAGTGAGCATTTAATAATGGTTTCTCCAAAGGAATTAAAAGGATTATGATCCAGACCATTCATTGAATTACCATTCATTGGTAAAGGGAACTTTGATGCCAGGTTTCCCAAAGTTGAAGTTAGGTAAACGTATGCACTTCGCTATTCCCAGGGTCAATCAACTCCTATACAGAGGTCTAAAATTGGTGATAATGACAGATCTTCACCACTGGATACTTTATAATAAGGAATATTTTCAACAGCACAATTAGCAATCCCCTTCCGAAGGGTGAAGAAATTCCCTCTACCAATGTAAGGTGGCATCTTTTCTGCAACTTATAATCTTACTCTTAGAAGATGTCAGAGACAAAGGAATGAACGAGAACAATTATCTGGAGAGGTGATTTAGACCTTTTTTTTATGTCAGGTACCCACCTCTTTGGCAGTTTGAGAAAACCTAAGGATCTCTTCTCAAAATAACATCTTAAATGCATAATATTAAATGCCTAAGATTACAAAGGAAACAAATTATATTGAAACACAGTTATCAAAATACATTTTAAATAAAAGTTCATAGATTCCAAATTAAGAATCCTAGTCTTCAAAGTTGCCTACATCAGAAGTGTCAGACTTGCTGGGAATCCACAAAACTCTACAATGCAGCCCTAAACTATACTAAAAAGTAATTGGGAAATGTTCAACAAAATCAAAAACAACCAAAATAACAAAATGAACATGATAACATAAATAACAAAGCAAAAATCCAATATAACATAGATAATGTTAATATGTGGTTTCTAAGTGAATATGTCCCCTACAGGGATCCGTGCCTATAATTCTGTAGTTCCCTGTTTCTACTTGAGTTTGATATCACTGACCTAGAGCAATGATAGGTTGAGTGAATTGTCCACAATCACAAAACCAATATACATCTGAGGCAAGCCTTTTATAATACTGAGGGAAAAAATACAGTAAATTCAACTCTGACTTCAGATTCTTAAAGATAATTTAATTGTTCACAGGGTACCATCATTAATAACTGATGAAAGAAACTGATTATCTTAGGCATTTATAGTAAATTTTCATGTCAAAAATATTGAACTGATACAAGAATAAATTATTTTTTTTCTCCAAATGACAAGAATGTTGTTGATTTCTTTGGGGAGGATGGGAAAGAGAATAATTTGATGTTGTTCACCACATATCCATAAGCAAATAATGCCAATGGAAAATATCATGTTAGAAAAGGAAAGGGAATTATCGGTTGTTTTTATTTTCTAATTTCTGAAAAAAAATAACATCACAAAATTTTAACATGCAACCTTAATTTGAGTTAGTAACTTGGTAACATATTAGTTAAGTTTCATTCACCTTGGCAAAATCTTCCCCTCCCTTTTTCCCTGATTTTTAATATAATTTTCGTATGGGGTATCCAAAGGTCTTTGGCATCATCGAAGAACTAGACTTAACCTGCAGAAGATATACTGTTTAAAATACCAATAAAAAGGGACCTGCTTTCTTTTCTGCAGGTCAAAATAATATGCTCATATTTTTTGGAGGAGCTAAAATGAAGCTTCCGTAAAATTCTGCCCTAATTCTACACTTTATTCCAACATTGTGTGACCCTGAGTTTTTAAATATTATGTCAGTGGATCACAGGTTTTGATAGGTCTTTTCAAGTTAGAAGATCTTTGCATGTGGACCAGTCAATGGAATGTGTGTCTGCTGTCCAAGGACCAAGAATAGACAGAAGTTAATCACCAGAGCCTTGCCCATCAGGGGATTAGTATTGTTATATTTTTGGTTGTGGCAACCTATGAACTGGGATGGAATTCCAACTATACTCGTGAAGGGAGGATCTACTGTCAATACTAATGAACATCATCTTGCAATATATTTAGATTACAGTCGAATACAGATTGTTTTGTGAAAAACAGAAATAAAAATGTTATGCCTACCCAGTCAACAGTTTTGCCAGAGGTTGGGGGGGGTGCGGGGAGGAGGAAGCAGGAAGGAGAGTGATCTAAGGCAAAGGAAGCACTATCATTAAGGAAAGAGTAAAATAAAATATTCTTATGTGAATATCTAGAAAACGAATAATTGAAAAGAAGGAAGTATAATTGAAACCGATGTTTCAGGGATGAGTTCTTTTTCCTAACAGAAGATATAAAAGTTTTAGAGAGATTAAAGAGAAAGGATAATTTTGATCCTTATTCAATATTTTGCTTTGTAAGAACCTGAACGTCAGCTTTACATGGTAGAATTAAATATTTGAATAACCAAATGAGATCCTAAATCAGATGATAATTCAGAGACTAAGTAAATTATACAAGGTGGGAAACTTATCGTCAATTTGAGCATAGAACATCCAATTTGAGCATAGAACATCCAATTTGCTCATATAAATACTGTAATCAGCAGACAGGTAGGCATTTTTTTTTATCAGAAAATCACCATTATATAATTGTTTCAACAACAATCAATGTATTTTAAAGTAAAATGTGAAAATCAATTTTTACCCCTACTTGCCAACTCATGAGGTCAGGGATAGGAATGTCCTTCATAATAGCTAATATCACTAAAAATACCTTGGAGGAAGCCACGTGAAATCTTTAAAGTATGTTGCATCTATTCCCTTTTAAAATTTATATATGAGATATATAATATATATATATATATATACATACATATATATACAGACATATATATACATACATATATATATACACATACATATATATATATATATATATATATACACACATATATATATGTACCTCCTCTCACCTGAACTACAGCTATGGCCTCTCAACTGATCTCCCTGTTTCAAATCTTTCTCTATCCTGATCCATCCTCCACACAGGTACAGATGGGATTTTCCTTAACTGAAAGTCTGACCATATCACGACTCTATAAACTAAACTCCACTGGCTCTCAATTGTTTCTAGCATAAAATATAAAATTGGTTTGGCTTTTAAATCCAATCACAGCCTGACTTCATCCTAGCTTTCTGATTATATTATAGATTAATTTCCTTCTTGCCCTCCATAGAACAACCAAGCTAGCTTCTTCTCTGTTCCTAAAGCACAGCATTCCATTTCCATGTTGTTTGCAGTGGAGATCCCCTCTATCCCCGAAATACACATCGTCCTTACCCCACTCCCCTCACTCTCTCTGTCTCCCTCTGTCTCTCCCCTCTGTCTGTCTGTCTCTGTCTTTCTGTCTCTCTCTCTCTGTCTCTGTCTCTCTGTCTTTCTGTTTCTCTCTGTCTCTCTCTCTCTCTCTGTCTCTCTCTCTCTCTCCCTCTCTCTCTCTCTCCTTGTCCTTGTGGTATATTTTATGGGGTGTGTATTCAATGTATGTTTTGTACATTCTATAGACTACAATGTATTGAATGCACATTCTATAGAATATAAATTCTATTAGGAAATGCAAAACATCATATTAGTAGATATAGATATATAACTCCGTGAGAGTTAGCAGTAATTAATTTTTTATCTTTGTGTTACCACTGCCTAGGACAGTGCCTGACATATAACCCTCTCTAAATAAATGACTGCTGATTAATTGATGGTAGAAAGTTAATAAAGCAGATGATTCAAATGTATATAGCCCTTCCTGAAGACTACCATGCATGTTTGAAATTGGTAAAATACGTGGGACTTTAAATATCTATTTAAAACAAAAATAAACTCAAGTTCTACCAATCACCTTTGGAACGAAAGTTGTGAATGCCACTAATGGTTTTGGCCTTTTATACATTTTTCGGAACTGAGTCAAATTTTTCTTCTGGAATGTATCCAAGTCCGTCACAGTCAGAAAATTTCTGTCTACCCTGAAATAGACTCCAAACAGAATTAATGACAGGTATTTTTCATTTAGTAGGTGGAAAGAAATCCAAATTCCTGAGAAATAGACTGAGGAAACTAATGGGGACAAGACTAATATGCTTTATAAATCAAGCAAGCAATATAAATGTGTTTAGGCTGTGTCTCTACTACTCTAATGAACTGAAGGAGATACTTAGACAGATCAAAGATAGTTAGAGGGTATCAGTGGAAGCCCCAGCATTAATTAGCCTTCCTTCTTCATATAATGGTAGCAATAGTAACAATAAATAATAATACTACATTACATAATAGGTATCTTGTAGGTTATGACATGCTTTCTCACAATAAAGCTATATATTATTACAAATATTAACATCTCTATTTTACAGATAAGAAATTGAACTTACAGAGTTCATAGAGAGTAATGACTTAATAGAGAGTAAATGATTTAATAACTTTTACACAGCTAGCAGTGAGAACTGTATAGAAACCCAGTACATTCCTGACTCCAAATCCAGTCCTGGCTTGTTCATTCTCTCTCATTCTCTCTCTCTCTCTCTCCCTCTCTCCCTCTCTCTCTCTCTCTCTCTCTCTCTCTCTCTCTCTCTCTCTCTCTCTTTCCAGTTGCTAAACATATCCCTAACGTGATTTTTTCACATGTAAATCATCATGTATAATATTTCACACAATATATGTTTCTGTTAATGAAACAATCATCTGTACAGTCATCCAAGATCAAGACATGTGAATCATTTTTGACTCTTTCCTCTTCCAGGCCCTTATGATCAGGTACCAAATCATGCTAATTTTTCCTTTATAATACCCTCTCTTCTGTGCCCCACTCTTTTTCTAGTTCCAGCTCTCATCCTCTAAGTCTATTAAAATTACCACTTTGATGATACCCAGTCTGTCTCTTCTCAAAACAATTTTTTTATATATTTGCCCCAATTATCATCCTAATGTACAGGTCTAAAAATGGTTGCTCCCCCGTTCAAAAACCTCAGATGGA
This sequence comes from Potorous gilbertii, assembly GCA_028658325.1. Classification (NCBI taxonomy): domain Eukaryota; kingdom Metazoa; phylum Chordata; class Mammalia; order Diprotodontia; family Potoroidae; genus Potorous; species Potorous gilbertii. The sequence goes on from CM053771.1 coordinate 486,605,121, forward strand.
TCTCTACTGCCTATAAGAAAAAATATTAACACCTTAACCAGGCATTTAAGGACCTCTGTAATGAATCATACATTTCCAGCCTTATTTGAACCCCTCTCCATCTTGCTCTCTATATATTCCGGTTCAGTGAGACTTCTATTTTCCTGTTTGATCCTGCTGTCTTTTACTTCTGTGGCTGGATTTTTGAAGGACATTTCATAAACCTGGAAAGCAAGTCTTCCTTCACTTTTCCTCTTGAATTTTCAAGGTGCAGATGTGTTGGCATTTCCTCCAAGAAGTCTTTCATGATCCTGCCACCTAAAAGTAAGTATTCCTTCTTCAAATTTTCTTAGAGTGTTTTTCTGGCATTCTCCTTATTCCTATTACATTCTACTGTGTATTATACTTGTTTGCATATATAACATATACATAGATGTACATATATGTCTCCCATTATAGAGTATGAATTTCTTAAGGACAAAGCTTGTGGCCTTAGTGCCATGCACACAGTAGTTGCTTAATAACTATTGGCTAAACTGAATTTACAAATGAATGTATAGGAAATACCTTACCATTGACAGAGAACCTTTCTACCTGAACCATGTTCAGAATATCCTCTATGAAAACTGTACACACTTTAAATGACCCTATATTGTCTTCCTATTTTTCTTCATTTAATTCTCCATTTCAGGTGGCTTTTAACATTGACTTCATTAAAACTCTGACATTGGAATCTCTTCAGTCAGACCCTAACTTGCCTTTCCAGTATAGCACAATGCATTACTCTTATATGTTCTATGCTTCAGCCAAATTAACCTTCTTATGGATTCTCATGCATGACACCAGTTCCTCCTTCTACATTTTTGCTTGCACTGTCTCTCATGTCTAGAGTTTGACCCTCCCTCCTCAATTCCCCCTTTTTTCAGAGTATCTGGTTTTTTTTCAAAGTTCAGTTCAACAGCTACCATCTACAAAAGGGTTTTCCTGATCCCTGCATTGGCTAGGGCCTCTTCCCTAAAACTACTCAATGTATTTGCTTTTACCAGGTATAGGGACCTGCAGCCTCAAGGCCACATGTGGCCCTCTGGGCTCTCAAGTATGATCCTTTGTCTGAATCCAAACTTTACAGAACAAAGGATTTGTCAATATTAAAACGATTTGTTCTGTGACCTGGAGGTTGCAGGTTCCCCACTCCTGGTCAGTAGTTATTTATGGTGCTCCCTTCTCCTCTGTGACAAAGGAAGCTCCCTATGGAGAAAAGTGGTTTCATTCACTTTTGTCTGCATTTCCCCTGTGGCCTGGCACAGGCATAGTGTGTAACCTGTAGCAGGTATTTAACAAATACTGGCTTGATTGAATGGGCAGAACTTTTGTTTATAAATGAAAGTGTATTCCAAGAACAGGTCAAGGCCTGACCAAAAGGCTGGAGATGGAAGAGGAACTCTCTTTGCTTCTATTTTTTGTTTATTTGTTTGTTTCACGCTATGGAGGTTATAAGGGAAGGGAAGTATACAATGGATAAAGCACTGGGCCTGGAGTCAAGAAGAACCAAGCTCAGATCTGGTCTCAGATACTCACTAGTTGAGTGACCCTGGGCAATTTGCTTAACCCTGTTTGTCTCAGTTTCCTCATCTGTGAAATGAGTTGGAAAAGGAAATGGCAAGAAACTCCAGTGTCTTCTAGAAAACTCCAAATAGGGAAAGAGTTAGATGCAGTCAAAACTACTGAAATACAACAGATGCCATGTCTTTTTTTATTTTTTCCAATTTATTTGTTTATATTCATCTTTCAACATTCACTTCCACAAGATTTTGAGTTTCAAATTTTCTCCCCATCTCTCCCCTTCCCCCAAAACACTGTCCATTCTGTTTAACCCTTCCCCTAATCTGCCCTCCCTTCCCTTGTCCCCATCTTCTCTCTTTTCTTGTAGAGCAAGATAGATTTCTATACCCCATTACCTGTATTTCTTATTTCCCAGTTACATGCAAAAATCTCAACATTCATTCCTAAAACTTTGAGTTACATCTTCTCTCCCTTCTTCCCTCCCCACTCATCCCTACTGAGAAGGCAAGCAATTGAATATAGGCTATATATGTGTAGTTTTGCTAAAGACTTCCATAGTAATCATGCTGTGAAAGACTATATTTCCCTCCATCTTATCCTGCCCTCCACTTATTCTATTCTCTCTTTTGACCTTATCCCTCCCAAAAAGTGTTTACTTCTAATTACCCCCCTCCTCTCATTTGCCCTCCCTATCATACCCCCACACTCCACTTATCCCCTTTTCCCCTACATTCCTGTAGTGTAAGATAGATTTTCATACCAAACTGAGTGTGCATGTTATTCCTCACTTAAGTCAAATGTGATGGGAGTAAGCTTCACTTTTTCCCTCTCACCTCCCCCTTTTCCCCTCCATTGGAAAAGTTTTTTCTTGCCTTTTTATGAGATAATTTGCTCCATTCCATTTCTCCTTTCTCTTCCCAATATATTCCCCTTCATTTTTTTTTTTAGATATCATCCCTTTCTATTCAATTCACTCTGTGCTGTGTGTGTGTGTGTGTGTTTGTATGTGTGTGTGTGTGTGTGTGTGTGTGTGTGTGTGTAATCCCTCCAACTACCTAAATACTGAGAAAAGTTTGAAGTTACAAATATTGTCTTTCCATGTAGGAATATAAACAGTTCAATTTTAGTAAGTCCCTTATGATTTCTCATTCCTGTTTACATTTTTATGCTTCTCTTGCTTCTTGTATTTGAAAGTCAAATTTTCTCTTCAGTTCTGGTCTTTTCATCAAGAATGCTTGAAAGTCCTCTATTTCACTGAGTGACCATTTTTCCCTTGAAGTATTATACTCTCTTTTTGCTGGGTGGTGATTCTTGGTTTTAATCCTAGTTCCTTTGACTTTTGGAATATCCTATTCCAAGACTTTTGATCCCTTAATGTAGAAGTTGCCAGATCTTGTGTTATCTTGATTGTATTTTCACAACACTTGAATTGTTTCTTTCTGACTGCTTGCAACATTTTCTCCTTGACCTGGGCACTCTGGAATTTGGCTACAATATTCCTAGGAGTTTCTCTTTTCAGATCTCTTTCAGGAATTGAAAGTGATCAGTGAATTCTTTCAATATTTATTTTACTCTCTGGTTCCAGAATACCAGGGCAGTTTTCCTTGATAATTTCATAAAAGATGATGTCTAGACTCTTTTTTTGGTCATGGCTTTCAGATAGTCCCATAATTTTAAAATTATCTCTCCTGGATCTATTTTCCATGTCAATCTTTTTTTCCAATGAGATATTTCACATTATCTTCTATTTTTTCATTCCTTTGATTTTGTTTTGTAATTTCTTAGTTTCTCATAAAGTCATTAGCTTCCATTTGTTCCATTCTAACTCTTAAAGAACTATTTTCTTCAGTGAGCTTTTGAACCTCCTTTTCCATTTGGCTAATTCTGCTTTTTAAAGCATTCTTCTCCTCATTGGCTTTTTGGACCTCTTTTGCCATCCGAGTTAGAATATTTTTAAAGGTGTTAATTTCTTCAGCACTTTTTTGGGTCTCTTTTAGCAGGCTGTTGACTCACTTTTCATGAAAGTAACCTTTCATTGTCTTATTCTTTTTCCATTTTGGGGGCATTTTTCCAACCAGTTACTTGACTTCTGAGTTCTTTGTCAAGAAGAGGGTATACTCTGGGGACTTGGAAGTTCTCAGTTCCTCCAAGGTGACACAATCATGGGAAAGGAGTTTACTACTCTCCTGGCCTGCACTCTGGCTTGGGAACAACTACAAGCACTCTTTTGTGGGAGTAGAATTCTCTCTCCAAATCCTCTACCAACTCCAACACTCCAGTGCTCCTCTTCACCCCAGAGCCACCACTCAGAGCTGAGATACAGATCACTGGCTCAATTCCCCAAGGTTCTTTAGGCCAGGGATCCAACAATGGAAGCTTCCACTGCCTGGGTCCAGGGCTAGACTGCTATATTGCCTTCTAACCCAGATGAGAAAGCTTTCCCACTGACCTTTAAAGCTTCTTTTGGTGTTTGTAGGCTGAGGAATGTGGGAACCATAGCTGCTGCCAGTGGTGCCTTGAAGCCTGCTCCAGTCCTGTCCTTGCTGCTGTGTCTCTGCTCTGAGCCCAGTGCAACAGACCTTTCCTGTTGACCTTCCAGGCTGCCTTGGGCTAGAAATCTCTTTCACTTTGTTGTTTTGTGGTTTCTACTGCTCTAGAATTTGTTTACACTCATTTGTTACAGGTATTTTATGAGCTGTGGAAGGAGAGCTTCTAGAGGTGCATCCTTCTACTCCGCCATCTTGGCTCCTGATGCCATGTCTTCAAAGTAATCTAATTTGTTTGAAACCATCTAATTTTCCTAGTTCCAACTTTCCCATATACCTGTCCTTTGACTAAAAACCATAAAAGGCAAGTACTTAGGGAGAGAATTCTCCCCCTTATTCAAAAAAGGGTTCCTTAGGTAATTGAGTACCTCTTTCATCTACCCAAACTGAAAGTAAACAAACAAAAATAAAGGTAAAATATCAAAAGGAAAAATGAGTCTTTTAGATGAGATTGCTATTTGTTAGCATTAAGATCCTATCAGAGAGATCCATACCAAGTGGATTCATGTAGTATTGGAATGTGACATCTAAAGTTTAGAATGTTCAAAACTCATTAATGCATCAAAGAAACCTTAAGCCTCTCCTGTGACTTTTAAGCATTAAGTCATCCCATTCTACTCTAATACTGGAAGAAAATCTGGATATAAGTATGCTCTTGCATAATTATTTGGCAAATAATTTGATCATCCCATCTTTCTCTAACATCATACTCTCTCAGGACAGGAGAGAACCAGTTCAAATTATACCCTACGTAGTTACTAGCAGTGTGACCTTCAGCCACTCTGAGACTAATTTCCCTTTTCTATAAAATGACCCTAAAAATGCTTATGGTATCTATCTCACAGGGTTTTTAGAAATCAAAGGAGATGATGTACGTGAAATATTATTGAAAAGTCAGCTTTCATGATCATTATCAAGGCCTTTGACGATGCCGGTCATTTGGATCGCTCTAATACAAACTTAAGCCAATTTTTTTTTTTGGAAAAATTATCCTGAAAAAGGCAAGTGCTTGTTAAACGTATGTGACGGGATAAGAATCCCAATTTTCTCTCTACATCCCCATGCCAATCACATCACCGTGATTCCTTTCACATAACTCAACTGATTTTCTTAGCAAGCCTCTTTCCTTTAGCAGATTTATATCAGTCATGGGAATTAATATGTTTATGAAATGTTTAAAGAGAGTTGTATGGGAATTAATTCACATTTGAAAAGCTATGTGATCCATGAATGAAAAATACTCTGTGAAAATATAAAATATTATTAGACTAATCTGACTAACCTTCTACACATAATGCCACACCTGGCTAAAAGACAAATAGGTAGGAAAATGGAAACCGTCCAGTGCAACCTTAACTACTTTCTGAGTCATACAGTGTTATTAATTCTACTTTCTCCCTAAGCTCCTCTGTGCTTCATTTCTTCTCTATCGCCTCTAGGATAAAAATACAAAATCCTCTGTCTGACATTTAAAACTTGCACCTAATTTTTTATATTTATATATATATATATATATATATATATATATATATATTATTTTATATCATTTCTTCTTCTCCCTGCATTCTAGTCAAGCTGACTCAATCATTTTTGTTTGTTTGTTTCCAATTCTGTTCCGTGTGCTTGCAGGTATATTCTTCTTGTATGTAATCACCTTATTCCTTCTCTGTCCCTCTTGGAATCCTTAACCTTCTTTAAAGTGAGTCTCACGTATCACCTCCTACAGGAAGCCTTTCCTGACACACAACACTACCTGGCCAATTTGTTCACGATCTCTGGAAATTACTTTGCATTATTTTGTGTGCATCAGTGTTTGTGTTGTATCTCTCCTATCCTCCCTTCACTCCCTCTTCATGTCCTCAAGGCTTAGCTTGGCTTGATACTCAGTAAGCCTTCAGTAAATATTTTGTGATTTCAATCATTCCTTCTGTTCTCTCTGCTTGAGCTCCTGCCATCTTGGTCACTGGCTGATTCTCTTTGACTGTTCACCAGTCTACAGGGACTCTGTCTACAGGAGCTCTCAACACTGTGGAGAGGCAGCTATCATGCTCCAACTTTCAACAAAAATCCCACACTTGTGAAGCAGCAGTGCATACAACACATCATACACTTCATTAAATAACCGTGGAGTTCAAGTTAGGATTTTATCACACCCACAATTTCCCAAACAGCATGGTTTTGCTCATTTAAACTTAGTGTGCATGTGTGCATTATGTAAATAGCATATTAGCCTTGTTTACCATTCAAAATAGTACCAAGGGTAATTCATGCAATCCTGTTTCAATGTGTTGAAAGGATTGTATTAAAATCAATTGTCTCATTCACGCTGCAAAGAAAACCCCATCGAGCTTGGTGCATTCACACAAAAATGAAACGTGAAAACAAATAAAGACCTTTTTCTACATTATGTGTCAGAGGGTGAATACATCTTTAAAAAAATTAAAATCTGATTCAACTTTTCTAAATGAAGCAAAAAGTAGCTTGATATTTAATTGATGGACTTTAAGGAACACCAGTTTCCCTGACATTTCTACCAGAGTGCTACTGGGTAAAAGCATCAGGTTTTCATAGTATTCTCTGCATGGGTATCTTTTTCAACATAAGTCCAGAATGAAACAGTCCATTTCCTGGAATATGCCATAGACTCCATCCACCCAATCACCATCATTTTAAAGATGTTTAGTATCAAAGAGGAGGATTAATTTTAAGTTTGCTGGGAATATTAAATGGAGCATGTTTTATATTGGAGATATAACTTCAGTATATTTAATGGTGATGGGACATTTCTTAATATTTAAAGTTGTCACCTCTTCCCAGGTTGGATCAATCTGTTTTCTCCCCTTTACTAACAATAAAAGAAAGATGTCCATATCACAAGTGGGTAGACAAACTCTGCCAAATGTCACCTGTATTTCTGGGGCAGAGACAGTTTGGAACACCACCAAGAGAAACAGGATTTTTTTTCCCTTTATTTCCATGACAGGGACAAAACATTTCTAATCATACTGATCTTTTCATTAAAGAATAAAGCAGTCTCCCTGCATTAAATGCCTACTTTATTACAGTCTGTGAATTTCATTTATTCAATCAACCACAAACAACCTAGAATATGTCTATGGGACAATTGTTTGTGCAGGGCAGGAAGTAGAATATAATCTGTCTGATTTGAATTGTTGTGTGTAATTACTCCACGTAGCTCTTTTTACACATCTTATATCCTCAGCAAAAGTACTTTCTCATACACAATTCCTTGAAATTCTTGAAATTATAATAATAAAGACATATACTTCTACATTTTCACATACATATTCTCATATGTAATCACCTTATGAAGTTGACAGAGATCCTTAATAAATAGAAATGACCTCTTGAAAGGTATCTTATATTAGGCATTCTTGAAATGGGCTAATGGCTCTGGAGGTCTGTCTTTCTCTCTCTCTCTCTCTCTCTCTATATATATATATATATATATAAATATATATATATATATTATATATATGTATATATATAATATATATATATTCTATCATTATATAATAAAGCTTATTCTTAGCAGAAAGAGTCTTTGATCTGTTTCATATACAATATATATTTATATAATCTCTTTATGGTTTTTTAAAATTATTTCTTTTTTTATCCACAACAAAAATTCATGTCTAGTTTAAATGCCCAAATTATGCTAAATAAAATTGGAAATAAGTAATCAGCCTTTGCATGGCACAATTGAAAGTATGAGTATTGCACTTACTACCAATGGGAACTCAGGTAAGTCATTTCACTTTTATAGTCTTGAGTTTCTTCATGTTCCAAAGGAGAGAAGATTGGGTGAGATGCTTCCCAAAGATCCTTCCATGGATCAATATTATATATATATACGTATATATATATATATATATATACGTATATATACGTATATATATATAATCATATATCTAGATGACAGGTGGGGAATCTGTACCCTCGAGACCACATGTGGCAGCCCTTTGACCCCTGGTCTAGGCTTCACTGCTCTATCAGTCCTAGAATTTCTGATTCCTACAAGTCTTTCTTTTTTCTCCTGAAGACTGAAAAGAACTACAGCTTTCTGCTACCCAAGAGCTTTGCTAAGGACAGAAATAACTATGAGTAGATTAAAACATAAATGACTATATATGATGAAGTGATTTCTGCCTCTTACACTTGTCCACAAACTGACGTGACGTGCTCACCCCAAGTTCTTCAGAAAAGTGAGCTTTGATCAACATTTCTAGATCATTTGTTTGTCTCCTACCCCTCAAATGCCTTCAGCTTTGGCAGTACCCTGTGGTGCTAATATGGGCTTTAAAAAAGAGGCAGACTCTGGAAAAAGGTGGATAGCAACTCAGCGTGTGACAGTGTGATGCAAGGTCTATCAAACCCAAACACCAAGATAGTAGATGACAAAAAGACCAACCATGGAAACACATAAGAAAGTTACCAAAGTTGTAATTCACTCTGCAATAATCAACAGGTTCAAATAAGAATATACGTTTTTCTCAGGAGGCAGGCTCCATCAGAGCTTCTAATTAAATAACTTTTGTATGGTTCCGTTTCATTACTACACAAAGGGGCCCTTTCCCCTGCTTCCATTCTGGCTTCCTTCTTTCTTCGTTAGATACTGTTTACTCCCAAGTTTGCGTCTGAACTCTCTGTCTAATTAGCTCTTGATAGATCTGCTGCCCTGTTTCCACAAATATTTAATTCTGCTGTCAGTCCCATTTATATTACAGCATGTTGCATTGTCTTTTACCAACTTCATTTTGTGTGAGTGAAGGTAAATCCCATTGAGTAGTCGCCTATTAGATGGTGGCATATGAACTCCAAAAGCTTCTCTATTACAGGCGTGAACAAAAGGCCTAGGTCATGAAAGATTTATTAGGTATTCCAATTTGTCTATTTCTAATATTCAAACTTATTTAAACTTCCAAAAAAAAACACTACTTTGCTCAACATTTCCACCAGAGAACCATGTATTGTAACAGCAAAAACGTAAACATTGTTCTGTGGGAGAAGAGATTGAATGCTATATAAGAATATATATTCCCTACATACTATTTCACTCAGCTACTGTTTTCCCTTCAGCAATCTTCCCATTGTGTTAGTTCTCCAAAGGAAAGAAAATAGTACGATCCTGTTTACCAATGTCAGAAATCTATAAAGAATCCTATGGAGAGAACCACTTCTCAAGATTAAAATCAAGTTTCAGGATGCTGGTACTCCAGGATTGTCTTATGAGAAAGAGGTTTGGAGCAAAATTTAGAAAGAATATCAATAAACCATGAAATGACAATCAGATATTTATGTTTCAGAGTATCAAAGGCCTGATCACATGAATGTTTAATCAATGGCACAGAACAGGAGGAACCAGAGACATGGAATAAGAAAGTCTGAGTAAGATAAAGTAGATCATCCAAACACTAGTGGCACACATATCAACTGAAGAAATCAGCTTGGTGTAAAGGACTGGCCCTGAAATAAAGAAGACTTCATCTACATTTGGCAGCATGTTCACCAACAGGTTACCATATTGGAATTAGGGATAGGATGACTTTCTTCCCATTTCCTCTTGGTAATAAACTCAGTAAGATGTTCATGAAGTGTAAACTCCTGCACACAAAATTATTTCTCACCCCGGCAGGCTTGTCACAGCCAATATTTCAGTAAAGTATAGGTTGCTGAAGGGAACTGTGATTTTGCCTGCTGTGAGTCCCTTAGGACAGCAAACATTCCTGAAAGGGACTGCAGCCAAAATTTCTCATAACTTCACATAGCTATTTGCTATGGAGACAAAAATCTAAGGGAAGCTAGAACAATACTTCAAGTGAGAGTTACATGTGTAGGACGTGATGAAAATTGTCCTTGTCTCCAGCATTAGTCATTGGAGCTATACAGGACAATGAATCTCGATAACGATAGTGATGAGGGTAGTAAATACTTGGCAATTCAAGCATGTGTCCTTGCTAATTGGCTTTCCTTTGCTCTGATGTAAATGGAAATATAAACATTCAAGTAATTAAATTGTGTGGTTTATGTACTTTTATGAGGAGAAAAATTAAGAAATGAGCTTATATTAGAAATGAACTTGCAAACGTGAACAAATCTTTTGAGTCAGCATCCACCTATATTTACAATATATACTACTTAATTTTAAAATTAATTTAAATTATTTTGTACTTGCAAAAACCTGAATACACAAGTCTCAGAGTACCCAGGGGTATATGAAAAGACAATTTGCTAAGATAGCAGTGTACTAATTTTCATGCTGCATATGCTTTAATCTTGGATAATGGTAAGGTCTAATCTTATACTCCCTTAACTGCATATATATATATATATATATATATATATATACATACATACACATACATGTATATGTATATATCTATGTATATACACATGTGTATATGTATACATATACATCTATCTACATATATACATACATACATACATAAACATAGTAGCCTTTAAAAATAACCAAAACAAAATTTTCATTCTGCTTTGATGTATTCAATAAGTGGTAATAACCAGAGTGGCAAGTGGTCTGAATTCTGTTTCCTCTCATCACCACCTCTGACTGTGACAGCAACCTGGATTTGGGAATAAATTCTATCTCCATGCTGACTCAACCTTCCCATTCTCCTATGCATACTATATAAATGACATCTCCCCACAGAGTATTTCATTTAATTTTTTATAGATACCATGAGTAGTAGGTAGGTAAGAATACAGGGACTGAGGTCAGAAAGACCTGTGTTCAAATGCTACCTACCCCATTTGCTAGTTTTGTGATCCCAAGGAAATTACATATTTTCTATAAACTTAAGACAATCCCCTAGATTTTTCTATTAAGTCATAAGTTAGGTGAAGGTTGTGATTTTCATTGGTATAGGGAGTTCTTACACTGAGTTCCTCTGCTGATAAAGTCACAGGTCCTTCCTATAATCTTGTTTAATTAACTGCTTTAAGTTGTGATAAAGTTTAAGTTACAAATAGTGGAGGTGAGGAGGGAGAGATTCAGGTACAGGAGAAATATGGAGCTGTCAATGCATCAATATTGAAGAACTCGGAAAAATAATCTTAAAAATATCTTCCTTTTGGTCTGCCTTGGCTCCAGAAATTACTACATCCCCCTCTCCATAGGGATGCTAAATGGATGGTAACCATTAACATGTAAATATTATCAGGGAAGGGTTAACATGAAGCCATTATTGTCCATTACTTTCTTAGCTGTTGTAAATGAATTGATTCTTTAATAGAAAGATGAGTCTGAGTTCAGATAAGACAAGCTTTGCTGGAGAAATATGGGAGGAATACAGACAGAACTTGGTGAGGTACTGTAACGACAATTAGAAGACTGGAAATCTTATAGCAATCTTATAGCCAAGAAAATATTGCATACAGTAACAGCAATATTGTTTTAAGAAAAATTATGAGTGACTAAGTCATTTTGACTATTATAAATACCCAAATTAACTACAAAGGACTCAAGAAGGAAGATACTATCTGAATTCAGAAAAAGAACCAATAGATAAAAGTATGTATAGAATGATTTATATATATATATATATGTATATATATATACATATGTATATATATATACATATATATATATATACACATATATATGTATACACCCATTTGTGTCTAATGGTATCCATCTTTGGGAGGAGGGACAAAGGGATAAAAAGGAAGTTACATGATAACTTTATTATATATTTAAAAGGAAAAGCAAATTGTAGATAATAGATTTACAATTTTATGTGCAATACTCTTTTTTAGTCTACTATATTGTTGAAATGACTTTGTTTCTTAAGTTCAGAATAAAATAAATAAAATTTTAAAAACAGTTTTCTAAGTGTTTTACATACTCTTTCTCATTTGATTGTTACACTATCTCTGGGAAGTACATACAACAGCTATTATTAAACATCTCAAGGACAGAGTGCCAAATCGGAGTCAGGAAGATCTGAGTTCACATCCAGCTTCAGACACTTTACTAGCTGTGAGATGTTGGGGAAATCACTTAACCTCTTTCTGACTCAGTTTCTTTATCTGTGAAAAGGGTGATGGCTGCTTTCACTCACACAAATACTGCAAAGTCAACACTAGCTGCATGATGACTTACAAGAACCTATAATTGTGCAGGCTTCCTTTTCAAAGAGCACCAATGACATCGTATGCGGATGTCTTGACTTGCACCTGAACTGCGTGGAAGTGAGCCAGTGGCACAGTCCTCAGCCTCTCTCTCTTCCAGAGTCATCCAAGTCCAATGGTAAGAGAAAAGTCAGGCGACTGGTGAGAGCCTGGGATACAGTGGATAAACTCATTGAATAACACATATTAAATTGCCCTTAAAATATATCAACTTTTTAAAAAAAGGATTAATTGAAATCAACACAACCACAGAAGGGTTTGGAAGTACTGCTTTTTTTCCCAGTACTCAGAAGAATATGTAGCTTAAAAAGAGGTACATGTATGTGAGTGAGTGAGAGATAAGAATCAGAAGCAGTGATAGTACAGTATAGTGGAAAGAACATAGGTCCTAGAGTCATAGGATTCTTACTATATGATTCTGACTTTCTAGGATCACCTTAGGCAAATCACTCCAACTCCCAGAGACTCAGTTTCCTCAACTGTAAAATGAGGTGTTGGCATAGTTGGACAGTAACGTCCCTTCCAAAATTAGATGTAAGAATATGAAGGAGGGAGGGAAGAAGGAAGGGGAGAGGAAGAGAGAGAAGGAGAGTTTTAATACCTTTAAAATCTTTAATGTTCCTTGTATATGTTGAATATGGATATGGAAAGTCAGAGAATGCAGCATAAGCTCAAAGGAAAAATCCTTCTGCTACTATACTTTCTAGTATATAGACTATACCATTCTAATAACTAACATACAGATAAATAACTGATCATTAGGGTGCTCATTGAACAGCAGAATTTATATTCATCAGACTGAAAGAAATAATTCTTGAGGGATGCTTAGAACTAATAAATGTATAATCAGGTATTTCCAATGGCCTGAACCTATCTGCATATTATTGGCTGGGTCTGAGTCAGCCCTCCTGAATGCTGGCAACACCTCCTCCCCCACCACAGTCTTTCTTTGTGTATCTATGGTGCCTATTAATATAGTACCTGTGAGAGACTGTTTAAATTCAAAGGGAGTTTTGCCTGAAGGAGGACAGCAGAATTGGGCCCAATGGGAGTTCTGCATGAGTATCTAAGGGTTGAATTCAGTCTATTCGAAGGGCAGTTCCTAGCTAGGGAGGTAAGCACAACAACAAAGTTTTAAGGAAGAAAGAAAAGTGACAAAAAAAATCTAGATTCTTTTTCCTCTTACTTTTTCAGGTAACAATTTTTAAAACATCCATTGGACCAGTTCAGCCCTTGATTAAGACAATGTAAAATATGATCTTGATTACAGATAAAACTTTGAGTCTTTTCAGTGTCTCTCCCACTAACTTCTGGCTTGACTCCACTCTAAAAAAACCTAACTCCCTACCTGAGTTCACTTTAAATGCAATCATATTGTCATATAATAGATAGAATCAAGTCTAGCTTTTCAAATGATTTCAGGCCTAAAGCCAGAATAAATGGAAAAAATGGGAAGAGCATAGAGGAAATCAGGCATAGGGAAAGATATATATATATATATATATATATATATATTAAAAGATCTTCCACTCTGGTAAATCCTTTTCTTCATGCTACTGATTCTCGCTGCAACGGGCACAAATGCCATCACACTGATGGAAGTAAAAGACTTATGAAAATCTTCGCTGGCTGACACACCTTTTAAAATCTTTTTTTGGAAAAGAAGTCTGATAATGTAAGGAGATGTATATACACAGGTGTGTGTGCAGGTATATATGATTAGTCTACAGACAGAACAATTGGATGAAGGAAAGCACAGTGGCCTGAGACTCACCAACAGGCTATGTCTTTCATTTCAGAGGAAAATACAAGAAAACTGAACCTGAGGGAAATAAATATGTTTACAAAAGAATCAGCCCCCTTCCTCTAAGCAGTAGGAAATCAGCCCAACACATTCAAACACCTAGAAGATGGGATTAAAAGAGAGAGTATTGGGGTGAGGGGTACCAAAAATGCTAAGGTCCCAGAAGCAAATATAAGTCATAATAAAAAAAATATCCTGAACAATCAAAGATTGGTATCCAAAGTTAATCTGAGAAAATAATAAATAAATGTCTAAGTCAGCAAAATAATCATTCAATCCAGACCAGCATCCAAAAATAGCTTCGACTTTTCTTCTTACTATAGGAAGAAACTTTAGACAGTTAAAAATGATGAAACTAGGTTAAAGAATAGCTTGCTATACCAAAACTACATTATATGTTTAGTCTAATTCTGACTTTTTTAAATGGAGATGAATCATAGAGTGATAGCATTCCGATACTGGGAGGGAGCTTGGAGGCCACCTGCCACAATCGACTTACTTTATAAACTGAGGAGAACGTGGGAGACACGCTGGCAGTGCCCAGGCACACCCTGATGTGCCAGCAGCTGTCAAAACATGGTGTGACTGCCCTGGATTCAGAGCCCACAGGGGGCAGTTTTCCCAGCCTCTAAGAACTACCAGTTGCTGTGGCCAGTCACTGTCACTTACCTGAATCCTTTCTATCACTTCCAGCAAGCTCTGATGTGGGAGGAAGAAGGAGGCTTGGCCTCCCCGCCGTTGGCTCCGGATCCAGACTCAGAGTGCTGCCTCACCTGTCACTGGGGAACTTGAGGTTGGCAAACCTTACTTCCTGTTGGGGCCAAGAGGGCAGATTGCCCTCCCCCTCTTATGCTCAGCTCTCCCCACCCCCGTCGCCCAGAGACTTCAGCCAAGGGCAGGTGTAATTCACTACACATGCTCCTTTTCGGATCTCCTTGGGTCACTTTGTTTCCTGTGGTTCAGTTCAAAGTACAGTGGCCATGGAAACTGTGGTTATGAGGACAAGAAAGGCAAAATGATTTAAATTTTTAATTTTAAAAGAATGTGCCTCTGGTAACCAGTCTTTAAATATATCACTACCTTCAGGGCAAAGTGTGGGGCTAAGGGAGCGTGGTCCAATGGAAAAAATGTGTTTTAAGGGAAGAAGGCAAAATTGATTACGTGGATCTGTATGTCAGTGTGAGGGGAAGGGTTTGATTAAAAGAAATCTTCTGGAAAGTTTGCATTTTTATAGTAAAGTTTAATGAGTATTTTAAAAAATTAACTGAGAGCTTCAGTTTCTTTGGTTTGTTTGATGAAGAAACATTTTTTTAAATGATTGAGTATCCAATACTGTGTTTGATTCCAGCTGCTAATGTCTTTCCTTTTCAGACCATTTTCATCTATTATATGACTTTTAGATAATATTTATTTACATTCTGTCTCACTGATTAGAAGGGAAGCTCCTAGAGGGATAAGAACTGCTGTTTGTTGTTTAAATCCTCAGTTTAGTGTATTGTCTTGGACAAGGAAGGGAGAGAGGGAAAGAAGGGAGGGAGGGAGGAAGGAAGGGAGGGAGGGAGGGAGGGAGGAAGGAAGGAAGAAACATTGAGAGGAAAAATTCTGTGGATAAGTGAAATGTCTCACACATATCTATATTTATAGGGAAGAAACCCCAGAAGAAGCCCAGAAAGAGGAAATGACATTGGGTGACAAAATTAGCTACTGGTCCAAAGAGAATTAGTAACAGAATATTTAGATATCTTTCCCAGTGAACTAATGCTGAGATTTCAAAATAACCCTAATCACTTTCTCCTTCCCACCAAAGGATAGACCATCTTCCTATTGATACACATGACAAATTTTATTATAATTTGCTATTAAAAATTATATGATGGCTTGAATACTTATCATCATATAAGAATTGCATTGACCATAAAGTCAAATGTTATTTTTCCCTTCTCTGAATTTTCTCAATTATTACTGAGTAAATTGCATCATAGGCATCATAAATTGCATACACCAACAAAATTTCAGGTTAGATGAAAATCAAAACAAACAACCACACAAAAAGAAATATCTAAAATGATTTTTAAAACAAGCAAAGGTGGAAAAGAACTTGAGAAAAAAAAAACCTTCAACACACAAACATGTAGCTGAAGCCATTGAGTCATTCTGGATTTGTTTGCTGTCATAAAGATACTGGAATAAAGAGAAATGAAAATCCCAGATCAATTTTGCTAGACATGACAAATATAATTTGAAGAATGTGGGAAATTATTTTTCCCACCCTCTATACAAGATTTTTATTATTTGAATACATGTTAGCATTTCTGTTACAGTTAGTTCATGCTCAGATAAAGCATGAAGAAGTAGATAGCATATACAAGTTTTGATTATTTATTTTTTATATTCAAGTAATAATAATTAATATTTATACAGCACTTGGAGGTGTACAAAGTACTTGACATATGTTACTTTGTATGTGACCTTCACTAAAGTGCTGTGAGGTCAGGAGGATGAGTGTTACTGCATGTAAAATACTGAATTAAATCGAATTCATCTATTTTAAAAATGGAAAACTGAGTCCTATAAAGATTGAATAACTGGTCTAAGATCATGGAGCTATCAAGTTGCAGGTAACTATAAATGCAGAATTTTTTCTATAGAGAAAGCTGAATGTACTCAGTTTTGAGTGTGAAAAAAATCCATTACTTTTCCCACACAAATAGCTATTTACTGCCCATCTCAGACCTCACAAACTATATTTAGTTGATTCCCCTCACCCCCAGTAAATAGCCTTTTCCAATTCTGCTCCAGTCAATCTTTCTCCAGTTATCCATGGTTTATCTCTCCCAAACTTACACAGTCAGTATGACTTTCTCCTCTACAATGAAAGTTTATTTTACTTTGAAGTTTATCATAAGGGTCTTCTATTTTTAAAAAAAGAGTATTCTGTGATCTACCTAGGGCCCTCCAAATCTAATTTTTAGAAATCTAAAACATACTATATTGTCTGGGTATGTCGTATTACCTTTATGTAAACTAAATTATGTTTTTCAGATGGGAAGACAATAGAATTACAGTGAGAAAGAATCTTGTGTGATACGTATAGGCACAAACATTATAATCAATAAAAAGCAGCTGTATATACTTAGCAGCTTCTGAAAAGATGGGTAGAAAAGGAAATGACCAAAGGGAAACTGGTATAGAAATCTGCAAGGCAGAATTCATTCAGGTTCATTTGCATGTGCCCAGAGGGCAAAATCAGGCATGAGCTCTTCTCTGTGTTACCTCCTGAACTGGGTCATATGTGGCAATATTTGCTGTATAGTCCTGCGATGAGACAGCATAGAGAGAACCAGCTGTCCAAAGCTAATGTACCATCTGTGCCGAAAAAATATTGCCAATTTCTTTGGCAAAGCAGAAAGAGTGAGTTCATAATCAAACTATAAATCATAAGTGGGTCCTGTCAGTGGTCAATTAAAAGACTGATCTATTGATATCTTCTATGTGCAGATGACTTGTTGTTTTATAAATATCACTTTGTATTTACATTTTACATGGTTTTTATAACAATTATTTGTTATTGTGGTTCAATCATTACAGCCCTGTCTGACTCTTCTTGGGATTTTTTTGGCAAATATCCTAAAGTGGGTTTGCTATTTCTGCCTCCAGCTCATTTTACAGATGAAGAAACTGAGGCAGAGTTAAGTGACTTGCCCAGGGTCACACAGCTAATAAGTATGTGAAACTGGATATGAGTTCATGCTTGGCACTCTATCCAATGTGCCACTTAGCTGCCATGCTTTACTGAATTTAAAATCTTTCTGATGAAATTTGTCAAAACAACAAAACCAACCAAAACGATGGAGTTTTGTGTATCTGGATATCATAAGACCTCAAAAGAAAGTTAACCCTTCCAGTTCTGTCTGACCAAATAATTACCAGAAGATGGTAAAGTTTCAGAGGGTGAAAATATCATAAAATATAATAACATCAAAATGTGACCAAATTATTTCCCACTCTAATCAAATTCTTTATTCATCCCTTTGTCTTGAATGGAATGAGGAATCCACAGAATCCACTGATATCAACAACCTATATGGTTTAACTGCTATGGGTATACTTTTCACTGCTGCAGATCATAACCACTTTTGGTCTGCTAGAGAGTATATTTATGAATCATCGTGGCCAAAAGATTTCATCCCCTAGTATCCAAACTTCTGGTGATAAGCTTCTCTGAATTTAACTAGGCCTGTCCTAGGATGACAGACAGACAATCTGCTGTCAATGTCATACTTGAAGCCTTTGGAGCTCGGTGACACATGCCAGGGCTTATACTCTATTGAAAGCTTTTAGGAACTCAAGGATCCAAAAAATTCTCGAGGTCATGATGAGTCACTGGAGCATGAATGTGTGCTCCCCAACACACATGCAGAGAAATCATATAGCTATGGACATATGAGTGTGCATATTCATTCTCCTCTCTGTGTCTTGAGGTTTATGTATATAAGGGGGAATCAAGGGAAAAGAATGAGAAGAGATAAAGGTTTTACAATGGTCATCAAGGGAGGAGCAGTCACACCAATGCTAACCACCACCACCAATGATAGCAGTAACAACATTGCTACCAAGTTTACAATGCTCACTATTTACCAGGCACTGCGGGTCCTCAACACAACTCTGGGAGGTAGGTGCTGTGATCATCCCCATTCAATAGATATGGAAAGTGAGGCAAACAGCAGATAAGTGATTGGATCAATGTCAGACAACTAGGAAGTGTCTGAGGCCGTATTTGAACTCAGGTTTTCCTGAATCCAGTTTCATCACTCTGTCTGCTGTGTGTGTTCATCCTTTGTTGCCAAAGAAGACTACGGCATCAGAGAAATAATGCACTTGACTTTGTTTTGAGTGAGGGAAGGCTGTGCAGGTCACCAGACTCACTTCTCCTCCAGAGCCATCTGAATCCAGTGACCAGATATTCATCAGGATGACCGGAGATGACCCAGGATGAGGCAGTTGGGGTTAAGTGACTTGCCCAAGGTCACAAAGCTAGTGAGTGTCAAGTGTCTGAGGTGAGATTTGAACTTAGGTCCTCCTGACTCCTGCACTGGTGCTCTATCCACTGCACAACCAAGCTACCTAATGAAATCACTTAAGCCATCAGAGTATTATACCCAGAGTACTAAATATTGTATACACACACACATTTAAAACAGACTAAACATGCTAGTAGCCACACAATCATTCATCAAGTACTTATTAAATGCCTACTATGTGCAGGCACCAAGGTAGGCAAAAGCAAAAATGAACAAACCACCTGCCCTTCATTAGAAACCTAGGTTCCATTGGGATAAATAACATCTACAGATAAGAACATACAAACTGTATGCAAATAAATGCAAGGTGTCAGAGGACAGAAGGAATAGGGAAGAATGTTGGGAGCACAGCGGATAGAGGCCTGAATTCAGGAACACCTGAATTGGAATCCAGTCTCAGATACTTATTTACTAGCTATGAGACCCTGTGCACGTCACTTAAACTGTTTGTCTCTGTTTCCTTGTTTGTAAAATAAGGAGAATAGTAGCATCTGCCTCCCAAGATTATTGTAAGAATCAAATGAGGAAACAAGAAATATCACATGGAGACTGTTTATAAAGCACTTGGCACAGTACATAGTACATAGTAGCAGCTATATAAATATTAGCTATCATTATTTTTAGCTGTGTGATCCTGGAACTATATATAAATATACTATTATATATTATTCACATTTATATATGTGTTACGATTTTACAAAAATAATTAATGTTGTTGTTTCACCTAGGAGGAGAAGGAAAGATCTGATGTTGAGTTGAGCTATGAAAGTCACAAGAACTAGCCCACAGCACAATCAGGAGCACCATGGCACTCTTCACATTGCTTCTCCAGATGGAGCGATGGATGGGCTCAATTAGCCAGAGCTCTGTTGAGCAGAGCCAGGGCCTATGCTTTAATTAAGCTGATGTTTTAAAAAACTGTTGGGTTTATTATTTTTGTTTTTCTGTTTGTTTTCTGATGAGGGTTATCTTGATCAAAGCACTACAGAGACAAAATCTGCACTTTGCCCCAGGCGTGAAATGTGCAGCAGCATAAGAAATTTAGAGATGTCTGGCAGCCCTTATCCTCTCCTAAAGAAGTCTTGGCAGACCCTCCTGGACCAGGGAGCAGAGCAGGAGTTCTGATGGGGCGCAACCTGATGACAAATTGGGGAATGGGCAGCGGCCAGGAGGCAGCTCTCCCTACGGGAGGACTTTGTTCGTGGTTTCACCTCCCTGGGCTAGTGGGAAACTGAGACCCAGAACTAAAAACTAAAATCTGAGTCTGAGGCCTGACACAAGTGAACAGGTAAAGGAGGTTCTTGGCACAATTGCTTTTTGGGAGTTTATATAAAAGTTTTAAATCTTAGAACTCATCCTACACAAGGGAGAAAGGGAAAATAAGGGAGAATTCCACAAAATATAGAGTGTCAGTTTGGTCCACATTTGACCACTACTCTACCCTTAACAGTGCCAAATTTTCTCTACATCACTTAATAATGTTTTTTTTAATTAGCTTATGATTTTACTGTGGCAGCTAGGTGGAACAGTAGATAGAGTGCCGGACTTGAATTCAGGAAGACTCATCCTCCTGAGTTCAAATTTGGCATCAGACACTTACTAGTTGGGTGATCTTGAGCAAGTCACTTCACCTTATTTGCCTCAGGTTCCTCATCTGTAAAGGTAGCTGGAGAAGGAACTGGTAAATCATTCCAGTATCTTCACCAAGAAAACCCCAAATGGGACCATGAGGAGTCAGACACAACAAAATGACTGAAAATGACAAATAATCTTACTATTGCTCAGGCTTGAGGAAAAATTTAAAATCAAAATGATTACTCTGAGAAACATTTATAAATATAGATACATTGATAAAAAAAAAGCTTTCAAATGAATCGGCAGCAACCATCTTTGTCACATAAGTCTAATTTAACTTCCAGCTTAAACTAACATATGCGTCTACATACACATGTATATAAAAAGTCATTAAAATAAAGATCAGTGTGTTACTGAATCCTAACTCTGTGGTTTCCCATTCCTCTTTCTCTGTGCCCCAAATGGTATTTTAAAACATTAATGAAAACTTTATGATCAAAACCAGAGCAATCTAGTAGGCTAAATGTGATACTGCTTGGCTGGTTTCTTAAAGCTAGTAATTTATAATTCATAGCATCATAAATGTTATAAAACAAAAAAAAGATAAAGAATGTCCTCAGTGAAGGAGAAGAAATCTAAAACTGGTATGTGTTGTATGTCCTGCAGACATCTCAAATTTAACATGTCCAAGATGGAATTCATCATCTTGCCCCACCTACCCCTCCTACCATCTAATCTATTTCTGTTGAAGGCTCAGTCATCCTCCCACTCACTCAGAGTAATAACTTCCAAGACATCCTCTCCCTCACCACCTATAGCCAAGCAATTGTCATGTTTTGTCAATTCTGCCTTCATCACCATTTCTCCTATCCTTGCCCTTCTCTCAACTTAGGTAAGTATTCTGTGGCTACAACTAGGGTAGGCATTTACCAACTTTCACCTACTGTTCTGTCCTTGGTCTCCCTTGCTCTCTTTCCCTCTCTCCAATCCTCTCTAAGTATAGCTGATAAAAACCATCTTCCTACGGCACAGGACTGATTATGTTAACTCCTCTCCAAAGATTTTCTGTGGCTCCCCATTGCCAACAGTACAGAATAAAAAACTTTTTATCTTGGAATGTAGAGAACAAAAACCAGCTAAAGGCCAACCTTGTTTTATACTAGTCCCATTTCCCAAACTTTTCTTCCAATCAGACAAGAGTAGTGGTTATTAATCTAAATTAATATTCCACTGGCTATCTTATTGTAGTTGGACAAGATATTCCAACTGCCTAGAATGTAAAAGGCTAGCTTATCTTGTAAAACCTCTCTTTGTGAAAGTAGTGTGTTAATGTAAGGAAACGCATCTAGGGCACACATACACATGTAGATAGGCATTATCATTCAACAGAAAAAAAGAATTAAATGAAGGAAGAGGCAGTACCCTACAACTCACCAAAAAATAAAAATGACATCCATTTCCATCTATTTCCAAGGGTGGTGCTCTCAGAATCTTTCTCTTCCTTCAAGGCTTATTACCATTTTCTTTCAAGACCCACATAGCAACTACTCCATGAAATTTCCTTAATTCCATAAGAAGCATTTTAGAGCTTGCTCTCTCCTCATTTTTCCAGGCAGACAAATAATGTAATAGATATATAGTACAGTGGATAGAGCACTAGACCTGGAGTCAGGAGGACCGAAATTCCATCTTACCTTAAAGAGCTACTAGATGTGTGACCCTGGGTAAGTCATATGACTGATGTCTGCCTCCAATTCTTCATCTAAAAAATGGAGATTATAATACACCTGATCTCCCAGGGTTGTTGTGAAGATTGAGACAATATTTATAAAATATTTTTCAAACTTTAAAGAGTTACTTAAGTTCTGGCTATCATCATCATTATGAATAATATATTACATATATTGGGGGATTTCTTGAATAGAATACAAAATTTTGAAGGCATGGACAATTTCACTTTTGTCTATGGATCTCCACATTTAGCATATTATGTTGCACACAATATACAATTGATAGTTGTATACTGGCATGCATTTTATAACATTATTAGAAAATGATGCTGAATAAATAGACAAAAGGAAGACAAACTATTAAAGAGCTAATGATATATATTGGAATTAATTACTTGGTTCATGTATACATATGTGTGCATAGTCATATAAGTATACATACACACATGTGTATATGTACATGTGTATATGTGTATAATATATATTATGATACACACATATAGATATATAGATATCAAGTAGAATCAGGGAATATTTACCTGAAAATTTGAAAATGATAGTAAAATGCATTTCACTAATGTTTAATAATCACATGAAAGATTTTTTTTTAAACTAGCAACAAAAATATTAGCAACTGAAAGCCCGGGACCAGAGCACAAACATTTACTAAAAGAGAAGTGGGGCTCTATTTCCCATGATGGCACATGCCATGATTCAGCAGCTGATTGGAAAGATGAAGGAGTAATGGCTGCCTCTGCTGAGTTCATGACCATGTGGAGCACTGGGTAGTACCGAAGGCAAGTCAAGCCTGGAGTTGCAGGCATGCAGCAGATGCTGGGTGAGTGATGAATTGTGGGATGTTCATATTGTCAGTATAGGTTTTCAAACAGAAAGAGTAAGGCTGTTTACACCAAAAACACCCCAATCCACTCATTCTTGTTCCAGAGAGACCTTACTCAAGTCTTCCCTATTAGTCCCATAAATCTAGGAGGAGATCATTTTCCAAACGACTTTGGGAAGAAATAGATGAAATTCTACTTGTTCAAGCACTGTGCTCTGAGTTTATTAACCATTAATTTTTGCTCCAATTAAATATTTTACCCTTTCAAATCTGCTCCAAAATTTTATCCTTCCAAAGCTTGCCTTGATCTGCTAGCATGGTGAACAACTGAATACCCAGACTTGAAGTACCTTTTGAAGTTCTAAGTTTCTCAATAGTTGGAAAAAAAAAACAAACAGACAGGGAATTTGCCTTTTAGAATCCCTCAGTCCCAATAAATTGAATTCTAGCCTAAAAAGGTCTAACCCACTATAGCCCACTAGGTATACTGGGTTGAAAGAGAAATAAAATTCTCCTCTACAAATGTTTGGTAGAATAAAGACCATGCTAATGGTCATATGCCATGGGTACATTAGAACTACTTTTTTAAGGGTAATTCTTTACCCCAAAGAAATTTTCCATCAATAGCTGGGCCATTACGAACTAGCAGTTCAGTCTGACCACAGCAAGGATTCTGTCTTCCATCATTATATTCCTCTTCCACAAACCCTTACCTTAGTTGTATCTGAGTCTTAAAATTTATCTTGGTCCTCAAAATTTGCATGATATCCCCTTTGTGCAAGGTACTATGACAGGCATTTGGATATAGAGATCAATTATCAAAAGGAAAAAGTGCCTCCTTCATCTGACTTCCTAAGATACACTGAAGAAACCATTGACAAAGGCAGCCAGGTGTCAGAGAAGAGAGTGTGCTGGACCTAGAGTAAAGGAGTCCTGCATTCAGTTCCTGCCTCAGTCACTTATTAGCCATGAAACTGGGGCAAGTCATTTAAGCTTTTCTCTGACTCAGTTACTCCATCTGTATGATAAGACTAACAATAAGTTAGGGTGGTGATAAGGCAAAAGAGATAGTATTTATAAAGTGCTCTGTAAACTTTAACGTACTACATAAAAATAATATTGTTGTTGTTGCTGTAAGGATGAACCAGCCAAACTTATCCCAGATCAGTGGGACATAACTCAGAAGGTACAGAAATAAGCAGTGAAAAATGAGGAGGCATTAAATGGAAGTAGAGAAGGCAGGCTGTTCAGCTGATACTTCTTCCTCTCAAGGGATTGGAACTCAACATGAAGCAATTGGTATGGTGGCACCTTCCCTCCATTTAACCTCTCCTAAGCTAATGAATTCCACCAATTCAAGTACATGATGGTGCCTTTGGAAAACAATTTTCCCCTGCTTGATAGACTCTACAAGAGAGTCAGTCTATGATGACAGTGGCACATATTTTTGCTGGCCTTTATTTTGACTCAAGACCCTACTCTGCTGCTGGGTACAAGTAATGGTTCCATTCTCATTATAAAATTAAAAAAGAGGAAAAAAATATTTATTTACTGTTGCTAAGATAGGCTTTGATTATAGTTCAACTGTTTATACTTTTACATATATGCTTCATGTTGGCATACGTCATCCTATACTTACTAAGCAAAAACTCTTTTATTCATTTGTTCATTTAAATGAACATTTATTGACTGCCTACTATGTGCAAGCCATTACAAAACTGTCTGACTACCCCCAAGGCTTTCATTGAGTCTCATTACTACTCACCATGTGTAACGATGGCACAGGCTTAATAATGACACAGAATTATTTAGAAATAATATCCTCAGTAATATCAGCATGTTTTCACCATCTCAGCCACCAGGATGAACAGCAGGCCTCGAAAACTTAGATTTCAAGCACTAATGAGCAGGAATACCTACAGAACAACAGGCTGCTCTTTGAAAATATCGGTGCATCTATGTAATCGTTTTCCACCAACTCTCGCTCTCTTTCATTTCATCTCATTTTACTCACAGTAGTGCTTCATAGCATGGCAGAAATTTTGTTTGTTTCTAGTTTGACATTTTAACTACAGTATGTCCTAGATTAGATCAGTTGGAGAGGCTTTTCCCAAGTGACTTGCAGACAATAACAGCTTCTAACTTACTTGAGGTAAAGACTCCTAGACACGTTTCCTCTCTCGCTCTGTTCTCTTACCTGAATTATTGAACCAAAAATGAGGGAAATCATTACATCAGCAAATTAGGTCAACCCTCAAACCACAGGTTAATTTGAACTGTTCAAATATAATTACTTAAAAAAGGAAAGGATCCATTACTTTTGTGGTGTTTGCTGGTCCAGCGCACCATTGTTGGAGACTGTCAATAAACAAATTTCATCTCACACTGAGGCTTTGGGTTGAAACTGTCTCCTAAGAGTTTCTTCTGGAATATTAGTCTATTTCATTTTTATGTGGCCAGGTCTCTCACAATAAGACTTCTGATGATTATTCCTTCCATTTTAAACATTTGATATTTTAAAGCACTTTGAATTCTAGGTTTGGGAAGGAAAAAGAATATGCAGACAACTGAACTAGTTTAATCCAGAGCTAGCAAGAGTCAGTCAGGGCTTTGCCTAGGGGAGGCAAATTCAGAGAGCACAGAGTATGAATGTAGTTATTTACCATATAATTGGGCAGAAGACTGTCTTTTCTTTTTATTGTCAGACTTGATATCAATAATCATGAAAGAACACACTAAGAAAATGGCATGATTTCTTATTCTGAAACCTGAGGCTCAGAGAGGTGTAATCAATCAGAAAGGGTGAAGAGAAATTGTTTGTTGTTGACTGGACCAGGTATATTATCTATTACTTCCAACCTCCTGGAGCTGGGAAGAGAGAGACCCAGAAACAGAAAGCTGGGACACAATTTCAAAGAAGGAAAAAAAAGTTTGGCATACAAGGGGATGTCATACAGGTAGAAGCAAATAAGAACCAGCCTGTGTGAAAGAGAAGATGGTAGCTTCAACTCTATGATTCAGTGGGAAAGAAGAAAAAGCTCCAAAGAAAGAATCCACAAACCAACAAGAAGTCCTAGAATGGAGAAACTAATTTTGAAACAAGGACAAGTGACTAAAGCAAAAATCTCAACCCAAGTAGGATGGTTTGGAACAGGGGTTTTCTTAATGTTGTTTGCTTGTTTGGGGTGTTAATATTTTTAAATGAATACATTGAAATAAATGACTGCAAAGAAAGTTATCAAAACATTAAAGCAACAGCAACAATTCACAGACCCCAAGTTAAAAACTACTAGAAACTTAAACCTCTATGAAGTCTAAGGAAAGGGATGGGTTGTAAAAATAGATCAAACAGCTGGAAGTTCTGGAAAACCATTCTCTGTATCACTAGAAATGAAAGAGTTTTTTCTCATCCAGATAGTAGAGTCCTCCTTAGGCCATGGCAAGAAAGAAAGAAAGAGAGAAAGGAGGGAAGGAAGGAAGGAAGGAAGGAAGAAAGGAAGGAAGGAAGGAAAGAAAAAGAAAGAAAGAAAAGAAAGAAAGAGAAAGAAAGAAAAAGAAAGAGAATTAAGTTTGTGGCAATGAAAAAGAAAAAGCTAAAATCATGTGGAACCACCTAGAGAGAAGGGTTGGGCTATCCTGTTCTGGAAGGGAGATGACACTAAAGAATTTGTCAGCTAATTGGCTAATTCTTTCATAAGATGTGAAGACATGAGTCAGATAAAAGAAAGAGAGACTAAGAAAGAATCATATCTACTATCTACAAGTGTGCAAGAAAGTTAGGAATTCACTAAAAAAGATAAAAGGTGCTGGAATTGAGTCAATCAATAAACACTTTTTAAGCACCTATTGTGTGCCAGGCACCTTACTAAGAACTGAAACTAGAGACAGAGGACTTGAATTTGAATTCCAGGTGTTTGATTTACTGTGTGACTGCAATCATGAGATTTAACCTCTTTTGTTCTGTCTCCTCATGTCAAATGAAGTTATTGGATTAGATGACTTCTAAAGTCTCTTTTAGCACTAAATGGATGCTATTAAAATGCTGTAAAAACTCTTTCTAATTCCCATGCCCCACCCACAAGGACTACTTAAATAATTGAAAGTAAATAAGAAAATTGTACTGTACAATTTAAGGGGAAAGGGATAGGAAAAAACTTGTGTCCTTTGTCCAGGTCAAATAGGGCGCTAGAAGGTTATACCTGCTGGCAAAAGGTGATACGTGACAGAAAAGAGAATCAGTGGGTCTAGGTGTTCATCTTGGAGGTAAAAGAAACAAGAACAGAGGTCTGATGATCAAAAGAGCCCATGGGCCATAAGATTGCGGCATAGTCCTTCTTATTCAGGCTACGTAACTAGGCAGGGCTATTTCCTGTCCTCCTGATGTATATCTGACCTCTGGACTCTGATGACTGTGAAGGAGAAAGTGAGGCTGGTGATTTTGCACAGTCCCCCCTCACTTAAATCCTATTCAACTGCAAGTCATGGTCCTCTACAAGAACCACAAGAACTTAACTAGACTATTGAGAAGATAAGTTTTAGATAATGAAGGAGTGGCTCCTGACCAATGGCTAAATGAGAAGTTGAACTATAAATGCAAGATTCCTAAGGGCATAACTGATTCACTTTTTCTTTCCCATTCTCCCTAGCACAGAGTGCTTAAAAATGATTGTTGAGTGATCAATTCTTTCAATAAGAAATTTTTTTCATAACAGAAAAAACATGTTCTGATTATAAAATAAATTCCAAATCGTCAATGGAATCTGCTATCAGAGAAGTTATATTCCCATAGAAATTGTTCTAATAGATTAGACTGAAAAATTTCTGCAATAAAGGATTCATGGTAATCTTAATAATTAAACCAGAAACAGTACTTTCTGTTTCCTCCCAACAACCTTTGAGGTAGGTGGTGTGACTCCAGAAGAGTCTGGAGAGCCAATCTTCCTTCACGAAGAGAGAAAACTTCTTAGTATTTATGTATGAGTTTCTGGGTAATATGATCTCAGACAAATAACTGTTTCCCTGCACCTGGACAAAATCTTGTAGAAGAATACCAGGTTTTGAACTAAGAAACAACATGACAGAATCAGCTTTGAGGAGTTTGGGAGGGAGGATGGGGGCAGGTAGAAATGATAAGTCAGGTCACTGAGAGAGTGGGACAGAAGGTGACTGTCAGTGAAGCCACCTTTACTTTCCAAGGTCAAATGGGACAAAGGCAAGAGAAATCTGAGGATGGTGAAATCCCCTATCCCTTCAAGAGACCTCATGCATATTGTGATAATCTGTCTTCCATTTATCTTGCTTTCATTTTCTTCCACAGGAAGGGCACTTTTTTTTAAATCCAACCTTTTCTATTTCCTTGAAGTTACAGACTGGCTTTCTTTTTTATGGACCATGCCTTAAAATCCAAATCACTCTGGCTCTCCTTGATTAGCCAACAATAGGTCCCAGCACAAGCCTCACTTGTTCAAGGTTAGATTCTGATGGTGATGAGTGAGTGTAAATAGCAATTGTTTCTGTTTTGGCCAGAAAACATGAAGCTCTTCCCTTCACAGATTGATTTTTTTGTTTTGTCTAGATAAAAAAGGATATTCTTAGCGTCATTTTAACCTAGCCTTAATCATGGGCATTGACTCAAACAAACTGAGACCTGGGAAAGATCGTAGCTCAAAAAGGTCAAGGTCTTCCCCTGCATCAGGGGCCATGGTCAGTTATCCTGATCAATATCTGGCCACTGGATTCAGATGGATCTGGAGAAAAGAGTGAGACTGGTGACTTTACCCAGCCCTCTCTCACTTAAATCCAATTCACTTGCAAGTCATGACATTTTCCTGATGTCATGGTCCTCTTAGAAGGAAGGAAAAACAACACTTGCCAATAGGGGTCTGAGGTGAGATTTCAAGCCATCATGCTGGCTAGAGGCTGGCTCTATTTTCACTGTGCTATGATGTTTATGGCTCATTATAAGTTATACAGTATCTCAAAAGCCAAATGATTTTTGTAGTGGAAGACTGAGATAAAAAGCTCCTGTGAACCGAAGGAAGGATAAAACATTATGACTGCTTGTAAAACTTAGGTAATTATATTAGCTGTGCTGTAGCAATTAGTGGGATTTTTGAGATAGTACTTATTGGCATTGTTAAAATAAAATAAACAACTAGGGTACATACTGTCTTTATGGATATTTAAGTGAATTAGCCTCCATGGAATTTAAAACTATTGCTTATATGCATTGACATATTCAAATACTTAATTTGTTACTTTGCCAGTGAGTAACAACTGTGTAAATGACATCCGAAGGCTGATTTTCTCCCCCCATCCAGACTCTTTTCTGCATTCTACATTACATTTCCAACTGCCTACCATTGCCTTCCCCATCAGTATATCTATCTTTCCCACAAAACTACTTCTGCATTCTAAAAAACATGTTGATGTCAATGGAGGTGTTATCCTCCCAATCTTCCAGGCTCAACATGCCCCCATCACTTTCAGTCTCTCCTTTCCTCAGCACTCAGAGGCAACAAGGCATTGATTCTTTGTGTGCCTTGGCTCTAACCCTCTCCTTTCTATCCACACTTTCACCACTCCAGTATTGCTCCTTACTACTCTTGTCTCTCTCTATTATATTAGCCACCCGTTATCTTCTTATTTCAAATCAATCCTATGCAGTGTTACTAAAAACAAATCTCCCTTATGGCAAGTTTAATTACAGAATCACAGACTGAGAATGAGAAAGAATCATCTGGGTCATCTCTAGTACAGTCTTCACCTTCATACACTCCAGGCATGTGGACAGTTGTGTGGTCTCTGTTTCAACACTTCAGATATGCCAGAAAACGAAGTGCCACCAAAAGTAGCTGAATCCATTTGGGAGAGAGATCATGGTTAAAAGTCTTTCTTTCATGATGAATAAAGAAAAGCAACAATAAATTTACAAGAATTTCCTGAAAGCAAAGGAGAGCCTAGAATACCTATAGACAATAATTATAACAGCTGAAATGAAAAGAAAAATCTTCACAAAACAACTAAAACTATAGCAAAATTATCAAATACATCCTTGATTCCAAAGGATTAATATGAGAAGTCTTCCTCCTACTTCTTGCAGAGATTGGAGTATGCAAGTATGGTGCACTTTACATAATGACAGCTTTTTCTCCTAATATATAGATGTATTTTGCTGAATTTTTTCTTATTCCTACTTTTCTTTTAAAAAATATAAGAGATGACTCTCCAGGAAAGGGAAGTGGAGACATATTGGGGGAAATCTAGGTGATATAAAAACAAAAGCTATTTTTAAAAAAATCTACTTTAAAAATATTCTTCCCTTTATTCAGTCAAAATCTGCCTCCTTTTCACTTTGACTTCATTTTTGTATTGTCTTGTATAGTTAAACAAAATCTATTCCTTCTTCCATATGGCAATGCTTTAGAGATTTGAAGACCATGCCCTGCTCTATATTTTAATTTCTTTTCCAGATTAAACAATCTTGATTCCTTCCTCCATTCTGTTTCAAGACTGAATGCCCATCCTAAACCAACACCAATTTTATGTTCAATCCTTTATTAAACCAATACCTAAATCTAGCATTTATGATAGCCCTCCTCTTGCTCAAATACCTTCACTGGCTTTCTACTGTCTACAACAAAGTAGGCATTCAAGGGCATTTGAGAAAATCAGGATCTGGTCCCAAATGAACTTTCAACCCCTAATCTCACAGGCACCATGGTCCAAGACTTGGACAATGCTTAACAGAGTAGTCACACTACAAGAGCCTAGTGGTCAAATGGATTTGTTCATGGTCAAATGGATTTATTCAAAAGCAGAAAAGGCAAATTCATTTGAGCAATAGCTGCCTAGAGTGGCTACTATATTAAACACTGTTCAAGACTAGATAAAATATACTATATATATATATGTATATATAGTCTCTAGCTGTACATATATATAGACATATACACATGTGCATATATACATATATGTGCATATATGCATCTATTTATTTGTTTGGTTGGTTAGTTGCTTGTTTGGTGTTGAGGCATTTCAGTCATGTCTGACTCTTCGTGACCCCTTGTGAGGTTTTCTTAGGAAAGATCCAGACATGGTTTATGTTTTCCTTCTCCAGTTGATTTTACAGATGAGCAACTGAGTCAAACAGGGTTAAGTGATTTCACCAAAGTCACACAGCTGAAGAGCGTCTGAGGCTGGATTTGAACTCATGAAGATACACACACACACAGAAACACATATATAGTGTTTAGAAAGTGCTGAAAAATTGACAACCTATTCCTTTAAAACTGCTTTAAAGTTTTCAGCTTTCCTTTTTTTTTTTTTAAAACATTCTTAGGTGAAATTAAGGAGTTTTTTTTCTCCCACACAAATATAGGGGAAAACCATTATTGTTAACCTTTCATTTATTAATCAGTGAAGAACTATATAGCAGAAGAATCCATTTTTGGGCAAAATGGATCTAATATGGCCCCCATGCTTTCTGATGCCAGGGACTCCTTGGAATTCTCCCAGTTTTGTCTCATTGTCACTATTTCCCATCTCAAACCCTCCTACTTCAACTCCAAAGGAAAAGAAAAGGTGACGACCCCAAAAAGATGCCCCTTCATTTCTAGGCTTCAATACTATGAAAACCTATACTGATTCCAGAAGAAAAACTGAGAACAGCTTGATCAGTCCTTGTTATTTTTGTACCTTGAGGAAGTACTGTATATTTAGTCCACTTTACCATTATTTGTACTCTCCTCATTGGAAAAGGGAGAATAAGCTCAAGTGAATTTTTTGAAGCTAACATGAACTTTAGAACAATTTAACTATAAATAATAATTTCTTTGCTATTGCTATTTGGCATTTTAATAAATAATCATTTACTACTCGTATGTGCCTGGCACACAGTAGGTACCTAGTAAATGCTTGCCAATTTATCAACAGATATGACTTTTCTCCAGTAGCATTTTAAAAGCTGTCTCTATTTCTGAAACAAATCTTAGGTCAATATCTTAAAAATTAAACTAAATAAATTTTAAAAGAAGCAAAATGCCCCGAGCCATCATTTTTCCATTGCCTACTGGACCAGTTTTCATTTCAGTATGCTATGTTTTCGCTGAGACAGTTAGCTGACCTCATAAATACTTAAAACAGCATAGAAGAGCAAGGAAGAAGAAATTTCAGTTGAAAACATTGCAAGAAAAGACTAAAGGTGTCAGCACATAGGAAAAAGAAAAAAAACACGTAGGGAAATGATCAATTTAAAGCACAGGCTTAATTTTGTGTATGTACATAATACTTTTTATTTCTGTTTTTACATATGCTAAAAAAATTATAAGCTCTGAACCCAGATGCGCAGACAACCAAACAATCTCTGACGTTGATGTCTTCATACTATGTAACGTCAATAGTACCACTCCTGAGTTTGTAACCTAGTCAAGGTTTTGAGTGTGCAACAGACTTAGGGAATTCTTTGTAGATTGAGAAGACTTTACTATGAACAAAAATATTTTCTACAGAACTCCATTTGCCACATTTACAGGCAGAGATAGTTGTCCTGGCAACAGTAATGACACAAGGCAAAGGACATAACTTTGAAGAATATGAGGAGGAAAGTTTTCAAGGAAAAAAAAGGCTTCAGTAACGAGAGGAAGAAAATCTTAAGGAAGAATGTGTTGGAAGTTCCCAGGTTTGTATAAATTCTCTTTTTTTCACTATGTATTGGAAATATTTGTAGATGACTGTTAAATTTGTAATAAAACATTTTAAGAGGATGTATTTGAGATTGTGAAAAATGTGAGAAAGCTGTGATTCAAACTCAATTGACCAAATTAGGTAAAGTTATAAATTAATGAAAACAATTATTTGTTAAGTATGACTCCATGGTAATCACTCTGCTCTCTGTTTAACGCTAGATAAATCACTTAACTTCTCTGGGCCTCAGTTTCCTCATTTATGAAATGGAAGTAGTACTACTTTAGATGCTTACTGTGAGACTCAAAAGATCACTGGAAGTCCTTCAAAGACAACCATTTCCCTCACTATTTCAGGAGAAAAAACTGAAAAGCTTTAAACATCACAGACAAAATTTGAACTCAGGTTCTCCGAACGGTAGGAGGACCTGAGCTCAGATTTCACCTCAGACACTTACTATCTGTGTGAACCTGGGCAAACTACTTAAACTTTTTGCCTACGTTTCCTTATCCATATAAGGAGTTAGAGAAGGAAATGGCAAACCATTCCAGTATCCAAATGGGTTCTTAGATAATCAGACATAAGTGAAACAACTCAACAACCCCAATAGCCTCTAACTGCAGGACCAACGCTTGGTCCCACCATACCATACTCCCTCTAAACCTTAAAATGATGTTTAAATGCTCCTATTCCTACCCTCAGTTTTAGGTCAAAGTTTGAAGGGGACAAGATCACTCCCCATGCAGGAGATCTCATTCTTGTCACAGGGGAAACAGGCATGAAAATGGAAGTGAGGGGCTCAATGAAGAGACAAAGTGAAGTGTGTTGGTTAGTTGTGGTTGTCTTGTTTCTGGAATAGAGATTTCCTAAACAATGAATGACAGAGAAAGATTCAGAGAGCTAGAAATAGAGGACTAAACACACCAGTGCTATATTTTGGAGAATAATCTGAATACAGGTGAAGTAGATTCGGCCATAAATAGCAAGAACACAGGTGAAAAAGAGGTTGGAGAAAAATCACCTTATCTCAAAGGTGCAAGTAATCTCAGAGGTCATCTAGCCCAACTGGGATCTGAACAAGGAGCTCCTAAATTCAAACACAACAACCAGAGATCCAGCCTTGACCAGAAGACCTTTAGGGAGAGCAAACCTACTACAAGTTTCGGATAGTTCTAATTGTTAAATTTAAGAAATTGTTACATTTGCTATTTCCACTTATTGCTCCCAAAGTAGTATACAAATTGACTGAAAAAGAGTAAAATAATTATATTTATTGACAGACAATAAACTTTAAAAATATTTATATCTTTAAAAAATTTAAAATGTAATATGTCCTCTTCCTTTATAGATTTGAATTTAATATTCATTGAGTTCACAATATGTTGACACATTCTTTAATTCTTAATTAAACACCACTTTGATAACATTAGTTATTAAGTATATTTTTGAAAAAATCTGTTTTGGAAAGGCTAGCTTTGATTACAACCCATAGGTTTCCAATGAGGTTTAAATGAAATAAATTCCCAGGGCATGGAAGTATGTCTATTTCTATCTCTTAGATAAATTTCTTTCATGACCTAAAAATATGATCAAAGCCCATTCAGCAGTATTCCATTTGAGAAATTCTATACTTCTAAAACACTTCCATTTCTCAATATATCAATACATTTATCAGCATTCCTGATAAATGTGAATGAGTTCATCAACAGGATCAAGATTACTAGGCCTAGTGAAAATGTAAAAAGTGGGAAAAAAACCAACCCAAACTTTTTTTTAGGTGTGTATTTTATAGTCTGATAAAGAGGCCTAGATCCGATAGATTCACTTGACTTGTGCCAATGGTTTTGGTATATCCTCAAATATAAAAGTAATTTTTCTCAACAAAAATTATCTTTTAAAAATTTTCATTATTTCACTCTTTCTATTTCCTGCCCAAAAGAAGTATTTTTTCTCTTGATTGCAATGGTTAGCATCATTTTGTTTTTTTAACCTAGTCCTTTCACAGTTCTTCCAACTTCAAGAATTCTAATTATTAACTCTTCCAGCTGCCAGATCCCTAGGAAAAGTCTCTACCTGTTTCCTATGGATTACTTAATCTATTTTGAATTTTTTATTATTAAAGGGGCCATCCCTTGAGTAACTGCTTAAAGAAGCCTATTCATTGAATGGGTGTGTCTCACTCAAAGTAAAAATGTGTTAAGACCTTCACCTGAAAGTGATGCCTACATGCATTTATATTGCATTGAAGGCCTCAAGTTCACTGCACCAACAGACAATACAGTATGTCTCACTCTTACTGAAGTGTGTCCTTTCAGGACTTTGAATTTTGTGCATTGCTTTGAAGTAATGTTCATTCTAAAAAACCCACAAAATTAAAAAAAAGCAAACAAACATCAATGAAACCTACGTGTATCTCCTGCAAACCAAGACAGAACTGTCAAAAAACTAAGATGAGATCAATGCAGTCTCCTATCATCAGACAGATGTTCTGAGGCAGCCTAGTAGTGTCAATAGAAGCATACAGATGTCAGACCCACATAATGCCATTGCTACCTCAAAATCAAATCCTATCAAAATCATTGCTTCCCCAAGGAATTTGCATTCTACTGTATTTCTAGGGCTAAAAATAGCATCTCTATCACTTCTTCCCTTCAAAACCTCGAAAACAATTATACCCCAGTCACATTATCCCAATTACAAAGAAGTCAAATTTCCACACTGATGAAATTTCTATTAACCCCAAGTCATCTCAGCCTTGGGATGCTCAAATTTAAGAGGAGTAAGGAGAAAGACGCAGCAGCAAAGGAGACAGGTAAGTAGGTTGGAATGGCAGGAATGGAGCAATAGCCATCTTGTCACATAATTCAAAGAAAGAGAGGTTATCAAAGAGATAATGTGAAAAGGTCAAGGAGGGTGTGAACAGATAGAAAAAGAATTGTCAAATTTCAGGAAAAGGAAGCACTGAAAGAGGTCTATAATCTTCAATAAAATGTTAGGTTCCTTAAAAGAATTTGATTTCTCACTGTCTACGTAGGACTCAACACTTAGTGTTGAGTCCTACGTAGACAGTGAGAAATCAAATGCAGGGAGACTAGACAACTCTATCTAGAAGTTTGACAGTAAAAGACAAAAAACATCTACAGCAATAACTTGGTGACACCAAAATATATTTGTTGTGGGTGATCCAAATATTTAGATTCATCATGGGGAAAACCCAGTATAAAGTATAACCCAAGTGCCAAGTCATCCTTGAATATTCTCTAACCTTTTAGAAGTTTTCCATGCTAGAAATAAAATAGAGTTAAGTCTGATTTTCTTTTGGATGAGTGAAACCTGCAAGAACACAGGGATAAAACAAAATATTCAAGAGTATTTGACTAAGTATGTCTTGCTTTTTTCAGAACAGTCCTTCTTCATTAACAAAAGAAAAAAAAAAAACTAAAGCAGTTTGGAAATTCAATCTCCAAAAAAGGAAGAATTATCATTTGAAAGCATAGGAACTGTTAATCTGCATTTGGAGAAACATCCCCATGATTTTACTTTCTATTTTTGCTAATGCTTAAAAAAGCTGATTTGTTCTATTTCTTATATGTCTGGAAATGGTAAACTTAGTTGCTGTGTTTTTTTTCTAAATTCATCCAAACTTGAAACTATACCAAACATGTCAGATTCAGAAGACATCAGGAAAGTATTTTGTAGGAAATAGCTTTATTTTGATAGATAAAATACCAAAATTAGAATACCCATAAACATGAATATTTGCCTTCTTTCCATAGAGTCTTCTGTATCCCCATGGCAATGACCTCCTAATCAGTCTCCCTCACATCTCTGCACACTACAATTTCTCATCCACACAGGTGCCAAAGTGATTTTCCTTAAGTGTAGGTCTGATCATGCCACTACTCTAATGGTTCCCTATTGTTTCTAGGATTAAAATATAAACTCCTCTGTTCGGGTTTTTAAAGTCGTCACAAACTATTTCCATTAACCCCCTTTCCTCTATGGTCTAACCAAAGTAGCCTTCTCTCATTTCCTCCTGTGCCACATTGCATATCTTATCTCTGTGACTTTGACATCACTGTGCAGGTACGGCCACCACCTTCTTTCTAAGTGCTAAAATCCCAGACTGTCTTCAAAACCCAGTTCAAACTTCTTCTTCAACATGAAGTAAAGCCATTTAAACTAATTAAATAAGTAATTAAAAGATAACTTAATTTCTGCAGCTACTAGGGCCTACCTTCTCAAAACTTTCTTGTCTTTATTTCATATTTACTCTGTATATACTAATGTTAGTACATGTTGCTTTCTCCAAAAAAGGGTAAGAAGTTTGAAAACAGTTACTATTAAATTTTTGTCTTTGTGCCCCTATTGCTTAGCATACTAGTAGGCAATTAATAAATGATTGTTTATGTTTTTGTTTGAGACTACTTTAACCTACATATATGACAATAAGTCTAAGCATTGATCAATTTTAACTGAACACACCTACTTAAAAAACCCATATTCTATATTCCTTGAATGTACCTTACAAGAGTCTAAAAATCAAAATGCTTAGAAACATAGCACCGGTGATATGGTTGGTAATAGTGCATGGATTCATAATAAAATTATAAATTTTCTCTAATAACAGAGACTACCTGAAAAACAATCAAAATAAATAACCAACCTCCAGTCTTTAAACTATCTGATGGTGGCCCTAACTATACCTCAATATGTTAAAGGCCAGGGAGTAAAAAATTTTAAATTCATGACCTTCTTTAATTGTATTTGAAGTAATAAACCAATTTTTAAAAACCTATCAGACATTACATTGTATTATCATGAATAGACACATATATGTAATCAAAGGAGACCACATTTGCTTTCATTATAGTTTTAAAATTTTGCTAGTTTTCCAGATGAATCTATAAGTGACAGAATAAACACACAGAGTGAGTAGTACATGCATTCGAAATTCAAAATTTAACACTGAAAAAATAGCATATTTTTAAAATAGCCTAAAGTACACTCACTTATTATGAAAACTATTTCTTTTGGACCTAGTACTGTGCCTACAAATCTGCCAAATGTCTAAAATATTTTACTTTGGCTGCTTGTCCGTAAGCAACCAAGCTGTGTGTCTGGATGTCTAAGAGGGCATATCTACGCTTATTCATATTTCTGTGTGTATGTTTGTACATATTACCATTTTTAACTCCATGTCTATTTTAAAATGTTGTAAGAAATCACACTGTTATAGGAATGACTCTTTCCATATATGATAGTGCTCTGATATGTTTACACTTCAATATAATCATAAAAAAATCCACCTCAACCGCTTGGACAAAGTCCTCTACTTAACTGTTGTTGGTATTTTCAACAGAAGGAATATAGACTTTTATCCATTTGGGAAATAACCTTTTTTATGGAGAACACACACACATACATACAACCTCCAATGAACATATGTCCACACACAAATGAACTATCTCAACGTTGTAATGGCTCCAAGTTAGGGTATGATGGATGGTTGCCTTGCCAGGGCAGCCAGCAAATACACCCCAACTTTAGTTCCCCCCTCCCCATTTCATTATTTAATCGCATGGCAATGAGAATACCAGGCAATAAAACTGAATTTTCATCCATAGCTGATTTCCATTTAGAACTTGTCATGTTAATAGTGAAATAAATTGCTCTAATTGCCTGCAAACTTCATCAAATTCACATTTCTTCCTTATTTTATTCAATATTTATTAAACTCCATGTCGTAACTTGCCTGGCTGGTAAAAACTGTCCAATTTCTGAATAAATTTATGTCCTAACATCCATTGCTGTCAACCTCTTTTTTTTTTCTAGCATTCTAATTTAACTTTAAAAGTTCAGATTCATGTGCTTATCTGGTTTCTTAAAATTTTGTTATTAACAACAGCTTATAAACTTTTATTTATCTCATACGCAAGACTCAGAAGGCTAAATCCTCCTTATGAAATAAAAAAGAAATATAAATTATCATCTAAAATCTTAACATATATGAATATAGTATAAAATTATCCATCTTAAATGGTAGAATCACATGTCAATTTTTTAAAAGATCCATTTTTCTTTGGATTTGACCATTTTAAGTCATTGTGGTAAATAACATTGTCCATGTGGTAGAAAAAAAATTGTTCACCTACCACAAACATGAAAATTATATAAGATATAGTTAAAATCTGTTCATCCAGTATTATTGCAACTTATTGAAAACATGATCCTCTCCTCTTTCAGTTAAGTGAATAAAACAAGTACCACTATTCCAAAACTGAAAAGTTGTCACAATGTTTCTTTTATTGTAATAAATTTGTTTATATTTATATGAATAACAAAGAACATAGAGGAGTCATATGACAACAGAAAGGGAAAATCTAATGTTCTCCACAGTTTCATGTGTTGTGGATGCCTTTAGTAGTCTGATGAACCCAGTAGACAATTTCCAAGAAAATATTATTTTTTTTAATTCACATTTGAAAGAAGTGTCAAATTTCAAATTGAAGTTAATTTAAAAAGATGTATTTTTCATCATCCAAGTTCATGGACACCATGAAATCTATCTATGGATTCTAGGTTAAGGACTCCTGTTTTAAGGTTGAGTGACGCCAGTAACCCTACAAACTCATTTTCATAATAAGAGTATTCATTTGAAATATACAGAATTACCTTATACTTAGATTTCAGGCTATCATATTCTGACTTTAATATAGGTAAGTGGTTTGATTGACCTTTATTTAGATTCTAAATGTGTACATGATTTGTAAAGATAACAAATAATTATTCATATATATGCATGCTTGCTTTGAGGGCTTAGTGCCATCCATCAACATATATAAACCGTTATGTTGAAAACATATTTTTTAAAGAATACCAAAGAAATCCCAATAATTCTACAGGACTTTGAAAAAGACGAACGTAATTTTAAAAAAACTCATTTTTCCCCCCAATTTGACCTGTTATACTAACACAATGATCTTAGGTAAAACCTTGAATTCTGTTTGTTTGTTTTTTAAATGTCTTTTTCTACTTTTCTACTTTGTCTACTTTAAATTTCTTTTTCTACTTTTCTACTTTTTAACTTAGGTTAAATTGTATTCCACTCAATTTAGCACTGTGATACATATAAAGGCATTTAGTTTAGGTGTACCCTCATCTAAAACTTTAAATTTTCTTAAAGTACTATAATCACCTTTCTCACACCTTATTAGATAGATACTAACTACTCTTTCCATCAT
Source organism: Potorous gilbertii (assembly GCA_028658325.1). NCBI lineage: Eukaryota > Metazoa > Chordata > Mammalia > Diprotodontia > Potoroidae > Potorous > Potorous gilbertii. The sequence continues at coordinate 486,645,340 of CM053771.1, forward strand.
TATGTCAATCAAATCTCATTCCAAGGAATTCTTAAGGTTCATTGAAAGGTTCATTTTATTATTTTGTTGTTGTTGTTGTATAGTTGATGTGTTCAGATACTGTTTATCATGGATGAATAATTTACATGAATATATACATATATAGATATAGATATTCAAAGCTTTTCTTTGGAATAGTACTTATTATGATGAGAAAGAAAATTAAAAGAACACAAAATTAAAGGATTTGTCCACGGTCAAAATTAGTCAATGACTAAGTAAGAATTAGAAAACACCTGTTTCTTTTAATAGAGTCCTTATATGATCTTATTGGACTATTTTGTTGGTCTTTTTAAAAAACCATATTTCAATAATCAGATATAAATGGCCCACAATTATATGTCCTTTAGTCAAATATCTTCTTTAATCGTCCATATGAATGATTCATTTAAGCAATGACCATCACAATACTATTAAGTTACACAGGAAATATGTGAAGAATTCTCATAAAATTTCCATACACTGATCTGAAGTAGAAATTCTCCAAACAGAGAGTACAGAATAAACAGTCGAGGATTGCTCTGAACCTCAGCTGCAAGCAGCATGGAATGGCTATGGCCAACTGGGAAGAAACTTGGCACATAACCACGTAACACTCCTCAGGACATTGTCAATGTCTAAGAGTTCCAATTTCTAGACCAAAAGCTACAGCCACAAATCAAAGAACAAATTTTTACACATATGTTCTAGAAATGTTAACACTGAACTGGTCCCACACTAATGTCTTACACAAAAAATAGTAACCACTCTCAGTAACATCAGCTCCAGATTACTAGGATGAGGAATCCTGGATGTGGGTAAATGAAATTAGGACTAATATTATAATACAACTTGTGAGGTTTATTATCTACATAACCCATTGACCTTTCCAACTTGTTGTACTCTCCTTCCTAACATCCCCTTCAAACTGGACAACTTGCTGTTCCTTCATCTTCTCATTTTTCCTATTATGTTACATTTACCTACAGTAATCTCCATTATTGCAAAGGACTCCTCAAACTGAGCTCACTAAAATTTGTTTTCCTTCAAGGCTAAATTTAAGTGCTACTGCCTCCTATGACCCTCCACTACTTAAATTGGTCTCTCCATTTTCAAAATCTCAGGATCTAACTTCTATATGTTAGTAAGGTTTAGAAAGAAATCTGACTAGAGACAGAGATGATAGATGAGAGAAAGATAAATAGGCAGATGATAGAGATAGATGATAGATTATAGATAAATGATAGATAGATATAGATAGATTGATGATAGATAGAGATATAACTAACACAAGAAGAAATATCTTTTCATTAAATAATTGACCAGTCCTTTCTGCAATGTATACATAAGAATTGTGAAGAAGATTACTATGAAGACAACTGCAGTTGTACAAATGTCCCTAGAAGAATATTATAATGGGGAGAAATTCAATGAAGAAATTCATAAGAACTTCCCACCTAAATCCACATGATTTAATTTTTCATGATTTTATTTCAAAAGTTGAAAGGTAAAGGGTAAAAAAAATATGACAGAAAATATAGTTCAGATCTAAGAAATCAGAGAAGACAAAGTATTATACACTACACAGGAGTAGCTAGGTGATGGAGTAGATAGAGCCTGGAGTCGATAAGACCCAAGATCAGATGTCAGATCTGACATCAGACAGTTCCAAGCTGTGTAAATCTAGACAGATTACTTACTTGCTATGTCCCTCAATTTCCTTATCTACAAAATGCACATAGTTTTATAATGTCATGCACATCCTAAGATTGTTATGAGGATACAAATGAAATAATATTTTTAAAGCTCTTTGAAAACCTTAAGGTATTATACAAAAGCTGTTGCTGTTATTAGTATGTCTAAATTGCATTACAAATACTTTTTTTGAGAAGACTCAAGTTGATGAGAAAATATATTACAGGAAAATAAAACTTATGACATTCCGCTAGAGAAGGAATAATTTGTTATAAAGGTGGGAGTCATTTCTGAATCATGTGTGTGGAGTCTGAATACTAATGAGAGAAAGGAAAAAAGGAATATATTTACAAAGAATGAAAATGAGAAAAATGTGCAATAGATAAGTTAAGCAACTCTAATTTGATCTTTTGATAAATTATTGATACCAAAAATACAGTTGATATAGAAATACATATTTTTACAAAATATTATTGTTTCCTAAGGAAAGATAAATAATATAAACCAATAAACAGTGAAGAAATCAAAAGAACCTAGAAACCATCTAAGCCAGAAAATACTTAATCTTTCCAAGGGAAAGAATGGTAATCATGTCTTACAAAATAACAATATTTGCAAAATATTATGGAAGAGACTGGTGGAAGATTAAGAAAGGGACAACCACAGTGCACAGAAAGTTTGGTGAGGGATATAAATAAGACAAATTATCCTGAGGGCATTTAAGGTTGAAACTTACAAATGAACACACTAAAGTGGCAAAGATCTGCCTAGATTTCTATAACAAATTTGTTTCTTCTTCAACAAGGAAAACATCATATTTGGAGTCTAATATCCCAGTACCTCACAAAGTAAATGAGAAAATAGAAACCGCCTTGCAGAAAACATTGCTCCCAAACACTTGTCAAAATCACTCAAAATTCCTTGAAAAAAAGAACTATAGATGAGATCCTTATTGAATTGACAGTATTTTGGGGTCAATGAGGGAATAATTCTCAAGACATTTAAAGGAGGAAAAATTTCCTACATACTTTGAGGAAGAATGACTTTAAAAAGGCAAAGAAGAAATTACCAATCTTACCTTACATGTAAGAACAATAATGTTACCAATACAAAAGTCAATCTCAGAAACTGTAAGTAGCAGACGTTAACTTTACATCAAAAATCCTACATCATTTATGTGTACTATAAATTCATTTAATTTCGGATGGCCAGTCAATATTTCCAAAAGAAACCAAATATAATATATGACTAGGTTTAAATTATATTGCTGAAATAGGAAGACATTAATATCAGTCATATTTACTTGTAATTATTGAACTGAAAAAAAAAGTGTTAGATGAAAAGACCACATTTATCTCAATGACAGAAAGCTGTTTAAATAGAAAGACCTGAGAATTTAATGAAATTCAATCATATAATTTTCATGTCTAGAAAACATGCCTCTGAAAGAGACTCAATTATCACATTAGAATTTCACTATCCACATGTATTCCCTCAATTAAATAACAGATTTATTTAATATAATGATGAATTTGTCAGTGAGTCAACATATGTTAAAAAGGAGGACAAAGGATTCTAATCTGAATTTTAACTTCATAAAAACCATATTCCCCTCAGGTAATTGATACAGTGGGATAATATGATTTTTTAAAAATAAATTTCCTCAATCAAAAAGAAATCCACTGGTAGCCTATATACTGGCATGATATGGTTGCTGATGGTTTATTTTTCCATGCCTTTTAACTGTTCACTTTTTATAACAAGACAATGAATAACATCTTTTGAGAGTCCCACTGACTAATAGGAATGAGAAAACTCAAAAATAGTACAGCCTATTTATATCAGAAGATTCATCTCTGTATACTATAAGGAAATATTTTACAACACAACCATGAGTCATGTGAAATATAGATTACTGAATCTTTTCAAGCCTACAATTCAACAAATATTATATGTATGTATATTATATATATGAAAAATATATGATATATGCATATTTTTATTTATACGCAGTCACACACATGCATGTACATTCACATAGCTTTTCAAACCCCTCCAAAACATATATCATGCATCAAAACTAAAGCAACATCAACTATTTCCACTATATAGGTCACATTCATTCCCACAGAGGGTGATTAGGGGGTGAAGGCATGGTGGTAGTAGTTTGAGGTGATACAGATTTAAAATATACACTAAAGGGCTAAAGAAAGTGGGTTTACAGGAGAGTGCTGAGTAATTTTTTTAAAGGAGGCAGTAAGCCAACTAAGTTTGAGAACTTCTGGTAACATATTTAGAATCCCAAAGGTTTAAGAAAAATCACCCCTGAGGAGCTGATATTCACTTACTCTGGGCTCATTGAGCATCCTTCCCTCACCTGCTATACTACTGGCAGCCAGGCTGTACTAGTAGATACAAAGACATTACACAGGTTTATATCAAACCTCACTTCTATTTCCCATCCACTCCCCTTTCCCAAGTTTTACAGAGTCAATCTCCAGCTTGGCCATAGTCCTTTGGGAGCAAAAGTGAACCAGAGATTGCAATGCAGAAGCATCAGAGCAGAAAATGCAGGGTCTGAAAGTAGGCCAGGGAACTGAAGAGTTAAGGGAGTAGGACATCTCACTAGGATGGAACATTGTGCAGAACTCCACCAACCCTAAGGGAAAGAGCACAGCATCCTGCTACTGGTTCTGATCATACAAAAGTCAGTTGGGGCACAGCCCTAGCCTGGTAACCTGTGAAATGGCTGTTGTGGGACGAGGTTGAGATACTTTGAAATCTTGCCACCTAAGAAAGCCACAATCAGAAGGGAGGGAGTTAGTAAGTGAGCAAAAAATAAGGCACAGGGCAGGGAGGCTGAAAATAGCAAAGACTTCCAAAGAAGAAAACTCAAACGACCTTGAGTATAAACAGAAAAATCAATAGGAAATGAAGTAAACAAAAGAAAATGTGACCTCCAGAACTAGTAAATGAGTTCAAGCATCAATGAATAAATACTGGAAAGGAAGGAAGGAAGGATGAAACAAAGACAAAGAAAGAAAGTGAAACAAAAAAGTGAAAGAAAGAAAGAAAGAAAAAGAAAAATGACAACTCTTGAAACAGAGAGAAGACCCAGTGGAATTAGAGATGAGTATGCTACCATATTGGACCAAAGATAAATGCTCAAAAATTTTAAAAAAGAATTTGAAATGTTTTTCAGAACCTATGAGACTATTGGCCTCTGTAAATAAATGCAACAGACAAGAAAAATAACCCCATAGAGTGACAACAGGAATACCAATAAAGACTTCTTTCTAAATGCACCACACAATTAAGCAGTGGTGCAGGTGAAAATCTGGGAGAGTTAACAAGGGCTTTATGGACAGAACCAGGCAAACCCCTGCCTACAAATGAATGTTTCTTTTTTGGAACTACTTTAAAACATGGGAGGGGACATAAAACGGATTAGGAAAGTAGGAGGATAAAAAGAAATGAGATAAGATTGAGATCAAATCAAGGGCTAGCAAGGAGGAAGGGACCTCTGTAAGTCCCAGAAAGAGATCCTACACGGGAATGAGTGAGACAAAGGGAAGACAGAAAGGATAGGAAAAGTGAAGACTCCTTACTTTGGCAATGAGAGGGAGTTCCACTGACAGTGTTCCTGTGAATGAAGAAAGACGAATAGTGTAGGAAGATAAGGACTTTATGCTGGATGAGCTATAAGGGAGTTGGTGCTTGAAAAGCCTAGGGGGTTGGGAGGGGCGTTGTTCGACAATTAAAATCTATAGGGGCAAATGGCCCCTAGAGCAATGAAAGACCATGGAAATGGAGATTTCCAGGCAAATGTGGGCACAGGGAGGGAGATCAGTGATGGGCTACATACATGATCAGGGACATAGTGGGAAGGGGCCTTACTATGGAGCACTACTAGGTAGTAGAATGGATAGAAGACTTGAGTTCAAATCAAGTCTCAGACACTGATTTGTTTAACCCTGGGCAAGTCTTTTCACCTGTTTGCCTCAGTTGCCTTGTCTTTAAAATAAGGATAATGATAGCATCTGCCTCCTACAGTTACTGTAAGGATCAAAATAGACAATAATTGTAAAAAGCATGTATAATGTGTCGATTACAGAGAAAGTACTATTTAAAAAGTGAAAGTGAAAGACCTAAAAATTAGGTATTATCACAGTCATCATCATTAACTAGCATTACTTAGGGAATGAGAAACAGTAGAATAGGGTAGTCCAGCGATGGAGACCACTCGAAAGTATACCACAGAAGCTATGATATCATCAAGAATACCAAGAAAAAAGAGAGATAATTATAAGACTTATTAATCAGGAAAATGAGGGTCTAAAGTAAACAGAAAGAGAAGATGAGGAATAAAAAGAAAGAAAAACATTTGGAAAGAGGCACCAAAAGTGAAATTTGAAAACTAAAGAATTGCATTAGCTGAAGGGAAGGAGAAGGGGTTTATCAAACAAGAAGAGGGGATAGGGGTGAAGGGAAAGAGTCAGTGGGAGTAGATTCATCTTAAAAAAAATCAACATAACAGACTATATTTACAGCAAAAGAAGGAATTAAAACCAGAAAACTTCTCCATGGACAACATTAGTGCATCTAATATAAGAAGGGAAGTGGTCAGATGGAGAAAATCTTATTGCTTCGGGTTCTTCAGATAACATCTAGGTATCCATGATAGCTGACAGCCATTCCACAATAGAGTAATAAGTTAAGGGATAGGAAAAAACACAGAGCTTCAAAGTATTCCCAACCATATAAAAATGTCCCAAATCATTAAAAAGAAAAATGTAGATCAAAACATACCAGAGACTTTAACTCACACCCTAAAAATTGGCAAAGAGGATAAAAAAATGGCAACCCTCCATGTCGGAGGGCTTCTGGAAGGATATGCACATTAACGCATTGCTGGTAAAGCTATTAAATGATATAAGCACTTTGGAAAGAGATTTGGATTTATGCAAATAACATGATTAAATGGGCATACTCTATCACTAAGCTCATACTCCAAGAGGCCATTGGTAAGGAAAAAAATCTCAATATACTCCAAAATATTTATAGCAGTATTTTTATAATAACCCCAAACTGGAAACAAAGTAGATGTCTATTTTGGGGGGAAATAGCTAAACAAACTGTGGTACATGAATGTAATGGAATATTACTATGCCACAAGAAATTACGTGATGTTGTCCTCTACTCATGATAAATACATAGAAGCATGGAAAAATCTATATGAACTGATGCAGAGTGCAGTAAGCAGAACTAAGAAAACATTGATTTAAATGAAAAGAATAACATACTAAAAAAGAGATAAATGTAACAAAATGATAAAGCTACAATGGCACTAAAATGAAAAGATATACTAAAATATGCTCAACCTAAAAGATTCACAGGTGTTACACGTTATATATGTTTTCAGGATTTTTTTTAATAAGCTGTGCTGATTTTTTCCCCTTTCTTTTTCCTCTTCAAAATGCTTTCCACACTCAGAGAAAGAAATATGGAAGTCAGTCACAGAATGTAGC
>CM053771.1:486653080-486759104 GCA_028658325.1 Potorous gilbertii
AACTACATAGCATGACTGTAGTGAAAATATGCTCAGTAGGAAAGTATATGTTGAACCTATACAGAATTGTATGCTGTCATGGGGAGGGAGGGGGATGGGGGGAAGGTGTGGGGGGATAAAATCTTAATTTTAAGGGAGTGATTGTAGAACATTTATAAATAAATAAATTAAATTAATTAATTAATTAATTTAAAAAAAGTACTGTCATATGAGATTACTTTCTGGGAGGGGTCATAGGAGAGACACATGGGATATTTTGGTGATGTAAGAAACAGATAAGTAAAAATGTATTTAATATAATAATATAAATGATTTATTTAGTAAGGATACATTTACCTACCTTTGTATCTATTAGAAGCCATCATATAAACCACCTTGGTTGCTAGGCAACAGTTTTTAAGATGTTCATAAAGAATTTTCTGTGTTTATTACAAAATACTTCATGCTATCTGAAATTAAAAACCCACCTTCTGTTATCACCACAATTATTAATACTGACACTATTTTTTATAATTTACATTTTCCTTTATACAAATATCATCATGTTGACTACTGATAATTACAAAGTTATTATTCAAGACATGTTTATGGCATTTGGGGATGGCATCTCAAGAGAATGAAATGAGAAATATTTATCAAACTATTTTTAGGGACAATAAGGAGGGACTACCAAACATCCTAAAGAGACCCCGATAACTCTATGAAAGTTTAGTGATGATTCATCTTAGTTTTCTTTACCTTATACGTTTTTAATCTCTTATATTCCACATAAGCACTGACTTTGGATTAGAGGTCTATCTCTATGATAAAAATGCCAAAGTTTGGTAAACTCTATGAAACCAATTTGGTAATAATTTAAAAATTAGAATCAGTGAATAAATATAATTTAAAAGATCCTAAAATGATCAAGAACAGTAATGTAATGTTTGATACACCCTAAAACCTACTATGGGAAAAATCCCATTTTCAACTAGACTTTTTTTTTAATTGTAAGAAAGCAGTTGGGAATGAAATTGGTGTAGATCAGCACATCACACCATATACCACAGCAAACTCCAAATCTGTTTCTGAATATAAAATGTCATCTGTCACTTCATTTTTTTTACAAAAAAAAGAGGAAACAAGGAGATATCATTCAAAATTTCATCTAAAGGAAAAATATTTAACCAAACACGGGAAAGATAAAATATACAGTTGTTCTACATAAAATTATGAAGCAAGTTTAACTCATGCCCTGCAAATTCATAAAGAAAACAGAAAAAAAGGGATCAACTGAGAGGTGGCTGGACTATAGATTGGAGCAGGGAGAGATGTGAGGTGGGGAGACAAACTAGCAGACTACTTCAATAATCCAGATATAAAGTAATGAGGGACACTGGGATTATTGTGGTGTTAGAGGAGAGGAAATATATATGAAAATGTTATAAAGTAGAAACAAAAGAACTTGAGAATAAATTGGATACGGGAAGTGACAGAAACTGAACAGTTGAAGATGATAAACAGATCGCAGGCATCCTCAACAGAGACAAGGAAGTTGAGAATAGTGGTAGGACAGGGGGCAGGGTAAGATAATAAGATTAGGTTTGGACACACTGAATTTAAGATATCTAGGAGACATCTAACTCTAGACGGCTAATAGGCAGTTGGATTATGAAACTTGACATTGGGAGAAAGATTATAGCTGGACGAGGAATCTGAGATTCATCACATGTAGATGATAATTGAAACCTTGGGCATCATCGTGATCTTCAAATGAAATAGAACAGAAGGAGAAAAGAAGAGAGCCCAGGAAAGAGCCTTATAAGATTCCAAAGGTTAGCAGGCACATACCAAACAATAATCTAGCAAAGGAGACAGAGAAAAAGCGTTCAAAGAGATATGAGAACCAAGAGCGATTAACATCACCACAACCTGGAAAGAAAAGTGTACCAAAGAGAAAAGGATAATAGTGTCTAACGTCATAGAGACATCAGGATCAACGTAAGGAAAACCAGAAAACAACATCCAAATAAGGTAAAAGAATACCAGATTTAAAGATATCAGTATTTAGATCCATCATGAATCCAATGGACTACTGATAAATGTACTTAGGTAGAGGAATGAAGGGTGAAGCTTAAAATCCCATTCTGTTTTGTTTACTACTTTCTTATAAGTGGGGTTTTTTGGGTGGGAAGAGAAATTTTAAAAAAATGACAGAGACATTAAAAATCTTCAAAATGTTAAAGAAAGCAGGATTCCCAGAATTAAAAAGTGAGGGGGCTGAGTTTTTTCTAGGGCAAGTAGACTTTTTACAGCTACACCCAAGGACCTAGAAGGCAACATGTGTCCTTGAGGCAGCAGGTTCCCCACTGTTGCTTTAGACCCTAAACTTTGGACCACAGCAGCTCACTGATCACAATATCCTTACATTTGCAAAAGGAGCTTTCTTCCTAACAACTCAGTTAAGTGAGTGTTCAAATGTCATTATCCCCAATTTGTGAATAAGAAAGCAAACTCAGAGGGGTCATATACTTTCCTTGGGTCATCCATTAATCAATGAATGACACAGACCCAGAGATTATCCAGTTATCTGATATCAAATTGAGTGTCTTTTCTACTATGCCCCACTTCTTCCTACAGTGAATTATCTAAGTTATCATAAAACAATCTAGCACTTAAGAGTTTGATTTCCATTTCACTAGAGTGCTATGTGAAATCACAATACTCTTTATGTCTAGGTAAACAAATGAAATATCATAAAGTACACTTACATAGAACTGTTTTGTCCAACCTAAAACATGTCTTCTCTTAGCTGTCTCCTTCAACCACTAGGCAAGGCAGGTTTTCCTTCTTCCCAGTCTTTAATGAAAAGTCTATTCTGACAGGGCAAGGTCTCCAGGGACAATTCTCAGACCCCAGAAATGTAGTTCATTCCACAGCCTCCTAATACTTATAATTGGATATTCCCTCCTCTCCTTATATTCTCCATAATTTTTGAACTAATAATATATCTTTCTAGGATCTGGAACTTCTAAAAGTAGTTTTTGTCTTGCAACTTTTGTCATTTCTTTCTTTCTCTTCCTTCCTTCCTTCCTTCCTTCCTTCCTTCCTTCCTTCCTTCTCTGTCTCTGTCTGTCTGCCTCTCTCTCTGTCTCTCTTTCTGCCTCTCTGACTCTGTCTCTGTCTATCTGTCTGTCCATCTCTCTCTCTCTCTCTCTCTCTCTCTCTCTCTCTCTCACACACACACACACACACACACACACACACACACACACATGGCTCAAGAATACATGGACCTTAAATTGGCTCCCATTTGAGCATCCAAGTTTTGATCATTCAATGACAATTAGGTAAAGATCTTGTATTTTGCTTGTTTTTTAATGCAACCCTGACCTCTTAGACCAGTGCCCAGAAGCATTGCCACTGAAATGTCAAATATTACATATGGCTACAGTTTCTGTCCCCACTATTTTGATGATTTTTCTTAACTTAACCATAGTGCATAGCATTTCAATAAAGTGGAGGGCATAAACAAATATGTGTGTTCAGTCTTAGGATGTCTTCCCACCTACTCCACTCCTCCTTTCTCTGGGACTCTGATGAACTGCTGCTGTAGATGGTGGTCATTGTAACAGATGGGACAATCAAAGATGAACAAGGCAACTAACATACTGGGGAGGCTGGAGCTTCTGGGTTTGTGTGGTGTTCATCTTTTCGCTGTCTGCTATGGAGACTTGCTCAAAACCCTCAAACCCCAACTCAACTACCGCACCCTTGCTGCTAGCTTCCTTCCTTCCTGGTGAGTTAGAAGAAACAGGAGAAACCCTCTCTACTTCTAGCAAAATCTAAGTAGAACTTATATACTTCCTTACTGTCATCCTTTGCCTTCTTATGTACATCTCTGAGCCTAATAAATGCAAAATTTGCCAGCCACATACATCCTTGTTTGTATGTCTAATGCCCGTAACAGAGCTTTGGAACTTGGTCCCTGACTTTTTAAAGAGACTAGAGACATTATCCCACATTGAATAGGAGCTGAGATGCTAAGGAAGAGGACATGAAATATGTTTGGATTTCCTATACACATGAGAAATGTCTACTATGATTATTGCCCCATGAATAATGCACAGCAACCCATTAGTAGGAGACTATATCAATACACACTGTATTTTATACCTCAAGACCTAACAAAGGTAAGCCCTTAAGGCAAAAAAGAGCCCAGTCAGCAAAAAATTCATCTTGGCTTACGCTTGGAAAGATGGTGATTACATGGGACCTCACCGTAATGTTACTCTCCAGAAACCTCAATGAAACAAGTCCCCTTTATACATAGGCCAACTTAAGTTAACATAGTAACTCAGAAAGGCTATGGGCCCATGTGAAAGGTTTGTGATCTGCTCCTTCAGAAGTGGTAGAAACATGGAGGAAATTTAGATCTTTGAAAGTCAATGAGATGCCAAGTGCCATCGGGATTAAAAACACAGTCCTGATCCTCAAGAGTCTTTCAAAAAATGATTTTAGATTGTGAAATTAAAGCAGTTCAGTATTTCCAGTGTCCTGAAAAAGAACATTTTGGAAATCTGAAGGCATTTTTATCGTAACTTTACCTTCACCTACTTAACTAATAGCAGCTCCTAACACCTCTCATTCTTCAGCACATTAACAGGTTGATGTAGCATCTTTTATGACAACATCCTTTGTAATGAAAATGTGGTGGTAGAAATATCAAGCATAAAGGAAATTCAATCCCAAGGAAATTATGTTTTTAAAAACAAGTTGCCAAATGATATATGTGACTGTTCAAATATTAAAGAAATTCTAATACCTATAAAGAATTAATTCTTGTCTCCTTCCTTCCACCCACCCTTTCTTTTCCATTGGAGTGATTAATTATCTCTGTTAGAAATTGAATAGCTTTTCTAATAGAGAAGATAGCAAACAGCAGGGAAATGTGTGAATACGTTAAACTGAACCTCTTTAAATTGAGTAGAGGGTCCCAGCCTCGTTCATTTTTTTAATTAAAGCTCAAGCAGGAGATTGCTTTTAACTAAGAAGATAATGTCAGTGCTGTATCATGCATTCCAAGCTCACCACAGGTGCAAAAGAGAAGTCGATAGACACAAGATGGAGATCATTCCCTCAAATGAATTAAACAAACTGCTTCTTTCACATTTTCAAGGTTTCCTGTGATCAATTAAAACACAGTATACTTGAAAGCTGAGATAAAAGGTCGGGGAAAAGTTTAGTTTTGGAAAAAAGCATCCAAATAATTCTACTTGGAGTAAATGTGTCTGAAATTTAGTAAAAATCTTTATTTTTTCAGTTTACAACATTTTATGGTTTTGAACAGAAGTTTTATCATTCTTAAAATGGAAGTTTTATTTCAGTTTTCTTTTTCAGAACAGGAGAAACAAAAACAATACATCAATAAATCATCTGTCAACAAGCACTCATTGAGGACTTAGGATGTGGCAGGCATGTCAGAGTTAAGCTTGCATATTACTACTTGAAGAAGTATACAATCTAAAGATGTGTAAAATGGAGAAATAAAGGCATTTAGTTTTTCTTTTCTTTTCCATATAAGATTTTTCTTTCAAAATTTAGGTTTGCTTCTCCTAGAAACTATTAAGTAGACTGGGTTCACAAGAATTTATATAAGCTCCTGGTGAAATTGGAAACTCAAATGAAAACTCTTTTGTCATATGGAGTAAAGTACTTGGAGTCAGGCAGAAATGAGTCCAATCTCAACCTCAGAGATTTAGTTGTGTGACTTTGAGCAATTAAGTCACTTAATCTTTGTGACTCAGTTTTGTCATCAGTAAAATAGGGATAAAAATAGAACTTATCCCAAATAGTTATTGTGAGCGTTATGTGATCATAGCTTCAGGCCCTATCTTCTTTTTCCTTTTTACTTTAATTTGTTTTTAAATTTTAAAGTCTTATAAACTGAAGATATTTTGAGTATGACATCAACATAAAATTCAATGCTGATGTGTATATATATATATATATATATATATATACATACTTTTAACAAAAAGGTTAATTAACCTTTTGGTATAAAAATCCAGGTAAACACTGGTATGATTCTATCACTGTCTGAGTATAAATTCACTCATCATCTCAAAAAACAAATTCAGCAACCCACTATTACCTCCTGATTCCTGTTTGTTTTCTGTTCATGTTGCCACCATTCTCCCAGGCTCACAGCCTGTTCTTTGCCTTGCCATCCTGTATGCGATTACTTTCAAATATTCTTTTCCTGTCTCTCTTTATATGAACATCACTCTGGTTCACGTCCTTATCAGTTTCCTTCCTAGACTACTATAAAAGTTTCTACAATGAATCTCCATACCCACAGTCTATCCTCACTCTCCTCATATCCATCCCACATATTCAGGTCAGTCATAATCCTAAAACATAGATTTAATTACACTATTCCAGAGCTGAAAACATTTTCATTGTGCCTGTTGGAGAGAAGCCAAACCCTTTGGCTTGAAATTCAAGGCCCTATATGGTTTGAACCCAAGCTGCCTTTCCAGGATAGAGGGGTCCCTTTCACATGTTCTATGTTTCCATTGTTTGTCCATTTGGTATTCCCAAAGTACATTCCAGTTTCCTGCCACCTGTGCCTTTACTCTTGTCTTTCTCTGTGCTGCCCATGACATGCCCACTCCATCCTTATTAGTGGAAGTCTTATTCATCCATAAGGCTCCACTCAAATATCCTGTGTATCCCATTACACATCAGTCATCATTAATTAGGCCCCTGTTCTGTAGGTATTGGGCACTGCACTAGGCACTGTAAACCTAAATCTAAAGAATTAAATAATGTGAATTCTCTTAGCTCTTTTTTTATCTCATGCACTTCTAAGATTCTAAATTGTATATATGCTATAATTTTGTCTAATTTATGGGAAGAAGGACAAGGACAGAGATTATGGTGGTGGTGGTGGAGCTGGCTTTCCTGTTTCAGTACCTAGCACACTGCCTTGCATATAAAAGAAAAGGAAGAAAGGATACTGAATTTCATCTGTCATTCTATTATTGCCCACAAATACCTTTACTGAAGGACATTTTTTCCACTTCTTGCTCCTGTATGATGAGAATTTATATTCCAGAAGTCTTACAGTGACTTAGTTTTCTACAATGATCATTGTCGATACAGCTCTATTAATAGTTCTGTTTCTTAGGTCTATCCTCATTGTTTCTCCATTCCCAGTGGTCATTGCAACACCTACTAATTTGAAACCATCTACAAATTTCATTCGACTACTATTTACTTTTCCCTTCTAAATTATTATGAGGTTAAATAAGTTGGAAGCTCAAGGACTCTTGAGGCACTTCTCAGGACATCTAAATGCATAAATTTCCATTTTTGATTACTCTTTGTTTTATATACTCTATCTACAACATACTAAAGTTATCAACTGCCTTCTGCATAGGTTCTTTTCTTCCTCCTTCTATCCTTCAGTGGAGGTATTCTCCAAGGCACTATCTATCCCCAGGTACTCCTCTTTTTCTGCTTTCTTTGGTTTCAACTGTTACCTATATGTGAATCTCTTTTCAATACTAACCTCTCTCACATATACCAGACATATTTCCAGTTTCCTACTAAATATCGCACCTGGAAGTCCTACCAACATCTCAAATTCCACACATTCAAATTTGAACCAAAAATCTACTTTATTTCTGTTGGTTTAAAATCTTGGCATTATCTTTGGACTCTTTCCTCTTTCTTAATGTCTGTATCTAAATACAGTGGCCAAATCTTTGTAGAAGCATTGGACCCAGAAAGAATCTGAGAGTTCTTATCTAATCCTTTCATTTTATGGATCAGAAAACTGAGGCATAGAGAGATTAAGTGATTTGCCCAATGTCATGCAGCTAGTAAATACTGGAGGCAGAATTTAGACCTAACTATATCTGTCCTGGCTTCAAGTCAGTACACTTTCCAATAAATTATCTACCCTGTTCCTCTCTTAATCACTTGTTGTAGATGCCTTTGTATTATATTTATTACTGTTGGATTTAGCTCCTTTATTAGACTTTAATCTCTTCAAAAGATTTAGCCTTGTCTCATTTATATTAATTTTTTGCTAACTACCTAAAAGAGTACCCTCCAAAAGGCAAATGATTAATAAACATTCCTTGGAGTGACCTGAAAAAATAAGGGAGGCTGTCAATTAATGATACATGTGACTTAAATAGAACACTACTTATACAATCACTGCCTCCTCCCCTTTAATAAAAGGAAAATAAAGTCACAGCTCAAACTAATTATCAGACTTAACTGAAATAATTTATAAAGTATTTCATGGATAAATTTAGTAAATACGTTTGAAAATATAAAGATAATAAAAATTAATTCTGGAATCCTTACAATTCTTTAGAAATATGGGAGATTTTTCAAAAATATTTTATAAAGCATTATCCTAAAAACATAATTGTTCCAATGAATGCCATTTTAATCTTTCTTCATTGATTACCCTAATTCTATTTCTAGTTACATTATTCTGGCACAATTGCTTCTGAATGTAATTGGGATGGCACCTAATATGTACATTAGTCTGGATAAAAATAGTCATTTTGTAATATTGTTATATTCATATTTCCCCAATATTTTTCCAATTATTTAAACCTGATTTTATTTGTATTTTATAGTATTAGTTACATAGTTCCTGGCTGTTGTTGTTGTTTTTGGCAGGTGTACTCCCTGGTATTTTATACTATCTAGAGTAGTTTTAAATATATTCCAATGACATCTCTTCAGGACAATCAGAGCTGACCAATAATTTTAGGATAGCAGCCAAAAGTTGATTCTAAGCTTACATGTGATGGCAATACATCAGAAAGATGTATTGAAAGAACTTCTATTCATCTGATAATACTATGGAGTTTCTTTTAAATGAGTCTAAGAGACCTTTCATCCAAAATCTCCAAAGGATCTTAAATTCTATTTAGAAGTGTGTTCAAAACTTTCAGATCCATTAGCCAAAACCTTGTGACAATCCATCAAGAACTATAACTAAAGAGCAGAGAGCCTTCTGAAAGACATTTAGTGTAAACAACTAATTAGCATGCAAATATATTTACTGCTCAGGTCATTGGAAGTGAAGTTAATGGGGAAGGTCAATTAAGTAAGGAAAAATGGACATATTTAAGTCATTCTGTTATGACAATAAAGATCTCAAAATGAATTACAAAGAATAAGCTCCAATCCATCTAAGATGATCTGGCTTCTCGATATGGTTTATTCCCAATATTTTATCCTGAAATATCCTGGATATCATGTCAATAAATCAAATCAGCAAACATTTATTAAGCACTTACAATGTGCCAACTCTGTGGTATTCACTGGAACAAAGACAAAAACAAAATAGATCCTGCCTTCCAAGAGCTTATAATTTTGGGCCAACAACATATGCACATATAAATATATTCTTTAAATATATTCAGTAAATGCAAAGTAAATGTGAGACTTGCTAGCAGTTTGATGGAATTGGAAAAGGCTTCCAGTTAGAGATGACACATTGAGCTTTGAAAAGAACTGAGGATTCTAAAAGACGCGGATGAGAAAGGGACAATGCATTCAAGGCAGGAAAGACAGCCTAAGCAAAGCGATAAAGGTATTATGTGGAATGCTTTATGTAAGGAAACACGTATCTGACCAGTAGGACTGCTTCTTGAAAAATTACTTATTTTTTAAAATTCATATAGCTTATATTCTCACTCATACCAAGTGAATAATCCAAAAGGAATGTGGAGTCAATCAAATATTAATTCAGGACTCTTGAGCCAAATGACTGAATGTTATTTACTCTACATATGGAAAGAACAATGGCACAAAGTGAGAAGTACATAATAACCACAAAACATTGCATCACTCCAGTGTCTTATTTATTCAAAGGAGAGGCAGATCTTAGTTTGGTCATAGGTTGACTTAAATGGTAAAAGGAACTATTTGGTAACATGAACTATATCATACAAGAATTTTGGAGGATAGAATATTTCCCACTACTGGCATGGTTTGCATCTGTCTGCATTTCTCCAGAATTTTGCAAATAATCCATTAAGTCTAGAAATCATTAGCTTCTTTGTAGACTTTTTATAATTTATTTCACCAAGTTATTCATGAAGCTGTCCTAAGATTTTTCCATTACACAAAGGTTTGGACATCTTAAATATTATAACCAATCAATGAATTTCCTCTTGAGAACAAACACTTGTACAGAAAGACATGTTATACATGCATCATAGATATAAAGACAGTATCTGTGAATGGCAGATTCTTACTTAAAATCATAACACATCCACAAAACACATTTCATTAATAAAAGAATACATTCTTTCAGTAAAAGGTAAGCTCCTAGAAGAAAGGGACTTGTTTTTTGTCTTTGTATATCCTTAACAATGCATAGGACTTCAAAATTTCATTCAGTATTTATTAAACAGCTAATGTATACAAATGATAGACCAATGGAAATAGAGAAAGACCTAGCCTTGGAGTCAAGAAAATATGGGTTCAAATTCAACTTCTCCTACATGCTAGCAATATGACTAGATGCAAAGTCACTTCTCAATGCCCTGGGCCACTCAGACTATACTTTACAAGAAGATACTGGTCTGCATCTTTGGAAGGAGGTTCTACTGCTACACTAATAGTACCTACACAGGTAAAATCACAGATCCAACCCAACCCAAATTCAAAAAAGTCACTGTGCTAGAGGAACGAAAGCATAAAAAGTCTACTCGGAAGCTTTTATTCTACTTGGAAATATAAACACAAAATTACAAAATAAGGCAATGTTGGGTAGGGTAAATATAGCAATTTTGTAGGAGTGGAGGAGGAATTGGAAAGATATTGTAATATCTAAGCTATGTTTTGAAGGCAGTTAGGAATTTCAAAAGGGAAAGATGAATGAGGAATGAGAAGATTTTACCTATGATGGACAACCCATATACAAAAAGATGGTTTGACTCCTGGAGAAATAAACACAAAAAAGAAACAGTCCCAGACATCAAGAAACATGTGTGATAGTTACTTCAAAAATAGTTTTTGAACTGATTTCACAGAGACTGGTGTTAAACATAGATTTATTCATGAAAAACAAGACTAATAGCTGAATTGAGTCATCTTAATGACTTACATCTTAATGCATACACCAACGGATATGCTAGGGATAGAAGTGGGGGAGTGGGCAGCCCAGTATGGATCCCTTTGGGTACCAGTGCTCCAGTACTTTATGTATATGCCATCAGGGTCCAGAGTCATAAAAAGAATACATAACTTAAAAAGAAGAGAGAACCTCTTGAGAAATCCCTCTATATTTCATGAGACTGACTTCTTTCTTTTGTACCTTTTATTACTATTTTCCCCCAATGGCATTTCAGAAATAAGGAAAACTTATTTGATAAATCGTTCCCTCATATATTACAGAATGCTGCACTTTCATCATTATTTTTAAATCAACAGTTTGAACACACATAAATGACAAGGATGCCCTTTTGGACTCAGAAGAAGGTATATTTTCTTTGGGGGGAATGATTTAGCAATCTCTAACTTCAAAGAGCATCTAACCCCCCAATGTCGCCTTAAATCAAATCTGATGGCTATGTCCTTGCGGCAAGCAGATACGCATTTTCTCCCTCTTCGTCCTGTTATCCATCTTCTTCAGTCTGGCACTCATCAAGCTGCATGGCACCCTCATTCACATGAAATAAGCTTTCAGGTGAATTTACTTTGGAATCTCAAATGATCGTGTGTACATTCCAAATCACCCTTTCTCAGAGCTGTGCCCACATAGCCGCTGGCATTCCGACAAAAGTAGTTCATCAATAAAATGCTGAGCGAAATTGCTGTTTGGAGTATAAGGCATCGGCTGGCACAGGAAAAGCTGAGCAAGCATGCTCCTCCTAAAAGAGAATAATTTCCAAAAAGCTAAAAGGCTGGCTTTTCTGTTTTTGTTGAAAAACAAACCCCATTTTCTCAGTATATTTGCTAGACTTAGGCAAGAAGTTTGGAGAGTTATAGAATAAATTCAGTTGGTTCAAGATATAATTTGAAATCCCACCCACCCATCCCTCTGCCAGTTTGCATCCAGTTCTTCTTTTCAAAATACTTCTTTCAGAGGTACTTCTTGACAATTCTAATTATGGAAAGAAAGAAGTATTTCCACTCCTCCAATTCCACTTTAAAAATATAAATATTTCCACTGGCACTTGCTTTCTGTCCCTTTTCTCTATCTCTCTGGTTATTGTTTTGTTTTGTTTTTTGCTTCTCACCCTAGTCCCAAGAAAAGCTGTCTGCTTATTTTGAGGTGTTTTTCACAAGTTCACATGAAAACTTCTTTTCTTACATGGGATATACATAGACAAAATCATAAATTCACAGAAAGTCAAAGCATGAAAAGACCTCAAAGGCAATCTGGTACAACTCCCTCATTGTAGAGACCACAATACTGACAACCAGAAAGAGGAAGTGTCTTTCTTAAGGTAACATAATGGAATTGTATTCAACAAGTATTTATTGACAGCTTCCTATGTTCAAGGATGGAATACTTTGTCAACAGACAAAATGCTGCATGGTTCTGTTCCTATTAAAAAACAAGCTCTATTTTCTCAGTATATTTGTTGTTGCACTGTACTAGACAGTTATTGGGAATATAAGAATAGAAAGAAACGTATGTTCCCTGAAGAATCTAACAGGTATAAAGACAGAAGTCAGATCTTCTAATGCAACTTCTAGTATACCAAGCCCTCTCATTCCACTGAGAAACACTTAAAAGTAACAGAGTGATCAACATGTGTACGTATATGCATATGTGTACGTATATAAATATAAATATACATCATATTACATTTTTTTAATGTAAGGGATTTAAATGATCACAATTTTTTTTCAGCTTCCCAGTTCAGTTTCGCTTTAATCATTTTTAGGTGTGTAGTTTTGGGTTTTTTGTTTGCTTGTTTTTAATTGGACCTATGATTTCTTTGAGGTAGATAACTCCCTCTATGGAAATTCCCTCTACAGATATAGACTTGTCTTCAATTTGTATTCAGAGTATTGGCTGGGGGCACTGAGAAGTTAGTTAACTTATCCATGATCATTAGGTGAAGTATCATGAGAAGCAGGATGTGAACCTGCTGAAATATGAAGCCAAGGTATGTTCTTTTCTTAAAGAACCTTTTACTTTTTTTCATGAGATTAATCCTCATCTGAGGAACCAAAATCAAAAGTATTTTTTTCATGATCCTTATGCTTAACATTCTTTAAATAAAATTAGTGGTGGCGGGGATAGAGGAGGAGAAGGGGTAGAGGAGGAGGAAGGAAAGGAGAAGGAGGGAGGAGAGGAGGAAAAAATGGAGGAGGAAGAGGAAGAATACCACCACCATTAGCACTACCACCACCCAAGAATGATTTCTTGTTTTCCAGTTTATTGGGATTCTGAAGGCAGGGCCAAAACATTTTGGTGTTTTGCAAAGAAAAGAAACATAAAGAAAAGTATTTAGAATTGGATGTAAGTATGCTTCTGATTCAGACTTACAGAGATCATAAAAGGGCTGCTCTTAATATTTCTAAACTTTATCCCAACTTCTTTGAGGTAAGACTTTTCTTTAAATGACAACTCTATCAACTCAGTTTTTTTCTGGAATATTCTCCCATTTTCAAGATGCAGATATCATGAGCCAGAGTTCAAGGTGTGTCTCTGCCATTAATTAGTGGTACAAACATGAGTATTTTTTTCCTCTTATTTTTCAATTCAACAAGAATTTATCAAGAATCTACTACCTGAAAGATAGTATTAGGTGATGAGGTGTATTGTTAATGTATTTTAATGTATATTTACCTAATGGGAATATCTTTCCTACCCATTAATAGACCCATGTAACTTGCTTGAGTCACATGGAAGCCTGTGTCAGATAAGTATGTGGTGAGAGGAGCTTGCTGAATGGATGAAACAGGAAGAGGTGAAGCTGGAGGAGCTGAGAGGAAGTTCGTCAGACTAGTCAGAGCTGAGAAGGGCAGAGGAAGCTGGCAGCTGGCTGTGAGTGAGAGAAGGGCATTTTGTTCAGTGGAACCTGATAATGAGTATAGACTTCTTGGTTACTATGGTGGATTTCTTTGTTGCTATGAATAGATTTGGCTTTCTGGTATTGGGACTTGGCTTTCTGGTATCTGAATAAATGTTTTTCTCCTGCCTTCTCTACAGAGAGCCTGTTATACTTTGCGATTCAGAATTACATTGGCATATTCATAGTTACTGTAGGTAACTGTGAATCAATATTGCCTTGGTGATACACTAGGGTACATAGCCCAAATCCAAATAGTTTATCCTTACACCACAGAGTAGTTTTCCAATGATCCTTTTCTCTCTAACACTCACACAGACATCCCCAAATGCTTAATACCTTCTTGTGAAGTTACCTCATAATACCTGATTCAATTTTGTCACTTAAAAAGAGAATAGTGACTGCCATAACTTTATTCAGTCTTTCAAGTTTCTAAAAAGAAGACATAACGACCAATTCACTAATCGGGATTTCTTTTTCCTCTTGACATCAGTGTTAAACTCACCCTTATATCTACCCAATCATTATGTATGTAGCATTTTCTAACATACTTATAATTTCTGATGAATTAGAATTTAAGTATGAGATGTCAAAATTTTAATATTTTTTCTTTTAGGGTTTTTTTCCCTCAAGTGCTCTATATGAAGTGGTTCATATAAAAGAGCAAAAAGTAATCTTAATCATATAAACTTGAATTTTGTTCCTGTAAATACAAAACAAAGGTCTGTTTTTAATAATGCTTGAGACGTTCTTTAGGCTTTCAAGATGCAAAAATATGGTTATACAAAAAAACTGACCAAAATTAGAGTTAGAAACAACAGAGTAGTGACTTTTGTATTTGGAAATTTATATCTAATATAGTTATTGCTATAATAAGACCTTTCTTACATTCATCTTCCTTGTGTTAGACATATAGTTCCACTCAGAATTGGAGCACAGTTATTTCTTTACTCAAAATCATGCTTGTTGTTGAACTCAATACAAATGTAGCTAGAAATAAATTGGGTGACTCTTTAGCAAAAGAAAAAGAAAAGAAGAAGGAAAATGAAATGCCATGCAATTTCCTTTTAGCGTACATTTGATTTTAAACAAGGATATTTTGACAGGTGGAAACAAGATAAATGTTGGGGGGGGGGGGTTTCTGTAGGTTGGATTGGTTTTTATTTTTGTGGGAAAACAAACTAATTTTACCTTCAAGGAGTTTAAATTAATTATGGGAAATCTATAGATTACTATGATGTTACATTAAGTAACCTTATCAAAATTATATACCTTAAGGTTTTTATTGAGTTTTCTGATCTTTTAGTGGGTAAAAGTGGCATTAGAATGTAAATTTAGAGCTAGGATGTTATCTAGCTGAACCCCTCCATTTTAAGCAGAAGAAAACTGATAAACACAGAGAAGCAGTTAGGTATTGCTGACTTGGCATTACCTGAATTCAAATCCAACTTTAACCACAAGCTGTGTGACTCTAGGCAAGACACCTTCCCTTTGTGTGACTCAGATTCCTCATCTGTAAAACAGCCATTATAAAATAACTGTTAAGTGCTTTGCAAACTTTAAAGTCTTGAATGGCTGTTGTTTAATTCTTACTATTACTACGGTTATTTTTGTTGTTATTCATAGATAGGTCTTTTATATTCTTTGAGAATTTAAAACATTTAATTAGAGTTACAAATCTCACTGTATAATGTCCCTCTGCACTATGCTTTTGATTCACCTAGGAAAATAAATAGGAGTAGGGGAGCAAATACTTAATTCAGAGACCAAAACACAGCAATGGATAAGGTTATTGGAGAAGAGACAGGTCAGAATAAGTAACCAGTTTCCTAGTAAGATGAACCAAACTATTACTGTGATTTACTGTTTATTTCAACTATTTCATATAGAAATACTCTGGAACCTTTGCACATTTTTGCCCTTGTTAATATAATTTCATTGAAAATTAATTCAAAATTTATAATATCAAATGATTTGTTTAATGGATTATTATGGCCAAATTGCCAGCTTGCTGGTGTTGAGCTTTTCTACACAGATAGAATCATAGATTTTAAGAACTGGAAAGGACCTCACTGGTCAACAAGTGCACCCCATTAGCCAACAGAATCCCCTATTACAAATCCAATAAATGGATATCCAAGCTCTAGATGAATGATGACAACAGAATATATTGCTGCTGAAGGCAAAATATTCTACATTTGGGCAGCTAGGTAGCAAAGTGGATAGAATGCTGGCCCTGGAGTCAGAACGACTTGTCTTCCTGTGTTCAAATCTGGCCTCAGACACTTACCAACTGGATGTCCCTGGCCAAGTAAATTACACTTGTTTCCTCATCTATTGAATGAGCTAGAGAAGGAAATGGCAAACTACCTCAGTTTTTGCCAACACAATCTTAAAAAAGGTCATGAAGAGTCAAACATGACTGAAATCACTAAACTATAGCAAAAATTGTTGGGAATGTTTTAGTGATATTAAGTTAAAATTGAAATCTTTACATTTTCCATCTATTGTTCCTGGTTCTACCCTCTTGAGCCAAACAAAGCACAACACAGCATTTCAAATGCCTAAGTACAGTCATTAGGTGAGAATTCTCTTCTTCAGGCTAAACATGCCATTCCTTCCTCATATGGAATGTACCCAAGGCCCCCTCAGCATCCTAGTGGCCCTTCTTCTGGACACTTCAGCTTACCAGTAACCTCTTACCAATGATTTTAGAATTTTCTTGGAAATTAGAGTTCAGTTCACAGGCCTCTAAATTTACTAACTCAATTCTCATTCTCTCTTTTTTTTTTTTACCCCCATCTTTCCCAGGATCTTTCAGATATCACCTAAAGTAACTGAGCCAGTTCTTTTAGGTCACTAGGAAGAAGGTCATCTAGATCAGGTAATTCACCAACGGCAGATAAGTGATTTCTTTTTATCTCCTGACTTCTCTTGGTTATTGACCCCCTATCCATCACCAGTCTGTCACTTCCACTGTAAAACATAATACAATACTCTGGATATGGGCAGGATACATTGGGTCCATCCTGGTTGCTCAAGTGCAAAGGTAGAGTGAATTTCCTTAGAAATGATGCCCCTTTTAGTGCAGACCACACAATAGGTCTGACTCATACTAAGCTTGTAATCAACTAACACCCCAACATATTTTTTTAAGAATAACTGCTATCTCTCCAACTTCTCCTTGTAAAATTGATTTATTTTCTGACCAAACACAAGAATTAACATTTATCCCTATTGAATTTCATCATATTACTTTTAGTCTAATACTCTAAATCTGGAGTTCTTAATCTTTTCTGTCTCATCAATCCCTTTGGCAGGCTGGTGAAGTCTGTGGACTCCTTTTTGAATGTTTTTAAGTTCTTAAAATTAAATACAAAGGATTACAAGGAAAGTCAAATATGTTGGGAAAAAACATTACATTTTCCATTCATGTTTATGAACTTCCTAAAATATGTCCGTAGACACTGGGACCCCAGGTGAGGACCTCCTGCTATAAACTGTCAAAAATTCTTCTGAATCCTGTTATCTACTATGTTATCTATCCCTTGCAGATATGTACCATCTGTAAATTTGATGTGCATACCATCTGTGCCTTTATCAAAGTCATTAATAAAAATGTTAAGTAGCACTGGGCCAGGACAGATCCTTAGGGTACTCCACTGGAGACTTTTGGCTATGTTGACACTGAACATTCACAACTGCTGTGATTTTGGCCATCCAATCAGTTTTAAATTCATCTGACTAAATATTATATTTCCCTCTCTTCTCCATAAAAAATACTAAGAAATTCATTATCAAAACCTTTTGCAAAATCTAGATAAAGTATGTACAACAGCATCTACCTGCTTAGTCATCCAGCCAACAAAAGAAATGATTAATGTGGCATCATTTACTTTTCTGAGGAAGCCATGATGATTCTTTGTAAATCACATTTCTCTTTCTAGAGTTTCACCCACCATGTCTAGAATTTTCCTGGGAATTGGAGTTCAGCCCCTTGACCTCTAATTTGCTAACACAATTCTCTTTCTCTTTTTTTTACCCCAAAATTGGGACATTTGTCCTTCTCTAATCTTGAGGCACCTTTCCCAGGATCTTTCAGCTATCACCAAGAGTAACTCAACCAGTTCTTTTAGGTCCCTAGGAGGAATGTCATCTGGATCAGGTAATTCACTGAGGGCAGATAAGTGATTTATTTTTATCTCCTGACTTCTCTTGGTTATTGGCCCCCTATCTATCATCGTTCTATCCCTTCCACTGTAAAAGATATTCTTCTTTGTAGAAATAAAAGAATTAGGTTAGGTTAACTTCCCCCTTTTGTTGGCAGTTATCATCCTACCCAATCTAACTAAGGGTAGAGTTCTTCATCCTTTCATTTGCCTTTTCCCCTCCAAAGAAGTTAAAAGAGTTAAAGAAACACACAGACACACACAGACACACACACACACACACACACACACACACACACATACGAACACATCTTTGTGTTCCTAAGTTTCCCTCATCACTCTCAACTTCTATTAAGTTTTAGCATCCCTCAGACTATTTTACAGGAATATGTCACTCATAATCATTTTTTGTTACCTGGATTTACTTCCATTTCTATACATGTCTTTTAAAATTCTAAGTTGTTTGGTGAATTTACTGTGGACATAGCCTATTTTTTCTCCCAAATTGAGATTTTTTTTTACTGTGAGTCTTCAGAACTTCATTCCTGAGCACTCCCCATGCCTCCTCAGATGACTTTCCTAGAATATTTCTGTACAAACTTAGACTTGTCTTCCTTAAGTAGACTCTTTCTGTAGATGAGACTATATTCATAGCCTTCCCAGTATTTTAGAGGCTACCAGAGCTTCTGCTCCATTGTCATGGCCTTCTCAGGGTCACTTCTGTGCCGTAAGATGAGGTATTGGCATATACCTTTGTGGAATTAAAGTTTTTTAAACATAAAAATATTTTCTTTGATGACCAATTATGAAATTATACAGCTTCCAAGTATATTAATAATACTGATCATGCATTGTAAAAGTTCAAGAAAATACAAAAAAAGTCAAAGGAAATCTGTAGCCACTAGGGCATTAGACATACAAACCAAATAAAATATACTTTTCTTCATTATCCAATGGGCCTGAAGAGACACTTGAAATTGTTCCAGAGTAGGGCAAGTTAAAGAAAACCGCATTTTCTGGCACTTTAGAAACTTAACTTCTAATAAAAACCCCAGAATTATTTGATGAGAACATTGTTGTGTGAAAAAAAATCCTAAGAACATGCATTTATCACAATGCAGATGTGGTTGCTGTCCATCACTTCCCTCTTGAAAAGTCAGTATCTAATATTCTTTTCAAAATAGAAGGTATTGTTTCATACTTCCACTTTTATAGTGTAGAAAATATGCACAAATGAGTGGTTTCACTTCACTTAGAGATCTAAGCTCATCATTTGGAGAAAAAAAACATGAAATGTAGTGATTTTGCCAAAGATTTTTTAGACATGTTATTAAGCATATTCTGTAACATCTAATCTCAACAAATATTTTAATACACATACATTTCAGATCTCATATCACATTCTTGGCATGCAGTATAAACATCAGGGAAGGCTTTATTAGATGAAAATAAGTCTGTTGTAAAAGATTTCCTTGCAATTACTCCGTTGCCATCATCCTGGCCATGTGCTCATGCAGCTTTTCAAATTAATATGCTTAGTTTTCTGAGCGGGTAATCAGAGCTGTAGAATTCTATGGGGAACTCAATTACCAAAGAAAATGATCCCTCAAGCATTTGAAAAATCGGAACTATATCTAATTGTGAATAGTGGACTATTATTGGTATTATGAAAGCCATTCAGAAACAAATACTTGGGCAGACCAGCAAACAGTGTATCACCACCGTATATACCTCCTATGGATCCATATTCAATAGCATCTCAATAGTATAGAATAAAATGGTATTCCGTATATGTCATGACATATGTCATGTCAGATACTGCAAACATGATGTGTTGATTGTATGTGAGGGGAGATATTGTGTAAGTGAAGAGATTTGAGGTTTTTGAAATCACTTTAAAAAATAGTGATATCTTTGGTTAGGGAGCTCTTGCCAAGGAGATTCACTTTACCTTTGCACCTGAGAAACTCACTCTTCTGCTGCCTCCCTTTCCCTGCACTCACTCAACTGCCATCCTTGTTTAGGTAGTCTCCACCCCTCACCTGGGCCATTACAATAGCCTCCTAATTGGTGTTTCTGCTGCCAATCTCTCCCCTGTCTGAGCTATCCTCCACACAACTGCTAAATTGATATTTCTAAAGCACAGATGTGAATCTGTCAGTCTCCTATTCAAAAAACCCCAGTAGTTCTCCCTTGCTTCAAGGATAAAATATGAACTCAACTTCTTGGCTCTTAACATCCTTCATAATTAGATTCCCAAATAGCTTTCCAGTCTTTTTTTTTTCCTTTTTGTCTCTTTCATTCCCACTCCAGTTGAGTCATACCAATCCACTACCTGTTCACTGTATATTATTTTCCATCTTGGGCCTCCATATTTCTGTACATGTCTGGGATGTATTCTCTCCTGATTTCTGGATTTTTTCACTAGCTATCCTGTTCTTCCTCCACACAAGCCTCCAGGTGCTACTTCCCTCTCTCCCAAAAAGTATCTGGCATTTACTTATAATTGTATTTGGCTCAGCTCAAATGCTATCTCCTACTAGAAGTCTTTCCCAGTCTTCCACAGCTATTAATACCTTCTCCCTAAAATCACCCTTTATCTATTGTGTTTATACCTCCATGGATGTGTTATCTCTCCAAATGCAACCATAAACTTGCACAAGATCAAGGACTGTGTCACTTTCATTTAGATATTTTCAATGCCTGGCATAGTAACTGGAACATGGTAGGCACTTAATTGACTGCTCTGTGTTCATTTTGCATAAGTGCATACGCACATACATATAAGTTTCTTGAGGACAGGCACTGTTTTTCCCATCATCTTGCATAGTCCCTGATAAATAGCAGGTGCTTAATAAATGCTTGCTGACTGAATGAACTTAGTCCTAGAGAGATTCTTGTGGTACTGAGAGACAATATAACTCACTCAGGCTCACCCAAACCACTATGTGTCAGAAGCAGAATTGGAAACCAAGAATTCCTGACTCTAAGGCCATTTCTCTATTATATCATTTTGCCTCTCAGTTCAAATCGAAGGGAAATAATTCGAATTTTTTCTACAAAATAATTTACTGTGCTATTACAATCCAATTCCACAAAATTAATTAGCCTAAATACGACTGTGTTGTGCATCCTTTATAGGGAAGGCACTCTGTTTTTATTCTTGTATTTTAATGATTCTACTACAGAAAACTAATAGTTTCATTTCATAAGTTTGGATTGACCTAACTACTGGCATATCAGTCTGATTATAGGCCACACATTTCTCCTAAGTCTGACGTAAGACCTGAGTAAAGTATATAATTTTATTTTTCAATATATATGTACATATTTATTCTTCTTCAAAAGATATCTTATGTTAAGGAGATGGCCTATTATCAGAAATATTGCATATTTAGACCAATACAATAGCTATACCTATTCGTTTATTTTCTCTAATTTCATCCTTTATACACATAGGTCTCTTTTTAAAAATCATAATAAAATCTATATTCCCAACTTCTTAAATCAATTTCAAAGATCTTACCAATGAAGTAATTAATATTTTGCTCTCCTTTCTATGGAAAATCATTTGATTTAAGAGAAAGGTATCAAATACATATCTTTTCATCTTTTTTACCATCTCTCTGGAAGATCATGTCCCTTGTCTCTTTCTTCCAGATGACTTGAACTTTTCTTGGTGAGTAATACAGTCAGATCTGATCACAGAGGGATTTGCCTTGTCATGCAATATTATATCCAAATTTTAGAAAAATTACTAGAAATGTGACAATGTTTAAAATTGGGTCTGCTGCTGCCAGAGCTGAGAAGATGGATTTGGTCTATTACAAAGTATTTTGGACCATATAGAAGTAGAATTCACTCTATAAACTCTAAGTTTTATCCCTGATCTAAGTATTTATAGGATATTATTGGAAAAGGAAATAAACATGGTTTTTCTCTCCTATGAGAATACTAGAAAGTATTTTTGAAGGTCAATTAGCTCATCTTTCTGCCTTAAGACAGAGTTATGGCTAGACTCTCCCCAAAGATCAGTATACAGGCATTTACAATGTAGAGGATAAGTATATACAACAACACTGGCAACTACAAAGAGCATAAAGGCATGATCAGTAACAATTAGGGAACTCTGACATTCTCTCTACTCTGAAAATTAAGCACTTTAATGTTGACTCAAGATAATTCATGGAAGTGAGTAGGAAATGATCGCTGAACATTAATCCCAGATTTTCAAAAGTACTATATTAGGAGAATTTCAATACTATTGACTTTGCTAAATTCCAGCAGCATGATCCCATATACTCTTCTCTTCTTCTATGATTGGTCAGCCCATAAATAAACTTCCAGTCAAAGTAGAGCTGGCTCCAAATTCTGGGGTTGCTCTAGGTACGTAATATCACCTTCCATGGAAACTCTATCCACCAATGCTTTTCTACCTCTTCTCCATAATTTACGGTCTAGTTGCCTGAATCACTGAAGGTAAAATGATTGACTCACAGACATAGAGTTAGCATTATCAGAAATGGGATTGGGTCCACATGTTCCTGAGTCTAAAACAAGACCCAGACTATTCACTGCTTTCTCTTACAGGATCATACAACTTAGAGCTGACAAGAACTTAGACTTCGTAGACTCCAACCTCCCAGGCCCAGGAAGATGAAATAACTTGTCTAAAGTTAGTAAATTAGAGAATGAAGGCTTAACCCCAGGTCCTCTGATTCCAAATTTGATTTTCTTTATTTACATGTATCTATTCAAGGTCAATTTGGACAGGCAACTGGCACAGTGGATAGAATGTTGGTCCTGGAATCAGGAAGATCTGAGTTCAACTCCAGCATCAAATACTTAGTAGCTGTGTGATCATGAATGAATCACTAAGTCCTGTTTACCTCAGTTTCCTCATCTGTAAAATGAGCTTGAGAAGGAAATGGCAAACCACTCCAGTATCTTGCCAAGAAAATCCCAAATGGAGTTACAAAGAGTCAGACACAACTGAAATAATTATTCAGTGGAAGTTCAACTCCTCAAATCATTCCTATTTTGTTGTAACTTAAAAAATAGTCCAGTTATAGAATGACTTTGAATAATACATATGTAAGCACACCATGTAAGCCAGTGTGGTGGGTCCTTGGGAGAGGATCTGTTAATCATCCTTAAATTTAATCCACAAAGAAGTGATGGCATCAGCCCCTGACTAGTGGTGGATATGTGAATGGTGAATTAATCCAATGCCAGTCCAAAAAAAGAGAGGTTTGTCATCTTCAGATTTGAAAATATTCTCCTATGATCTGTATTCCAATTTCATCAATGAACCATTTGTCTTGCTCACTCCTACAAAGAACATATTACTCCATTGAAGTGAATAAAAATGATCTCCATTTTGAAAGGCTAAAACTAAGAGAAATAGGAGACTGATAACCATAAAAATGAAGACTAAATCCTTCAGAGACAAGTCAATGCATTGTTTGATAATTGTACTAGGAATACTTTAAATGTAAAATCTACCACTGGTTTTCATAGCCTGCTTTTCAGTGCCATTTAAATATATGTATGCGTGCATATACACACATCCCATGTGTATCTACTCATATATATATATATATACGTATATGCACATGTGTACATATATAGGTGTACATACATATTTCATTTTTAGTTAGATCTTTAGGGAAATACACAGGAAGTTATAGGCAATAAAGCATCAGATGCTTCTTTGTTCCTAAGTTTGTCGTAGACTTTAATAGCAAATATTTTATGTAACTTATAACTCCTGTATAACAAAGCTTTATAAATAGCTACTTAGAAGAGACAGTAAACAAAATACCACGTTCCCCAAATCGGATTAAAATGCAGTCTGGTTACAGATATGTGAGCTGTAGATTACCATTAAATCAAAAGGAGATGCTCCCCTGACTTGCTTTTGCAGGTCAAACATAAATGAGTCTAGGGAGAATGTTTCCATGAGCGACCATACTTCGTTCTTTGACTGGGATTTTGTGTTATAATACAAAGAACCCAGAAATTAAAGGTGAGTCCCCTTGTTTTTTTTGGCAGCTGATAAATTCTAGATCCCTTAGGAAGAAAAGAAATAATGTTCCCAATTAGAGAGTAGATACATCATTTTTGGACTAGTAATAACATTTTTAGGAGAGTTTCTTTGCTATGAAATTGGTGGAGTTAAATTGAGTATAAAAGACAGAAGATTTTGAGGCACTTAAAATTAAGATGACTAGCATTCACAAAAGGTGTCTGAGTTACCTTTAAGACAGATGAAATTCCTGGTTTGTGAAACCAAATAAGAAACAGAAAAAACAAACAAGCAAAAAAGATCATTTGCAAATTTTTTACATCACTTTTCAAATCATCCCATCCTTCAACTTCATTTGGCTTTTTTTCTGAAATAAAATGAATTTTAGAGATAAAAACAGAGTTGAAGTCCTCTTTTTAGTCTAATGGAAACATGAAGCTTTAATATTCAAGGTAGGCAATTTAAGCAGATATATATCTTTCTTTTTAACAAATATTTGGTAAATTGTTTCTGAAATAATTTTAACGTATTTCAACTTCAGTGTTCTTTATTTTATAGAAAGAAAAAAGATCAAATTAATTTTACTGACCTTGACTTTTAAAAACATTCTCTTTGGGGCAACGAAATGTCTCAGAACATAGGTAACTGGTATAAAATTTCCTAATTTCCCTAAGTTATTGCCACTATCCTTAATCCTGGCCAAAATTATTTTGTATAAACATTGCATAAATCCTGTGTTTACTGATCTCTGACTGTGTTTTAACCCCCAAATAGATTGGGCTCCTTTAAGGGAAGAGTTATCTCGCTTTTGTATCTGCACCTCTATCTAACACACAATGCCTGGGGCATAGGCAACAGCATCTAGTTATGTAGGAATGCTATATAGTTACGGAATTCTACCGTCTACCCCAGATGCTAAGCTACACACGACCTTTACTGGTTTCCTAGATTACAATTCCAGATTACTAAAAGCATGTCATATATCTGCTTTGATCCAAGATTGGCCCTGGTGCCCACAAGATTCTTGAGGAGTAACATCTCTCCTAATACCTATCCCTCCCTCCTCCTGTTTTCTCTACATTTGTTCACAGCACCACTATTTTTCCTCACAGGGTCTGATGTTTTCAGGGCCAGAGCCCTCAGGAATGAGGGTGAGGGGTATTTAGGAAATTAATAGTGTGTCTATTACTATGCTCAATAACGGCTTCAATTTCTACAGCACTTAAAGTGTATAAAGCTCTTTGTTTTCAACAACTTTGTGAATGTATGCATACTATGTTCTCCATTTTTCAGACATGGAAACTGAAATCAGAAAGAATGAGTGCCTTCCCCAGGGTCTACAATAGAGAAGTATCACACTGGATTCAAACCTAGGCTATATTTCAGTCTAAGTCTTGTTCAATGCCTTTATGAGCAAGTGATTTTGCTGGCTGCAAAGACTGATGAAACAAGCATATAGGGAAGTTACCTTCCAAGCAGAGGATATCTGATGTGCCTTTCCAAATTAATTATATTAGAATATAAGAGCAAAGGAGAAGTATGAAGGCCTACGAAGGATCATTTCCCTTTAAAGGTACAAAGGAAGAGTCACACAATCCTGTTGACCAGGTTTACTTTAAATTTTATATTACCTAACCAAATTAACCCCTTCCTGTCATTCAACAATCCTTTTTTTTTCCTGATTGACTCCCTATGACATCCCATAATGTCTAGCACAAAGCTCTTCTTCTCTTTCCTAGCCACCTATACCATTTTCTTTCCTTTCCCTCTTAATCAAGGTCCTAGTCTTGTTTTTCTAGAGAAAACTGAGACTATACAGCATGTCTTTCCTCTACGCAATTTTGCTCCTTAAAAATGCCTGGGACATCTTTTTTGTGCCAGTTTTGGAGGGAAAAGGTAGTATTTCTCCTCATCCCCCTATTTCTGCCCTTGATCCTTTCCCTTCTGGTCTCCTCAAAGAGTCACCACCTTTGATCATGCCTCTCAGTTCATCAGTTTCTCTTTATTCACTGACTCCATCTTTGAGGACTACAAGCATGTCTAGATCCCCCATGCTTAAAGAGCCTTCACTTGGTTTTGCCAACTTTTCAAAATGTCACCCTATAGATTGTTCTTCCTTTTCACTGCTAAACTTGTGGAAAAAGTAGTCTATAGCCATTGCCTCTACTTCTGCACCTCCCACTCTCTCCTCAAGTCCTTGCAATTCGGTTTTTGATGACACCACTTAATTCAAAATACCATCTCCAAGATCACCACTAATCTCTTTACTGTTCAATCCAATGACTTCTCTTTGATCATTTCTCATAGTTCTTGATCTCTTTGCAGCATCTGATACTTCTTTCTTCACTAAGTTTCATGATGCTACATTCTGCTCCTCTTACTTCCCTAACTATTCCTATTTGTTATCCTTTTCTACACCATCATCCATATTCTAGACCCAGTGTTCTGTCCTACATCCATTATCTCTAAATGGACCTCTCCACCTCAGTCTCTTCCCTTTCCAATTCATCCTCTACCTATCTACCAAATTTATCTTTCTAAAACATAAATCTGACCATGGAGTTCCCATTTAAGAAGATTCAGAAGTTCGCTGTTACCTCTAGCAAAGTTAGCAAAGTATTCCATGCAAGGCAATTCTGAATTTATTCAGATACTCCCCTTTCTTCTTCTTCCTATGATATTTTGGATTCTTCTTATACTCATGGGATCACAGAGTCAGGAGAGGTGGAAAGATGTCTCATGCTGTGTTGCAGCACCAAAGAGCACATAACCATTCAAGTAGCTCCATTGGAGGAAACACTATCTCCTGTGGTGGAAGAAGTGATGTAGGAGATAGTACCTATCCAGTAGGCCCTTAAACCACATTTACACTCTAAATGACAATGTGAAATTTTTCATTTTTGAACAAAATTGAATATGAACAGTATACCTTTCTTGTGTTTCCCTTACCTCAGTATTTATCAAAGACTGTAAGACAAAAACCAGTCTCTCTAGATTTAGTTAAAGGCTCTAACACAATGACTGCAACAAATGTGGGGTATTCATTTTCTTCAGTGAATGCTGATATTCTCAGACAATGATGTTTTGTAACTTTCAGACATCAATTTCCTAGGCTAAGTCAAAAAATCAAATTTACTACTAACAATATCCTACTAAGTTAACAGGTGGTAGTAGAAACAACACCGGCAGTGTGGGTACAAGACTATTGGTTTGAATCTCAGAACTTCTATTTAGAAGCTATACTCCCTTGGACTTCATTAGTTGGGACCTCTTATGTAAAACAAGTGATAATCTAAGTTGTTTTTTTCTACTTTCACAGAGAGGCCAGGAGGACCAAATGTGGCAATGTATAACATAGTACTTTGTAAAACATAAAATGTCATACAAATGCAAGCTTAAAAATAGTTGTTTGTTTTTTTCATGGACAAATGAATAGCAAAAATAAATACCAAAACACTCCATCTGTAAGCTGCTCTTCTACTGGATAGTTTAGAAGATGTGGGAAACTCACTGCAGGGAAAGCCTAAAGAATTTCAAGCCACTGTTTAATTCAGCTTATTGAAAGCTCATTATTTCACTTTAACTAAAACTAAAAGGCAACTTCTTAATGAAGCAGCAACTCACTGCCTTCTGAGCATGGGGCTTATTTTACCCTCTGCAAATGAAAACAATCTCGGAGCAGTGAATAACGTGCCATTAAAAAAATCCTGCCAGAAGAACAGGGTGATTCATCTTTATTGAAAGCAAAGTTATTTGTGGGGCTTCCTCAAAGCAAACTGTCTGTTTTTGTTCTTCCAGATTTCACACACAGCTCTAGCCATTTAAGAGCTCCTCAGAACCATGCCGTAGCAGAATAGATGTGGTGACACAAGATTCTCCCAATGACAAATGGCTCATGGTAACTAGATTTAAATAAACAATTTTTTAAAGAGAATTGTCTTTTAACCACGAGTGATTCTGAAGCTCGGTTCTTGGATTTTTTGTATTAGTTATCCTTCCCAACCTGAACAGCTCTCTCATCATTGGAAAGAGACATTTTTACATTTGTAAAATGAGCACAGTATTCCGTTAGAAGATCTAGGTTCAGTTTTTCACTCTGGGATTTGTTATCTGTGTTACCTAAATGGAGGAAGAATTGAAATAGATAATTTCTCAGGTTCCAGAGGCATTTGCATTTTCAAAGAATATTTTTTAATGTTCTTTGACTCCTTTACTTGATCATACAATGTCTGCATGCAATTTTAGTCTTGCCAAATCATTTTGGATCTATGAGATTATTTGGGGACACTTAATCACTGGACACTGATTAAAAATCTTAAGACATCATTCATCGCTGAGAGTTTGGCTGAGATCATCAAAAATATTTTTACAATTTTAGGATAATGATGGTAATAAATGTTTAGAATAGCATTGACAGAGAATTCCATGAATTTCTTATGTTAACAGACTTTTACCTGAGCAGACTCCCCACTGAATTTTGAGTTTCTTGCCCATAAAATAGCATCAAATGGGACCTATGCTACTGTCAAGAGCTAATAACTGAGAAACATGTTTTCCTCCTCAGAGGAAAGATGATGCAAATTCACCTGAATAAAATGCCTCAATAAAATTCAAGACAATAACCATGTCACCAGTTGGTTTGCTCTTCTACATAAATATCACAAATTCATTGAATTTAGAATTAGTAGCAAACTTCGAGGTCACCTTGTCCAACTCTCATATTTTACAAATGAAGAAACTGAGGTCCAAAGAGGTGGTGACCTTCCCAAGGTCGTGCAAATAGCAATTCACAGAGGTAGGTTTAAACTCAGATACTCTGACTCAAAATCCAGAATTCGTACCCTCTCCCTGTACTCCAGAATCTTTGAATTTTATTTAATTCATCTAATATTCTAGCTGTTTCCTGAATTTGTTTCAATACTCTTGCTATCTCTTTGTGGCTCTCACACAAGAGCCCATTTTTCACCCTTTGTATAATTTTTCACCTTAAAATTTTAAAGAATATTGTAATACCAATATTTGAGCTATTTTGTTTTACTTGTGACTGATTTATGCCTAACCCCATGTAATTTTAAACTAATGGTGTTAAGACAAAGTTTTACAGCAAAGGAATTGAACTAAAAGTTAACTTATGCAAACTTTTTTCTGTTTGCCTGGAGGGACAACAAAACCAGAATGATAACACAGATTTTGAGCTAGAAAAGATCTTTGAAAAGAAGAATGAATGTATAAGTGAATGAAGTATTTATTAAGCACTGGGTTTGTAAAAAGCACTGTGCTGAGTACTGAAGGTAAAAATAGAAAAGACAGTCCATCCCTAAATTCATGGAACTCACCTTTGAGGGGGGAAGGGAATGTATATGGAAAGTGTCAGCTCCAAATCATATTGAAAGGTCCCATCATGGTACAGCAGCAAAGCAGATGTTAATGCATCTTCTTTAATATTATTTCCACTGATAAAATTATATCACTTTGTTATGTGGAACCATTTGACAGCATCAAGGATTTTAGTAACAGGAACTTTCTTTTCTAGTTATTTAGTGGCTGTGGACATAGCACCTGTAGGAATCTATGTAAGGCATCATCTCCACCTGAGTTGCTTCCAAGGATGATGGCTGAGGGCACTTGGCAAAAAGTATTACTATTCCAAATACTCTTGGGTTTGGGTCATAGACTATCTTTGAGGTCAACTAGTTCAATCCCCTTTCATTTTATTAAGAAGGAAACTGAGTCCAGAAAAGTAGGGTTATTTATGCATCACTTATGAACACACAAGTCTTAAGTGGGAAAGCCAGGATTTAAATCTAATTCCAAATCCAGTGCTCATTCCTCCGTATCACATTGCCTTTACAAGCCTCTTCTACTAAATTCTAGACAGCTTTGGTGTATTTTGGTGTTAAGCCACTTGCCCGATGTCCAAAAGCTTATAAGTATCTGAGTTCAGATTTGCATGCAGGAAGATGAGTCTTCCTGACTTCAGGCTCTGCTCTCTATTCCCTGTGCCACCTCCTTGCCTTACCACCTAGCTGTTCCATAGAATTTTCACGTAAGAAAAGTATGTTATATTCTTCCTTATGCCAATAAATTCAGATTTAAGCATAATACTGATAGAATGACTTAAATCAACTATATTAGTTTATGGCAAATTCCTTTGTTGGTTGGAAAAAATATAAAATTCATTGAAACTTTATAAACATGTCTGAAGGCTATCAATCTTTGTTGTACTCAGAATCTAATTCATCGTAACCAATTTGAAGGGAGCAGTCCTTGAATATATTGCTTAACTTTGTCTTGGGCTTGAAGAATTTTTATTACCATGTTATTTGAAGATTTTTTTTTCATTTTCCTTGTTATTTTCCCATTTTTAGTATTACCTGCTTGAAAGTAAATTCTTGACAGTAAAAGTAGACATGTGGGAGACACTTAGAAAGCAAGGACAGACTGAAATATTCTCCACTGATGATAATGACACTACAGATAATGTGCTGAAAATATTAATTGAGGAAGGAAATTCTGAGAAGTCCTTCAATTTAACAAAGGATTGAAAACATATGGGTATGATTCCAAAGGTATGTGAGCTCAAATAAAAATAGAGATGCTTAGAAAAAGACAGAGATCTTCATAAACTTCCTATCATGTATGTAAGCTTTACGAGCTGAAATCTGCACTGTCTATACATAATGTATAATACCTTACCGGTTTATGACACTCTTAATAAAAGGAATCTGTCCAATGCCACAAATTTGGTTATCAGCTCTATAATTAATATCTTTAGAATCCTTGTGCTACTTTAAGATACTAATAATACAAAGACGCCAATAGTAATTAGGCATTTTAATTGATATTTACAGTTTTGAAATATTGCTTTTATTCTACTGTTTCAAATAATTTTGCATGTTTATCACTATATTACTTCATCAGCACGAGCCCTACTCTGACCACAGGGGCAGGGGGTGGAGGGGAGGGATGTGTACTTCTTAAACTGTGGGTCAAGATGATGTGGGCTCTGTTTAAAAAATGCTGAAGTGGTCTTGAGTGGAAGAAGTTTAAAACCCTGACATGGATAGATTTCTGAACTGAGTCAGATCGACTTGGATTCAAAGCCAGTCTTGGTTAATTTTGTGACTCTAATCTTTCTTAGCCTCAGTTTCTTCATGTCTACAATGGGGATAATAGGAGTGTCTTCCTCCAAGGGTTGTTCTGTGTATCAAAATTGATGGCCTTTGTACAGTACTTTGCACAATTTAAAATGTTTTATAAAGGCTAGCGATTAATCAGTGTGTGACATAGTACTTTGCTTGCTAAATTGAATGATAAAAACATGGCTAAAGTCTGAACAGTTATCAGTGTCCACAATGAGGAAACAGCTAACAAAGTTATATATAGGGAGAATGGGATTTGGTTTTGGTGTTTTTGGCTCAAAAACAGTCAAGTTTTGCTTTTGATTGATATGGATAACAAAGGAAAGAACTCAGGCTAGGTAAGCAGAGAAATGTATCAGTGCTGGCTACTATTGTTACCTCTATTTCCAAAATTGATATCTCTGTAGCTAAAAATAAATCCCTTTTTATTTCTATGTAAGTCTAATTATACTATTTAAAACATGATGGTGTTTTTCTCTTCTAGCAATCTACTCATAAAAGGAGGATGAGAGGTTCAGAAGGGGCAGAGGATAGGTGAAAATCCTAGAAAGCAAACAAAAATCAAAAATAGCCAGAAACTTGAAATCTCTATCTAAGTTTTAACATTAATTATTGAAATTATACCTTTGCCAAAAAGAAACAACATAGAATCAATGAGATTAGAATAATGACCTGTTGTTAAATCTATCAGATTATCTATTATGACAGAAAATGAAAATGAAAAACGTTGGAGGAGATGGGGAAAAATTGGGGCACTAATGCATAACTGGTGGAGTTGTGAAATGATGCATCCCTTCTAGAGCATAAATTGGAACTATGCCCAAAGGGCTATAAAGCTGTGCATACCCTTTGACCCAGCAATACCACCTCTAGGTCTATATCCCAAAGAGATCAAAAAAAGGGTGAGGAGGAAGGGTTTATATGTACAAAAATATTTATAGCAGCTTTTTTATGATGGCAAAGAATTGGAAGTTGAGGGGATGTCTATCAAGTGGGGAATGACTGAACAAGTTGCAGTATATGATTGCTATGGAATACTATTTTGTCATAAGAAATAACAAGGGAAATGATTTCAGAAAAAACTGAAAAGATTTATATGAACTAATGCAAAGTGAAGGAAGCAGAACAAAGAGAACATATACAATAAAAACAATATGGAAAGATGATCAGTTGTGAACGACTTAGTTATTCTCAGCAATGCAATGACCTAAGACAATTCCAAAGGATTTAAGATGAAAAATGCAATCCACCTCCAGGAGAAGAACTGTTTGACTCTGCATGCAAATTGAAGTATACTTTTTAAAAATTTCCTTTATTTTTCTTGGGTGTTCTTTTTTTTGAGGGAGGGGGCTCTGTGTATTTTCTTTTGTAAGATGGATAATATGGAAATGTGTTCACGTGGCTTCACATGATGTATAATCTATATCAAATTCTTTGCCTTCCCAAGGAGGGAGAAGGGAAGGAAGAAGAAAATCAAGAACTCAAACTTTAAAAAAAATGAATGCAAAAAATTGCTTTTAGATGTAATTACAATTTTTTAAATTTAAAAAGGCCCTTCCCCAAAAAGAATCATTATCTACACGCATTTATACAGCATGAGGAAGTACTTCTCACACAACAACCTCAGGAGGTAGAGCAAATATTGTCTTCTGCCTTTTAGAGCAGAGGAAAACATTTCCAAGATGAGTAACTAGCTCATAATCGGGTTACTAATATGTGAGGCAAGGTGTAAGCCTGTTTCTTAAACACAAGGACAAAACACTAGGGCAACAGAACATTCCACCAGGCTCAGATATAACAAGTGAGGTAAGGATGGACTGCATTTTATGTCCCCCTTCAGAGGATGATAATGTTGACAATGCATTCTTTTCCCTGACCAAGTAAGAAAGACTTCAGTCATTGATAAACTTTCTTCATTACTTTCATGTGGAGAATCACAGCAGGGCCAGAATTCCACATCCTGCAGGGCAGGGCAGCCCTTCTGAAATCCCAATGTTAATGGAATATCTGAGTTATATAATGTTTTCTTTCAAATAAACCTTTCTAATCATCACAAGGCTTCAGACTTGAGTCACAACCATTTATTCAAAAGTTTCATATATGATGCTAGCTGATGTTATAGGACTATTGTGCTGGTAGGAGGTTCGAAGGTCACTCAAACTCCTTCATGTTACAGAAAAAGAAATCCATGCTGGAAAGATAAAAGAAACACACCAAAGTGAAACAATCCAAGAGTCAAGACTCAAACCCAGGTCTCCTCATTCCTAGTTCAGCATTTTCTCCAGTTAGCCCAAAGTTATTGCAATGAGCATTATGCAAGTTTTTGTCTTCCTGTATCATACATACAGCCTACAAGCTTTCTCTGAACCAGCAGAAAAAAGCAAACACAAGTTTCTCTATCTAAACAAAATTAGCTTCAGGTGAATCATTTCAAATTCTAGTGGGTACAACAGTGTTATCAATCTTAGATTCAAA
Organism: Potorous gilbertii; assembly: GCA_028658325.1. Classification (NCBI taxonomy): domain Eukaryota; kingdom Metazoa; phylum Chordata; class Mammalia; order Diprotodontia; family Potoroidae; genus Potorous; species Potorous gilbertii. The sequence goes on from CM053771.1 coordinate 486,686,946, forward strand.
TATTCAGGTCAGCTACTAAGAATTTACTTCTACATCTTTTATACTTGGAAAGGGTCAGATCTGCTCCAAGATTCTCAGTAGGAATGCAACTAGCTTAGAGTTATTCTCTTGGAATAGGGTTAACCCCTCGAGGTTTTCTTCCTTTTTGTTTCTTTAGCTAAAGAAAGTTACTGCTTAGTAGAGGTGGACACATCCAGGAACCAAGACTGTTGACTTACCACATCCTGCATATTACTGCTCAGACCAAAAACCACAAGGGACTGATATAAATGAATGGATTCCTAATCTTTCATTTTTACTTAGGGTTCCACACCTGGAAGATCCAAAGCTTCTGTATGTCCCCAGAAATTTTAGGACAATAAATTTGGAGTTGGAAGGGGCCTCAGAGATCACCTAGTTCAGGTGTGGGTAATCTGTGGACTCAAGGCCACATGTGGCCCTCTAGGTCCTCACGTGTGGCCTTGAGGCAGCAGGTTTCCCACCCTGATCCTGTCCAATCACTTTACATTATACATAAAGAAACAGAGCCCAAGAGAGCTGAAATGCCTTTGCAAGTTCACACAGGTAGAGATAGGTAGTAGGGCTAAGAGGACAGGTTAATTCTGATTCTGCACTGAGTGCTGCCTCCACAGCACCCCAAGAATTTGACGAGCATTTTCACTGAGCTCTCCAAACTCATCAATGATACAAGTGCTGTTGACCTGTTAATTATCTCTTGGTCTAATTAATCAGAGAAATAAGTTCAAGGAGGAAAATAAAAGTGACAATGCATTATAAGTAGCTATGCAAACAGGGAAGCTAGGTGGTGCAGGAAGACAACTTCCTAGTTCAAGTCAGGTCTCAGACACTTACTGGCTGTGTGATCCTGGACAAGTGGCTGAACCCTGTTTGCCTCAGAAGAAGGAAATGGCAAACCACTCTTGTAGCCAAGAAAATCCCAAATAGGGTTAAAAAGAGTCGGACATGACTCAAAAAATGACTGAACTACCAACAACATGCACATGATTAAAATTAAAACTTGTGTAAAGAGAAATTAAGTGTGTAAATTTGTCCAAAGTTAGACAAAGTATAGAAAATCTAAAAAGAGATGTCTAACTACCCTAGTGGTCATTTCGAACTTTTCATACTAATTTACCCTATTGGAATTTTTTATTTTCTATGATGAAATAAGATGGAGAATCTGCACACAAGAATTATTTTTTACCAGAACAATTTCTATTTGAGCAATGAACTTCAAGTAGAGTGTTTTAAAACACAGTGTAGAATTAGTAAATCATATACTACACATTCTGTGACCCTAGAGATATGTGTTATTTTTGTAAATTAACCCACAGTGGTTTAACCCGAGGTCAAGTTTAAACTATCAGGTTTCAACTAATTGTAAATTCCACCTCAATAAAAGGTAACACTCACCACTGATTCATTTACAAAATAATTGTACACCTGGCCAAGGTCAGAGAATTTGATTCTTGTTCTTTTCACCAAACGAGCTCAATAATGAAAAATACACCTAAACTGTGGGAAGCTTATTTTAATTTCTTTCCATTTCATAAATGGCAAGAAAGAGTTGACTTCTAAAGAGTTTAAATTTATGTTAAATTTTTCTTCTGCCAGATTCTTAACACAAACTAAACTATTTGAAAAATGCATCCAAAATTATGATTTGACTTATACACCTCCAATGTTCTGTCATTTATGACTAGCATTTGTATGAAATTGTCTTCGGTTTTCCCAAAGAATAACATCCTATGAATCAGATGTTCAAAACTTTTGGTTTACCCATCTAATAGACATCATGAGCCAGTGTGTCAATCACACAGGAAATACTTATTAAGCACCTACTACATCTCAGATACTGTGCGAAGTATTTGGGGTACAACTACAATAGGGAAACAGTTCTGGAGGAGGGCGTGGAATTGATTCTGTAAAGCAATGAAGATGGCATTGGATTTGGAGTTAGAATATTGGACTTCAAATCCTGGTTCTATCATTTGCTAGTTTTGTTACCTTGGAAAAGGCATGGAACATTCCTGAACCTCAATTTTCTACCTGTGGAAAAGGGAGACACATTATCTCATTGAATGTCATATGTTACAAGTGAAGAAACTGAGGTTAAAGGACGAGGTAGAAAACGAAAGGATGTTTAATAAAACATAGGATTATGGAAGGCAATAAAAAGGGCCCCAGAAGTCCTTAGGAAGGTGAGGGAGGGAAATGGCCCGTGTTCACACATTGGTAAGCATCACAAGCAGGGGATGAATCCTTATCCTCTGATTCAAAGCTCTGCATTTTTTTCTTTTAAATCTGCTAAGGTAGATAGCTGAGATGATGAGGATGATGATGATGATGATGATGGTGATGATGATGATGAAGATGATGATGAGGAGGAGGAGGAGGAGAAGGAGGATGATGATGATGACGATGATGAGGATGATGATGACGACGATGGTGTGGTGGTGATGACTATAATTAACTGGTCATTCATTAATTCTTTCTGGCTATTAGGATCCATAGAAGCCCCCTAATATTAGTGTTCATCAGCCTTAAAATTTAATACAATTCTATGTTCTTAGGAATTTAGTATTTCTTCCTGACAGGTCAAGCCCCAAGCTTTCCACAAATCATGTATTACTCTTGGTGCTTCTGAAGTGTCTTTCAAAATGAACAGTCATTTTGAGACATTACTTCAGTAGAGGGAGGTACCCAGGAAAGAGGTTCAGAAACTTTCTGACTAACTTTTAGGATCTACAAACATACACATAATATTTAGAGCCTTCCTCCTCCCTTTAGATCATAAATAATTGTTATCACTGTCCTTTCTCTAAATATGCATCAGTTAACATTATGGAATGACACTTTAGTACCAGATATCAAATAGAACTTTTTGGTACCCTAGAAAACAAATGGGGTCAAAGCACCTACTGTGCTAAGTGTTTTTCAAATATTATCTCACTGATCCTCATGACAATTTTATGAAGTAGGTGCTGTTCTTTTTCCCCATTTTACAATTGAGGAAGCTAAGGCAGACAGAGGTTAAATGATTTGCCCAGTGTCACACAGCTTGTTAAGTAGCTGGAGGTCAGAATTGAGTCCAGGTCTTCCTGACTCCAAACCCAGTCCTCTATTTACTTTTAGGCACCTAGGTGCTGAAAAAGACCATACTGGCTTTGTTTTTGTCTGATTTGTACCTGTCATTTCATTAGTGTAGGAGGCTTCCCAATAAGAAAAATCTCTCTACTGAATCCATGCTAGCAACTATTTGGCTATGCAATACGGTGGAAAGAGTGGATAGAGCATTGGTCCTGAAAGATCTCAGCTCAAATCCAGCTTTAGATTCCTCCTAACTTGGTGACCCTGGGCAAGTCACTTAATCTCTGCCTCAGTTTCCTCAACTTTAAATGACAATAGCGCCTACTTCATAAGGCTGTTGTGAGGATCAAGTGAGATAATTTGTAAAGCACTTGGCACAGTGCCTGGTATATAGCCACTTTGTAAATGGTAACTACTACTATTATATTTATTGTTCAGAACACTATAATCCAGAAAGTTAACTGTGGCACTGAGAGGTTAAATTATATGCCCAGGGTCAGAGAGTCAATATACGTCAGAGATTGAATTCCACTCTATCTCACTGTAAAAGTTTCCTAATTAAAGATCTCAACATAGTTTGTGTACACACAGATTAAATAGCATTTTACACTACTTCGTTACCTTCCCTCAGGCCACCTCATTCTCTATTGCTTTTGCTACTTTCTAAAGGTGGCTTGGATTGACAATCTTAATGTGACTATTTGGTAATCTTCAATACTTTCTCTTAATCCTAAGAACAACCTGGTGATTATGCAGTAATAAGAGGTATTTCCTCATTAAAATAGAAAAAACAACATATGTACATATATATGTAGGTATACATGTATATGCCAGCTCTAGAACATTCAATGTCTTAGTACTGAAGGACCAAAGAAAGTCCCAATTTCTGCCCATACTGAATTTAGAGTCAAAAGCCTTAGGTTCAAATCCTGGTTCTTCTACTTGGTAATTATAGGACCCCAGATAAGCCGGGTCCTCTCTGTAGGTCATATTCTTCTCATTTTTAAAATGGGGGGATTACCCTGTAATTTATAGGGTCATTTTTAGCTCTCAAGTCCTAGGAATCTAGTTCAAGAAGCAACCTGTATTCTCAAATTGACTGCATTTGGTGCCAGCCATAAATAAATAAAATTATAGGAAGAAGAAAGAGGGGATAGAAAACATATTAAGTGAAGGCAAGGCCTTCTTCTTCCATCTAGCTTACGTTGAGGCAGCCAGGAAAAAAAATAGGAGGGCCTAGGAAGGCAGTAGAGTCATTTTTTCCCATTAATGTGTCCAGAAGAGCAGCTGAGTAAATCAACAAGTACTGACTGATGTGCCTGGCACTATGCTAGACACCTGGGGGAAACAAATTCAGAGAATGAAACCTAATTAGTACAGGAATCCTATTTTCGCGGAGTTTACATGAAATGTCCACTGGTTCAGTTCTGTTCGACTCATGATGCCATTTGTGGTTTTCTTGGAAAAAATGTAAAGTGGTTTGCCATTTCCTTTTCCAGCTCTTTTTACAGATGAGGCAAATAAAGTAAAGTGACTTGTCATGGGTCATGTAGGTAATAAGTATCTGAGACCAGATTTGAACTCAGGAAGATGAGTCTTCTTGACTCCGGGTCTGTTACTATAACACTTTGCACCTAGCTGCCTGAAATATCCCCATACAGATGTTTAAATCACCCCAGAAAGAAATGCTTGACTATGTTCATTTTCTTACCTGTGGGTTTACTCAGTGCTTCTACTTTAAGATGTGTATGGAGTCAAGATTACATGATCATTTGACTGCTGCATTATTAGATTCCGAAAGGAGTTGAAAAGGAGAGGAGGAGGGGTAGAGTACCTAAAAGGTCAAGTCCCTAAATGTCCAAAGATCCATCAGCACCAAACAAAACCCTTAATAATCATTAGAAAGGTGGCAACTGGGAATCTACATCCTTGTTTATTTAAATAAAACTGGTACTAACTTGTTCAGAAGCAGCAAAATGGTACACTCTATTTTAAAAATCTCTAATGCTGAATTAAGTTCTCTTACATTGAAATTCTTCTGCAATATTTCCATATTTCTACCTTGTGTAATGGAAAGAATGCTGGATAAGAAGTCAGAGTCAGACCTGGCTGTGAGACCTTGGGCAAGTCATCACAACTCCCTCAAGTGTAAAATGAAGGAGTTTCCCTAGATCAGCAGTGTCAGATACCCATATCCAACACTCTTGAGTTCATCCGGCACCAGTTTAAGTTGCAAATGGGAAAAATTTAACAAAATAAATAAAAATACAACAAAATGTTGTTGTTCAGTTGTGTCTGACTCTTCATGATGCCTTGGATTATAATGTCCATCCAAGTTTCTTGATAAAGGTAATGGTTTGTCATTTCCTTCTTCAGTTGAGGCAGAGGTTGAATGATTTGTCCAGGGTCACACAGCTAGTACCAGAGGCCAGATTTGAATTTTTTCCTGACTGTAGGCCCAGTGTTCCATCCACTGAGCCACCTAGTTGCCTCTACAATAGAACCTAGATAATGTTAACATGTGTTTTTCTATATGGCCCATAAGAATCCTTATGTATGGTTTAATGTTTCCCTTCCTTTCTATTGAAATTTTATATCACTTACCTAAATAAACTCCAAGATCCCTCCAAATCTCAATCTGTGATCATGTCATACCTACGATTTTTAAAATATATTTTAAAAATATAATTCACCTGTCTCAGTTTACTGTATCTTCATAAAATCAAGAAATACTTCAGCTTTCCCATGTGTTTCTTGTACGATCTCTTTTTCCAACCTAGACAAAATATGATTACAATTATCCCCCTTACATGTTCATTTCATTCATATATTTCTATTCTGACTAATCAATAAATACTAAATTCTAATCAAAACAAAGTATGTAACTACCCTACAAAACTAGAACCATGTTAAAACAAAAGTTTTGAAAATACTTTCTATTTTATCAGCAAAATTATAAATGAAAATGTTAAATAATTTGCTGTCCCTTTTGCCAACTATTTCATATTCCTCCACCCTGATATTAAGTTTTTATTAATTCATTTTTTACTACAAGGCTTGAACTCCACATGTAATTAAGTATGTGGAATCTTAAAGTACCCACTCCTAGGAAACACATGACTATGTGAAATTAAAACGAAAGAGAAAATGGGGTCAAGGAAATTAAACAGGAGGAGAGATGAAAACATAAGACAATAAAAAAAGTGGGAGTAGAAAGTATAGAGATCATGGAAAGAGGGGAAAAAGGTGGATTGAAATAGAGAAATGATCAGATCAAAAGGGGAGAAGTAGAAGGGAAGAGGAATAAAGAGAACTGATGGGAGGAGGAGGAGAGAAGTAATGAAATAATGAAAGAAATGAAGAGAAAAGACAGAGAAAAATAATTGTGGAAGAGGGGAGAGAGGGAGGGAGAGAGACAGAGAGAGAGAGAGAGAGAGAGAGAGAGAGAGAGAGAGAGAGAGAAACAAGGTCTTGTTCCCCCAGTTTCTTGGATTTGTCATTTTGTCTGTGCAATGTATTCATAAATTAAATGATCTCTCTTCCTCTTTTTTTATGTTAAAGGGAAAGGGACAACACCCAATTTCCTTATTATAATGAGAGAGATACACCACAGTTCATAATGTACCACGGCATCCAAACCAAACCCATGGAGGAGAAAGGGAATTTATAATGGGTTTTATTGTATTTGGAAAGGGGCCAGGAGAACACCTAGACTGCTGATTGTTTTTATAAGTAAAAGACCTGGGGGAAAAAAAGCAATCCCTCTCAGCCAAATGGTAAGGAGAGTGCCTATAAAAGAAAACCATGACCTTAATAATATAGCTAATTATTTTTCACAATTTTCATGCATTGTGTCACACCTTACAACACAAACACTGATGAAAAAAGGTCACAGTAGATACTTCATTTGGTTAAGATCTGCATACATTTGAATTGATAAGCATATTACAATTACATGCATTTAATGGAAGCATGCATTTCTCCATGTAAGAATTTAGAACTTAATTTAAGTCTGTATTCACCCCCCCCCCCAAATAAGCACATTCTTTTTCACATTATCCGTACTCTGTGGTAATTAGACTTTCCAGATCTCTTGGAACTCATTTCTTAGAAATTTCTTCAAAGGCATTATAGTTCAGGGAATAAAAAAATCCACTGGAAATATCCACTTAAGTGATTGGATTTCGCATGTGGCTAAAGAGCTACTAAAATGAAACGTGTTATATCTTTATTGTGGGCACAGCAAAGTAACAAGGAACCCTCCTCTTTAAAAAGATGATGCTACTCAACAGGGAACCAAATGGAGAAAATCTTGGAGGAAATATTTCATAAATTGGAATATATTACAGAGGATAACGTTATAAGCAAAAATCTCTTATAAAGCTTTAAAATAACCAATATATCTGTCAGAAAACCAGGGTTTGCATCCTAACTGGAATATTTACAACCTGAAAGTCTCTGGTTGAGCAACTCAAAATCCCTGGACCTCAGTTTCTACACCGATAAAATAAGGGGACTGACACATAGAGTTTTTCCAGTCTAAAATCTATAGTCTTATATCTTTATACCTGGGATTCTTAACCTAAGGTGTTTGACTTTTGAAAAAAAAAAAATATATATATATATATATATATATATATATATATATATATACATATATATTTTAACAACTTTATTGCAGCATAATTAGATTCCTTTGTAATCCTTTACATTTTAGTTTATACATTTAAAAATACTATAGCTGGCCATGGCTTGTAGTGTCTCCTGCTTGGAGAGGCTAAGGCCAGTAGAGCATTGGAGCTTGAGAGTTCTTCATGGCAGTAGGCAAAAAGCCAAGTAGATGTCTGAACTAAGTCTGGCACCAATATGGTGAGGCCCCAGGATGCCTGAGGAGGCTCCAACCAGCTCAGTTCAGAAACATGGAGCAGATTAATGTTTCTGTGTCAATCCTATTGAGATCAGGCCCATAAATGGTCACAGCATTTCCAGGTCTAGGAAGAAAGAACCAGTCAGATAGACAGGTTGGCAGATAGACTGTCAGATAGAGCACGAGACAGACACAGATAAAGAGAATTATGCTTAGTAGGGGTCTCTAGCTTTCCCAGATGGTACAGGGACCCATGGAACAAAAAAAGGGGGGATGGTGGTGGGTTAGGTATCTTTTCTCTGTGCCAAACCTAAATTGTCTATATTAGTATGAAGGCATATCAGGAACTGTTTCTCTTTAATTCATCACAAATCAATGGTTCAGTGGGGTTAATGATAAAATAATTTTTAAAGGGGCTGTTATTTGGAAATCTGAAAATATTAGGCAAAAATTATGTGTTCTATTTAATACATGTTTATGACACCTGCTATATATACATGCCAAAATGAATTGAATGAATATGATCATCTAGTTTGTAAAAACAAGCTTTTAGTTAGAAATCAGGGAAGCTATTCTGCCATTTATTTCCTGATTTATCAATCAAGAATGAAATAAAATTTGTGTTTTATTAAGAAACCACACAGACTTTTATTACATCACTTTAACAAGCCTGGAGAAAGTCTATGCTAGCTGTATGCCTTCCTGTTACTTTCCCTAGGGCCCTCTGTCCTGTTCCTTAACTACTCCTTGTTAGCTAGAATTGAGTCCTATCCTCCCTACCTTCTCCTCTGAGTAAGGAGAAAACTCCTCCCTGAAAAAAGATCCAAGAAGCCACAGTTACACTTCAAAATATATTCGCAAGCCACCGGCCTCCCCCTTCCCCATAATTTTGCAGTGCTTCTCCTTGACATTAGAGATAGGTTACACTGTAACATTAGATAGACTACACTCTAACAGTCATTTCCATTTGTTACTTGAAAATTATGTCGGATAATCTAAGCATTCAGGAGGCATGTGAAATATGAAAACACTAAATCAATATAGAAGCAATGTAAATAAAGAACAAGGAACCAGGAGTTGGAATACTTGGTTTCTAATTAAACATTTTCCACTAACTAGTTGTGAGAAACTGGATAAATCACTCCTCTCAGCCTCAGTTTCTTCATGTATAAAAACAAAAGTAGGGAGAGAACTAGACTAATTGCTAATGCTTCTTCCCATTCTGATGTAGATAACAAGGGGGCAATTGGTGCACTGGCAAGTTTGTTTGTGACTTACCCAGGGTCACACAGTTAGGTCTCTATTCACTAAGCCATAATTTAAATAATTAGTTTCTAAACCATTATCAATTATAGTTTACACTATACTCACCCATACGAAGAAGAAATATGGGTTACTCTGAATATGCGTAAGGTTAATTTATCATGGAACAATGATTATCAAACAACATTCCATAAGGAAATATGGTGATAGAATGATAAGAATATTAGCCTTGGTGTAAGGAGACAGAAGTGTGAATCCAAGCTCTGATATTTACTATGTGACCATGGCCAAGTGACTTAACCTCAGTGATATTCAATTATTTTCTTCTGTGAAATGTAATTAAAAGACTTGCATTACCTACCTTTGTTACAGGACAATTATGAAAGACAAGCAACTTTGCAAACCTCTAATTTCTATATAAAGATGAACTATAATAAAAACAGTCCTAAGAATCTCTTTTATCCTTCACCTTGGGGGACATCTAAGGTGGACAAGTTTTCTCTTTTAGATCACTATAAGGTGAACACGTTTTCCCTTTAGACCACATTACCACGATTCCTAAAATTAAGTCAAGGTTGTACAGATATCAAAGTTTCCAGTAGCAAAACAATGATGTTTTAAAACAGTAATTGCATTCTCTGTTGCCACTACTCAGCTTCTTTTAAGAAAGGAGTTTCTTGCTCAACTGAGACTGGAGTATAAAATAAGGTTTGCTATTAAAAACAACATCACTATAACTGGAAATCAAAAGGAAGACTAGAATGCATTGAACAGTGCACAAAAGCACATGACACTATCAATGTAGCATTTACCTCAATATGAGCTTTCTTATATTTATGGTGGGAAAAAACACAATTTCATTTTTCTTTTAACTATTAGGTCCTTTGAGAAATTCACATTCTCATGAATTTATCTAAATAGGTAAGCTCAACTTTCCTATAACATTTGAAGTTCTATACAATTTTGATTTTAATTTTAGAAACACATACTTATGGCTAGAGATAGCCACTTCTTTGTCAGGGTAGATAAACTGTGCTTGCAGCCAAGAATACCAGAGCACTATTTTTGTCATATGCTTATCAACATTTAAGTCATCACCATATAGCAACAGAATGTTTAACAAGTTCATTTTATCTACAGTTCCCAATTATCCAATATCTATTTTTGTATTTCCTCAGAGAGGAAAATAAAACGATTGAACCAGTACAGAAAGTGAAACACATTCATATATATCCCCTTCCTTAGTTTGAGTTAAGGCTTTTAGTGTAACAACTGAGAACAACGCCACTTGTTTTGATTGTTTTATAACAATCAGTAAAATACAACTTACCCCTAATAAAACTTTATAAAAAATTCATTTTTTATGGATATTAGATGTATTTTTTTGAATATTTCTATTATTAAATTTAAAGAAGTCAGTTCAGAACTATGAAACTGATTAGATGGGTGAGCATCCAGAAAAAGATAAATATGCTTTTCTTTTCATTATTTTTTTTAATTTAACACCTTTGTTTCACAACCTAATAGGTTTCTTGATTGGCACTCCTTGTTAGTGAAAATAAAATCAAGTGTTTCCTGATAGATGAATTAGGTTGGCTGGCTTTTGGCTAATATATAAATGCATTTGGCACAGTGTTATCTGTATGCACTGTATCAGCAAAGACTGAGAGCTAACATTGTAAGCCACTGTGTTTGGAAAAAAAAGTCCTGGCAAGGTTTTCAAAAGCATTGACCCACTACAGACATATGATATGGGTAGATATCATAGTAACTGAATTCAACTTATTTTAATCGTCAGGAAATCCAAAGATTAACAAAGAACAAAAAAAAGGTGATCTTGGAAGGTATGTGCCATTTTACTAACGAAGTGATTAATACTAGTCATTATAGATGAATACTTGTGAATAACTTCATTATTTGTAGGGGTGGGAGTACCCATACCAATAAACCCACAGGTCTAGAGCAATAATTATGTAAGTATGAATCCCACACTATCAACTCTCTTACTTTGGAAACAAGACTCCTATTAGAGACATATAGCAGTGAACTTAGATTCATGGAGGGTTGGGTTCAAGTCTCACCTCAGATACTTAGAAGGAGTGTAACCATGGGTATGTCACATAACTTCTCTTGGCCTCAGTTTCTCATCTGTAAATTGAGGAAGATGGAGTAGGTGGTCCCTAAGTTCCCTTTAAGTTCTCAATCCTATGAAATATCTATGTATCTCATAATAGCATAAATCATCTTCCAGTTGTTTATTTTTAGTATTCATTCTGGTATTCACTCATTCAACATATATTTATATTCAAGAAATTATGCTTAAGAAATGCTGTCAAAAGATACCTATGAGGTAAATTTTCTATTAGGACCATGTTTCTCAAACTGAGGAGTCAAAACTTTCTAGGAGGGATTGTTTGGAGATGAGGCTTCAAATGACTTCTCCAGTGTTGTGTGATAGTAACAGCACCTACACCATGTGGTTATTGTTGTTGAGTTGTTTGGGTTCTGTCCAATTCCCTACGATCCCATTTGGGGTTTGCTTGGCCAAGATACTGGAGTGGTTTGCCATTCCCTTCTCAAGCTTATTTTACAGATGGTAAACACAGGCAAACAGGGCTATGTGACTTGCCCAGGGTTACACAATTAGTAAGTGTCTGATGCCAGATTTGAAGCCATAGAAATGAATCTTCCTGATTCCAAGTCCAGTGCACTATCCATTGTGCCATCTAGGGGCCACCTGTGTCACAGCATTGTAAAAAACTGGAATAAGGGAAGACAAAAACTTTGCCCACTTTAAAATGTTATCAAAATGTGAACTCTCACCATCATGGCAATTATTACTAACATTAGGAAAGGAAAGGCACACGAACTTGGTCAATTGCTCTTCTGTCTATTTGGAGTTCTCTGTATCTTTCTTTCCAGTCAGCCTTTAAGATTTGCCTCATGAAAGAAGGAACTCACAAAGTTTAAGACTTTTAAGTAAAGGATAATTACTGTGAAACCATAGGTTCAAAAAGTTCCAGGATCATTGCTCTGAGTTTATGTTACAATTCTAACATGATTTTAAAATGAAGCACTAAGGGACTTCAGTACATTCCACTAACTTCATGCTTTTTTAAAAAAAAATCACTATATTGTGTATCCAGTTTTTAAATCTGTCAAAGAGATATAATCCCTGGGTAAACAGTTTAAGACTACCATTCCACTTCTGCCTTGTTTTGGTTGGTTTTCCAGATATGATTTTATTAGTGTAGACATTTCTCTGTTAAGGAACGCGCTCTACCAGAACAGATACTCATCTCTCAGTGGTGTATATTACAAGGCCCCTAAACCTTGCCTAGGTTCACAAAAGCAGAGATGGTGCTGAAAACTAGATAGTCTTAACCTTGCGCCAGACCCTCTACCCACTACACCAAACTGCCACTTCCAGAACTGCTGATAACAATAGCTCAATATACCCAAAAAGCAAGACTATTTCCTAAATCAACAATATTAATTTAAAAAAGAGGTCAGAAGAGAAAAAGAGAGAGAGAGAAAAGGGGTAGAATAGGAGGAAAAGGAAGGGAAAAAAAGGGTAGGGAGAGGGGGAGGAGAAAAGGGAAAGGAGAAGGGGAAAGGAAGGTACCAGCTACTGTGCTAAGAGTGTTTGGTCTTCACTACAACTCTGCATCATTAGTATCCCCATTTTACAGCTGAGGAAACTGAGTCAGACAGAGGTTAAGTGACTTGTCTAGGGTCATGCATCTAGTAGTCTGAGGTCATATTTGAACTCAGATCTTCCTGGTTCCAGGACCAGCACTTTTTCCACTGAGCTACCCAGCTGCCTCAATATAACATCCAGTTAATATATTCTGAGGTATTACCGGAGACTCTCTGACCAAATGAGTTTCTTCCAAACACCTCAAGATTTCCACACCAGAAACACATAGACACAAATTGCCATCTTTTCTGGTAGTGTGTTTAAGAGTGATATTATTTTAATCTACTAAGATATAAAGCCCTAGTACCTCTCTCATTTCCATTCTCAGCCTTTCATCAATTGGTGCTTGGTATGGATGAATAATACAGGACAGTTACAAATATCCAACCAATTCAAGATAGCAGTGTGGTAACGGAAATGGAGTCAGAAGACCTAGACTCAAGTCCCAGACCTGGCACTAAGAAACTTTGGTAAAGTCTTCTCTCTAAGAGGAAATAATTCACTACCTACTTTTGGGGAATTATATAAGGAAACATTTTATGAACTTTAAAGTACTTCAGAAATGCAAGCTATTTGTTATTGTTAATAACACTAATAAAAATTTATAGTGACTATTATTAAGGAAAAACAATCCAAACTATCAGAAAAATAAATCGTATTGCAGGAAAGTTCAAATTACAAATGCTCTGAAAAATGAGAAAATGCTCACGTGACTATGAAGAAAGTAAATCTTCAATTATAAATATAAATATTTATAAAAATATAAAGAAACAATGTTGAGAGATCATGACTACATTTGGATGGGAGTGGTTTCTAAAAGTACATGGCAGATATATAGGGCACTGACCCTGGTCCACAGATTTTTTAACATGGGGTGCATAAACTTCATTTTTTCTCATATTTTGACAACTGTGTTTGAGTATGATTGGTTTTCTTTATAATCCTTTGTGGTTTTTGTTATATATTCAGAAGTATGATTATGATAAGGGGTCCAACAGGCTTCACCAGACTGCCAAAGGGACCCAGGACACAGAATGTCAAAATTCCGTCCTGAGCAAAGGTGTTTGGTAATCACTGTGTCTCAGGGTCACTAGTTTTCCAGCACACTCTATAGCTCAAACCACTGGGTATCAAGCTCTAGCCCTATGTGTCTTTAAGAAAGGCTGAGGAACCCATTTGCACACAATGTAAACCACAGGTAGTAATTTAAGGTAAAAATTTAGCTCTCCCAAGGAGACATTCATTTTAACCAGCCTGAAAGACTTAAATGTTAAGCTGCTTATAGGTGAGATTTCAGACAGCACTAAGCAGATGGGATGAGATTTGGGAGAGATGTGGGAGCTTTTGTGCCCATGCCCTTGAAATCACAGTTCAACAATAATATTAATAACCTGAAAGAACTATCACCTACCCTGTCACCCATGATGCCTAAATTACCATCATTTAATGATTTACACACTGGGAAAACAGAAGTCATTAACTTGCAATAACATTGCCAATCCTTTGAGCTCCATGATACAGTAACATCCAAAGGATGATGTTCAGTTTTGGTTTAGCCGTTTGCTTTCAATATACGCTGGATTGAAACAGTTTCAACTATCAAGTACATTCCTGATTGTAAGTCAGCAAAACAGTAATGAGAAAGTGAAAGGAAAACAAAATGACTTTAGAAACATCTAGTATCACTACCACATCCAATCAGATTGATGTTTTAATCTTATATTTACAGTTCTTTCTTATAATTGAATTCTAATAGAATACAGTGTATCATAAAGCATGACTCCAGTCAAATGTGGAGGTAATAAACAAAGAGCTAGTGCCTTGATCCCAGATCCCCAAAGGTTCTCTAGGAGCCAAGAAGATAGCTGATAATTGGCTTTTAGGAGGCTGTATAGAGAGAGTTAATCTATGAATTTTGCTGTTCAGTTGTTTCTCAGTCACGTCTGACTGTTCATGTCCTTGTTTGTGATTTTCTTGGCAAAGAGAATGAAGTGGTTTACCATTTCCTTCTCAAGTTTATTTTACAGATGGTGAACAGAGGCAAACAGGGTTAAGTGACTTGCCCAGGGTCACTCATCTTATAAATATCCAAGGCCAGATTTTAATTCAGAAAGATGAGTCTTCCTGACTCCAGGCCAGGCACACTACCACTGAGCCATCTAGTTGCCCCAATCAATGAAATAAGTTTCTTTAAGTAGATGAGTCTGCTGTTAAGATAAATACCATTATCCTCCCTACTTATTTCATTAGATTTGCTAAGGTCATACATGAGGAATCTGCCCTCAAATATGGGTTAATAAATCAATTGCCATTTTATTGTAAGAAAATAGAAAATAAGCTTTAAGAAGAAACATTTGGACACCAACTCAAAAAAAAAAGACCAATTCATCAAAACCCACAAGAAAATAACAGAAATTTTCTGACTCAATATTCTTCTCTTTAATAAAACAGATAAATTAGTAGAATATATGGGTGTATCTTTCTCCACTTGATGAATTCTTCCATTAAATGCCCACTCCTTGAAAAAAAAACTACTTATATGACTCTTTTAAAAGTATTAAAAGGAATGTGTAAATAGAGGAACATTAAAGTAAATACAATTCTCATGAAATGGATCGTTACTATATTCTTAACAAGGGAGACATTATTCTTTTCTATCCCTATGAATCTGAGTAATAAAAGTTAAGGCAATTTGAATGTATACATCACTCCCCCTTCAAACCCATGGGTAGACATTGAATGCTATAGGCAAGGAAAACACAGCAGGAGGCGGGGAAGGGGGTGTCTCTCCAATGCAGAGCAGCAGACACCCTTCTGTACTACTTTATGTCATGCAATTCCTGGGGCAGTTTCCGGGGAATATTCCCAGAGAAGGCTGCTACTGTATTAGAATGGAATTCCTCTGGCAACAAATGTACAGTCCCAAATCTTTAATGATTTTGTAGCTGATAAAAATCCAGGGTGGGTATCCGTCTGCAGAGATTTCTCCTAAATAGATAGGAGCCCAGCTGGAGATCTCACTACTGTTAATTTTGTCTACAGCCCTCTAGAAATATTTGCTCCAGAAATCTGTGGTCTGGTAGTTTAGAAGCAAGGACATCACTAATAGATTGACACCTACTGCTTCACTGATGTTAAAACAGCTGTAGCGTAAACTAAAGCTCACAGATAAAGTGTCCAAAGGAGTAACATTATGCCATGCAGTTCTGTAATCTAGTAGACAGAAGCCTGGTCCTTTTGACAAATTTTCTCAAGTAAATCATAGTTAAACACATGCACAGAATGGAGTTAAACACATTCACTAAAGTTTTACATAGATGCTAGGGAAAGCATTATTTTAAAGCACTTAAAGAAAATGTACTTAGTGTGTTTTTTAAAATTAGTTATTTTTTTTTACTTACTATGCATGGACAAACCTTTCTATTTTCAGAATCTTTAAGAAGCTGGGACCCACAGAAATGGACATCATGGGATGGTTTTAGGTAAATGGAGAGAGATGTAATGTATAAATTACTCTACTGTAAAGTGCCTTAGACAGAAACGTAAACCATCAAATGACTCACAGTTGGCTCTTGTTGCTGAATGGTGTGAAGAAATTTTAAAAGGTTGTTAAACCCTGTAAATCCAAATTGGACAGGACCTGGGTCTCCTCTGAAGGAATATTTTCTTTCTAATTTCAAATAAAATTGAATTTAGGGAATTTGACTATGTTTGATCATAATCAGCACCATTTAACATTTACCGAGCACCCCAAATGCTATAAGTGTTACAAAGAATCAACAGAAGACATGGTCCTTGGTTTCATCTTCAGAAGAGCCATACAACATTGTGCAAGAGAACATGCAAAGAACATATGCCAGATGCTCTACATTTTATGATAGCAATCTATATCTCTTCTCAGTAATAACACCTTAATCCATCAACTCTCTCAGCAAAAGCATAGATATTTATATTATATATTGAAAACGTCAAACTGTTATGTGCCCTCTTGTCTTCCTGAACCAGAGATAACAAAGGATGTGCTCTCTTCTGTTAAATAATCATCTGCAGTGGGTTGAACAAGCACCAGTATCTACTTTATGAAAAGTGACACTGGACTTCATTTTACGCAACAGATTTGTTTTCTAAATACTATGTAGAAATTTAAGGATTTCCTCTCCCAATTCTGCTACAAATTAAGTGGATCATACAATTTCCTCTTTTAAAAATTGCAATACATTCTTTCTTAAATAATCTTTGTTTGATATGGAAATAATTACCTCTTGATTTAAATATTAAGGGTGGTGAAGTAAACATTAACAGCTGGCATTTATATAATGCTTGAAGGTTTGCAAAAGACTTTACAAATATTATCTCACTATCTTCACAGCAAGGCTGGGATGTGGAGGTCGTTATAATCCCCATTTCAGAGATGAGGGAACTGAAACAGAAAAAGATTAAGTCTCTTGCCCAGGATCATACAACTAATAAGTGTATGAAGCTAAATTGGAACTTAGGTCTTTTTGACTCCAGACCCAATACTCTATCAATTGTGACACCTAATTGCCAAGTAAGTAAATATAATACAAAATACTAAATACACCTTGTTTTGCCTTAAGGAATTTGTATCAAATATCTTCCGTTTCTATTGGTGCTGTGGCTTCATGATCACAGTATCAGTTTACAATGCAATATATGATTTAGGTTGTTCCTGATCCTGCATTTTTTCCTCTCCTCCCAGAGACTTCAAACCACCTTCCTCATAAAAGTGGCTTTTAAACAATGACCATGAAATAACAGTGACATAAAAAGGCCTAATTGAATGCTAAGCAGCTACACACAGATAACTTATAGTGTAATTCATACCGGTCTCCATAGTGGAGAAAAATGGGAGTGCTGAGTTTGAATCTAGGTAGCGGCACTGGGGACAAGTTAAAGATTTTCAGAAAATTTGAGATAATAAAAAATACCTACCAAGCCATGAGAAAAAAAAACCCAGCACCTATCTTTGCCACCTGAATATTATCTCCAGCCTTACACATGAGGAGTAAAAGACGGGGAAAAGAAGGACATGGAAGAAAACATAATGGAGAGTAGATAATAGAATTTAGAGGTAGAAAGGATCTAAGAGATCCTCGAATCCATGTCCTTTATGTCATAGAGCAAATAGGTCAAGAAGGTAAATTACTAGCTCCCATTTACGTATTAAATGATAGGTAAATTAAATTAAGGTAAATTACTAACTCCCATATAGGTATTAAATGACAAACTAGAATTCTAGTTCCAGTGCTTTGACTTCAAATCCAGATCTTAGTTGAGTATCCATAATGTCAATGATCAGATTGTAGAAAAACCCCTCGTTGGAACTATGGACTAGAAATAATACCAAATAATAGTCTTGCTTACCTCTTCTAATAAGTAGACACTTAAAGGCAGGGTTTTGTTGGAACCAGCTCCACCAGGGAACAGTTAAATTGTCTGTGTATTTACACCTCAGGAATTTGGCAAATGCTACAGATCAGGATTTAAATTATTGGGTTTTTCCTTTGTTTTGTTTACTCATAAAGACTTATAAAAGCAGTGGAAAATATGACTATTAAATATAAATATATGTATGTATTAACATGAAGATATAAATAATGTAGTGTACAATGTATGATCTATACTTTTTGGTGGAGATCAGGTCGTTCAACATTTATAAGTCTACTTCTGCATTGAGGTTCCATTCCCTCAAGTTGACCCTGAGGATCGTCTGTGAGCATTTTCTGAAGAAGGAGCATTGTGGAATTCTAAATGCCAGTACCACATTCACTGGGCATCCTTAGCCTTGTAACACAATCTAGCAGAGAGAGTGAGGTAAACAAGTAATGAACCTCCATCTGCAGCTTTGATCAGCCACCTCCCAAAATGACATATACTAGACCAAGTCCGTTCTCTTAGGCAGAGGTGTCAAACACAGAGCCTGACAAACCAGAGTGAAATGTAACTGGGACACATTTAACAAGATAACAAAACAAATAAAAATGCAATGAAGCATAATGTCAATAGATGATTTTTCTAAGTCAATATTCACCTAGAGGAATCCTTGTGAACAGTTTTTGTTTCTATTTGAGTTTACACCTTGCCAACCCTTGCCCCCTCCTTTCTCATCACTCGACAATCATCTGTTGGGCATTCACCATCCACAAAGCAATATACTCAGTGCCATGAGGTGATAAAAGTAAGACAAGCCCATTTCTTCCAGCACTTTATAGGATAAAACATATATAATATCAAAGTGGAGAATCATCACATTGTAGCCATTAGAGTCCTCCTGGAAATTTTTACAAGAATAATTCTTATTCGATGCCTAAGGCAATCAAAATTGTTCTTCCTGTTTTAATTATACATGACATCCTCTGCAATTCATCCACTCCCATCTGATTGCCTTCTGTCCCAACCATGTTTCATATTGTCTGGGAGCAGAGCTGTTACTTATTTCTTGGGTTAAGTGCATTATTCCCAGTGTATAATTTTGAAGCATACTAATGCTCATTATACTGCAAGTTTGAAGACACAGCCCATGTCTTGGGATAAGATTCAAACACTAAATTTAGCCCCTAGTATTAGAGACTGATCTCTCCATAGTTATGAGGGAAGCGGTCTATGTTAAAGAAGGAAATCACATTCCTTTGAAAACCGTTGTCAAGATCCGCAAAACCTTCCCAAGTCCTTAAATGGTCACTGAATGTGGAGTGGCTTCTCCCAGCTTTAGCTTGCTTCTGAGCTCTGGACAATCCAAAGAAGATAAGACCCTTCTGTGTGAAAGCCTGAAGACATATAGCAAGGCTTCTGGTTAGCCTCCTAGTTGCTTTTCCCAGTTCCACAAAATATATATTAAATTCTTTTCTGCAATTCTATTTTGCTCAGAAATAACAATAACATCAAAACAAATTATCTAAAAGGAGAAAAAACTATTTATGATATCCAGATGTTAAAAACATAGAAGGAAACAAAATGTAAAATAAACAATTATTACTAATAAAGGTGATAAAAGTATCAATGACCTCAAACCTCTGAAATGACCTTCAAACTTTTTCTAAGGTCATTACATAAAGTGTAACAGTGAAGTTTGAAATAGACAATTTAATTGTACCTCCAAAAGGTAAGTATTCTAAACAAAATTAAATTAATCCCATTTCTTATATAGTAATGGGTCAAACTCTCAGAGCAAGTAGTTATGGCTTTATCTACCCAACTATCATCAGCACTGACCATAAAAGTAAATTCTTTTTTTTTTAAGTAAAGGAACTGATTTAAAAAAAAGTTCACTGCCTTTAAATGCTACTTGGTGCTCTAGAAGGCTTTTCACAAATAATTCTGTGATTAATTCATTAGTACTATGAATAGGTCTCTTCACTTTTTTCAGGCCTCAGTTAATTCTTTTAAGAGATCACACCAAATGACCTCTCACCTTCTCAGTGTGGTCCCTACCAACATGACTATCAAGAATATATGAAAACTTGCTATATTTTAGGAAGAGGGGTACTTTAAACAGTGTAACAGCAAAGACCCCAGGATACAGAGGAAGGCCTGCTGTCAAGGTTCTTAGATCTGCTTTTCTAGAAGGAAAGCAACTTTTGAGGGGTCAACAATCACTTTAATCAAGCATATGTATCATTCACTTAGTTCAGGGAAAAAAGTCAGCACCCTAAAGTTCAGAGAAAATACAGAGAAATAAAGGTCAGCAGACAGAGCTTCCAATTGTCTGACCATAAGCAATACATACCTCACAGATCAACATGTAGATCCAACAATCTGACCATTACATAGATACATACTTAGTTACCCAGAAACAGAAGCACCACCATCTGGGTTTTCAAAAGCGGGGGTGGGGGGGAGTGGCTACCCAGAGTCTCATTTGACCAAACAACCACTTCCAATCGGTAAACCCAAAGTAAAGCCTCACCTCAGAGTATTTATACACTTTTCAGAGCTAGAGGGCAGGACCCTCTGACCCAGCGTCTCAACAGAAATTAACAAAAGTTATTGAGGTCTACTAGTGGAGTAGAAAGATCTTCAACTATTCCCCCTGCACCCACCATTTTAAATCAGCATTACAGCTGTGGAGAGCTCCGGACCTTTTCTGAGCATGTGCATAGGAGTTGGGGTGGCATGATCAGACCTTTCCATGAGGAAGTTTCCTTTGACACATGCCTGAAACCTGGGAGGAGCAACAGCCACAGTCCTGGTGGAGCAGAAAGTCCTGGTCCTCACCAACTTCTCTGGCACCAGACACTATTGATTACCTTGTCTTTTCTCAAACTTGGTTTTGGCTTTTCCCCTTTGACACTACTTTCTCAGAATTCTCTCATCCCACCTCTATGATCTTTCTCTCTTTGTGCTAACTCTTCCCAACTACAAATGCCTCAGTCTGACATCTAAAGCCTTCCCCATTCTGGCTCCCACCTCTCCAGACTTATTTTCTTTTATCCCCAGGTCTTCATGGATCCATCTGATCCAGCAGTTGTTTTCCCATTACATATTTTCCCTTTCTGCCTTTACAAAAGCACTTCCTTGAAACTTGCAATGTACTCCCCTTCACTGCTGCTTCAAGAAACCCTTGGATGCCAAAGCTCAGTCAATGTGGGTGCCTACATAGGAAACCGTTTCCCAGTTTTCCTAGTGCTTCCATTCTTTCCTTTCTGAAATAACACTAAATTTACTGATAGGTATAAATGCAGGCTGTTCCAAAGTGTCATTTTAAACTTTGGTAGCTTACAACAGGGCTGAGACATTTGGGACACCCTGTATTGTCTCACTCTGTAGAACGTCAGGGGCAGCAAAGCACCATAGTAGATAGAGCAGTGCCTGGAGTCAAGAAGATCAGAGTTCAAATCCATTCTCAGACACTTAACTGTGTGACTCTGGGCAAGTCACTTAACCCTGTTTGCCTCATTTTCTTCATCTATAAAATAAGCTGGAGATGGAAATGGCAAACCTCTCCAGTACCTTTGCCAGGAAAATCTCAAATGGGGTCACAGAAAGTCAGACATGAATGAAATTACTCAACAACAAAAGAGAATGTCAGATTTTTGAGGACATTGAAATGGTTTCATTTTTGCCTGTTTCTAGTATCTGGTACAGTGCCTTGTACATACTGTACTTAGTGTTAAATAAATACTTGTTGAAATTGATTTAAAGAAAAAATGTTCTAATATTTGAATCTTCAAAGGGTGAAAGGGTTGCTTAAAGACTTAATGAATTTCACCCTACCTTAGGTCTCCTGGTTAGTGAATGTTTCCCAAAGATGCTCTAGAAGGGTGTTTTGTTCAAGAAATGGTTCAACCACATGATCTCTGAGGTCAGTTTCAATCCACAGATTCTGAGATTTTGTAATCTAACATCACCACTGTTTAAGAAAAGGATGCACTGGCATACTGAAGGGGTTTTAGTGGACTTGTTCTTACTAAGGACAAAGTGCTTTGGGACAGCTTGTGCTGACTTGTATCAGGATAGAAGGCAGTATTAGAGATACTTATAACAAGAAAAAATAGAATGTTTTATTTGCTGGGGGAGGAAATAAAAAATTATATCAGTTCTACACTTTAGCCTTCCAGGGAATGCTGTATTATTGAAGAAACACTATTCATTTTATTCACAAACTTTAGGTTCAGAATCTTTCAAATAAAACACGAAAAAGACCTGATAAACTTCCTGTTACTATTTATTTGCTTTGTGACATGAAGGAACATCAGATGTTAATGAAGGCAATTTGTTTTTCAATTGATGAAAATAGAATACGCATAATTTGTTTTAAAAAAAAAACAAACCAATATTACAGGCTATCTTGACCTATATTTTATTGCTTTGAAAATACAGATGGGAATAACGACACTTGAGAATTTGTTCCCCTCCCTCTAATCTTATCTTTGCCCCCTCCCCTTCTATTCCTTCATTCCCTTAGCTCCATGCTAAATAGCTTGAATTTCAGAATACCTGTATTTTTATTAGTTGTAGTGTATGAATTGTATTTCATTCAATATAGCAGCTATAACATACTCAATTAATATATAACATCCTTATATGGAGAAAAAGTGATATACACACTTTGTGCTTACATATATATTTGGATATATATATTTAAATTGTCAAAAATACCACTTTTACTTTTTTCCAGTTTAATGGAAGAATACTGTTGCCTCTAACAAAGCCTTCAAAGAGAATAAAGCTTTAAAAATACCTTATTTTTCATTTTTACTAGCTACCTTCACATTTGTTTAAAGTGTTTATTTTTTTTCCTTAAATAGAGCTTGCTATCATAAGTACAGTATGCAGCTGTGAAGTAATCACATCCACTGCACGGAAGGCATGCAATATGTTCAGTCAAAATGGTCATTATGTTACAGTGATGGAATATAGTAAGCAAATGGGGGGCGGGGATGGGACAGAGGAACATAGTGTCTTTCTAGGATGGGGCAGTTTAGAAAACGGGTAAACAATGACAAATTTCATGGCAATGGATTTCATTTGATTTTCACTAGCTTCATCCAGAGTCTCCATTAGATTGTTTTTGAACACACTGTACTTCTACAGTTGTTATTTGTCAAAGAAATTTTCTGGGTCAAATCTTGGGTCTGGTAGCATCTAGGTGGCTTCCTTGGGAGTTCTTCCAATTGCACCAGGAAAATTTGACTTTATTGTGATTATTTACCCTTGAGCCCATTGCATTTTCATTCTTTTAAACAAAGGAGGAGGACATCAACATTAGATTTATTTTAGGACATATTAAAAATTATTTTTCCTTTCAAAAGCATCAAATTAATAAACTGTAGATAACCTGTGCAACACATTTTGCAGATCTTGATTGTAGTTGTAGCCATAGATGTAGTAGTAGATATTGACATGATATTAAATCAATTCACAAAAAAGATTCATTTATTTGCATTTAACCATTGTTCTATAAATAGGATTTGGGGGATGCAAGTAAGGGAAGAGACTTAACCTATGATCTTATCAGAATAGGGACATCACAGTGTGGAAACTCTTTCCATGAATTCAGATGACAACTGGCTACCTCTAGATTAACTTTTCACACAGATTATGCATTACTCTCCCTCATGCCCTATCATCTAATCAAGATAGATTCCTGGCCCTTTCCCATATAAGATTCCATCTCCCATCTCCATACCTTTGTAAAGTCTGCATTCCTGCAAGTCTAAAATACTCTCCTTGTATGTTCTTCTCACTTCTGTTGAAATCCCTAGCTCTTTTCAAAGCTTATGTCAAGTGTCACATCCTTTGATTAGGCCTTTCCTTATCCTCTTTTATTCATGTACCCTACCAGAAATTACATTGTGATATTACAAATTATATATGTAAACACATATATCCACTTATATAAGTTTATGTATATATATATATATGTGCATATTTATATAGATATAGATTGCACATATTCAGTGCACACATACAGATATACCTATATTTACATATATATCTATACAGTGCTCTCGTAGACATATGTGCATATTTACATGTATGTATGTTTACATATATTTGTGAACATATATACACATACAAGTTTATGAGTGTGTTTAAACAATATATGCCTATATGCTGAGAGAGAAAGAAAGAAAGAGAGAAAACAATGCATTGTGCATGAAGTCAGGAAGATCTAAGTTTAAATCTAATCTCAGATATTAGCTATGTGACTTTGGTTAAGTCATGGGGTCATAGGACAAATCTGCCTCAGTTTCCTCACCTGTATAACAGAGATAATAACAGCACCTACCTCTTAGAATTGTTGTGAAGTTCAAATGAGATATTTGTAAAGAACTTAGCACAGTGCCTGTCATATAGTAGGTATTTAATAAATGCTTATTTCCATATGTACATAAATATATATGTGTGTGGGTATATATACACACTCATATATATGCATATACATATTAGATTTACTTCTCTACGCATACTCTATATTCTCCTCCTTCCCCCTCCCTCCACAAAATTTAAGTTCCTTTATAGCAATCACTGTCTTGCTTATCCCTGCATCCCCAGAACCTAGCCCAAAGCTACTTCCTTATTGATTTATTCTTGATGACAATCTTAGAGAGTAGCCAGGATCACTGGGAGTTTCCACCTTGTCCAGAGACACCTAGCTAATGCGATCCAAGGCAGAACTCCAATGTAGGTACTCCATTCACCAGAATGTTTCCCTATTCATATTCTAACCTAGAAACATTGCCTTGAACCTGACCAAATATCTTCCAGTTGTTTTCTAAAACATATATAAATTAACCCAAACCTGATACTACTGCTGAAAAGTATGCTGTCAGATCTCCGCGAGGGAATAACTTACCAGTCCTTATTAAATCTTTGTCTCCTACAATTTAGCTTGTATTTAGAAAGCTTGTGATTTCAAACCTTAGAGACTTCTTGGGTCTTTTTTGTTTTAATTCTTGGTGAGTTCTGTATATAATTGTGCCACTGCTTCATCCACTCAATGTTCCCTTCCCTCTGCCACATCACTCACTCCCCCCACCAGTGATATCCAAGGTCATATCTGTTCCCTTGCCAACACAATTAAACATTTATCTCTGTGGAGTGTGAGAAGCTATTTATTAAATCAGTCTCTTCTATTTGTTCCCTAAATCTAAGTTCCATATCATAAATTTAAAGTACATGATGAATGGTAGTACAGTGCAAGTTAGGGATCAAACAGGCTAAATGTTGCCATCATCACCAACTCATTAAGAGTGAATTAAAGTCCAGAGGGGAAGAAATGGTCACACCTTAATAAATAATTACTTGGCAGACACTCACCAGCATTAAACACTGAACTTTGAATCGGAACGTGTTGGTGAGTTGTTAGGCTCAAAAAATGGTCATGGTCCCTAGCCAGTTCTTAGCACTAAGTTTACATTAAGTAAGAATAATATTGCTTCCTAACTCATGGCATGGACACTTTGGATAAATTGCTTTGCTCTAATGCCTTGTGCAAACTCATTCACAAAACAGCTTGTTAAGATTCTTTCTCTGGAGGATTAGTAAAGAAGAGAGAAATACATCTTGTATAACACCTTAATTTGCAATCGAATGTCAGAGTTCTAGAACCATACACCCTAGTATACACTGGTGATTACTCATCACAATCGTTACATCTGTCTTCTCAGACATTTTAGAATTTATATTTCATCTCTGAGCTTTCACAACAAAACAATAGTCTTCTAGTTTCCCTACTCTGTTTCATTAAATAAATTAAATGAGTTTTATTTTGATTCATTCTGACTTTGGCTAGATTAAACAAAATGATTGATTTTTACATGGCGGGGGGGGGGAATTTACATCTGCTGAACAGCCTCCCTCTACCTGTATTTGGGCTGGGTGGCCAATAGCGGGGTCGAAAACAAAATCTGCTGAAACGGTACGTAGGTCCAACTGAAACCTCGAGATTTCCAGGTCTTTTGGTGGCCCATTGACCTGTCCAGTTTCAGGCAAGTCAATGAAGGAAGGGGGAAAGCTGGGCAACAGTGGCTTAATTATCCCCATCTTTCTCTAAGACAAGGCATTTTAGAGAGTTAGCAGCTGTAAACACTCCCCTGATAGTAGATAAGAAATCTGCTGAAAGGTGGTTTTGTGCAAGCTAACCTCCTAAGCATACTGACTTAATCGTTAGCGTCATATTATATATGCATTATGACATCAAAGGAAACAAAAGTCAGTGCCCTATGGTGAAGGGCTTTTTATTTGTTTTAAAGAGCAAGAGAAATCAAATCTACACCAGGAAAAATGAGAAATAATTACATTTCTTAGGGAAACAGTGTGGGCTACTTTCCATTTTTATTTCCTTGAGAGAGAAACTTAAGTCTATTCATTCTTTGGAAAGTTATATCCCTAGGCGTAGTTAAGGTTTCACATGAAGTCAATGAGATGATTTTGTCTAAAGAATTTCCCTTTTTTGTATTTAAATACTTTGAACAGAACAACAGAATTCACCATAATCTTATTTTGCTAAAATGCTAAAGGTAAAAAAAAAAGTGATTAATCCCCAAGAACACTAAAGATAGGCATATCTGTAACCTCTGGAAGATGGAGAGCAGGAGTGTCAGATTCAGTGGAAATGGATTGTGATTAATCTTCTACATAAGTACCTTTTCAGGCTGCATAGTGACTTACTTTTAAAATACTAGGTTACTATGTTTTATTGTATTTTTATTTATTTAATCAAATACTTCAGAATTACATTTTATGCAGTTTTGAGCCTCACTAAGAAATGTTGCAGGTGATGTGTTTGACACCGTCAAAGCATCCAGTGTTAGAGATCCTTAAACGCATTCTGGGTTAAGGAAAGAATACCAAAAAGTGCTGGATTTCAGATGTTTTATTGCTATATGTTGCTCTGCCTGTTGATAACTTCCTAATATTCTACTTTTTACTTCTGCTGACAACTGCTACTCAATCATTGTTCTTCCGGGGGAAAAAAGTAGCAGGTTGTAACAGAAAGAGTGTGGGGTTAAAGTTGGGTAAATGAGCTTGTTTATTAAATACTATCTATTATTATCATTTGTTCCTTTGGTGCTGAAGTTGTAGTTGACTTGAGAAATTCAAGATCCCATTACTGACAATTATATTTTTTTAAAGCCTATTATGGCAGTTCACCAATATCGAATGCCAAAGATCTCTCCCAGGAAGAGGTCTAGACCTCCCACAAGAATACTTGGTTAGCCAAACACCACTGTTTTGTTCACTACTCATTCAGGTTCTCTGTGCCAAATTGTGAATTCGAGCTTGTGTTAATTTTCCCAAAGGCAGTCTGATTTTATTGCTCCTTGCCTAATAGCATATCATCCCACAGTGCATTGCTAAGGTAACAGAATTCAATGACAGAATTAATCTCTGTCACAATGATCATATTTGGGGAAGATGTAAAGGTTGGGGTTTTTAATATTTGATTACAAAATACATTTGCTTGACATCTTTGGGAGGTAAATGGAATTTCCATGTAATTAAACTATAGCTATTTAAACACAAAATCTTTTTTTTAAGGTTTGTTTTTCTTTCTCATTTTGGGAGGATATCAATGGTGGGCTGTCATCCCTCACTTTCATCCTAGCCATGGAGCCAACTTATTTTTCTCTTCTATTCTACATTTCCATAACTTCACCTTTTACTCCTGTTCTTTGACATTCTATATTGGTATATAGTCAAAGATGTTGTTCAGTTGATTCAGTCATGTCTGACTCTTTGTCACCCCATTTGAAGTTTCCCTGGCAAAAATATTGGAGCGGATTGCCATTTCCTTCTCCAGCTCTACTATTCTCAGTCCTAGATGGGTAAAAAAGTTCTCACATTCATCTGCTCTCTCTACTCAAACATTAGTAACCTCCCTCCAGGACCTCATCTTCTCTCATCTGGAGTACTTCAATAGCCACCTCTCCCATCTCTCTGGACCTAGTCTCTCGCTTCATTATCTATCCTCTATGGAAGTGCCACATTTACATTTCTAAAGCCAGGTTTGACTATGTAAATCCTTTACTCTAGAAGTTCTAGTGACTCCCAACCCCAACCACCATAACCACCACAGGATAAAATTCACACTCTCTAGTTTGATACTTAGAGCTCCGGAAAATGAATCTTGCATTTCCCTTTCAAGTCTTATTATTTACTACACAGAATGACAGGAGAGGAAATGAGAAAGACCTCTGCAGCTATCTAGTGCAATTTTCATATTAATCTACATGTATGCTCCCTGCTAAAGATGGCGCAGTGGATAGAGTCCTGGACCCTGGACTCAGGAAGATTCATCTTCTTGAGTTCAAATCCAACCTTAGACATTAGCTGGGTGACCCTAGACTAGTCACTTAACCCTGTTTGCCTCAGTTTCCTCATCTGTAAACTGAGCTAGAGAAGGAAATGACAAATCACTCCAGTATCTGCCAAAAAAAAAAAAAAAGCCCAGCTGGGGTCATGAATATTCATATATGACACTAGTTAAACTGGCCTACTAGCTTTTTTATGGTTGTTCAAAGTATTCTATCTTCTACACACTCTCCTCACTTCTCTGCTTCTTAGAACATCTGCAACCCTTCTAAGACTTAGTAAGTACCAGCTCTGTCCGGAGATCTTTTCTTCCCCCACCCCTTAGTTGCCTCCAGTTTTTAGTGTCCACTCAAATAACTGCGTATTTTGAATACATTCTCTAATCATTGGTGAGCATGATTGATATTCCTGGTAAAATTCAAAGTCCTTGTGAGCAATTAATGATTCATTTTTATCACTCCATTCTCACTGCCTAGCATGATGACTAGTATATAGGAGTCACTTAATAACTGCCTATTTATTGAAGGAAATTCTGGACAGAAATTTTTAGGAAAGACATTGGAATGCTTAGCCTGGAGAAGAGAAAATTTTTGGAGGAAGTAAAAGCAATCTTAAAGTATTTCTATGGCTGCCATGTTCAAATGGAACTAGATTTGTTCTGTCCAAAAGGCAGAACTAGAGGCAATAGAAGAGCAAGGGGTGGTGTCACAAAGAGGCAAAGTTAAGTTTGCTATAGGGAAAAACTTCCTAATATTCCTAATATGTTGTTGAGATGTTTTTCAATTGTGTCTAACTCTTCATGACTCCATTTGGGGTTTTCTTGGCAATGATACTAGAGTGGCTTTCCAGTTCCTTCTCTAGCTCATTTTACAGATATGGAAACCGAGGCAAACATCGTGAAGTGACTTGTCCAGGGTCACACAGCTACTAAGTGTCTGAGGCCAAATTTGAACTCAGGAAGATGAGTCTTCTTGATCTCAGACCAGTGCGCTGTCTATTGTGTCATCTAGTTGCCCCTTCTAATATTTAGAACTATGAAAGGTAGAATGGTCTGAGGTTCCCCCTTCACTGGAGGGCTTCATGAAAAAGACCAGATGACCTGCTAGGTATATTGTAAAGGGAATTTTTGTTCAACTTCAGATTGGATGGATTGTCTCTACACTTACTCAGAGATATGATTCTAGTGTTTATTATAGTGCTTGGCACAGAACAGGTGAATAATCTTTTTTGTCTTGCATGACTCATTATATGCTGTTAATGAAACATCAATACTTGACACTTACATTTTGATTTTCATATAACAATCAAAATGTTATATTCATCTTAGTAAGTTTGGGGATACAGTATGTGCTTATTATGAATATAAAGGCAGAGTAAAGGAAAATAAAAAGGAAGATTGGAACAGAAAAGGCAACATTTGGGAGCTGAGAAATTACAAACTGACAGGCTGAGTAATATCTTCCATATACAAGAGGAACAAGAGGAAGGTCCCCAGGATAGTGGTAGATGAAAGATTTATGATCAAACATGAACAAGAATTGTCCAAGATGAGAAGTTGTAATAAGAATTTTAACCTGTACTGTTGGAGAGGCTACTTTCTATCAATGAAATCATAATCTAAACAAAGTATTAAAGTATAAATAGAAGAGATTTCAGAAAAGGAAGATAAATGCCCCTCTACAAAGATACAGTCCAATGGGGGAAATTCAAAAAGAAGATATTCAACTCCTGTGCTGCCTCATCTTAAATTCCATTCCCTAAGTCAGACCCCAGTGAAATTTGCAAATTACTAGCCAGAAATCTCCAAATTCCTAGTATCAGACAGACAAGTAAAGCTCTCTTCTCCCCTCTCTGCCTACTGATCTCCCTTGCTTCCTTTACATCCCAAGTACCATAGCTTCCTTTACTGGAAATCTTCTCTTATCACTTTTTTAATTCTAGTGCTTTCCCTCTGTTAATTATTTCCAGATTATCTTGTATATAGTTTGCTTTGTATACATTTTTTTTTGCATGTTTCCCCACTACCCTTAGCTTGTCAGTTCCTTGAGGACAGGGATTATCCTTTCTATTCTTTGCCTCTTTTTGTATCCTCAGTGTGTAGTACAGTGCCCAGCACATAGTAGGGGCTTAATCTAAAGATTTCATTTTTTTTCCTACTACCACACATAATTTTCAGTTCCATAACATCTAAAATGTTGAAAAAAATGGTTAAATTTTCTCTAGTAACTATAAATACTAATGAGGAAAACTAGCACAGATAATAAAAAAAATAGAAAGTCCAAAATATTACCATATTATGTGATTTTCTCAACACTACTCTTATATAACATTTCAAAATTGTCTTCATTAAAGAAATCCTCAAAAGTACACATCAACATAGAATTTTAACTATCATATCCAAAATATCACCAACTGTAATTTCTAATGCTGAAGCAGCCAGTGCAAACAGAGATGCTAAAAGGATGTGTATAGGTATATATGTATATTTGCACACATACACACACCCATACATACACACATACACACACGTCACTGATGTTGACTGTATTTATAAGTATTCATGACATTACATGCACTGCTACAGATTGTTACCTGGTAAAAAGAGATAATTAACATATATGTGACTGAATTTTTCAAAATAACAAATTTCATTTTGCTGATATAGACAGTCACTGAAAACAATGCTCTGAATAATAAGAAAAATCCGATAGTAATTCAATAGAGACTTTATATACCTTTTGGGTTTAACAGTAATACCAACATAATATGGGAGATATAAACAACTCTTTCTACTTTGTTCTTTCATAAAGAAAAATGTAACTTTTTAAAAGAGAAAAAAATCCATTATACTTGGCTCAAAAATAATTGTTTTAAAATACAGTAGGGTTCATTTCTTTTTTTTTCTAGTAGTTTTGTTTTTTAAATAAAGTAGGTTGTGAGTAGAAAAAAAGGCAGGAGCCAGGGAGAGGTCTATTTTCCTTTCCATAAAAAATGATATGCGAGCAAGTCTATATCTGTCCATTGAAAATAATCTATGTGTCCATTCACTGAATTATAAATTATACTTCTCTGCTTTGGGAACTAAAAATAATCACAAAAAGATCTGCATTAGATGTCAAGTGTGCCAGTCCAGTGTATATGTCTCATTACACATGACAATGCTGTATTAGGGCCTTAGATTTTTATTTATTTGAAGAGATTTTGATGCATTCATAGTATTTCTCTTTTTTAACTTTGTTAAAGCAATAGTGATGCTATAATTTTTAAAGTCACACATAAAATACAAATGTATATTTAAATGGTATGTGCAGATTCACCCTTACAAAAATTGTAGCATAGAAAAAAGGCAATTTCACACAAAGTATGATGCCATCAATAAAATACTTTAAGTGGTGAAATTATTATTTTAAATAAATTAATATATTTCTCAGTTTTTCAGTCATCATTGACATCAATTTTACACCCATATCACTGAATAACAGAAATATATATTTGTATGTTTATTTCTTAGATAATACAAATGTCCACTACAACATGGTAAGCAATTGACCTAATTTTGATGAATATGTCTGTGAATTACAGCATAACAAAAGAATCTCAAAAACAAAATTTGAGAAATTTAAGTGTAGGGGGTACAATGGATATAGTATTGGACCTGGAGACAAGAAAACCTGACTTTAACTGTGACCTCAGACAAGTACTAGCTATGTGACCTTGGGAAAGTGACAAATCTCTATTTGACTCAGTTTTTTCAAATATAAAATGGGGATTATAATAGTATCTATCCCCCACAGTTATTATTAGGGGTAAATGAGATAATATCTGTAAAGTATTTAGCACAGTGCCTGGCGCATGATGAGTATATAAATGCTAGCTACAGTCATGATTTTGTTATAATTGTTAGAAGAAAGTTGTTAAATTAAGGCTGGTTGACATCTAGGAGGATTTTAGTTGCCTCCTTCAACTCAACTGTTTCTAAAGCACCCACATTTATTGCTCTAATAAAAAGCAAAATAAATTAGAGAGGCAATTATATAAAAGTGTTTATTTTGTATCATATTGGAACCTGGTATATATTAAGTTATATACCGCATTTTACAAGGCTTTGAAACTAGTAAAAATCTGAAACAATAAAGCAACCCGTTGTCAGAGAGGGAGAATAAAGACATTTGCTGGGTATTACCAGGACAAAATAATCCTTCCTTTGATGAAAGTCCACTTGCAAATTTGCTGTTTTGATGCCAGGTAGACAAAAGTCACAAAGCATTATGCTTTGTTTCTTTAAATGGATTAGTTGCTCATGGGTTTGTGTTTATATCACATCATATTATAGTGATATTCCTAGTAGTCTAGGAATAGGATGGTTTGTTTATTTATTTTGCAATTCTATTATATACAAATTGCTATTCCTTTTAAATATATAACATTACCATGTAAATTTCTCTTTTTTCTTTCCCCCTCCTCCAGAGATGTGTCCCATTAGACACAAATAGGTATATGTAGATAGAAACATATATGCATACACACATATCTCAATGAATGGATGGATGGATGGATTATTAAGAATTTTCTAACTCTTTGTGTGGTATCCATATCCAACACATTTTTCTGAATACTCCTATATCATATCTCTCTGTACAAATCAAATGAAAATGTAGCTCCTTGGTGGATAATCAATCCACAAGTGTTTATGAAATGCCTGCTCTGCTCCTGACACGTTCTCCTTAGTTGACATGCTTCTCACACGAACTATAAAACCCTGATTTTTCCAAAGGGAAGGAGGCAGGGTTGGGAGGCGCTCAGGGAGAACGGGAATACCAGCTAAGGGAGGAAGCCTGTAAGGTTCCCTGTAATTACCATGGGCCACACCACAAGACCAGCCATAGCCTGATCAAATTGGCAATTTATTGAAAACCTTAGACTTCTGTCATCAGAAATTGCATCAAAAGCAGAGCAAAAAGGAATTAAATTTTGCGGATCTTGCCACTTACTTAACAAAGTGATACCTTGGCTTCCTTGAGCTGCTCTAATTCCTCCTGTAATTAGCCATTCTCAGGAATCAATCTCAGATACAGCCATCTGATTGTTTGGGGAGCAGGAAGGGAGGAGGTGGCTCCCTTGGAAGGAGGCTGGGCTGATGACTCAGAGTCTGCTTTGGCAGAGATGTGATGCCTTGAATGCAATGTCTCTTCATGGTATTCTCTGCCCAATTAGAACTAGGATTTTTTTTTCCTCAAGAAAAAATGAATTTCTGTCTCAAGTCCCTTGACTCTTACTATGGCTAATAAAGAATTCTCAGTCAGCAATCTGCAGAATGGGGAAGCTGGGGATAGTACAACTGGGCAGCTTTTACAGGCAAAACAAAACGCTAAGGAAAGGGAATAAAAAGATCCACAAACAATATAAGCTTCCCCATAAGACTCATACGATTTTAAACATTTTTTAAAAGGAAAGAAAAAAAAGTTACAGCAGCTCACCCTCTAATGACATGAGTATGGGATGAACATGGTAAATTGCACCTGTGCTATTTAACAGGAAAGCAACAAGTTCTGTGGCAAAGTAGAGGAAACTAGGAAGCAGGGCCAAGGCCACTGACACTCGTGGTGGCTGATTAAGCTGTGAGCAGACTCTCAATAAATTCCATCCCCCAAATCACCCTCATTCTGCTGTTGGGGCTGTCTTGCATGCTGCGCATGCAACAGGAACCTACAACTAAATCCGCCACTCAACATCAGGGCTTCAGCCCCAGACAGGGAGGGCAGGCTGCTAGACTGAGATGCTGGTGGGGGTCAGCTTTTAGAGACAGAAAGAAGCAAAGCCACTGCTTTAAATACAGACCAGTATAAATCTGATTAAAACAGTCCTTATGCAAAAGGGAAGCAGGAGGAAAGGACCAGGGTTTCATTGTTTTAAAAGGTACAAATGAAACTACAAATATCTCAATCCACAGAAAAACGATGTACTCTCTAATCTAGAAAACTGAACAAGGACCTTCAATATACATACAAAATTCCTAATATACCTTCTAACGCTGAAAAAATTTTCTTGATAACATCATGGACTTTTTCTTAACTGATTTTCAAAAGATGAAATTTGCCAGCTAGAGATTTGTTTTATTTTTGATTTCACAGAATCTTTGGAACATAGAAAGTATTTCTCACAAGAGAAAAAATAGGAAACTGTGATAACTCTTGACATGACATTACTGAAAATGAAAAATATTATGGAACATAAGCCAAATGTCATCTAACAAATTTTGATACTACATTGAAGGGTTCAGCATTATAACATATACAATATTCTTGCTAAAATAAAAATTAAAATGAAATAATCATCTATGACCCAATTTTATCTGAACTTCATGCCTACAGGTTTATTTTTTCATAAGTAGGAAATATTTCAGAGGAGTAGAAGAAATTGATGATTAATATATTGTAAGACATACATATTATTTGCTTCATTTTTTTCTCCATTGTTTCCCACTGGAAAACAGGAGCCTACAGCCAAATTCACCAGCATATTAAAAGAAAAAATAAGGTGAAACAAGTAGACATCTTCCAAAGCAGAATGGAACAATCTCTGGTGCCTTCATCAAAGCCTAATGCTTCTGTTGCAGGAAATGTTGCTCCCCCAAAGCTTTAGAAATTATACTCATAGATTAGTGAAAAAAGTAGACAGTCATCTACATGCTAGAAGAGCCAATCAATCCCAGGAATCAATGGTGCAACAGGAAGACAAAGTTCAAATCTGCCCTCAGACACTTACTAGCTGAGCAAATCACTTAATTTTTTGTCTGTCTTCTCAACTGCGATATGCTGCAGGATTGTTGAGGATCAAATAAAGTAATATTTTTAAAGTGATTATTAGCACAGCGCTGGGCACACAGTAGCTGTTCTATAAATGTTTATTCCACTCCCCTCACCATATTCAATGAAATACACTAAATAAATAAGTATCAAACACTGACAAACCATAATCAGGTGGAAGATGGATGGTGTTACCCTTAATGAAAAAACTGTGCCACAAGATAAAGTGCTGCTTTTGGATAGGAGAGAAAACATATGTGGAATGAATATGGAGTTAGAAAATAGAGATAAAATTTTGTGTTGGGTGTTTATTATTGTGTTTGTAACTGGAAAATATGAGTACAGTACCTGGCATATAGTAGGTACTTAAAAAATATTGGGTGATGGATAGATTACATAACATATTTTGACCATTTAGAATGTACTTCCTGAAGATGCTAAAACCATGAGTATGGCAATGTGGCAGAAAGGTTGCAACAATGGGGGAAAATACATTTTGAGGCTGGCATGACTCCATCAGACAGTTTAGGGTCTCACAAATGTAGGCTATTTGAGATTAGAAAATGCTTTACTGTGGCTAGATCAGTATATTTTTGGAGGTCCACTTAAATGATGGAAATATTCACTGAAGACAAACTGAAGGATATATAGCATCTAGTATCAATAAAACACACATAATATAATATTTATTTGGAATATATATGTGTATGTGCATGACTGTATATGTGCGTATGTGTGTGTGTGTGTGTGTGTGTGTGTGTGTATATACATATATATATATAATAAATACTCCTATAATGCTTTAAGGTTTGCAAAGTGTTTTTCATCGGTTGCATCATTTGATTCTCAGAACAACACTATGAGTCAGGTCATTTTATTTCTCCCAATTTACACATGGGGAAACTGAGGCTGAGTAGTTAGTTAAGTGTCTTGCCCAGGGTCACACATATAATGTGTCTGAGGCAGTATTCAAACTTCGATCTGCCCAACTAAGGATCAAATGCTCTATCTATTGAACCACTTTACTGCTGTCTAGAGAGTAGACTCATGTTCTATATGGCAAATTACATGCTCCCATGCACCCGCTTGAAGAAATTTCAGTGCAAATAACAACAGGGAATGGTAGAGAAACTAGGCACTGTCTAGGGCATGGTTCCACTGTACCATCTCTACATGACTTTTTGACCCTAGGATCAGATTAATTTCCTACTTTATCCCATTCAGTTTCCATCCTGTCATTATGGGAAAATATATTGAACTGTCTTTATTTCCCATTCCATAACTAACTTCTAGTTTAACATGATTATATGGAAGGAAAGAGCAATATATTGAATTGACAAATGAAAAGGAAAATTCAGTTTTAACTACTTTTAAACGCTTTCCCCACAATTTAGGTATAACAATTTATAATTCCATTTATAAATACTGATAACTCTAGATTTGATTTTATAACAGAGGTCAAATATCACACACACACACACACAAGAAATCTATGATAAGCTTGTTTTAATCCTTACTTTTGACTTTCCCTCTACAAAACCGTTATCTGAATTGTTAATAAGGAACAAAACTGAGTCATTTGAGGTTTGCCTCTCCATTTTCTTAGGATTAAAACAGCATCAAGTAAGTAAGAAGCAAAAAGTAAATATATGCAAGATCATCCCCTAAAAAAAATCAACCAGTCATATCTTTACTATATTTAAATTCAAATCGATGCTTTTAGTAAGTAGGTTGGTCATATTCCAAATCGGTATACTAGAAATAAGAATCAGCTCATGACCAGACTTATGGAGAAGGTTACTCTAGATATGTGCTTTATCATTTTGCTTCAAGACAATCTGGTAAATATTCAAAATCAAACAAAAGGATATTTTGTTTCTCCCCAAAGTCTTTTACAGCCTCAGACTAGTAAGTAATTTCATTTCATTCTATTCAAAGATATGCTGGATTCAGCTCTAAACAAGAAAGCTGATTGTTAAATTTCAGTTTGAGCACTTAAACCCCTGAAATCATCAATATTTGAAATTCAGGGCTCAATTGATTGTTTTATTGATTGTCTAGACCTAATAAAGTCATAGACAATAGTTCTGATTAAACTTTAAATTGTAACATGAGTCCTTTAATTTTTTCCAGAGAGCCAGTTGTTAAATATTTACCAACATACTTGATGCTAATATAATTTCATTTCATTATTGTCCTTCCCTTGTTCCCCATTTTCTTCAATCTATCAATCTTGGCCTTCCTTTCATCTTTTTTTACCTACTAAAATACATTCTTACTCACATCCTATTTTTCCCTTTTCCTCCATTTTATTTGCACTCCAGATGGCTATATCTCTTTTTCTTCTGAGGCTTCAACTGCTGGCCTGCCTTTGATCATTTAGTGCTTTATTTATTCACTTCTTACCCTAGATTTCTGGAAGTAAAATAAGAATAAAAAAACTTACATGTATCATGAGATCATTTTTAACGGACTAATTTTTGTTAAAAACTCTCTCATCCATTGAGTGTCTCCTCTTGCCAAATCACTGGGGAAATCTAACATATTGAAATGCTTTGAGAAGATTATGAACAGGTAGATTCCCAAAGCTTATCTGTATTCTGGGGTATGATAAAATGAGAAAACTCTGATTGGTTGACATAACCAGGAGGTAGGGGGAAAGCCTTAATTTAGAGCCCATAAGACCTTAACCTGGAGAATACTGAAATATTCGCTATGGTAAATGCTGCTGGCAGCAACTTGATATAAGGGAATTACTTGTAAGAAATTTTGCCCCCAAGATATTTTTATGGAAATGATGAAAACTGGTAAATTCTTTTCCTGCATTAAGTTACCTGGAGCATTGAATCTTTAACTTGTACAGCTGCTTAACTTACACTGGAATTACTGGGAATTAGGGGCTATAAAATTGTTTCTTGTGCCTGCTAATCTATTAAATTGATAAAATAAAAATTCAGTTTTCATCTTTAATTATTTTTTACATTGAAACATCCTTCCCTCTCCCCATTCCCATGCAAATCTTAACTATTCATTAAGGTCAAAAATGAAGAAACTACCTTTATTTATTGAAGTAGGTTATTTAAATATTGTTGAAAGTATCATATCCTGTACAAGTAATAGATAAAAACACATTCTAATTGCCCTGTGCCTCTTTCTCATGCCATCTCTTGTGCGAACTGCAGTTAGAGGAGAAAGTATTGTACACAGATCCTCTCGTAGAGACGCTCATAGACTATTGTAGATGAAAAAAACCTTAGAGATGAGGTGTTTATGTTAACTTGACAACAAGTCAGGAGATGATATTTCAGATATTTAGCACCCTAAAATTTTCAAATTATCATCTCCATTCCTTAGATGTGCAAAAGGAGCTTCAAAGAAATAAATGACTTCCTCAAAATCACAGTTGGCTAGTAGCAAAGCTGGAATTTGAACACATCTTCTGTATCCCAATCTCATGGTTTTTTTCCATTACAGTATGCCAAGAAATCATAAAGCAGCATGGTGATAAACAGCTCATACAATTCTGATGCCAAGGGATTTTGATGTCAACCAAATTTTAAGGTGAAGGACAAACCACTGGAAAAAGTTTCTGACTCTAGAGTTAAGATTAAGTTACAGATTAATGCAAAGTCAATCAAATGGTTACTCGACAAGCTTGTGTGCATCTGTCACTTGTGGCTAAAGGGCCTAAATTGCAGGATCTGCTTTCTTTTCTTCTTGGAAGATGGGGTCTAATATCACAGAATCTAAAAACTTGAAAAGACCTAAAAATTATTTAATCCAAAATTTTGATTCTATAAAAGATAAAACAGAAGCTCAGATGGTTTGTGACTTTAGTGACATCAACAGTATTCAGGGGAAGCAATATTTCAACCCCGGTTCTCTGCCTTCAAATACAGGTTCTTTTCCCCACTATTCTACAAGTTCTTCAACCTGAATCTACTTTAACTTCATTCATTAACCTTTAACTTCATTCTTGGGGCCTAATCCTATGTGCATGAATGTATATAAGTATATATATAACATGAATATAGATAGTCTGCATGTGCATGTGTGTTTACATGTATGTGCGGATGTACACATATGCGTGTCACCGCCTATATCTGCATGTACATGTGTGTTCACATGTATACAGAGATATGCACAATATACATTGTATTGTGTGTATGTGTGCATGGAAATGTATACATGCATACCCCTTGAGGCTTTTTTCTCCTCCTTGGCTAAATTATGATGCTTCTGAGCCTCCTCAGATATTTTCTCATCTGACCTATTTTCAACAAATGCCCTACTACTCTGCCTTATTTTAAAAAAATGTGGACAGCAGAGAAAAATGATACAGTACTCAAAGGTAAAAGAGAAAGGGCATCATTTGTTCAATGGAGTTGTTTCCTATAGAAGACTGACAAAGTTGCATACTTAAAAGATGCTGAAGCATGTTTACTGTCATATGGGATGAACCTTCTCTCTTCTTCATAATATCTGAAGATGATGTACTACTAGCAACTTCCCATCCCTCAGTTTGTCACCTGATCACTAAGGTAGGTGATAAGGGCTTCCTTTCCTTGTTTCAGAATCTTAAGATGAGAGATTTAGAGTGAAAGGATGCTTGGAGGTTAAATAATGTATTTTCTCATTTTACAGATGAGGAAACTATGACCCAATGAGATTAAGTGATTCCTCAGTAGAAGGTGGCAAGCCAGGATCTAGACTGAGTACTTTGGATTCCAAATCTGAGACTTTCCACTACAGATAGAACCTGAGAGGGAAAAGAGACATCAGAGGCCATTTCGTCCAAGATGGAACTCAACAACCAAACAGTAACAATAACCCAGTCAATCCTTGAAAACATTAAATGAGGAGAAAGACATTACTTCTTCAGGACATTCTTCCGCTATAAGATACCTCTGTAGGGCAGTTTTCCCTTACATCAAGCCTAAGTGTGCCCCTTTCTGAATGAATAGTCAGTATTTCCACAAATGTAGTCCTTTAGAAACATTAAGAACTAGAAAGGATCCATAGCAGACTCACCTACCTGTGAGCAAAAAAACAAAAAAAAAAAAAACAAAAAAAACCCCACTGTCTAATTCCAACCCTCGCAAACTTTAGGACACCTAAGCACTGATTAGACAATGCTGTTGGCAATCAGTGTTATAGCTTGAAGGGATCAAAGACAGAAAGTAAAGATAGAAAAATGAATAGGCTAGTTAGAGACTAATATTTTACTGATGACAGATGATATTAGCAGAGATTTGCATACTGGATGGAACTGAGGCAAAAAGGAAGTTAAAGCCTGAGGTCAGTGGAGATGGGGGGACTTGGAGAGGCCCATTCATAACAGGCATGAAGAGTTGGGAGAAGAGAACAGGAGCTTGATTTGATGAATCCAAAGGAGTAACAGTTTAGTAGAAGTTCAACCAATCCAGGAAGGAAGGAAGGAGAGAGGGAGGGAGGGAGGGAGGGAGGGAAGGGAACGCCAGGGGAGGGGAGGGGAGGGAAGGAGAAAAGGAAAAGAAGGAGAAGGAGAAAGGAAAAGGGTAGGAAAGAACACAAAAGAAGAGAGAGGGGAGGAAGAAAGGGAGGGAGGGAGGATTTATTAAGTGCTTACTATGTACCAAGCACTGTACAAAGTACAGGGGAAACAAAAAGAAAATGTAAACAAATTCCTACCCTTAAGGAATTAACACTCTAATTGGGGAACATAAAATGTAAAAGACAGTTCAACTACAAGGTAGAAAGGTAAGAAAGTCCTATTGTTGTGTCAGCAGAGTGCATAGATTTCATTAGGAGATCATATGTCAGTGGCAGTGGTCTGGAGTACATCGAGGCAGAGCAGATGGTAATGCTTAACATGATATAGTCATTTATTATATCAGCTCATCTAATAACCCCTACTATATTGAAGTGCCTCACAGGCAAGATCTACATTTTATTCATGACTGTGATTATCTAGTACTACATTTTACAAAGTGGGTGTTCAAAATAAATTTGTTCAACAAAAAATTTTAATGAAATACAAAGATAAGTCTGATTCTAAATTGAGTGTGTGCATATATACATACAGATATGTGTGTAAGTATATTATGTCTATATGCACTTATACTTGTGTGTAAACACATACACTGCATGGAGACTTAAGGGAATCTACCAGTTAGGGGAGCCTTTTAACAGTCTTACATATGCCTAATCACCTGCCTTCATAGTCTTAATAGGGTAGTTACTAATAAAAGCAAGGAAAAAATATAATCTAAAGTTTATATAAAATTAGGCATAAAATGCAGGCTTTCCTTATCAATGTAGACCACATAAAACAACTTTGAATGAAGAGCAAGAGACATTCTGGACAATAATGCTGAGAACAGAAGTGACCTTCACAATTAGTGTGTGTTTGGATGTAGATATGTGGGCAGTATGTATCTGCATCTGAGGCTATATGTACATATGTTTGGATGCAGATGTGTGGGCAGTATGTATCTGTATCCGAGGCTATATGTGCATACGTACGGTATATATATATATATATACATATATATATATATATATATATATATATATATATGTATATATATATATATCCATACATATATATTTGCTTATATGCTGACTAGTTGAATCAAATTAGACCTCCTCCTGTTGGAAACTAACACTTCATTCCAGGGCAATATAGTTTTGAATCAACATCCACCTTGTATTTGACATATAGGTTAATTACGCATCACTCAAAGAAATTCACTCACGACAGCTTTTGTGACTGGGAGAGCCTTCTTGAATACTCAGGATTTGTTTATCAAAATTTGTCAAGAAACTATCTGATTATGTAATATTCTTTTCCAGTGAGTGAAACAGGCAGCAATGATAATGACAATAAGTTTTCCCTATAACTATTAATGCTCAATTTACTAAAAGATACTTTATGCTGGCTCATCTGGGGATTTTTTTTTGACATTTAGTATAGCTTGTTAAGCAATGTAATCAAGAATATAAGTCCCGAGAATACTTTAGTAAGAGTTTAAATCATTTTAGCTGCTAAAAAGTTACAAAATCTGAGGTGTTTAGTGCTATTTTTAAGATAAGAGTTGTTGAAGTCTGATGAAATCAATAGCTGTATGGATAAAATACCCATGATTTGATTTGAATCCATGTAATTGCTGCAAACATAGATGTTTACATGGAATAAACTGAGGCAGATGTACTCTTTGCATCATCTGAGTTTTAATGTAGCAATATTGATAGTAACAATGCTACGAGTTACAATGTACTTTTATTTAAGAAATGACATGTTGGTTCAAGGAAGTATTCTTCCTATTTTAAAAAGTAGTTATCAAGTGTTAACACCCATTTCAAACTTTTTTAAAAATGAAGGATATAAAGGATAAATGCATAGTTCTACAGTTAAAAAAAAAACACAGTGTGAAAATGCATGTTTTTTCATTATTTCCCTGAGATTCATGACAAGTTTGAACTCGCATAAATGCAAATTTTGCATAGAAATGTTTTCTATTCATTTTCTTCCCTCTCATTTTCCAGATTGAACTGGAGAAGCCCAAATTTACAAATGGCACAAATTAAAATGCTTTTGTTTTACCAGAATAAATATGTCAGAGATTTCATTTTAAGGGGAAAAGCTGATTACTTTCAACAATTAAGGCAGAGTGCCCTAACATACCTTATATTTATTTGTCGACATTTAAAAAGGGACTCTTTGGTTCTTCCTTTTTTACTTCCTTTGGTCACTTCCAAGCAATAAAAACTGCATGAGACGGAGAATATATTTTATTTCAGTACAGGGTCATGCAGGAATTGTATACTAAGAGGTCTGAAGAAATAATAGCTATGGGTCACTTAAACACACAAAGGAAAGAAACTAATCCCTTGCCCTCTTTCCACCAATGTCACTGGCTGATTGAGCTGTCCATCAACATCAGACCTGTCAGAGGCAGTTTTAATTGGTTAGTAGAGTGAGCTGACTGGCCTTCTGGTGATTGATTGACAGCTCAGGGAGCATGGAAACACTGAAGATTGTTGGATCATTCCTTCTCATCTCTTTCCTCTTCCATAGTTCACATAAGCAGGGTTTGGGCAGTAGATTACAGATGCAAAGAATGTGTTGCTTCTCTAGAAAGAGCATCTGTTCTCACACTGCTAATGGTCACCTTATTAATAACATAACGTAAAGGAATATAATTACCAGATGGCACCCAGGTTCCCCCCAGTAGGGAAGTGCCTAATTTCAGCTCTGACTCTTACTATCTGTGTAAACTTGGGCTCAAATGAAATAATGTCTGCAAAGTTTTTCATAAACCTTAAAGTGTTATAGTGGCTGTTTAATTCTAAATATCAGACAA
The DNA here is from genome assembly GCA_028658325.1 of Potorous gilbertii. Classification (NCBI taxonomy): domain Eukaryota; kingdom Metazoa; phylum Chordata; class Mammalia; order Diprotodontia; family Potoroidae; genus Potorous; species Potorous gilbertii. The sequence continues at coordinate 486,730,797 of CM053771.1, forward strand.
CTAGTGAAATTGCTCTAGGAAAGGACTGAATTGGATGATTGCTAAGGTGACCCCTCATCTTTAAATCTATGGAGAATGGCGACTAGATCTGTGTTTTCACTGATATTGGGAAATGCCTGGTTGGGAAACTTGATCTAGCAAGGAAGAACAGCCTCTGAAGCTTATTCCTTTAACCTCTAAGCCTTAGAGTTGTCTAGAGACCTGCTCAGAGTCACACAGCCAGTTTGTATCAGGAGGCGGGACTTAAACCCAGGTTTTCCTTGCTTCCAGGACAGCTCTCTCTACCTTGTTCTTTGGCTACCTTCTCTGACGATTTCAATCCCTTTTCAGTCTTGTCCAACTCTTCATGACTCTATTTGAGGTGTTCTTGGCAAAGATTCTGAAGTCTTGCCATTTCCTTCTCCAGCTCATATTACAGTTGAGGAAACTGGGGTAAAATAAATTTAAGTGATTTGCCCAGGGTCCCTAGCGTCTGAGGCCAGATTTGAACTCAGGAAGATGAGTCTTCGGGACAAGGCTCAGTACTGTATTCACTCCACACCTAGTTGATCATCTGGTAAGCAATACGATCATTAAAACATCCTTACTATACAGCCAGTTATTAGCCACAGAGTCTTTAAATCTGTGATCCTGTGAAATGTGGTAGAGTGGTTGGTTTCTGCCATGTTTCATTAACTTAAATTGCTGCTATCACCTTGGCAAAGGATGTCCAGAAGCATATAGACAAGAATCTAGTTTCCAGACACTGATAGATCTCCATGCAGCATCAATTGTGTTTTGTTTCTTAGGGGCAGAGAAGGATATGTTGCTTAATGAATGGCTATTCAGTTAGGATATTTTAATGACCTTTCTTGCCAAGATAAATCTGAGTTGGCATGTGATTCATTATTGAGGAGTTTCTAAGTTATCTCAACAGATAGAACTGGAGGGGACCTCTCAGTACTTTGAATGAATCAGTGAATGGCTAAGTATTTATTAAGGGTCTAACACATGAAGGCATTGAGACAAGTGCTGAAGATATGAATGTTCAGTTCAGACTTCCCCTGCCTTCAAAGAAGCTTATACTCACACAAGAAGAAGTAATCTATAGTAAGAGGGGTCAGTGAGGGTCCCTCACTGAGTTGTGTTGTGAAGAGGCAAAGGAATTGGCAGTGGAGCCATAGGGAAGTGAAACTATATACCCTTTTCAGTAACAATAAGCATGTGGTTTGATTTCTGTTCTCAGTACAAAAAGGCAGAAAGGGAGAGTGGAGAAGGGTGTGTGAGTGTGTGCTCACACACACACGCACACACACATATACACTTGTGCATGGCTACAACACAGATGGCAAGATGATTTCATTTGGTAGGCCTTGGTTTTCCAGTGAATGGCTCTGGATATGATTCTGTCTAAGTAAATTTCATGTATAGTATTCAGTTTAAAAACTTTCAATAAAGACTGGAGATAGACGGAACCAAAACAATGGAACCAAACAAACAACACGTAGCCTCACAAAACTCCTCAGGATCCTAGTATTTCTTTAGTAGGCAGACAAACGAGTCTCAAGGAATTGGATAAGTGCTGCATGAACTGAGGGATGGTTGACAAATGAGGGTAACCCCACACATTATCTTATACGATATTGTAACTTGAATCAGGTTCCTTTGTAAACCCAATTTTGTGAATGAAGAAACGCCAGGGAGGCTAAAAAAAAGGCTGACAAAAATCCTGAATCACAGTTTCAGACTAAGGCCTTCAATAACAGCTGCCCCTCTTTTCCCCAAATGGGAAGTTTGAACATCACTTCGCTGCCTGTCTCCCCCTGCATTCCCAACAGGAGGAGATAGCACCAGTCCTGAACTTTGATCTACATCACAGGTCTAAGCTCCTCAATCCTTTCCCCCAGCACCCGATCCAAAAGACCATCGTATTCAAGCACCCTATAAAACCCACCAGACCTTGGTGATTTCAAAGGTGACCAAATAAAGGTGGGTTCCCAGCAGGGTATCCAATTCTACCAGGAGGTCTACTAGGCCTATTTCCATCATTCTCCCTAAATTCTCTTTATTTTGTGAGCATCTTTCCCTTAATAAAGTTAGTTTCCTTTATCACCCTGTGAGTTACGTTTTCTTGTTCTGAGCCCCTTGTATTCCAAACCCTCTTTCCTATGGTAGCATAAATAACTTGTATAAATGATGAGGCAACTCTTCCAGTTTCTAGATTTTCTGCACTAGACTTAGGTTCTAGGTTATATTATATATTGAGGTCATGAAAACCTCAAGTGAAAATTCATCACAGAACCCTTCCCCCAAACAAAGTATCCTATCATTAAAGAATAAGGCCTAAGAGAAATCATGAAGTAAGTGACCCAAGTGCTGTCATAAAGTGAATGAAGGCAGTTGTATTGATGCCATCCAAAGGATTGTAGCCAGTTCTTCTCCAATTTCATTGAGGAAGAGAATATTTATCTTACATATGAAAATACCACTCTGGCAGTTGAGAATTCTAAACATTGTAATGTTTCCTTATAAGGTATGGAATCTTTTTTTCTCCAAGCATGTCTTCAAATAGAGAATCAATTTTCATTACCCAGTACAGTGATCTGTACAAAGTAGATTAAGGATGACTTTTGTCCTATGGACACTGCTATAGTTCTATAATCTGATTTAATATACTTTCTTATTTGAAGTAAGTTCTCCATAGACATTTTTACAGTTGGGGGAGGTTTATGTACAGTCACACATGAAGGCAGAGGGCTAAAGCCATATGCACACATAGTTTCAAAACCATATGGTCAGTCAATAAACACATATGAAGCATCTACTATGTTCCAGGCATTATTATAAAGCATTATAAAATAAATATTGGGTTCATATAATACGGTAACTATTAAGATAATCTGCACAAAGGTTATCACATAGCATTTTTTTTCAAAGTGAAGAACTGAGTTTAATAAGCAAGCAAGCTATGTATACAAAGTTCTTACACACTGTAACATGATTCTTACAATTAGTCCCTTGTATTTTAAATTTTTTGAATTTTTCACAGTACAGTTTAAATTTTACTATTATGAATACATCCTACACTTAAGGCCCACTCTTATTCACTATTCAGTGTCTCAAATGAATAGGTTAATCTCTGTGAACACAAAGCTAAAACATTCCAACAGCAGCTGTCAGTTTCTAGTATTCAAAATAAGACATAGGATTTACTATTCCAAGTAATGGGAATAAATTGTAACGTAGGGGTAGGATCTTCTGGTCTTCAGTGGACAAGTCAGTTTCCCTTAAAGTCTCAAGATATGTCAGGGATAAGATTTTGAAAACATAACTGATCAGCACCATTCACAGTTGTTTAAATAAGATTTCTCTACATAAGCATATGAGAAACAGAAATGTCAATATACTAATAATAGGCTGAATGTAAAAGCTAGCACAAACAGTTCTTTTAGCATGTATTTTATGGTTTTAAAGAGTACATATAATGCAAACTAAGTGCCTCATGCTGAAGAGGTACTAAATTAGACCAAATCAACAGAAAGAGGCAATAAATGAAAAATAATACTGGTTAAAATATTCTGACAATGCCACCAAAAAGACAGATGTCGCTAACTTCTTTCACCATCTTTCCTAACATCTGACCAAGAATGATCACTGTGTATGTGTATTTGAGTTACTTAATAAAAAAAAAAATGACTCTCTTCTCAATATGTTGCCAAGAAAGTCAATTCCACATCTCCTTATCATCCTTGTGCCATTTTTGGCAAGGAGGAAAATGAAAATCAAATAAGCAGTATCATACTGACAAAGAACAGGACAATGAAAAAGAATCTAAAAAAAATGACACACCTCTTCTCCAGTATTTCACACATACACACACACAAACACACACACACACACACCACCACCACCACCACCACTACCACCATTGTTATCACCGTTTCTTATGAATCTTTAAGCTTGTTGAGTATTTTCAATAGAAAGTAACAATGTAAGCATTTCTTATGTGTCATAAATAGACATTTTGGTCCCAGGTTTCTTCAAGATGAGCAAAGATCTAAGGACCTACCCTCACAATAGTAATGAAGGTGGCTGACATCCATCAACCTAATTTCCTCTGAAATAGAACTTTTTTCAAAGTCTCATTTCTTTCTGCTGCTATTAGACATCTATTATTTTCTACTGTACTCTATTAATGAAATCTACACCTACTATGCCTGTGCTTTGAAATCCTCCCATTTTCCTTAAGAAAGCGCCTTGAAGATATCACTTCTTCTTACATGGTATAGTAAATAAATTGTCTATTATGTATTTTGTCAAAAAAAAATGAGCACCTTTTCTAGTCATGCTAAAGATCTTGCCTTCCAAATTAAAAAATAATCCTTAACACTTATAACTTTATGTTCCTGAAATGGATTCTTTTTATTTGGGATTCCAAGTGACTTATGCATATATAAACACATACACAAATGGTTTCATTACTTTCATTGTCAAAATACATTTGTAGCACTGGAGTGGCTGATGCCTTAGTTCCTATTAGTAAGTCAAGCATTAATTTGTTTTCATTTTTTTCACTTATTTCTCACCATATTACATACTTTCCCTTGCCTTTGTTTTCTGATCCATCCTACAGGTCTCTAGCAATCTAATGGCACTAGTTGGAACATACCTCTCCCTCCTCAAAAAGCTTTCAAAGACTTCCTACTTTTATAGGTCACCCAGATGCCCCAGTGGATAGAGTGCTGGATAGACCTGAATTCAAATCCTGTCTCAGATACTTACTAGCTGTGAGACCCTGGATAAGTCACTTAACCTTGTTTACCTCAACTTCCTCATCTGCAAAATGAGGTGGAGAAACAAATGGCAAATCTCTCCAGTATCATTACTAAGAAAACCCCAAAAGGGGGTCATGAAGTGTCAGACATGACTGAAAACAACTGAATACTGCCTCTATGGTAAAGTATAAAGTCCTCTGCCTGGCACTCAATACCCCCAGCAATTGGACTCCTACCTACAATTCCTTGTCCAGCGGGATGCAATTTCCTTGAGGACAAGGGTATTTCATTTTTGTATTTCCAGTACCTGCCTGGGACAAAGTTCATAAGCTTTTTCTAAATGAATTACCTGTATATTTTAGTCAAATAAGTCTATTATAGGTTCTCTGAAATCAAAACTCTATGTACTGACTTTGTACATACTCACCACCTCTTACTTATCCCTAGAAAGAACTCCATCATTGTTTCTCAGAATCCTTGACTTTTAAGTTTCAGTTATGGATGTACCTCCTCCACGAAGCCTTCCCTGATTCTCCCACCCACTTTTCACCCACATTATACTTTGTAATATAAAGTATAAAGTATGTGGGGTTTGTATCTGATCACATCCCTCCACCCATCTCTAAAGAAGAAGGTAAGCTTGATAAGGGCAGAGGATATTTTGTTTTTGTCGTCTTAACCAGAGGACACAGTGCCTTGAACAGTGTTGCTGTTTAATTGTTTCAGTTGTATCTGACTCTCCACCATGCCATTGGGAATTTTCTTGGCAAAGGTACTGGAGTGGTTTACCATTTCCTTTTACAGATGAGGAAACTAGGGCAAACAAGATTAAGTCACCTGCCCTGGGGCACATAGCTACTAAGTGACCAAGGCTATACTTGAACTCAGGTCCTCCTGACTCCAGGCTCAGTATTCTATCCACTATACCACCTAGCTACCCTGTCTTGAATGTGCAGATGCTTAATAACTATTTGTTGATTTAATTTGAATTGAAATAAGGAATCTTCACATTCAGAAAACACAGTTCTCTGAAGTCCTGCACACAGAATCAGAATATATTTTCTGAAATAGGACATTGATCCAAAGAGTATTTCTGGAAATAAAATGGAGTTTGTAACAAAAATAAGTTTTTATTTATTCTGATCTAAACTATAGTCTTTATCAATATATAAAATAAAAATTTCCAATATTTCTCTTTTTTTTAAAGTGGCAAGTTGAGGTTGTATTCCTTTTCTTTGATGATCATTTTCTAAACCTTAAGGGACCACAACATATAAATAACAGTTATTATAACTTAGGACAGGTATATATTTATTTATATGTCTCAGTACCTTGAATCTATTAGGTAAATGCTATAACAGCAATAATTGCTATCATTTACATAGCACTTTAACATTTAGAAAGTGTCTTGCAAATATCTTATCTGATCTTCCCTGGGGGGTAGGTCCTATTATAACTTTTTTGCAGAAGAGGAAACTAAGGCAAACATCAATTAAGTGATTTAACCAACGTCATGAAACTGGCAAATGTTTGATGCAGGATTCAAAGTGGGGGTCTTCCTGACTCAAAGTCCAGTGCTCTGTCCACTGGGCCATCAAACTATCTCCAATGAATGAGCACTGTAAAAATTATTTTGGAAAGTAAACTTTAAAAGATGCTTTGCCCAAAGTCACTAAAGATATTTCTAAGATTGAAAATAACTATTGCTATCATATTTTCATTTAAACTTATAAACCTTTTCAGAATATATATTATTACTCAAATCCCACAAGGATTGGTGACAAACTTTCAAATAACATAAAATCCATGATTTGGAGTTAATTTTGCCTAACTTTTGAATAGCAATGCCATCACAACTGGGGCTATGATCACAATGAGTATTGGTAGCCACTGTCTCATTAAGGGGTGCCAGTTAAAAGTCTTGCCTTCCTTTACTTTTGTCTCCTGAAGCAGCAAGGAGAACTTTAACCGATTAGTTATTTCTAAGACTTTTGCAAATAAGATATTCCTGGATTCATTCCTTTTTCACAATTACTTCAAAACTCCCATCATGTTGAATATCATCAATATAATGGATTGCTTAATGATAGAACCTTAAAACGAATGAATTCACTGCAAAATAATGGATTTATCCATAGACATAGCCTAAAAATGCAGTAAAAATTCTCTCTGTTCATAAATATCTCAAATGTCATGATACTTTGGAAGATAAATTGAGATCAGAAAAAAGAAATAAAACACCTGACAAGTCAAAGAGTCAAATTTACCAAAGCTGAAATCACTAACTTAAAGGGACCTTAGTCATAGATTGATTGAGAAACCTCTTCCTTTCCATATATCATGGCAGTTTGTAGAATAAAAAAAAAAATAAACTTAAATTTGGGGCATCTTGTACAACCAGAAATTCATATGTAACATTTGTACTTGAGTTTTGTTTATTCAATCAACCAACAAGTAGTCCTTCAATATCTACTATGCACCCAAAACTACATTAGGAATTACAACAAGAAATATAATTTGGTTCTGCCCTAATATCACATGCAATTTAGTTATGCCATTAAGAATTACAAGGCAAGTCCATAACACGTGAATACAAAATGTGTGATTCTTCCCAATGGGGTCAAGAGTCCAGAGAATGGAGAGCTAAGGATGGTGATAGCTAGACAAGTCTTCATAGAGGCTGTGTTGGGTCTTATGCTAGGCCTTGAATAAGGGATTAAAGAGGTCAGACAAGTAGGTTCCAGGTAATTGAAGGTAAAGGATCAGGGCATTCAAGAACAAGAAATGGTATGAACAATTCTTTCCTGTTCTGATGGCATCTGTAGCCTTCACCAAGATCAGATTCAAATGTCTCAGTTGTGGTATGGAAATGATCCTGTGGTCTCATAGACTATAACTCTGGGTTCTCAAAGCATATATCCACAGAGCACAAACTCTGTCACCATTAACCAGAAAAGATTTCAAGTATGGTTCTGGTGATGAAGTGTATGTCTATCAGCCAAGGACCAGCCTATCCAAATAAGAAGCTTATCAAGCAAATGGACACAGGATGACTATCTTTAAAGCCATAAGGCCCAAAGACCATTTGCTAAGCTGTTAAAATTGTATGTGATTAAGCCTCCTCAGTGGAAGAAGTATCCTGTGAAATAATGATAGGCCTATAAAGTACTGAAACATGTTATCTGTGTACATCTTATCTCCTTTAAGATCCTTAGAGGGCAGGGACATGCCGTACAGAATTCTTTGTCCCTTTCATCACTTCAGACCATTGTTCATAGTAGACTCTCAATAAATAACTGTTGATCAAACGAAAATGCTTTTCATGTTCAAATGCAAAATCACTTAAAAATGCTTGTATCAAGCAGTCATTCTACCAGTATTTTTAAGTTACAGTGTAGAATAAAGGTCTCTTTAAATCAGATAATTTATGAAGGCAGTCCTGTCCAGCCCCACTGGCCACAAACTCTTAATGAACACAGAAGCTGCTTTTTCTTCCTCCCAAGCGGAACCCTATAAAAAGTAAGTGACAGCAATTGCTACCCTATCTGTGGCAGTTTATGAGAATGATTTGCAGATAGATTGAGTTACAATGTTATTGTAACACCTCATCAAAATTCTTATCCAGTTTTGGAGCAGTGACTTAGGACAAGTGGACCAGCCTATGGCTGGTTGGATCAATTCCAGCAGCTTAGCCATGGCACCAAATTACCCTTTCCAGTTAACCTCTGTTATTTCTCCCTCTCTTTGGAGTAGCAAGGGGCTGTGACATCTTCCTTATTTTTCTGGCTGAAAGCAAGAGGTTCTCCCAGCAAGGAACTCAGACTCCCCACTGGACAAAGGCATTTCAGAATCAGAGCTAACTATTAAAGGGTCAAGGAAAACAACTTTTATCAGCAACATGGTTGTTGTATCCCCATACTTTCATTTTGAAAGGTACAACTCTTCCAGTATGGCAGTGGATATATAGGAAGAAATTAACAGTATTTAAGCACAAAATGACAAAAATTTATGCAGGCATAATTACATAATTAAAACATTCATTTCTACCTAAAGTCAGTTTTCTGAAGGTAATGGAAACCAATATGGCTTTTCTAAGGTAACATCTGGCAGTTAAATCGGAAGAGAGAATCTCAGTACTGAGAGAACGTACTAAGTACAAAAAAAAAAAGGCAGGGAGGGAAGGGAGGAATTAGTATTGTTAAATTATCTTTTGAAAATACATGCATTGTAACTAGTAATCAATGAATCATCCTATAAGAAGTCAAAAAAATTGTTTTCCCTGCTATGATTTACACATTTATGATCGAAAATTTCTACAGTCTTTGAGATCTAACTGAAAGATGACATGCTGATGTAAATAAACAGCTTAAGTAACTAACCCACTCAACTATGATAGATTTACCGATGGATAAATTTACTTTAAAAAAAATCCTGAAAGGGGACAGTAAAAATATTTTTGCAAGATTTATATGAGCATATTTAGTTAATATATTGTACTGGTAGACTTTTTTATGTGAATTTAAATGAAATACTCAGGTGGGGAGTTCAGTATGTATTTTATAATAACAGAATGGGGTGCTATGCCCAAAGATATACAACAGCTTTTGGGAAATAGCTGAGCAAAGAAAATTTCAATTTATACTTTAGTTGGAGGATTCTTTTCTGAAAACACATCACCACCTCTGGGAAAACTTCTGCTTTCACAGCCTTATGTATCATCATCCATTCTGAAGATTAAAGGGAAACTAGGGCTGGATACCATTTGTTTTTCCATGTGACCAACTACTTTATTAAATGAAAAAAACTACCTTTGATGGGAAAAAATATAGATCACATTTATAGAGTGTCATCAACTAATTAACAGTAAAAGGGAGTTAGTTCTGTTTTCATTTTCTGGAGTCCTACTAAAAACAAAATGCAGAGTAACTCAAGAATTTGAGTTGAAAATGGCATTTAAACCTTAACAGTCCACAAAACTAACCCTGGTTCATGGAGAAGGACCGAAAAGAGAAACAGTCTGTCCCTTCCTTATCAGGAAATGAGCTCCTAAAATCAACTGTCCATAGTTTTACCTGAAATTTTACCTAGTAGTACCCCACTCCCAAGATATGTATCCTCATCTATGGCTTAATTATTATAGTTACATTTTCATATTCCCAAAGAGAGCTTAAATAGATGTTGCACACTTGTTTTTTTTTAATTTGTGTAAAATAAAAAGCAAAGGCACAGAATTGTAATATAATTATAAATAAATGAATAAGGATTCAAAAACAAAATACAAATATTATAAAGTCAAATGAGGAAATATCAAGAGAATATACCTAAGGTTCTATAAGGAAATGCTCCCTTGGGAAACTTAGCTATTTATTTATCTTCTCTCTAGTATGTAAGATTAAATGACCTTCTAATAACGAAGGTCACAATAACACTAAAACTTTGCATTTCTGTAATGTTTTACTGCTTACAAAGTTCTTTCACAGGAACATAGCATTAAATAAGGACATTGCACAGGTTATATGAAAACCACAAGAAGCTTGAAAATGTCAAACGAAATCTTGATTTATTCTAATTGACCTACATTTTTTCTAGTGTGTATGAAGGACCAGATGATAGAGACCTAAAAGAAATCTTAGGGGTTTTCTAGTTCAACTCCTTCCTTTTATAACTGAGACCTAGAGGAATTATGTGATTTGCCCAGGTCACTAAGGTAAACACGGAGTAGAACTAGGATTAAAATAATATCTTCTAACTAGCTCTCATTGCTTTCCCTATAATACCTGAAAAGGTCAGACAACTTGGAAGGTGCAGGAAACCATATTGATATTACTCAGTCTCCATTGCGTTTATCAAAAATGGTGATGAAATGACGTGAGCAGAAAATGCAAAAGTGTGAGGGAAAGGCAACATAAAGGGGCTAAAAGCACAATACTGTTGAAGGCTCTAAGCTTGGAAATCCTTAATGCCTCCTGGTTTTCCTCAAGCTTTTGACCATCTAGCTTAGAATGGGAGAGCCAAAACTCTTCTCCCTCACCTGCAAATTCTAAAACATTGAATAGACTAATTTGACACTGTAATAAGACTCCATGCCTATTTGCAGGAATCCTGGATTCAGTTTTTCTTAAGCCTCATCGAAGCACGGAAGTGACCCCTAACTTCTTCAAGGGTATGACAGCAAAACACAGGCCAAGATGGGTCCCTCCCAGATGGAAAGGCTTTGAGTATTCAAGGACCAACCTCGCTAAAATCAGCAAGCCCATGAGAAGAATGGCAACTACCAACAACTGAGGAAAATTATCTCCTAATTAGTGATCCTCTATCTCAGTGCAAACTGAATCTGGAGAGGAAGTTATAAAACCTAAAAACACTGAACAACTCACAGAAATGAAGCAAAGGGGAGGGGGGTACTTTGAAGGATTTTTTCACTGCCATAGTCAAAGCTAGAATAACCTACAAGAACTGTCCTACACATTTCCAAAATGAAGTTTCACATTTCTTCTTCTTAGGAGACAGTGATACAATAGAAACAGAACCAAATTTATAGTTTGAAGATGTGGGTTTAAATCCCAGGTCCAGGATCTGCTTATTCAGTGACTTTGAACAAGTCACAATATCTTGGATATAAAAAGGAGGAGATGGGGGGGATGGTGGAACTAGTTACTAAAGGGTCATGAAAGTATTTCCAAAAGAAAATCTCTAAAATAACATTTGTGACATGACAAACCTAACCCAAAATTACACCATATTTCCTATTTTCTAATTTGAGTACTTATTTAAATTCTATATATTACAGCAACCACAATCAATCTCTGCCCCTTTTCCTCTCTTGATGGAATTTTATTTTGAATTAACTGAAATTTGTATAAATACTTGCCTTGATGTGAAAACATAGCTTAAAGGTGTTCTTAACCTCAGATCTGTGAACTTTTTTTGTTTTAATAACTATATTTCAATATACATGTTTTCCTTTCTAATAATATTTATTATACATTTAAAAGCATGATTCTTGGAAAGAGTTATAGGCTTCCGCAGTCTGACAAAGGAATTCTTGACTCATACACACAAAAAAAGATTAATAATCACTAGAAATGTCTTTGGTCTCTGGTATGTACTATACATTTGAGAAGGTGACAACCCCAAGAGATAGACAAGGTCAAATATATCATGTGAATCGAAGAGGAATCAAATAGAAAGGAAGGATCAGGAGAAGACATATGGAGTGGACTGTCCCTGTGGTGTCCCTAATCATTTTCCTACTTATTTTGTCATTCTTAGCATAAGAAGGCAAGCAGATATGTGATGATAGTAAGGACAGCTAAAGGAGTTAAAATCTGTACTCTAGGTTCTTTGGGAATCGCTGCCAGGAGTCAGGCACCATCTAGTTCCAGCATTGATTATCTGTTTCCTTGAGGAGTGTTTCCATTGTTGTTGCTCATCTTGTCTTTGTATTTTTTCAGTCCCACAAAGTCTGTCCCATCTTATTTTTGGACACCCTGCTTTGGTGAAGGAAAAAAAAATCCAAAGCAAAACACTTCAACCACTTCCTAAAGATAAGATAACTACTTCCTAAAGATAACATTAAGGCTAAATACCAGACTACAACCTATGTCCTTTTTTAATTATTATTTTACTAGAGAGAAGATGTAAGCAGCTCAAACTTTTGGGAAGAAAGTGATAGATTCAAAGAAATTCTTTGAATAATTCTTCCCATTATGGTAACAAAAAAAAATTTTAAAACTTGGGATTTACCAGGTTTAGAAATAGTCCTGAATTTATCTATCATACCTATCTGCTTGTAATTACTCATTATTATACCACTAATCTCTTTTCCTTTGTCTGTACAGCAAAGTAATACCATCTATCTTTCTGAGAAGAAAAAAAATTGTAAACAAAAACGATTGTCATTGGCTGCATTTTTGTATTAAAAAATGAACACAGTATTACTGTTGCCAGAAGCTACTACTGGATCCATGGCAAGGGACTATCCTTACCTATGAACCATGACCTAATAAACCTAATACTCTTGGCCCTTCAGTATCTAGGTTTGATCTAATGGAGTCTATGATGGACTTACATTACAGCAGATTTAGCTTTACAGTAAACATAATAAGGAACTTCCAAAGTAGGATCATTAGAGATGTGGCCTGATGAAAATGCATGCTGTATGAACAAAACATATTTTTTTCAAGTATATAGTGAGGCAGTTATATGGTTTAATTAATTTAGTATTTTATTCACTTTTGTATTTACCCCATGACTAAGATGTTTTGTTGTAGAAAGAAATAAAATTGTATTAAAATATCTGAACAATTTATGGTGAAATTGTTCCTATATCAGCCTAAGTAACTCTACTATTCACCATGGCATAGCAAATAGAGAGCCAGACCCAAAGTCAAGACTTGGGTTCAAGTCTCACCTCTGGCACGTACTAGCAAAGTGACCCTGGGGTAATTACCTAACCTCTCAGTGCCCTAGGCAACTCTCTATTATAATTGTAGACAAAATACCAACCTACATATGTAAAGGGAGTTTCCTCACCTGTGAATTCTGTATGTCAATGAAATCAAAGAACCATACTCATTCCTATCTCTAATGATAAAAAGATTACTAAACATCCCTATTTTTATTTATAGTAAGTAGAGTTTACTTTATATTTCTAAATGTTCTAAAATAAATATCTAAAGGGTCTTAACTGAAGGAATGAGGAAAAGCTCTTTTATATTATAAAAATGAATGTATACCTGAATTGAAAACAATAGCCTTTTCTGTAACAATAGCATCTACAAGACAGTAAAAAATGTTAATTCTAAAATTTCTGTTTCAGAATTTGTGGATCATCTGTTAAATGGTTCAAAGTTCTTTGTGTAGATTACTCAGCATTTTCTACAGCATGATATCCTCTGCCATTTTCTTAAAAAATATTATTGAATGAGAATCTAAAAGAGTCAGGGTTACAAAGAGGAATTTCTGGCCCATAAAGAGAAGATTTGATAAACAGTGTGGTATAGTGGAAAGTGAACTGGCTGCAAAGCTAGGGGGATTCTATGTTCAAGCTGCACCTATGACACATATTAATTGTGCAATGGTGGACAAGGCAATTAACCTCTCCGTGCTCTAAGAAGGTCTTTACAACTGCTAGTTAAGGGTCTTTCCTATGCCAATTAAAACCACAGATTTAATCTCTATCATTAGTCCTAAAGAGAAAATTAATTTAGTTATAAATAAAAGAAGCATTTGGAAGATCCTAGAATTCAAATAAAAATTAACTAAAAGTGTTTCAACTGTTCAAAAAGATCTCTTACATAAGAAAAGAGAATATATGAAACACTAAATCTCTTATGGAAACAAGAATTATTACTAAAAAGTTGATTAAATAACACATGATAAGAAAACCAAATCAGTTAAATTTCAAATTAGAACTAAAATTTTTGAAGATAACGTGTAAACAAAATAGTATGATGAACACTTTTCTTTGATAGTTTAAGTTATTTTATTAGAAAACTTTCTTAAAATGTTTCATGTTGCAGGACATATTCCATAAGCCATACTTAATTAAATATTTTAAATAAGTGAATAACTTCTGGGGAACAGGTAGAGTCCAGAAAGGTTAGTGTATTCAAACTATTTACTAGGCATTTGCTCTTTGTTGAATTGAATTGAATTCAACAGTACACAATGCCATGCACTTAGAAGATTCCTAATAAGCGTGTGTTTAATATTCTGAAATAGACATAGCCTGCCATAGGAAACTGCAAACAACTAATATTTGTCTTTGTTCATTTCACCTACCTGACAGTCATTTCACAAGGTTGCATGCAATCATATTGATTTGGAACTCATTCAAACTGCAAGTACTAGGTATTGCAAAATGTTATGCAAGGTATAGAAGCTGACAGTCTAAGACAAACAATGAGACTGACAGATATGCAGAGAATGTACAGACTCCTAGAAATGTCATTAAAGATTCTAGCAGAAGAGATATTTGCATAATACCTTTTGAAAGTAATTCCACTAAAGTTTTATGCCCATGCTTCATCAGATTGTAGCGTACACTCTAGGTTCTCAAAAGTTATGTCAATGGAATAAGCACTGTTCCTATCAGAAATAGAACAATATTATATATGGCCTTACGACAGGCAGACTGATTGTTATCTCAGTTCAAGCCCAGCTAATTAGGGAGAGGCTTATGACCAAAGAGAGGGTTACTCACCTACCAAGCAAATTTTCTTCCTTTCCTTTCCTTTCCTCTCCTCTCCTCTCCTCTCCTCCCCTCTCGTCCCCTCCCCTCCCCTCCCCTCTCCTCTCCTTCTTTCCTCTCCTTTCCTTTCCTTCCTTTCTTCTTTTCTTCCTCTTTCTGTCTTGTCATTCTTTTTCTTTTTTCTTCATACACGCAACTAACTGATTCCTACTTCTTTCTCATCCCATGAACATTTTCTGCTTCCTGGACTGCTTTTCCCAGTAACTTTTCATATCCAACACTTGCATCAAACTGACCTTTCTAGGAATCACGAATCTCATCATTTTCCTATCACTTCTTCAAATCACAATGTAATAACATTGACATGTTTCCTGTAATTACCCTGTCACTGAGAGTTTGTCCATTCTCCTTAAACTAAAACATAAATTTCTCAATGGCAGAACTTGTCTTCTATTTCCTTTCTAATCTAATCTGCCCCAAAATTTTCTGCAAGATAGGTACCTTTAAAATATCTATTGACCAATCAATCAACAACATGTAATGGCTAATCATATCCTGTATTCTAGATGCTGTGCTAGGCACTGGGAATATAAATATGAAGGATAAAATAAACCTTGTCACAAGAAACTCACTTTCTAATGGGGGAGATAACATACATGTGCATGTGTGTGTACAGTACATATGTATTGATTTGGAATTCATTCAAACTATATGTACTAGGTATTACAAAATGTTATGCAAGGTGCGTGATTTTTGTTCAGTAGTTTCAATTGTGTATGTGTTTATATATATGCAGCTATATCATAAATATAAGGTAAATAAATATATGCAACATAATCAGATACAACGCCATTTAGAAAGAAAAGTACTTGCAATTGGGGCAGTTAGAAAAGACTCCAAAAGGAACATCAAGCTTGAGCTGCATCTTCCAGGTATATGGACCATCCAATGGCAAGTTATGGGAAATGAAAGATGGAATGCAATACATGAGAAACAGAGAGAAAGCCAGTTTGGCTAGACTGTAAAGTGGTTGGGGGAAAGTTATTTCTATACAATGATTTAGATAGATATGTTGCACTACATTTGTGTAGGGCCTTAAAAATAATCATAAAAGTTTATATTTGATCCTAGATACAATAGGAAGTCACTGTCACTGACTGAATAGGGAAATCACATGATCAGATCCGTGCTTAAGAAATTGACATTACTGTGTAGGATGACATTGGAACCAGTCTATAGAAATAGACTTGAGGCAAGTGTATAAAGTAACAGAAAGCTGTGTATAATCCAGGTTAGAGCTAATGAGGACCTGAAATAAAGTACTAGCTTTATAAGTAGAAGGGAATCAGAGCAACAGGCAGAGCTAAGGCAGAAATGAAAAGATTTGGCAAGTGATTGAATATGGGGAGTGAGGTAGACAGAATAATGCCAAATTTGCAGACTTGGGAAAATGAAAGAAAGGTGATGCCTTTGATAATATTCTGGGAGTTTGAAATTGAGGAAGATTTAATTTAAAAGATAGAGTTATTTTGGACATTCAAATGTTAAGATGTCTCCAGGACATCCCAGTTTGAAATGTCCAACAAGCAATTAGCTTTATAATAGAAGAATAATAACTAGTAGAACTTGGTAAAACATCCCATAAATTATACACAGCAACCAAATTTTGTAGATATTCATGTTTCTACATGTCCACAAGACATATATATAAAGCATGGTTGAAGGGCTGGGTAGACTTTGGTGTTCAATAAATAGATGTGGAAACCAACCACATAGGATAATAGTTAAATTTGTGGAAATTGACAGATTATTAATAGAGAGAATACAGATGAAGCAAAGAGAACTTTGTAATGAACCTTTAATTGAATACTCACAGGTAAAGGACATGATACAGATGATGAGTCAACAAAAGAAGAAGAAAAAAACAATCAGATGAGGAAGAGGCAAACCAGTATACAGCGATGCCATGATAATACAGGAAGGAGAGAGTGAGCATATAGAAGAAAAGGCATTCAACAGTGTCAAATGCATCAGATGAATCAAAAGGGGTAAGGGCTAAGAAAAGACCATCAGTTTTGTCAATTAAGAAGTCATTATAATTGTATAAAAAACAGTTTCCATTGAGTAATGAAGTTGAAAGTCATAACACATATGATTGTGGAGTGAGTGGGAGCAAAAGTTAGACTGCTTTTTCAAGGCTTTTGGCTAAGAAAGGGAGGAGCAAAGGGATGATATAGTCTAGTTAAGGCTGGGAGAAAACCAGTATGTTTGAAAGCAGGAGAAAAGGAACCAACTGCCTGAACAGTAGAAAAAGGGAAATAAGTCAGTTTATAGTTGACTAGCTAGCAACCAGTTCAGGTCAGTGATAATTCATTTTAAACATAGCACTGTGAGAAAATGAGATATTGTATCAGGAAGGATAATTGAGCAAAGAAGCCACATGAAGCTTTTGAAATTTTATGCTTTCTAGTAGTCTTGTGGACATGTAGAAACATGAATATTTACAAAATTTGGTTGCTGTGTATAATTTATGGGATGTTTTACAAAGTTCTACTAGTTATTATTCTTCTATTATAAAGGTTAAATGTATGTGAAAACTAGTAAAATGTCCACATAAAATTGTAAAGATAGTGACTTTTTAAAGCTTTCAATGTTATTATAAATAACTTATTTTGTTTTAAATTAGGAGATTATTTTAATAATTTATTTGTTAATCTTTATGATCTCTTTTCCTTTTCTCTCAAATTATATCATCACCTACAAACAATTTTTGATATTCCACTTTAGGTTCTGTATGGAGCAAACTGCTTTTAGAGTAGCTAACATTAAAAATGTGTCCCATGATTTTCGAGGTAGCATATATTATTTCAACCTTATTATGCTGGATAGGCAAATATCATTACCTCCTTTTTATAGATGAGAAAACGGAAGCTCAGAAAGATTCAGCGACTTGACCAAATTACTAAATCAGCAAATTTGCAAAGCCAGGAGTGGAGTCCAGATATTCCTACAAGCCAAGTGTCCATTCTATTATACCAAAACTTTTTTTTAAATTTACAATACTAATGATAAGGTAAACATTAGCAAACTATAGAAAACTGTAGAAATATTTAAAATTCCATTTCTTCAAGGATCTGTAATTTCTTTAGTGTGGGTACTCCTTTCAACAATGTAGCCCACAGGTCCTCTAGGTCAAAGTAGTTGGACTTCAGACATTATGGTTTCCATTACATTATGGTCAATCTGGATGTTTGCTTCTCTTAATTTAAATAGACTTAGTCAATGGATGATAAACTCCATCACTGGTCCATATGTGAAATCTTTTCCAGGAAGCTCCAAGAGGGAGCTACCATAAGATGAATTTGAGCCAAGTGGAATTATTTCAAGTGTTTGTGTATGATGTTTCTCTCATCTTGATATGATTGATGACATTGGGAAGATTGACATTTAAGTGGATGAGCACTCATTAATTGATGTTATGTTAGCTACATAAATGTTTTAAAATTTTCTGAGATGTTGGGTGATTACAATTATTTTCACTGCAGTTTAGTAAAGGTTTCAATGGAGAGGGGAAGAATGATTTATATTCAGAGCTATTCATAAGAAATGTGCCTCCCTATGGAATAATCTGAGCACCTGCTGAGTAGTTAAATGGCTAGTATGAAACTGGTTGCTGGTTTTAATATGAAAGTATCTGTTCTCAACTATTTCTTTTATTACCACTAATTTAAGTGGCAGTTTTTCATTTGGCTTTGGCAATGAGTTGCTGAATGACCTTTGGTGAATGTATTAACTATGCAATGCCTTAGTTTGTTCACCTGTGAAATGGAGCATCATGGTTTTGTATGCAATAGCAAATAAATACACCAGTACTTAAAGGATATGTGTGATTTCACACAGACTGCAATCTCTATAATTCTGTGCCTCTGAGAGGGGATAGAGATTTGATAACTCTCTTACAACCTATCTTAAAAATAATAATTTTAACAACTCAGGACTACATAAATGTCCATGTCACAGTGATATTTGGAATAAAGTGAGGGCTTTGTACCAAAAAAGCAATTAATTTGGCACCCTTCGTGAGCACTTCTTGCTGAAGAAAAGAGAAGTTGTAGAAAATGTATAAATCCCAGTACCAGTGAAGGAATTAAGAAAATATATTGTGTCTTCTGCAGGGATGTGCCAGAATAAAAGTATTAAATCCATTTTGAGGAAAAAATGCATATGTATTAGATATTATAATCTTCCATTACAGTGAATTACATTCTGTAATCCTTCATTATATATTGAAGGACATAACATAGCTTTCCTTTCTGATGCTTAGGTCAGCAAGAGTATTTGAGTGCTACAAATGAAGCAAGATAGTATAGACTGTTTCTGATTAGCCCAATTATTAGTGAACATGTTTTTTTAGAACTAATTTGTAAATTGATTCCTATTTCCTTTCTTGCTGAGTGAGCATCAGCCCAATGATCACAGGTATGAACTGATATTCTTTTTTTTTTAAGTATCTAACCTTTATAATTATTCTTACCCATTTTTATTTATACAGATCAGTGTTGTATAATGCTTAAAATATTAATAAGCTAGGCTCCTGCCCTGAAGAGCTACCATGGAGAAATCATTAATAAAGTGCATGACAGTAAAAAAATCTTTTTTACATTATTATTACATTTTAAATATGTTTCATATGAGAACATCAGAGGTCTTCAGTACAGCATGCAGATAAATTAATAATTTAGGATTGTGCATTATCATCTTATTTCCATATAAAGAAATACATTTCTCCATCCTGCCTTTTCAGCTCACTCATTGGGTTACTTTGGAAACGTTATTCTATGTTTCTAGGTCTCTCTTTCTCACCGTTAAGATGGAATTGTTACTTATATCCTATCACATAGGACATAAGGATAGATATCACCTGGATAATGAGGCCTGCAATCACTGAAAATTGCCAATAATTACTGCTTATATAATTACAGTACCTATAAAGAATTAAATGTGCTTTTATTGTAAGATTTGCAAGTTCAGGTTTTATGAGCATAGAAATGAACTATTAGAGCAATCTAAAACTTAATAATCTTGCTTAGTTCTAACAAAATGCTGAGCAAGCATAAACATATCAAACTTTTCCATGCATCATTAAAATTTGGGTGAATATTTGTTTGAACTGTGGTTATATGAATTATTTTATTTCAGAGGCATCAGAGTACAATGGGGAAAGAGGGAAAACTTTGTTAGTCAATAAGGCCTAAGTTCTGGCACATATGAATTGCATGACTACTGACAAGTCATTTCCCCAGGCAACTCTCTTGGAGAAAGAAATTACTGTACCAGGAGCGCTGACCGCTTCTCCCTACCACACCAATAACAAAAAATACAAAATGTCATTAGCACTGTCACACATTAGTTCCTTTCCTTCAAAATCCTTTCTACTCCCATAACTCAAGAATGTCAAGTTCTTTCTTATTCCTTTAACCTTGATATCTTTCATCCTTTGTCTTCTATGTTTGGTCATAGGTCATGGACAACCATAGCTCCATCTTTAGAAAACTTATGCCTTCACTTCTAATGGCTCTTAACTCTCTCTTAGCTCTCTATTTCTAGGTGCCAATCATTTCCTTAAAACATCTCCGTTATTTTGTGAACACAATGATTATTGCTTCTCTCTCTATCCAGGACATTTTGTATTTGCTGTCCATAGTCCTGATCCCCTGAATCATATCTCCTTGCCTAGATTCTAGATTGATTGAGACATATGGTATTTTATATCTATTATTGACTTCCATTGCACCAACTTAAAATTCCTTCCTTCAATGGAGAGTGAAGCAGATTATTTTCTTTTTTGTTTTGTTTTCTTTCTCATGATTTCTCCCATTCATTACAATTCTTCCATACAACATGACTAATGTGAAAACGTGTTTAATAGGAATATATATGTAGAGCCTATATCAGACTGCATGCCGTCTTGGGGAGGGAGAGGGAGGGATATCTTCAAAACTAAAAATAAATAAATTAACTAATAAAAAAAATTCCTTCCTTCATCATAAGTGAAACTTCATTCAAAAAAATAGGGTTCAGATCATTTTGTTTTCTAAGTGGCTTTCAAATAGAAGAGCTTTTAAATAATGTTATATAGAGATTTTCTTTATTTTTCTAGATTCTTTCATCACTTGGAAAAACTAGCTCTCTCTGATTGCTATTATCTGGTCCAGTTCTAAAATGGGTCTTTTTATCCCTAGTTTGTATAGAACCATCCCAACTTAATCCTAGTTGTTAATCCACATAATATCTTGCTTACTAAATCAGAGTGGGGGGAGGCATTGACATGGGAGTCAGAAAACAAGAGTTTTAGTAGGAGTCCAGACAATAAATAGCTTTGTGACAATATGTACTTTGGGCAGCTAGGTGATGCAGTACCAGACCTGGAGTCAGGAAAGCTTACTCATTTTTGTACATTCAAATCTGGCTTCAGACAGTTATTTGCTGTGTAACTCTGTTTGCCTCAGTTTCTGTAAAATGAACTGAAGAAGGAAGTGGCAAACTTTGCCAAGAAAACCCCAAATGGGTTCACAAAGAGTTAGACATGACCAAAATGACCGAACAACAACAGGTACCTTTAGGTCCCACACATCTCATCTGTAAAATGCAAAGGTGTTTTTTCTGTAAAAGAAAATAGAGGCAAAAAAAGGCTGAAGACCCAACTACATTTAACTTACATACTTATCTAGAATAAATTTACACTTAATTTGATGGGACAAAGTCATGTGTGCTAGGTACTCTCCAAATAATTCTCATAACCATATTTTACGGATGTTGTCAAAAGCAGAGTCAGAACAAAGGAGGAACAGCTGTTTTAATGCATTTAAGAGAGTGGGAGAGAAAGACCTGATCACCTTAATGAGGAGGAATAAACTGCTGACATTTTAGAGGTGAATTACTTTTAGGTGATAAGGGTACTAGTTTTAAAACAAAATTTCTCTTCCAGTAATCTTAATGACCCAATCAAAAGAGATCATTCACACTCTAAAGCCTAAGAGAACAATTTAATCTATGCACTTTATAGCTTGAATTCTTGTTACTTAAGAGAAGGCATCTCTCTCCAGTCACCCTTAAAACAAGCCCAGAAATTTAAATGGTCTCCTATGTCATTTAAAAGGGTCATAGAGCTAGAGCATGCTGGAGGCCATCTAGAATAGTCCCCTCATTTTATAGGGGGGGAAAGTAAAGCTCAGGGAAGTTACATGACTTACTTGCCTTGAGTCTCCCAAGCAGGTAGCCATTAAAGGCTGGATTTGCCTCTAAGTTGTTTCTTGTTGTTGTGGAGTCATGTCAGTCTTTGTGACCCCATGGACAATGATCACACCAATATTATGTAAGGGGTTTTCTTGGCAAAGACACTGGAATGGTTTACCATTGCCTTCTTCATGTATGATCTAGAGTCATCCATTCTTCCACTGGACAACAATGTCTCCTTATTTCCCAATTTGACTTCCAGGGAAACAAAACTAGGTTACTTTTATTCAAATAACTTAACACATTTCTTATTTTCCTTTGATAGATCACATTTTTAGCATTGTTTGTGTCTATAACATAGTCCTCTGAGCAACACAGGAAACCAAAAGGAAGACATAAATAATTTTTAATTAAATTTTAAAAAAATGACTGAACATAAAGGAAATAAAGAAAATGTTTTAAAAAATGGCCCAAAGAAGAAAATTATTTGTTTCACTATGCATAACATGCATAACAATAACATGTCAGGAAGGATCTGTCATTGGTTCAGTGTATGGAACTCCTGGTTGTGGGCACACCATTCATATCCATAGATAGCTACTTAGCTATGACTTGATAGCTAAGTTCTAAAAAGTTGCCTGCAGAAGACAGAGAAAAAGGAACTTGACCAAGGTAACAAACAGAGGAAACAATAAAGGGAGATTTTGAATTGTCTTCTTGGCTCCAGATGCAGCATTCTGTCTATTGTCAGACTATCTCTTAAAACAACATACAACGTTCATAAAGGACTGTAAGTTTGGCACACAAGTGCTGAGAGGTTGCACTAGTAGTTAAATAATAAGCATTTATTAAGTCTGCTCACAATGTGACAGACATTACATTAAACCCTAGGGAGAAAAAAAAAAGCGAAATTAATCCCCACCAAGAGGCTAGCATTCAAGTGGAGGAGGCAACATGGACATAAATAGTGCTACACATGGAATGGTTAGGGAGGACGGAGATTAATGGGTGATTTTATGAGAGTGGAATGACCTAAATTAGTAAGAGAATGGGCTGAACACTTGAGAAGACAAAGGGTAAGAAGGTAGAGTCGTGATTTAGTTGGATTTAAGGTGGAACAACATGAGTGAAATGATGAGAAAGTAGGGTGCAAAGATGATCAGTATAAAGCCTTATGACTCATGCTCACCAATAGCAATGTGCTGTATATGACCTTATTGTAATATGTAATGCGGATAGTCAAAGATGGGACCTGAAAAAGATAACAAACCGTAATGTGCTCAGAATACTACATGAAATCAAATTGGCTGCTGTGGGGCTTAGTGGGAACAGCACTGGATTTTGAAGTGGGGAAGCCTGTGTTAAAAATCCTGTCTCTCACACTTAATAGTGGGAAAATCAATCACCCTTTTAGGATTCACGTGCCTCCATAAAATGGGTACAACAATGCATGAAATATATTATAGGGTTACTAAGAGGGTCAGATGGAATAATAAGTCAGTCGTATTCAGAGCACCACACAATTATTAGTATTAAACATTATTACCATTTATCATTCTTCTTGTTCTCATAGTTTTTGATGGAGTCTGGATAGAAACAGTTCCAGGACAATTTGGTATCATGCTGTCTCCTTTCAGATTTAATCCTCTTTGGGCTCTGGCACAGGTGGATCAAATGATTGTTTTGTAGTTAAATGAAAGCACTGGAACTTGACTTCATACTCAGTAGTCTCACTGAAGCCTCTCTGGGGGGACTGGGCAAGCAGACAGCGACAGAGATGAGAGGTACCTCATTATGTTCCCATATAGTTTTGATTTCTTCTGTCTTGTTCTTGTTGAGTCATTTCATTTGTGTTCAACTCTTCGTGACCTCTCTGGGAAATTTTCTTGGCAAAGATAGTAAAGTGAGTTGCTATTTCCTTCTCCAGTTCATTTTATCGATGAGGAAACTGAGGCAAAAAAAAGGTTAAATGACTTGTCCTGGGACACACAGTTACTAAGTTCTGAAGCTGGATTTGAATTTAGGTCTTCCTGGTCCCAAGCCTGCTGCTCTATCCACTGCACCATTTACCTGTGCATTTCCCCTCTTAGGTCTTGATATTTTGTCATTTTTCCCCTTCCATATAGTTTAGAGTATGAGTAGGGAACCTGTGGCCTCAAGGCCACATGTGGCCTTCTAGGTACCCAAGGATAGCCCTTTGACTGAATCAAACTCCACAGAACAAATCCCCTTATAAAAGGAATTGTTCTGTGAAGTTTGATTCAAAGAGCCACCCTTGAGGATCTAGAGGGCCATATGTGGTTGCAGGTTCCCCACCCCTGATTTAGAGATTATGAATATTGGGCTTGGTGACATCTATTAACATCACTATTCTTAAGTTTTTTATATATCAATGTTATATTCAGGCAATTGTAAGCAACAGTTCAGTCTGTGATAAAACTTTGGTTAGAGTACAGTTTATTTGATAAATTTTCATCAATATTTGGAAGTCTCTATAGCAAGAGGTTTTGTTATCTGTCACATTATGAATGAACAGAAGATCCTCAATATGTGGTATATGCTGAATTTTTGCCCATTGTACAGTTTGTATGTTTCCTGTGCCTATTCTGCAGATGAGCAAACTGACGTCCAGAAGTGCTAGATGACTTGGCTAAGATTCAAACCCAGAACTCTTCCACTGGCACATCACTCCCCCCATATATGTTAATTACTAATCTATTTGTATGTCACACTTATTTTCAAATCCACTAAGGGGAGATATAAGTGTGTTACATAAGTTTCTATTAGTCATTTGACTAAAAGCATATGAAAATACCAGATGATGAAATTACAGACTACACCCTCCCTTCCATTATTTGAGCAACTTCTAAAATATCACCTTCTTTATTAAAGTTTCTTGTATTCCCTAAAAGAGAGATGAATGATTTCCTGGCTCCATTCTGCTAACTAGTAAACAGGAAAATTCCATTTTTATTAATATAATGCAAAAGACCTACTCCACCAGAATATAGCAAATGTAAATGCACTCGTTAGTTTAAAAGCTGCTATAGAATATTTGGCTAAAGATGGCATCCTAATGTACACCTTATTTTATCACTCAAGGATAAACACTCAAAATGTGCTCACACAGATAAATTGAGGGTTGGGATCTACACAATATTTCATAATTGGACCTCCAAAAAAGATCATCTCCTTTTGAGAATTTGACAACAGCTGTAACTTTAGCATTAAAAATTCTCCCTTGGGAAATATCATATCTCACTACATGAGCTTTTAAAATTCTGTGTGCTTTTTCTCCCTGCTGAACACTTAAAACAAACACCTGAACATGCTTTATCGACTAGTATACCACCAATGCATACTGCCCTAATGATTCTTTTCAACATTTATTATTTCATCTAATAATTTTAATATGCTTTCACCCAAGATGAATTTCAATTTCACTTGCATAACACATTTTATATAAAAATAATTTCAGTTAATGAATATGTAAGTTAGTATCGTACTCCAATATATTAGTAATTCCATGTACACCTAGTCTAATTGCATTATGTATTCTATTAATACAATCAAAGTCATATTTGGAAAAGGCCATGCTTAAGCTGGAGAGTATACAGGAGAGGAACCAGGGTAATGAAGGGTCTCAAGATCACTTTGTAAGATCAATTATAGGATCTGGGAATCTTTAGTTTGGAGGAGAAAAGATCTAGGATGGAACATGACAGCTGTCTTCAAACTTCTCTTGTATAAAGAGGGATTCAACTACGTGACCAAACTGGGCAGAACTAGGAACAATAAGTAAAAGTCACAAAGAGAAATCTAAGCCTCATAGGAGATACTTCTTAATAATCATAACTACTTCAAAGTAGAATAGGTCAGGTCCTACAGCAGAATGTCCCCCTTATTAGAAAAGCTTTCTAAAAAGGTTGGATGATCACTTGGTGAGTATGGGGGTATTTTGTAGAGAGAACCCTTGTCTTGGTTAGGACTAGACTGTCTTTGGGGTACCCTCCAACATTGAGAGTGTATAATTGTGTGAAGTCATCTGATCCATCCTCCCCGACCTGATACAGGAAGCCCCTACAATATACCCAACAATTAGCAATCTAATAATGGTCTCATCTTTATTACAGAAAAAATTAATTTATTATAGACTATTTATTTATTATAGAACAATTGGATAGCAGAAAGTCCCACCATCTTTAATTATAAAATAATATAATTTGTGATAAAATATGTTATCTAAGGAAATTATTATTTTTATTAAATAGATGTATTAATGTTGGGTAAATTCTACCTTTTTTTTCCCTTGGATACAGCCTTAAATCTATGTTGTTTTTTTCCTCTCAAAATCTCTCTCTTTTATGTGACATTTGCCAAAATTAGCCTTATTTGGGACTTTTTATCCAAACCACTGCCTTTTCCTTAACTATGTTGCTTCTATGCCCACTGGGAACACTGGGCATTACTCATTAACATTCATACCAAAGCTGGCTTTAGGCAGCAAAAGATAGCTTCTTCAGGGACTGCTGTGCACCTTCATTTAAAATGCTACACAGTGTAAGTAGTCTGCTCTAGTCAATGAACTTGAAAAATTTTAGTATTTGGGTAAATTACTACCATGACTACTTATACTAATAATGGAATAATCTCTCAATCTACCTATATTGTGGCTATTGAATAATTTTGTGTTCATATAATTTTATTAGCCATGTTGCAGTATTTTTACTTAAAAATTAAAGTTAATAGTTAATAACATTCTCTTCTCTCAATTTTGGATCCCAGATTATCTGTGGAATTGCTAGTTATATAATTTTCCTGAGTCTTAGGGTGTTCTGGCACATTTATATTTCACAATTAGAATAGTCTAGCAAGTAAACTCAAGACGCTCTCATCATACAACAAACACAGACAATAATATTGTCAGAAAGTATCTTGCACACTGTTATGCTCCTTCTAGTAGTGAAACTGAAACAATAACTTCACAGGAAATACATTATTCCTCAAACATTCTGCATATCTCCAAAGAAAAGATATTAGGGTTTCCCTAGGTCCTGTCCCTATCAAGTGGATGCAATCACATATTGTTTGTTTATTCCATATAAATATCACTGAAGTTGATTTCACCTTATTTCAAGTTCCATCCTTACTTAAAGTACTCATCTATAGCCAATGCCAACCATGACCCCTCCTCCCATCCCATATTCTTTAACTTTGTAAAAGTAAGCCAGGAGGCATGGAAGGCACCTGAAGTGTTACTGCTACTAATACAAACAACTGGCAAAATTATCAAGGGTATATGTATCCTCCACTCACACACATTTTCCTCTGCTGGGGCCATTTCCAGTTATACAGATCTGTTTCTTGCCACTGGACCCAGATGGCTCCAGAGGAGAGATTGAGGCTGGTGAATTTGCACAGCCCTCCCTCACTTAAATACAACTAATTTGCAAGTCTGGTATCACCTTCCTGATGTCATGATCCTCTTCAAGAATGAAGGACAAGCAACAGCACCATCTTCCTCTCAGCCATTCCTTCTTCCCAGAGGGCACAGCTGTCATTCTCTCAGTCTGGCATTAAGCTGTTTGATAGCTTCTCAAAGTTTCCAAATTTGGAGGCCTCACTTGTGGGTGACATACTATAGATCTTTCCTAGATCTTCTTGTCCTTATTCCCTCTACAATCCAGTAGCATCAACCTATGGGCCATTCCATAAACAAGACACTCCACCTCTTGACTCTGGACATTTTCTCTGGCTGTCTCAGATGCATGAGCACTCTTCCTGCTCTGCCCCTCCTATTCTCCTCTCTAGCTTCCTTTAAATCTGAACTAAAATCCCTTCTTTAAACAGAAGGTTTGTTCAAATTCTTCTAATTTGAGTGCCTTTGCTCTATTAATTATTGCCATATTTATCCTGTATATATCTTGTTTTGTATATTTTATATCTTTATATACAAATAAATAAAATATATAAATATATATTATATTTTATATTATACATTATTTTATTTATTTATATATATTATTTTATATATATATTTTATTTATTTATATATATTAATTATTGCCATATTTATCCTGTATATATCTTGTTTTGTATATTTTATATCTTTATATACAAATA
>CM053771.1:486759604-486884229 GCA_028658325.1 Potorous gilbertii
ATTATTTTATTTATTTATATATATTATTTTATATATATATTTTATTTATTTATATATATTAATTATTGCCATATTTATCCTGTATATATCTTGTTTTGTATATTTTATATCTTTATATACAAATAAATAAAATATATAAATATATATTATAAATACCTATAAATATATAATATATATAAATATATATTATAAATACCTATATGTATATGTATATGTGTATATATATATATATATATATATATATATATATATATATCACTCTATGTTGTAAGCTCCTTGAGGGCTTTTTTTATTCCTAGTGCTTAGCGCAGTACCAACCACATAGGCATTTAAAAATGTTTATTGAGTGGTTGATTGCCATAATTAAAACTTAACCTAGTGTCCTACTCTCATTAGAACCTGATTTCTAAAGTTACATGTAATTAAAATCATCTACTGTAATGCTGAATGGGAAGACTAATGAATATTACTATTCCTGGGTAAGATATTTGCATCACAGAATAGACCTATATAAACTTTAGCTGGAAGGGGATGAAATGAGGGATATGACTGTCATAGAGCAAGAGACCAGTTGGAGGACAATTTTTATCTTTAATCAAAATTATCAATAACTATAATAACCTATGCTAAATAAGAATGTAAGTAAAAATTATATAAGCAAAATATATTATAAAATCTAAGGGGATTTTTAATTTTCATTCAATTTTCATGAATTTTGTAGTTTCTAAAGTATTTTTCACATGCTATCTTTTTTTGATAATCCTGCTCAGTTGCTATGATGATTTCTATTTTAACAAGGAGCAAACCATTTCAGAGAGATAATTCAGCCAATAATAGAACTGGTACTTGAACCCAAGTCTCAGCCGCTGTACTCTAGGTTGAATGTTTGTTTTTTTCCAATTATTCCACAAAGTTAATAGACCTTTAAGTCCTTCATAAATGCCAGTGCTGACTGATGCTACCATTACCTTTTAAGCATTCAGATGCACTTAATAGAACAGAGCTGTAGCCTTTGGCATTACTAGGTGAGGTTCTCTTGTAATATATTAGCTACAGAAGGTGAACCAGATATATTTTCTCTGCACCAAAGGGCAGAGCCCTCCAACACTTCCCTAAATCTCTTTGTCCAAAGAAAATTGTGAAAAGTATACAAAAAGGGTAAAATGAAGTATACTAATTCTTGTGCTAATAATTGTGAAAGTAAAATTCAGTCAATTCCCAGAGAAACCAAAGAGGCAGCATCATAGAGTTGTAGGATGTTAGGTGTTAGGTAATATGGTGTTAGAATTAAGAGTTAAGACTTTGGAAATCTGGCTAATGATACTTAACTGACTGTGTAACCATGGGCAAGCTACTTAGCATTGCTGAGCTTCTGACGTATCCGAGCCTAAGACCAAGCAACCTGCAAAGGTGTAGCGAGAAGCCATACCAATGTAAGCACGGATTCTTGACCCTTGACCAGAAGAGAGAAGGTCTTGCTTTGATTGTATGAACATTTTCACTATAAATTCATAGCCTGAATTATCTGGATAATTGTAGTTCTTTTCCAAATAATTAGATAATGAGATGGTGAGAGGCAGTCAGGAGAAGACAAAATGGATAATGGTTGTTTTATATATAGATATTTTCTCCACTATGACCAGAAAATTATATTTGACTAATGCTATAATTGAACTCTCATTCATATAACATTATGCCTTTCTCCCATGAGCAATTTAGTAACCATTTTGTCAACATGAAAATGTAATTCTTTTTTTTCCAATAATGCCTAAAGTGCAATAATGAAAGCAGACATCCACCATATCCTTCTATTAAGTTTTTCATGTTGTATAAATAGTAAGAATGACTTTTGACATCTGATTTTTAACTTTTTAAATTTAGTTAATAGCCAATAAAGATGATTTCTAAACAACCAATTGTTCTAGTCAGATTTTTAATGCACGTAACAGACACATCCTATACATAATAATCACATTGTACACAATAATATACACAATAACTGATCATGTACAACAAACTAAAAACAATCCATTGGTTACCTTAACTGCCACTAAAGACAACTCTTTCAATGTGACATTTAAATACTCAAAATTTGATCTTAAAAATAGTCTTAAAATTTAAGAAAATCACGAAATGTGTATATTAAGATCTACACAAAATATGAATCAAGAAATAGAAGTGACCTGACTTGAAAATATGACAGTGGGATTAAAGGCACTATGAATTCAAAGACAAAATAATAATTACTAGAGATGCACAGTGTGTGCAATGGGCATTTTCATGATAGGACACTTCTACCTATATCTATACCTACTTAGTGGCAATAAATATCAAGGGTGTTAAAATACCTTGGGTGATTGAATAAAGCCTAAAGTCAGATTGGATGTCAACTCCAACTTAAATAGGTTCTAATGGTCTAGAGCACGGGAGTCAATCTCAAATAGAAAGGGGACCAAAAAACCATACATAAGAACCCCTACAGATTACATTAATTTAGAAAATCACACATTAATATTATCTATGTTTTATTGTGTTTTATTTATTAAGTGTTTCCAAATTATATATTAATCTTCTTACATCAGCATTTGGGGAGTTTTGTGAGCCACATTACCCCATATGTTTCACATCTCCAGACAAGAATGTTATCCAACATGGTGGCCACCTGGGAAATCATGACCTGCCTCAAAGGTAGGTAATCTACCTGTCTGTGGTAGGAAAATGGGTCACACACAATTTTCCCTAAAATAGCAAGTCATGGGGTTTGTTTCCAACATGACTACATCTATCTTCATTCTCCAATATTTACTCACTTTACCTACCTTTTTCTCTCAAGACGGTAAGCTTCCAACCTTCCTCCTTCTAAACTCAGTTGGATGTTGGCCCCTTTTGACAGTTATAGCCTAACAGCTACCTAGCTATAGCAACAGATACATAGATGCCATTGGAAAACTTCCCACCCACCCAGACTACTCACCTTCTGTCCTTGAGATCACTACATTAGCTAGTTCACTAGTGATGGGGGTGGACTTTTACCTAGAGGAATGGCCTGTGAATAAGATGCTGACCTCCCCTCATTGTGAGGGGGAGTTAGTAACATTGTATGAGTACACACATAGAGGTTGTGATAAATTATAGGTTTTTTTCTATCATCTTTTCCTCCCAAACCTTTCCCTCTTCCAAACTTCCCTACTTGTGTTGAGGGTATCATCATCTTTCCAGGTACCCAGGTTCACAATCTTTATATAATCTAACACCTCATTCTTTTGTCACCCCTAAATGCCAAATTTTGTCATTTTTACCGCTATCTTTTGCATCTATTTCATTTATCAAAAAAAAATCTGTGAAAGACCTAGCTTAGTGTTTGGCACATAGTAGGTGCTTAATAAACATTTATTCCCTCCTCTTCCATTCTTTCCACTCATACAGTGATCACACTAATTGAAGCTGTTATTACAGGTAACTTGGGGTTTACTGGCTAAATTTCTTCCTCAAAGATCAAGCCTTAAACCCATTTCACTCTGGAGCTCATAGATTGGACAATAGGTCCCTGCCCAAGCATCACTTAATTACTATTTTTTGGCCTTCTAGGTTCAGAGTGAATATAAAATAGTAACTGTTTCTTTGTTGGTCAGCAATTCTCAGGGTCTTCCCCTCCCACCTTGATTTTTTTAATTAATGCGGCCATCCCTTGACTCACTTCTTAAAGAGGCCTATTCAGGGAATGGACATTAACTCACTCAAAATGAGAACCTGAAAAGACCTTAGCTTAAAAGGGTCAAAGTCTGCCTTTGTATCCTGGACCATGTCCAGTCATCCTGATGAATCTCTGGTCACTGGACCCAGATGGCTCTAGAGGAGAAACTGAGGCTGGTAACCTTGCACAGCCCTCCCTCACTCAAATCTAAGTCAAGTGCAAGTTATATCCATCTCCCTGATGTCATGGTCTTCGAAAATGAAAAGACAAACACAACAACAACGTGGCCTACTGAAGTAGCCATCTCATTGGCATTCCTGCTTCAAGGCATTTCCCTCTCCAATTCATCTCCCCAGCAGTCGTTAATCATTTTCCTACATCCCAATTCAGACCACGTCACTCTCCTACTCAATAAACTCTGCTAGCTCTTTTTGACTCTGAGATAAAAGTTTACTTTTATCTCATCTTTATTAAATTTGTCTTTTTTATAACCTCTATAACATGTATAATTATTAATACAGTAATACATGTAACATGTTGTAAATAAATAAATAATATTGGGGGAGGAGGGTGAATACTCAAAATATTTTATATTTACCCAAATGTGTGGACCACTGGTAGAAAGCCAGTAGCAGGGTTTGATTAAGTGCCTTCAGGGTTTTGACCGAAAGGGTCCCAACACAATCTAGACAAAATTGGAACCACCAAAATGGCAAGGACATTCTTCCCAAGGCAGATTGAATCCTGAGAAAATCTATCTAAGAATCCACCTGTTACTCCAGTATAACCTGGTACCTAAAACAGCCTCAAAAACTATGGAGCAAACCCAGAGCAAAATCTCTGCTTTAGTTAGTTGCTAAAATCCCAAGGCAAGTCAAGAATATCCCATTATGAAATTTTTTCATCTCACGTTAATAATTTACATTTACATAACACTTTAACATTTGCAAAGCTTTCATCCCAATAATGCTGAGGCAGGTGCTGGAAACAGGACTGTCCCCCTTCAGAGGATAAAGAAATTGAGACTCGGAAGAGTGATATGATTCAGGATTATACAACTAATTAAGCATCAGAGACATGACAAATACAATCAGATCTGGACGGAGGAATCAGTGCTCTTTTCACTGGGCTACACTACGTCATTGAGGTGCTATGGTGCTGTGAAAGCAATTTATTTAAGTGAGTGATTCTAATAATACATTATTTTTTTGAAATTTGACCAATGCCTTACTCTGAATTCAAAAGCGAGAGCTTGGATTGGCTACAAAGTTATCCTTATTCTGGATTTTACACCGGCAGCTCAACTTCAGCTAAACATGGTGAAAGGGGCTGCAAAGATTCCTCTCACTAAAATGTCAGGAAATGCCATAAACATTCATCCTACGTAAGACACAAATACACATGGCTCAGTTGTCTACAAGATGACTCCATGGTTAATTAGATCTTACTACCCAGCCGATGGCAAGGCAGGCTGGGAGGTTGATTTAAAGCCGGAGCTAATGTATTTCACTGCCAGATTTGTTCATAGTAAGAGCTAATTGAGCTAATTATACTTCCATAATTTCCTAACTTAAAAAAAATCATGCTACAAAAAAAAGTGCCCAAAATGGATGGAAAATTTAAAACCCACCAGCAATTTGATCAAGACAGCCTTTGGTTGAAGACATTCAAAGGACGTAAACAGAATAATTGTGAAATTAAGCAAATGACTTGTTTATGTGGCATGTAAAAAGCCAGAAGAACACTACAGATTCTATACTAAGATATTTCTATACAGTGTAATTACCCAGGATATTTAATAATGTTTCCATATGATAAAATAAGAACCAAATGATCTCTCTGTGCATTTTAATAAATAACTACTAGAGTCATAACTCTCAATGGGTGACAGGACCTCTCTGGCCTCATCTCAAGAGACCCATCTCTCATGTCCTCTTCCCATGGGCCTCCCTTTCACCTGGCACCCTGTGGGAAAACAAGTCATACTCTCTGGATAATTCACTTTTGGGGCACAACTGTTAGCCATATCCAACAGTCCTCAAAACCACTGTCATCAATGTCTAATCCTCAGTCAGTTTGTTCCAGTGCAGGAATTCCCAGTTCTACTTCAGATAATTACATAAGGATTATTCAACTCAGTTTTTTTTTATTTCTTAAAAATTGTATTGCTTCCTCCAATGACTTAAAGAAAACAAAAAGTGAGACAGACATTTGGTTGTTTGATCATACTATTTCAACAGGCTTCAACTCTGTAGGCAACACCCTCTAGCCCTAAAATCTTCCAAGTTGATAACTTTTAAGTTTTTTTTTAACAACATCTTAGGACCATTATGACCTGAAAGACATCTGGGAAGCCATAAAGTCCAATCCTCTCATTTTACATATGAGGAAAAAGGGTTAAGTGACTTTCCTAAGGTGGCATAACTAGTGTCTTAGGTGCATTTTGCACCCAGATTTCTCTGATTTCAAGTCCTATGCCCTATCCACTACATCATGCTGCCTTTAAAAAGATCTCATTTCCATAAAGATAAAGGGAGTAGTATGATGTAGTGAAAAATAACTAGACCATAAGCCAGTTTAGTGTTCTAATCTCAGCTGCACGAACTTGAGTAAGTCCTGCCAATTCTCTGCCCTTGGTTCCCCAATTTTGGTTACACTGGGTAATTTCTGATTTCCTTCCTAGATTTAGCATTTTATGTGTTCTAAAAGAGGGAATGTAGTCATAAAGAAGCGAATAGGAGTTAAGTGGAGCAGCTGATCCATTCCAGATGTTAAACCTGAAAAGAACCTAGAAAAAGTCTGTTTCTTATGGTAATAGAATCCCTTATGATTTCTGTTTCCTTACCTTGCTCTTTCCTGCCTCATGATAACTCTAATTTATTAAATCTAATTTACTAAACCATTCATCATAAAAACATTGAAGAAGTCTTTATTTAAGTGTACGCTTTGCTTCTTTTCCAAAATTGTAATTAGTCAATATATCTATATATACCAATCATGTGCACAACAATAGGCTTTTACTTTTAAAGGTCTGATCTTGTTGCTCTCCAACTCAAAAATCCCTAAGTACTCCTATTCCCTTGAGGATAAAATACCAACTCTTCACCCTGACATTTAGAGTTCTCCACCATCTGGTTCCAGCTAGCCTTCTCAGATGTCCTTCATATTACTCCCCTTCCCATGTTGTATTATAGCCAAAGTCTCCACTTGTGCTCAGTGCCTTTAGACATGCTGACGTCCATGCTTGAAGGCAATCCCTATTTGCTTCTGGGTCTTAGAATCTTTGCCATCTATACTCAGCTAAAGTACCAACCCCTCCACCTACCCTTTCCTCGTTGTTAGTGTTCTCTGCTTCTTAAACCATTCTGCATTTTACTTCTTTGTTTACATGTTATATCCCTTAGGACAATGTAAGGTCGGTGAGGGAAGGACTTCATCCCCCCCCAACCCATTTTTTATTCATCTGGCTATGCCAGATGAGAATACTGAAATATCTTAGTCTCCTACAAACTAGAATGGCGAATCACCCAATGGTAACAGATAAACATATAGTTAACACAGGCAAGCTACATCACCTTATGAATGAAGAATTGAGCAGGAAAAGTGACTTGAAATGCTCTTCAGAATATACGTTTGGGGACAGAGGTGAAGGTGTGTCAGTAATGTAGTCACAAGCAAAAGATGGGCAATGAAGGGTTCCAATGGAATAAGAAAGCCTAAGTAAACATATTGAGAATAGAATATGAGAGAGAGAGAGAGACAGAGAGAGGAGAGGAGAGCAGAGGAGGAGAAAGGAGGAGAGAGGGGAGGAGTAGAGGGAAGGGAGAGACATAGGGTGGTTATAGTAAAGATGTTTGTATCATATGTTAATGTAAATGGGTATGAACATTAATCCTTTTTTCTCAAACTCTTATCTTTTCCATGTCTGCACAACAGAAATCAGTCAGTCTGTACTCCAGAAGCTTTAATTCATAATGTACTACATTTTGGGTTGTGAATATAAACACCATCCTGGATAGGTATAGGGCAGTACTGGTCTAGTAGACATTTATCTTCAGATTGTCACTTAATTCATCATTTAGCCAAACCCTATTGACAGCCAATCACAAGGCATTCATAGAGTGCTTTTACACTACCCTAAAACATGATGGTTGGCTAAATAAATATTTGTACTAAAAATGCTTTATGACAGAATATCTCAGCTTAAAATAAAAGTGTTGATAAACATTTTCCCCAAGTCCTCTCTTCTCAGCCCTTCAAAATAAATCCTCCCTTATAACAAAGAAAAAAAGTCAAGCTAAACAATGAATATAAGATAAACATGGATACAATAACTCCATGTGCTTGAGAACCCCCACTTCTCTGCCAAGAGAAAAAACTTAGGTTTCCACTATCTATTTTCCAGGAATATTGGTGGGTTTTGCATAGCTCAGAGTTTGTCTTCCTTGTAGTGATTTTTTTGTTTACATCATTTCACTCATTGTGTACATTATTCTTTTGGTTCTATTTATTTTTATTCTCCATCAGCTCATAAAATCTCCCCCGTTCCTCTGAATTATGACATCTCTTACTACACAACAATGTTCCATGACACTTCATGTTCCAGCTTCTTATTCTACCACCTTCTAAATGGTGAGTTTCTTTGTTTCCACTTCTTCGCAATCACATTCACCAAAAAAGTGCTGCTAAGAACATTAGTAGGTATCGGCCCTTTATCTCTGCCTTTCCTTTCCTTGGGACATTGCTTGTGGTCCAATACTAGGACCTGGAGATCAAAGGGAATGAAAGGTTTCATCACTTTTCTTGCCTAATTCCAAACTGGTATCCAGATCCATAGACCAATTACCAGTACCCAATAACACTGTTTCTGTTTTTGTCATCTTTACCATTTTGCAATGAGTGAAGTAACACTTCTGAGTTTTCTAAAATTAGTAATTTGGGGCATGTTTTCATATGATCACTTAAGTTTGCTATTCTTTCAAAAACTGGTTGTTGATATTTGTTGGGAGATTGGTACTTATTTTTATCTGTGCATCGATTTATTATAACAATTGTATGTGAGATTTTTATCAGTAATGTTTCATAAAAATATTATCCAATTCCACATTTTATCTCCTTATTTCAATTTTCTCAATTTTGTTTATGAAAAAGAAGAAATAGGGTTGCTAGAGGAATATTATTTGTTTTATCTTTCATTCTCATCTCTTTCCCTTCCTTGGGTAAGAATTATCCACTTGAACATATTTTTTAATTGTTTTTAATTTTTCAGAACTTTTTTTAAATTATGTTATCTTTTATGTAGAGATCTGACACCATTTGGAGCTAAGTGGAGTATATGGTGCAAAATACTGTTAAAAATCTATGTTTTGCTAAATCACTTTCTACATTTACCTAGAGTTCATACCAAATA
This sequence comes from Potorous gilbertii, assembly GCA_028658325.1. Lineage (NCBI taxonomy): Eukaryota > Metazoa > Chordata > Mammalia > Diprotodontia > Potoroidae > Potorous > Potorous gilbertii. The sequence goes on from CM053771.1 coordinate 486,768,709, forward strand.
GAAGAGGAGTCCTTCCTCATATAGTTTTTATTTTGGGGCTTGCCAAATGCTTGACTATTATTTTCTACTGCTTCAAGCTCTTACTCATTCTGTTCCATTGATATTCTGTTGTGTTTTTCAAACAATACTAAATAACTTCAATGATGTAGTTTGATGTCTGATAACAAGACCCTTACATTCCAACTTATTTCAATTATCTCCTTTGATATGGATAAAATGCAAATGAATTTTATCATTCCATAACTTGATTGTACTTAATGTGTACAATAGAGCACTAGATAGCCATCCATTTAAGTCGTCCTTCCTAACTATAAAGTATTTTGCAGCTGCAGTTATATAAATCTTATATGTGTGTATCTTGCTGGTTAACCTCTGCAGTTTTATGTGTTTCATAATTATTTTGAATGGAATTTTGCCAGTTTCTGTTAGTACTACATGAAAACAGTGGTAATTTTGTACATTTATTTTGTACTTATGTCACTTTACAGAAGATGTTAATCATTTAAATTAGTTTATCCATTGATTTTTTTGTAGATGTTTCTAAGTAAACCATCCAATTCTCTGCAATTTTGGATAGTTTTGTCTATTCTAATGTTTACAGCCTTGATTCTGTTTTCTTGCTTTTCTATTGTCAGCTCTTATAAAACTATGTCAAATAAATGTGGGGAAGGGGACACATCTTTATATGCCTCCTTCTCCCCCTGGAAGATCCTTCCTTCCCAACAGTACCCTTCTTCAATCAATGAAGTTCTCAGAAAACCTCCATTTTTGAGGAAGTGCCAGGCCAGATGTGCTCACTCCTCTCCTTTCCCAACTTTACTCCTGATTCTTTGGATGTCACCACCATGCACACTCTCCTCCCCTCATTTCTCTCTCATGTGTTGTCTTCTCCATTTAACATCTAAACACTTTGAGGGAAGGCTATCTTTCTTTCTACTTATATTTATTTGTATTTTCAGTGCTTAATACAGTGCTTGGAATACAATAAAAGTATAATAAATGCTTGATCTGTAGACTCATTTACAGGGTAGCTATGCATCCATCAGTTTATACTTTCTTCATGTCTTTTCACATTATTAGATACAAGAAGGGTTCAAAGCATTTACCAAACTATATTAGATATACCATTGTTTTAAACTTAGCTTTAATGCTGTGAACTCACAATAAATTTCAATAGGGTTTAATGAATACTATCTAGTTAAATTCAAGATGTCCCAATGTTTAAAAAAAAAGCATCAAAGAATTTCATGCACGAGTCTTGGTGCACTCCTGATCAGCAAAGCAAGAAGTGGGCACTGGCACTTGGGTCCCTACCATTTTTGACTTTGTTTGATCTTGAGAAAAATTATGAAAAATAAAAATTGCCTTGCCTATGATAAGAGAGGTGGATACAACAAACTAATGAGAAAATTTATAAGGCACTTTGTAAAATTGTTACATTCTATGGTAATGTCAGCTGTGAGAAGTTTGTGGAAATCCTTAGAGAAAATGCAGCCGTTCATCTTGCTGCCCTCCCCTCATAAATCAATACTCTGAGAGCAAATTTCAAGATGATTTTCTTATCAAGAAATGATGTTGCTAGTCAAGTTCATCAAGTTGTTTACATGTATCCCTTCCTCATATTTATTAGGTTTTATTTCAACTTTATTTGATATTAGCAGAAAACGTATTTGGTTATAAATGACTTCCATGGGCAAATAAATGTCAGGGCTAGAAGTCACATTGTTTAGTCAGTTCAAAAATGTGAAAGGTTTATAACTGAATTGCTCACCAATAACATCATTTATGGACTTTTGAAAACAAATGTTTTGTATCTAGTAAAAATTAATTGATCTCAGGAAAGCAAAACTTGAAAATATAATATTATCACCCTCATATTATTTATTTTTATTCTTGTAGTTCTCTAATAAAAAAACCAGTTAGGTTTTCTCTAGCTTAAAAAAACCTTTGTTATGTATTTTTAATATTTCTTTTACATTTTAAGTTGCAAATTCTCTTACTGCCTCCTATACTCTTCCCCACCCACTGAGAAGGAAAGTAATATGGTATTAATTATACATGTGTTGAATCTCAAAGGTTCAAAAATGAATGTTAAAAAAATGTTTTTACATGGAACTGGGGGAAAATAAAATAGTAAATAAATATTTTTCAAAATAAAAAATAAAAATCTTTCTATTTAAAAATTATACATGTGAAATCATGCAAAACATACCTATATATTAGCCATATTTTTCAAAAGCAAGAAAAATAAAATGAGAAAATTATACTTCAGTTTGTACTCAGAATTCATCAGTTCTTTCTCTGGAGGTGGATGGCATTTTTTAATCATTAATCCTTTGGAATTGTCTTTGTTCATTCATTCAGTCATGTATGACTCTTCATGACCCCATGAACCATATTAAATAGTCCATGGAGTTTTCTTGTCAAAGATGCTGGAGTGGTTTGACATTTCATTCTCCAGTGAATTAAGGCAAACAGAAGTTAAATGACTTGCCCAAGATTACATAGTTAGTAAGTATCCTGATTCTAGACCAAGTGCTCTATTCACTGAGCCACCAAGCCACCTCCTTGGAGGATCTTGGATCACTGTATTGCCAATTCACTGCCAGCTCTACCGAATGCCAGAAAAGGGTCCCCTGCAACCTCGTTCTGATTAGTTGTCTGATTGCTTTACTGTCTCTGAGCCGAGAGCTCCCAAAGCTGCTGCTGCTGCTCCTATGTGGACTCCTCACAGGCCTTCACCCTGTCACAAGCTGTTCCTGCCAACCCCCTCAGTTTTCTTATACCAGAAAATTGTTTCACTTTGACCTTTTGTTGTCTCTGTCACTTCAAAATTTGATTTGAGGCATTACTTTAAAGTTGTTTGGAGGGGAATGTGAAAGAGTTCAATTGGGTTGCCTCTAATCTGCCATCTTGACTCCACCCACTTCTCACCAGCTTTTTTAATACAAAAGAATCTGTGACAACTAGACACTAGTGAGAGAATATTTAACTCTGAAAAAAATATTTTGACAGAATCTTATTTTATTTGGTTTCAGGTAGAGAGAGGCACATTTTTTTTTTGGAAGGGGGAGATTTCCTAAACAAATGAAGAAGAAATATGAATGTTTTGGTTGCCCACCCATTAGGTACTTCATTGATCACAGGATGTTAAAGCTTGGAAAGAACTAAAGAGAACATCTAGTCCAATCCACTCATTCTACAGATGAGAAAACCTAGGCACAGAGAAGTAAATTAACTTGCTTGGTGTAAAAAAAAAAAGTCAGTACACAGTCAGATCCAGGTCTTTAACTTGAGTCTTGCTGACTCTGAGACCAACTGTCTTCTCTACATACCAACTGAGAAGTATTTGGTACCTTCTAGTTTGCAAAGCACTTTTTGTCCATGATGTCAATTGAGTTTGACAAGAAAACAGCTTGGTAGGAAGGTAGGCAGGCACACAGGGATTATTATGCCTATTTTACAAATGGAGGCATTGAGGGTCAGAAAAGTTGGACTGCTTACTTACAATCATACAGTGGGTACATAGAAGAGTTCACACTCAAACCCAGGTGTTCTCATTCTAAAATCATGCCCTTTTCATTGCACTTAATAAGTATAATATCTAAACATATACATATGTGTAATATATATAAGCTATATAATACATACATCAATATAGTATGCAATACATATGTGAGTATCTATGTATATGACATATGCATGATATACATAGTATAGTATATAGTATACAACATATATGATAAATGTTGTATATATGTAATAAAGATACATATATAGAATACACATGTGAATGTGCACTATATGTATTGTGATATACACATGTACGTGTATATGATATAGTCATGCTTAACGTGTGTGATACATAGGCACACACATTACACACACATATAGATAGATGACCTTGATGCCTATGTCATTTTTGTGTCAATAGCTTTCTTATATTTGTGTCTTTGAGCAATGTGAATTTAAGCAGCATTTTGCCTTAAGGTATCTGCTTGCAGTAAGTCACTGCAGATCAATATACGAAGAACTCCCTGAAAGCAGGAAGTAAACAGCAAAAACAAGTTTGCCTTGCAATGAAAATACCATAGTGGTGGGGAGATAGGATATTCCTTCCAGTCCAAGGGAAGGGAGCAGAGAATTATTGGATAGGAATAAAGATAAATATATTAAAAAGACATTAATGGTCAAGTAAGGGGCAAAGTACTTGCCCTCCCCAGAATCAATGCATCCTTATTAATTATAAAAGAAAATGGATTATATTTTTATTATATAAGTCTCTTTTAAGGACAGAATTAATTCAAGATTATAGAGAAACTAGCACAAAGAAAGATGACGAAAATAAAATACAAAATTTACCCTACCCTCCTACTAAAAAGCTGTCAAAATAATTATGAGTATATGATTCCTCATATGACTTTTGGTAAAGGGCTAATAAAACACTGAAGTACTTTATATTCACTTTGAAATGCAATACATACATCAATACTATATATGAGTAAACACAGAACTAAATGTGAACCATATAAAAATACTGCCTATATGTATCTGTGAAATTTACATGATAAAATATTTCACGTTGGCAAAAGTCACCTTTATTGCAATACCAATCATCAGGGCACTGAATAAATGAATACACTCTGCTTCAGATTTTGACCTGGAAAATGTTTCCTCCACCCTAGAAAGTTAACCCTTTCACCAAATTCATAAGTATAATTCCCCCATATGATTAACAAAATATACAGAGTATAACATTTTAATGATAATTTAATAGTTGCAAATAGGGTCCAAATTTAGATTTGGGGATGCAAATGTCTCCTCATCAGGTACTTGTGTATCTTTTACCATGTTAATATTTGGCCAGATAGTTTTTATTTCCTTATTTTGGATTAGTGAGAAAATGGCTACATTTTCTAAACATTGCTTAAAAGATTATTACAATGGGTCTTTCTGTGTCTTGAGATCAAGAAAGTCAATATATTTTGTGATCCTCCTCAAATCTTAACTGAATTCTGAATTTCCAGCTGACTCTCTGCCATGTCTCATTTCAATTGCAGGTCTGACACACAAAATTCGTTGCAAGCAATCCATCAACCCAGCAATTCCTGGACTCATCATTCAGTTTTTGGTAATGAATATGCATCATTTCAGATTCTCCATTTGAGATATACTCCAAATATTAACCATACTCCTAGGTCTGGCTTAATTTTACAAATATAATTTTTATTTACTCAATATTGTTTACAACTATATAGGGGATTTTACTATTTAATTTGAAAAATAAAATATAGATAATTTTTATGTTTTTTCTATCTTTGCCTGTTTTTTTTCCAAATTTTCTAGGTATCATCTGTTTGAAGTGATTTTTTAAAAGTCGTTTAAGTGAATTCAGCAAAAATCATATTCAGGTCATGAAGGAGACAAGAACCACAGGTAAAAAAAAAATAACATTTGTGATGTTTATAACTGCTAAATACACATACAACGACCCCCTCCCACAAAAAAAATACTTCAGGGTAGATTTAAGTCTGAGAAACAATTTGTTGGGTAATTCAACAAAGCCATTTCACCGCATCCTCTCTTATTCCACTTCCTGTGTTTCACGCTTGGTCTACCTGCCTCAAGTCCATCTCCACTCTACTCTGTCCTACACTGTTGCCAATGTAACTTTTCATAAGTGCAGATATGACCACATGACTCTCTTACTCATTGAGTCTATTTCTTTCCTATTGCTCTGAGAATAAAATATAAACCCTTCCGCTGTGATTTTTAAAGCCCTACATAACCTGGCCCCAATCTATTTTCCCAACTCACTGGACAATACTCTTTTTCTTAGGCTCTACAATCAAGCCAAACTGGCCTTTTCCTCTCACAATGCATACTCCATCTCCCCTCTCCTATGACTTTTGCTTTGGCTATCCCCATGCCCACAATGTTCATATATTTTCGTTGATATATTTTTGACATATCAGACAAGCTAAAATGAACACCCAGACCAGTCATGTCATATATTCTCTGAAAATAGCTCAGCAAAATACCATAAAAAGAGTGATTGTAGGTGAGGTAGATGAGACTTATGTTTTTAAAATTTCCCATTTGTTAAGAGAAAGGAAAAGATAAAATCAACAATTTCTACTGTATTTGATCAGTGTTTTGTCTTCATTTACATAGTTAGAGACAATGTGTACACTGGTCTTTGCTTTTGTTTTCTTTAATCTGAATTGCTTCATAAATCTCTTCCCAAATTTCTTCAAATTCTTCTTATTTGTCATTCTTTATATGGCACGTTATTCCATAATATTCTGAGGAGGCAGTGTGACACAGTGATTAGAAATCAAGTCTTGGCGATAGTAAGCCATGCAATTCAAGTCTTGACTCTTGACACATTCTAGCTGAGTCACCATAAGCAAGTCAATTAATATCTCAGCACATTCTGGCAACACTCCACAATCAAAAGTTACAGATGACTTGCCATCTGCATGGAGAGCTTCCTATACTGATGAAATCACAATCCCAGACCAAAAAAGAAAACTCATAGACTGCCATTTGTTCAACATTCTTCAAATACTGGGAACATTGCTTGCTTTCTGCTTTGGCTAACACAAATATGACAGATAACAATATTTTTATATAGTTAGATCTTTTCTACCTGTAAGGAACTTTCTTGGAACATTAACCTACCAGTAAAATTACAGAGTCAAGATATATGAACAATTTTCTAACTGGTCTTATATACTATCAGATATATGTATGAGTCTTGATAGAAGCACTATTCAGCATCCACCGATAACAACAGCAGAGGCCTTTCTTTTGTAAGGCTTCATTGTCTATCAATATCTAGGTCTATTAGATTATAGCATCTTTTAATGTGTTCCCAGAGGAAATAAGCAGTGTCAAGTTTGGAAACCATGATGTCCAAACAATCTTGCTTATCACATCCATTGAGTCCATTTAGCAACTTCATCATTTCATTTGTAGTATGAGAAGTTTGCTCCATCTTGCTGACTCCATGAATCATATTCGTTAGTTTCCAACATGGAAGTAAATAGCTGAGTGATGTGCTCATGACTTTGAGTATTGTAGGTTCTATTAAAAAAGAAAAACTAAACGAAGAACAGTGCACTACCAAACTCACAGGTTACCCTTTGCAGTGGAATGGTTCTTCATTCCAAGTATCTGAGGTTGAGGAAGCCTAAATCCATAGATTCTAGTGATCGATATAACCACTAAAATGAATCCAGTTTTCTTTAAAAAGAGGTCTAAAATGCCAAACTATTTCCACTAAAACTCTGAAAACAACAACGTTATTTTTTTTCCTCATTGAAGTTTCTCAGCTCTGTAGGAACTGGAATACAGTAAGGTTAGAAGTAGGAATGTTTTGTGCACCTATGCAAGGGCGTTCCCTTAAAGTCTATCTCAGGAATAGCATGGTTAAGCAACACTTAACAACATTAAGTTTTCCTTAATATCCTCATTTGCCACTGATTTATTACCATCAATCCTTGCATGTGCAACTCCCATTTCTTAACATGTGGTTATCTTTACTGAAAATGATTGCCGATTAAGATCTACAACAGGGAAGAACAATTAGTAAATTCATGCAATTTGATTTTACGCTTATCTCCCCAAAGATAATTGACAAAATATGTTGCTGTGATTCAGTTGTTTGTTTTTTTTTTTAAATTAAATCAAAGAGTTGACAGCCTCATTCTTTGATATAAATTGTAATGTATATAAAGTAAAAAACAATTTAAGGCATAATCAAGAGAACTTTTTTATTAAATGAGATAATATTTGTAAAGTGTCTAGCATAGAGTCTGGCATAGAGTGGGCACTTAGTAAAAGTTTATTTCATCCACCTCAATTACCTGACAAAGCCAGAACGGTATCACTGTAGATAGAGAGTTAACCTTAACGTAAGGACCTAAAATCAAGTCTTACTCCTAATACTATCTGTGTGACCTTGGGCAAGTCATTCAATCTCTTAGTGCTCAAAAGCAACTCCCTAAGACTATAAGGTACAGATAAGTGGTCAAAATGCATTGGGAGAGAGATTTTCTTCACCAGAGATTTCCTTATAAAAGTAAAATCACATATCCTATCTCTACATTATTGTTTTTAGAAAAAATAAGTTTTCTTTTTTTTCTTTCCCACTTTGGAAAATAGCTGGCATTTGGACTTTACCTAAAAGATTGACAATGTAGTGAAATATATTGGGGATAATTTTAAAAGATCTGTTTGATTCTTCCAATAAATGTTCCCATTTACATATTTTTAAAAGTTCTACTTTGCATCTCTCACATGAATTTTCTATGTTAGAGTAGAAACGCATACAATTTTCTCTCTTAAATTATGTATTATGCCAATTAATGTGCAGGTGTGGGTTCAGTTAGTGTTATCATGATTTGTATCTCTTTTCCTCAGGCTAAAATACTTATGTAAATTATAGGCATATACAAAGAAAATGAAATATGTGCAATATGTCCTATTCAAAATAATTTCATTCATGGTCATATTACTTTTATTTTGATTCAGCCTAACTGGCATATTTGTCGCTCTTTGGACTCAAAAGTCCACCTTATGCTTTGGTGCTTCTGTACCAAGAGTCCTCAGTACCTCACAACCATACATTCTTTATCTCTGCCTTGTATAATTCTTATATTTCTTCTTTAAGGCCTAAGTGTCATTTCCTCTTTGAAGACTTTCCTGGTTTCTCTAGTGACTGATGTTTTCTCCTTCCTCAAAATTATCTGATTTTTTACTTAGCTGGACTCATGCTATATTATCAGTAGAATATATAAACTCATTGAGGGCAGGAAACATTTTGAATCCTTTGGTGCCCTGTATATAGGATGTGCTTCATAAGAGTTAACTGACTTGGATCAAATCAGCCTTCATTAAGTGCTTACACTGATGGCGCATCATAGAGGGGACCCTCTTGTTCTCAGTAACCTTGCTAGTAAAGCACAAACTCAAAGCCTTAGCCACCTATAAGGGCTTTGAAAATAGGACTAGTAACAAACAGTATACTTTATACATTATCAGACAAACACCTTATCCAAGTTCAGAGACATTTCTCATGTAACTGGTGGCCACAGAATAATCAATTTTTTAGCCATAGCAATTCCTAAATACCTACTGCGAATGTATGAATGGGCTGCAATAAGTATGAGAACAAGAGGTACTCACATGGAAAATCTGACAAATACTTGAAATATTAAAGCAAAATGCATGACATTTATGGTTTTCTACAATTGAATCTCATTTATTTAAACATATGCACACATGGTTACTTATGTACATATACACATTTTACTCAAATAGAAATATCATTCCTTTACTACAACATCTGTTTCAAAGATCTTAAAAGAAAAAAATACAGTCACCCTTTTACCACAGAATACTGTACTAATGGGGGTAGGAAGTTTCTATACCATAATGGATGAATTTGCGTTTACAAAAGTAGAATAGTTTCAGACTTAAAAGGAAGTTAAAGTAGGAGAGAATGAGATGTTCATTAGAAAGATCTAGACAAAAAAAAATGTGCATGTCATTGTCCTCTTTTACTAATGATATAAATATGGTTGAAATTACTTAATATATAAAATAATATAATGTGGCTGGAAAACTTGAACCAGTCTGGAAATCTCACTACTATTTCTATGATAAAATGAGATCAGCTAGCAGACAGTGTTTGTGACAGCATTTATAAATCCAGATTGCTTTTCAAGTTTCTGTTTAGTCACACTTTAATGCAAAAATGAACAAAGATATGAGAAAAAATGTGTGCCTATCTAGATACAGATATATAGACATATAAGTATATATAGATATAGATAGATCCCATGATCCTTTATTCTTACATAACTAGTGGTGTCCTATGCAAGAGTCAATAGTCAATAAGCCAGGAACCACAGCCAGGAACTATGCTAAGCACTGAGGATACAACAGGAAAAAGGAAAGACAACCTCTACTCTCAAAGAGGTTATAATCCAGGGGGAAGATAATTTACAAAAGGAAGCTGAAAGATGAAAGAGTGGGGGGAAGATGCCCATTGAGAAATATGATGGAGAAGTCAGAGAAGCCCTAAATTAGTGCAGCCAGGTGAGAAAAGAGATTTCTGAGTTGAATTTCCTCCTTTGGAGCTCATGGCTCCACCTTCCAAACAGAGGAACAGAAAATACACATTTATTATATGCTATAAGTAAAGTGTTATGTACTTCAGGTCATCTCCAAGTTCAGTTTATACAAGATGGAAAGGGAGAAAAGAATGTTGAATTTAAGAAAAGATTAAAATTTATACTATATGGTGCATGATTTAAAAAGTGAAGCAAAAATGAGCTCTTATTCTTTGTAGGATGCATTCTTGCACTGGACCATAAAATCCTCTTCAGACATTTTTATCTAATTTACCAAGTTTAGTTGTCTGTATTAGGCAGATCAACTGAAAAATTCCAATCCAACTTCACTTTATAATTGTACATCAGTAGAAAAGCAAAAAATTCAATACCCTTCCATTTAATAAGCACCTGTTAAACACCAACTATGTGCAACGCATTAGGCTGGATATTGAATTTACCAAGACACAGACCAAAAAAAATTGCTTTTATATTCCTCGAAGAATTTATGTAAGAAAATGGCCCTGTCTAAATTTCTCCAGAAGATTCAAAAATTCTGTAGATTTGTTTCTTAGTCTCTAAGTCCACTTGATTTATATAAAGAACCAATTACGGGTATTAGCATAAACAGAAAATTTATGAAATCTTGCAATTTTGTTAAATAGACACTGCAAAGACTATAATTCATGAAAATTATACAGTTAACTTAAAAAATCCAGTTAACATCAACATTACCTTCAAAAATCACCTAAACATTTGGCTAAGGAGACCATCTCAAATATTTTAACTTCTTTGTACTGCAATAATCATCTGACTTTGCATTTAATGTCACCAGTCAGCTTTCTTGGATGAATGTAAAACATCAAAAGAGACAGATTTATTGTCCCATTAGCAAAAGAGCACAAAAATATATATTCCTATTCAACACCATTTTATCACCAGCTTAAACTCAAAATAATTTAGCATTTAAGATTTAGCAGTTTGAATGCCTTTAGTAGGTAGCAATGTGTTATATATAAGGAGTTGAGTGAGCTCCATTTGATAAGTTGATAATTCTCCTAAATTTCTGACATGGGTATAATAACTTTTTATGATTTTGAACTGCCTCACTATACCAGTTCAATTTTTTTCTCTAATATGAAGAACATAAATAAATTTCAAGGTTCCCATCACAGAATTTTAAGTGAAATTTACAAGTTTGATTTAAAACTTCAAAATTTTGATTCTAGTGAAAAAAGTACAATCTTAAAACTCCTTAATGGCACTTACAGCATATAATAATTGGAAAATAGCATGGTATTTCTCTCCCTTGTCTTCTTTCTGCTTGATATAGTTCTGAATCAAAAAGCATATTGGATTGATTTAAATTGGAAACCACAGAAGGAAGCTGGCTAAGAACATAGTAGGTTAGCTCATAGACTGTTCCCAGAATGGTCTGTCTAACGATGTACTTTGTTGTCACAATAAACTACTATGCACACAGATTTTTGTCTGTTTGGACATTTGGCTTGAAGTAAACATTCAGAACACTCAATCCAAATATGAACTAGGCCAAAAGTTGCCTTAAGCATTGCCAATACGGTGCTCATTCAACTAGTAGCAACGTGCTTCCCCCTCCTTTTTCCTTTAAAAAAAATGGTAACAACTGTGTTATACTAAATTTGATGATCATTCATGGAATGTGTTTCAGAGAATCACCTCTTTTCTAAAAGGTTAGAATCTCATCTTAACGTCAAATCCCCTTATCTATTTTGGTATGTTTGTAGAAGTAAAGAGATCAAGTCATTGATGAATAATCCAATAAAGGAGCTAAGGTCTAAGAAAAGACATGCAAACACTTCTAATTGGATTCTGGAAATGGGGGAAAAAAGTCTCCACTGTAAACACTTATTTTTGTGAGCTAATACTTTCTAAGTAGAAACTCCTTTTCTGCTGATTACTTTCTTGTTAAAACAAGACCTGGCCCACTTTCTCTGAGTGAACAGAAAGTTAGGGCAAGTTAATTGAGAAGACTAAAACATTTTTACATTTATCTAAATGTCTCAATACAGAGAGACAGAAAATTCTCCATAGAAAATTATGTTCAATCAAAAAGAAATATTTATATGCATACTATCTTCTAAGTACTCTGCAAAGTTCTAGGGATACAAGAATAAAGTGTTGAACAATCCCTCTTTAAGCTTACACGATAACCGAAAAAAAGGAAATTTATACATTTATAATGTATATATTATACACATACATATATCAAATACAAAGTTAAATACAAATATATGCAAATGATCTAAACACAAGGTAATTTGAGAGAAAAAGCATTAGTGGTTGGAAGAATAAGAAAAGGTTTTGTGAAGATGCCAAAGCTTCATTTTAAAGGAAGAAAGTGTGATGAAGCAGAGGTATGAAGGGAATACATTCCAGCCATAGTAGGCAGAAAGTGTATTACAAACCTTGAAACATCAATAAAACAAATATACTTGCTTAAAAGCTACTTATATTTAAATGAACTATTTTCATGAACTAGAAGGGATGCAAGCAAAGGGGATGAATTCTTATAAAAATGTTAAAAAAAAATCTGCCCTAACCATTAGAAGTAGTTAATATACTTAATTTATTCCTGTTATGTCAGTATCTCATGTTTGTTATCAAATTAAAATATGCCAAATGGGGAAACGCAGTTAAATACTAATATATTGATATTTTAAGATTAAGTGGGGAAACACTGATCTTTCCTCTCTTGAAAAATAGACTGGGAACTAGTTTTGTATATTGCCCTTAAATATAACATTGCCTGGTCATTTCTAAATACTCAAGACTTGGCACTTTCCTACTTTCCATGCAGTTAGTACTACTGGGGTCCACATGAATATCACTCAGCACTTAATAATGGCCTGCATTTGTACTGAAGACAAAAAAAAAAAAAAAGATAGGACAGAGAGCCAGAAGGGCAAAAGTTAAAAACATCCTTTATTCTTGCCAACCCAATTGGTGAGGGAAAAAAAAACTCCTCCCACATGGTCTACCCCATACCTATTTATCTGTCACTTCAAAATGCACAGCCTGTTGAAAACATGGCAGAAGGGTAAAAAGTAGAGGAATTAAGACATGCATCAAACTCTTGAGCTTCCTTCCTTTGATGGCGATGCACAATAGCATACTGTTCGTAGCATTCTTTCATTCCCTTGCAAGAAGTCTGCCTTACACCCACTCTGCTCCTCTGAAAAGATGCAGCCATCAGGAAAGGTTCAGAAACTTTTGCTCATTTTCAGTATCTTTTTCTTCTGTCTTTAGTCAAAAAAAAGCTGTAGCATCTTTGGGATTCCAATTTGCATGTTCTTGAACCACCAGATTCATAGTAACACATTCACATAAAATATGGTGAAAGACTTTAAAAGTCTGCCAAGATTAATTTAACTCATATTTATGAGTCATACTAAACAGCCAAGTTCAGCTCTAATAACATTATTAGCAATACTGCATGTTCCTAGCCTATCCATCGTATCTGGGGTCATGACAACAACTGGACTGGGGAATTAGTGTATAAACTTAGGATGTGAGTCCAAAAGCTCACCTTTAGGGGAAATAATTTTATATATATGCACAGCAAATTTGCTGCAGAATTTCAGCATTTCAATGATACAATTGATAGAAATCTTAATTCCATCAAATTCCAATTTATATGATAAATTGGAATGGTTTTAAGTTCTTTTTATCCAAACAGTGGGGGTCAAGATAGCTAATACTTTATCACAAATTGTCTTCCTGCAAGGAGTTACTTTGCCTGGAAAATAATATCAAACTACTTATTCTAACTATAAAAATGATCATTGTTAACATTCAAAAAGTGCTTTAAGGTTTATAAAGAGTTTGACACATAATACCTCATTTTGTCCTAGCAAATGTCTTGTGAAGTAAATTCTGGGATTAATATTATTTCTGTATTGCAAACTGAGGTTCGAATAGGCGAATTGATTTGCCTAGAGTCATACGACAAATGGAGAAGAGAAGGCAGAATGTGAACCTCTTTCTTTTCTGACTCCAACCATAGCTTCAAGTCTACTACTCGTTTTACTGACTCAGAAAAGGAGAAGGTTCATGTATATTTCTGCTAGACCCCAACTGGGGTTTTCTTGGCAAAGATAATGGAGTGGTTTGCCATTTCCTTCTCCAGTTTATTTTACAGATGAGAATATTAAGGCAAATAGGGTTAAGTCACTTGCCCAGGGTCACACAACTAGTGTCTGAAGATTGATTTGAAATCTGGAGGACAAGTCTTCCTGATTCCAAGTCCAGTGCTCTATTCATGGCTCTATATAGTGTTTATTAAAACATTATAAAGATTAACATTTAAAGATAGGAAGGTTAGGAGATAGCTTTTGATTCCTTAACATTTTGGTTTACATGTCAGTCTGCTTTGAACATCAGCTCATATAAGCATAAATACTTCATTAATTCAGTCTATCTCTTTTCTAAAGAAATATTTTTTAAATTTTCCAAACCACTAGAATAGTATCTTCTCAAGTCACTTCTACTGTCTATTCAAAAAGTTGAAGGACTAGGTATGAAATATACATAGAGGAAGAAAATTGACCAGAATTAGAGGATAACTGATCTATGAAGGAAGGCATGTGTAAATAATAAGTACAATTTTTATCGAATCCTCTAATGTTCCTTTAATCTATGTGATCTCATGGAGACTGAGCGTGGAAATCTCTCCTCTGCCATGGTTTCTCTTGCCTGCCTGATCTACTCTCTAGTCAGTCCCAACTTCTGTTGTCCATTGGCTCTATTCCAATGTGAACACAATCTGCTGTCACAAAAGCTGCTACTCATTCATGGCATTGGAAGTTCATTAAATTGATGCCAAAAAACAAATGAGAAGGATAAAAAAAAAGCAAGCTGGAAATATTTCACCTGAGTCAATAGCACAATATTTCAGGGCTAGAAGGGACCCAATTCATACCCCTCAAAGGAACTTTCACCTGCAACATCTCCAACACCTATGCATCCAACTTCCAACTGAAGACTTCCAATGAGAGAAAATTCATTAGCTCCTGAAGTAGCCCATTTCACTTTTGAACTGACTTGATAATTAAGATTTCTTTCCTGACCCCAAGCCTAAGTGTGTGTTTTTTATTTGTTAGTTTACTTGTCTGCTTGTTTTGCCTCTTTCACCATTTGCAAGCCTAACTGCTCTTCCAAAGGAAAGCTCTTCAAATATTTATCAAAGGATCATAGAATTAGAGCCTGAGAAGCTTTCAGAAGTCATCTAATCCTCTCACTTTTTCTGACAGTTGAGGAAACTGAGGTCAAGAAAAATTAAATTGCTTGTCTAAAACAACACAAGTCATGTGTGACAGGGTTTAATGACAGCTACAAAATTAAATACAATTAGAGTGTTCTGGAAGTGATACTGGTAAAATTATAAATAAATCTGCATCCCTATAAACTTTGGCCCAAATAATCTAGCTTATGTGAAAATCATTTTCTCACTTCTTCAAGTATGGGCTTACGCCTAAAATCCACTTTGGAACTCTGAGTAGTTTAGATAACTTCACCACTGATGATTCTCAATTGTTATACCATGATACTAGAAAATTTTAATAATCTGCCAAAAAAAGGAACCTGTATTTTATTAAAGAATGAGAGCTCCATCACATTTAGTTTCAATTCATAAAATAAAGTACTTTATATCATTTTAACAAGTAAACACTAGCCAAAGCACTTACTATTAAACTGAGGGAAATGCTATTTTAAAAAAAAATTGCTGCTCTGAAGGAGTAAAGTGATTATATGTGGGATCATATTTTATATGATTTGAAATATGATTTCACTAATATGAGTATTCTCTACCCAACATAGCTCATCACTTCTGTATGCTTCATACTGTGCAATCAGGTCTTGTCCATGTCTTCCCAAGAAACTTTCATAGATAAAGGAGCCAGTCGTTCTTATGAAATGAAACACCTCTGGGGTTCATTACTCCCTTTCTTGCTATATACTCTCCCAAAACAAATGTCATGGTCCTCATCAAAAAATTCCCTTCCCTTCCTTTCTTTCTTGTCTCCCCTAAAGCCTTGGATCCTGTGCACTCTGAAATTCATGGATTGAACAGAGAAGGGTCCCTTCCCAACTTCCACTCAATGACTAGTTTTTGGACCCTCCTGGCTTAGAGTGAATGTCAACTGTAACAGTTTCTCTTCCAAACATCAACCCTGAGGCTCTTGCCCCTCCCAGAGTGATTTATCTATTTATTTTCTCTTTTCTGTTAAAGGGGCCACCCCCTGACTACCTTTAAAGAGACCTATTCACTGAACGGGCATTACCTCACTTTAATTGAGTACCTGAAAATGCCTTAGCCTAAAAGTCCAAGGTCTTCCACTGCATCCTTTCAGTCATCCTGATGAATAGCTGGTCACTGGACCCAGATGGCTCAGGTGGGGAAAGTGAGGCTGGTGACCTGCACAGCCCTCCTTCCCTCAAAACAAAGTCAAAAATGAAGGACAAACACAACTCTCTCATCAAGGCCTTTTAACCCTCTACCTCTCTGTTCTCCTTCTTTAGTATACTTCTAGTTGACTACCTCCTCCTCAAAGAAAAGAACTTGCACCTCACTTCCATCCAACACTTCTCCTAAAAAAACAAATCAACAAAAAATGGCAGTAGGGTATTAGTAGATCAGACATCACTAAACCTCCAGTCAGTGACTTAGTCAAAGAATTCTGGCAAATATTCCTCACTATAGAATGGACATCATAAAATATTAACGCTTATCTAGTACTTTAACATTTGGAAATTGTTTTTTATACCAAAGCCAAAACAAACATGTATGGTAAGTATTGGGAGCATTATTCGCACTTCAAAGATGGGGAAATGGACTGTGGAATTTAGGAAAGATTCCATGAATTACCCTTGCTCACGCAACCAGTAAGCATCTGAAGTGGAATGCAAGATACTATTATTTACAGACGATCCAAAGAATAAAAGACCCTTTAATAAGGCAAAAATTGTAACCTAATTTAGCCATGTTTACAGCTAAAGGATGAAAGTGATCTGTATTTAGGAACTTATACCACTGGTCCCCAAAGTTATCACACTGAAGCTGTGTCTTATTCTATTGGGCCATAACATAGATATAACTTAACACCTCTGAATACCGGCTAGACCTACCTTATACTGAACACCAAAATGAACACTGTTGCAGTCAGGGCAGTCCTGCGCATCTTTTGTGTATAAGAATCACTTTAAGATTGTGTAAACTACCTTCTTTGAGATACATTGTGGCTTACTTTGATGGGAGACATTATATTTGGTGTGTGGGTATACATTTTTTTTCAATCAATGTATAAAGTTTCTGGATACTTTATCATTTGTTATTAATATGCATAATATCTAGAATATATAAAGAGCTTTAACATTCATAAAACCCATTTACACAAGTGCCATTTGATCCTTAAAGTAACAGGATGAGGTATGTACCGGAATTGTTATTCCCATTTTATAGATAAGAGAAGTGATGTTAAGAGAGGACTTAACCCACTTCTTCCTAACTCCAGCTCTCATGTGCTATGTGCATTCTACCAACATCTCTCCTACAATTCACTTCAATCTATTTTCAGTCACTTTGTACTGCACGTTAAAATGCATCTCTTCCAAAAGCAGTTATGAAAAATCATTGTTGAATTCATTATACGCCTCAGCACTGGTGGTAAGCTTCTGAGAAAGTGCCAAGAATATTAGGAATTCATGTCTAGTGCATAAAATGATCATTGGGATCCAGATTTCCATTTCATAGCATTCAGACCAAACTTTGAATTTCAGAAGTATTATAAACACTGCACAATAAAAAGAGATAAAATAGTCAATAATGTTCCCTCATACATTGATTCACTTTCAAAACTGCTTGTTGTAAGAAGGGATTTCAAGGCTGCACAATTTAACTTCCCGTTAACAAAATAATTTAAGAACATAAGCCTTGCTATATGCTGTTCCGACATACCATTCTTTCCAACTTCGGTGATTCAAAACTCGGTCAACCTTAGAGGTTCAGGTTGTATCATTAAATGTTTTGGTTTTCCTCTAAAAACTCAATATGAATCTATCATATATAAATTTATACAAACCCGTGAACTCCTTGAGACCATCTTTTGCCTTACTTTGATCAGCCCCTTTGATTTGCCCATTTGATCAGTCAAGAATCAACCACATAATGAACACTTAATCAATGTTTATTGACTGACTATTCCCATCCCCATGGTGGTCCATAGGTTGACTAGTTTTTCAAAAGTGTGGCCCTGAATTCACCTCATTTATGTTTTAGAAAGAGAAAATAAGGTATTCTCTTCCTGTCCCCTCCTCCTCAAAGTGCATATTATCTCATATGATCCTTGAGATACCCCTCAGATATTTGGAAAGCAGCCACTATGTGCCAGTCATTGTGCTAAGCACCAGGGGAAACAATGAAAGATAAAAGGAGCTCAAAATCCAATGAAAGAAGTCAACACATTAAAAAAGAATTTAAAAAGTGGGGTTGAGGGACAGTATTAGGTAGGAGTACATGATGAAGTCCTGTGGCCAGATAGAAATTATGAGATGGTATTCCTAGACCCCTTCTTAAATAGAAGATTTGGGAAAAGCTCATCAATATCCACATTTCAACCATTATGGTCAGAAAGAAGGAAGGTCCCAAAGTACTGGGTACCATGGAAATGTAAATTTGAGTTAATGTTATCTTGCTAGAAGATGAGTATCTAGAGATAATGATGAAGTCCAAGTAGGAATCCAGGTGGGAAATTATGAGGTTTCTCCCTTAGGCTCCCTCTTATGAGGTATATGCTAGTATTATTCCTGTTTCTATAGATGGGGAAACTGAGGCTGAGATAGATTAAATGAATTACCTAGGATTACAAAGTCAATGTCTGAGGCAGAATTTGAACTCAGGTATTCATGACCACAAGCCCATTGCTCCATCCCTTGTAGCACTTGGCTGCCTTGACTTCCACTTTCTGATACTTATTTATTACTAGCAGAACTCTACCAACAAATCAGTACCATTTAAGGGTCTACACCAGGGGTGGGGAACCTGTGGCCTTCTGAGTTCAAGTTTCACAAAACAAATCCTTTTGTTCAGCGGAATTGTTCTGTGAAGTTTGGATTCAGACAAAGGGCCACATCTGAGTACCTCAAGGCCATAGGTTCTCCATCACTGATCTACACTTACTGAAGTAAACAGATTGCACACCTTCCCTTTTCTCACCTAAATAATAGGACTATATATTCCCCCAGAAGAATCTTTTTTGGGAAGTTATAATATACATGGTGATTGTGGACAGGTTCTATGTCCTTTGTCCTGATTCCACATCTCATGATCAAGTTTAGACCTCCACACTCTAAAAAAGGTACTCCTAGGAGAAAACTTTAAACTCAGTTGCCATTCCACAGAGGGCTGGTCACTTCCATAAATGCTAAGGAACAACTTGCCTGCATGCTTGTCTGTCACTTAGGTTATTTTTTGCTAAAATGGGAGAGAGAAATTTTTTGATTAGTCTAGAAAATGAAGGTGAAATTTCGAAGAACAGAGGAGCACTCAGCATGACGTGCCCACATGAGAAAAGGTGCTGTGCCCTTTGAGCAAGGCAAAGGAGACAGCACAAAGTAAACATAGGATACGCAAATTTGGGATATCCACCCCAAATATTCATGTGGACTCTCTGTGTCCAACCTGTGGCAGAGCATTCTGAGCTCATATTGTTCTGATCAGCCACAGTCGGCCACACTGAAATTTCACTTTATCACAGTGATGCCATTTTGGTCCTCTTTGAGGGATGAAGGATAACAACCACCTTAAACATCAGCAACCTTGAAATAGGACTAGAAATTTCCTTTAGGTATTTTTGTTTAGGGAAATAGAACCCTAAACTAGCTATGTTATCTCATGCTCCTAATGTCTTTATGCAGCTAGTTAAATCATTTAAGATGAAAGAAAACCAAATATATATACATATATATATGTAAATATATATATATATATATTTACATATATATTGTTGGGGTGTAAGCTCTGTTTTCATGTGAACAGTCTAGGGTCAGGTAAAGGTGAGGGCTTCTAAACCGAAGAAGTCTCACAAGGCCCCCCAGGGAACAGCTGAGAATTGAGGAGTGAATCACAAGCTATCTCATTTTTCCACCTCTTCTCAAAGGAAACTTGCCGGGGAGAGCCTCTCACCCTTGAGATTGGTCCATGGTCTGAGCACACCTGTTGTTGATTGGCTAAGGGGCTGAGAGCATGCTGTCCACAAGCGAACCATGCAGCTGGGAGAGCTTAAATAGGGACAGGAAAACCTGAGGGTTGGGTTCCTCTCTCCTCCGGAAGGAGAAGGGGGCTCCACGGGGAGAACTCGTCCTGCATGCTGACATGTAGCTGGTATCTGGAATAAAGTCTACACTTCTGTGTGACTCTGGACGTCTTTTCTCTCATTACGTTTATCTGGCTGATCACCGAAGATCTGAGTTAGGTAAGACAACCCGGCAGCCCATGGCAGTTAGGCTGGACAATACATATGTTTGCTTAGAGAATTCTTAGAAAACAATAGAATATATGAGGAAAAATTAAAACTTTCCTTTCAATTCAGTAAATATTTATTCCAATTCCTCTTTTCTATACAAATTCAGACGTTTCTTGTTATAACTAATAAATTTGGAGGCAAACATCTATATTCTGACCCATCACATAATGTGACAGCAATATATAAAAGGCAGGAAACATAATTTATACAAAGTTTTATAAAAATAAGTCATATTATCTTTTTTAGCATAACATGTAGCATATTATCATTAATTCATTCAATAAATATTTAATAAGTATCTACTCTGTGCCAGTCACCTGTGCTAAGCACTGTTGATATGATAGTGGAAATGTTGTTTGGTTGTTTTTGTCTGGACCTGCTCGCTATAATCTGTATCTGTGTGGGGAAACTCCTGGATTAGAAACTTCTTCCATATATTCAGATGGTCAACTCAACTTGTATTTCATCAAAGCATTAGATGCATAGTGGTTGACTAGGGTAATACTTCATTTTTTTTAATCACAAGAATTGCTTATCTACCAATAATTATTTTGTGAAAGTACTCCTGCAGGAAGCCATGGAATGGGTTATCCCTTGTTCTGCAAAGTCAGCATAGGAGTGCAGATAAACCATCAACTTGGAGGAAAAGGCCAAGGTCAACATTCTCACCAGAGACATTCTATAGTCAACCCAAAAACTTATTGGGAATCTCATGCTGTAAATTATAACCAAATTCTGCTATCCTGATAATATGTTCTCAAATGATATAAGAAGGAGAATTTGAAATCTAAAATACTGAGAATATGCTAAAATGGAGAGAGTTAAATTGACAAGTTAACCATTAATGGCACATCAAGTTTAAAAAAAACACACATATGTATTATATAATTATATATACATTTTGTGTGTGTGTGTGTGTGTGTATATATATATATATACATATAAATATATATATAAACATAAGTGTGTAACTTGCATAAGGCAAGACTATCTAACTCTTGAATCAATTCTAATAAGGACACTGGTCTTTATTAAATAATAAGTACTCATTATGGGCAGCTAGGTGGCACAGCAAATAAAGTGCCAGGCCTAAAGTCAGGAAGACCAGAGTTCACATCTAATCTCAGACACTTACTAGCTGTATGATCCTGGGCAAGTCACTTAATCTTGTTTGCTTCAGTTTTCTCATCTGTAAAATAAGCTAGAGAAGGAAATGGAAAATCTCTCCTGTATCTTTGTCAAAAAAAAAAACCCAATGGAGTCATGAAGAGTTGGATATGAGAGAAACCACTGAAAAACAATAATTAATAATAAGAATAAATTGTTGATAATAACTCCTAATAATAAATCCTAAAAGAACATTATTTAACAAGTGTCAAGCACATTGTGAGTGCTTATGTATACAAAGCACAGTACTAGGTATAAGAAGAAGATATAAAAAATAGAAGCAAAAGTCCCCACCCTTAAGGAGCTCCCGGTTCCTTTGAAGGCATAACAAAATGAGAGATCACTGACAAAGTAAAAGACTGGAAAGTTCGACATAACATGGTACAAACTGACAACAGGATAAGGTTAATATGGCAGAGAAGAGAAACACAGGATTCCATGATTGACTCTTTCTCCCTAAGGCCACTTTGCCACTGACTGATTTAGGGTCAGGAGAGACCTAAATTGTAATAGCTGCTGACACTTATAAACTGTTGTAATAGCAAGGACCCTGACACACACAGTGGGGCCTGCAATCACAGGTTCTTAGATGTGCTTTTCTAAAAGGAAAGGCAATTTTTGAGGGGTCAACAATCTACTTTAATCAAGCACATATATCATTCACTTAGTTCAGGGGGAAAAAATCAGCATCCTAAACTGCAGAGAAAATACAAATGGAGAAATAAAGATTAACAGGGCATCTAACTGTCTGACCATAAGCAATACATGCATCTCAGATCAAAAGGCAGATCTAGCTCTTTGACCATTACATACATACATAGTTACCAGAGAAGCACCAACATCTGAGGGCATCACAACCCTTGAGAACTAGTGCCTCATCAGAAATTAACAAAAGATGTGAGCCTCCCCTAATCAAGCTTCCCTTAATGGGCAAGCCCATTAATGGGTAGGGAAGATCTTTTACTCTTATTAACATATTAACATTACAATTGTGTGCCTGGGCAAGTCATTGGACCCCTGATCCTCAGTCTGGTAACCCACAAAACAGGAGTACCAAAGTGACCTTGTGGATAGAGGCTCAGTCTTGGAATCAAAAACAAGGTTCAATTCTTGTCTCTGACCCAAAAGATGTATGGAACAATGTACAAGTACCTTAATGTCTCAGTGCTACCCCCACTAAAAAAAAACCCCTAAGGCTGTAAATTGACTAAATAGATCTATGAAGGGAATTTTCCCATAAATTTCCTACACCAGGACACTGATAGGACCAAATCCCTCCCCACAAAGATATACATACATATATATATATATATATATATATATATATATATATATGTATGTACATATGTGTATGTATGTATGTATGTATACATAGCACCTATTTCACAAGACAATTATAAAGACCAAATTCACTTATATATGGAGAGTCCTTTGGAAACCCCAGGAAATTAGCTATAAATGTTTTCTATCATTTTCATTGTTGTTATTAAGTCCATTCTCTTTGCAGCTCAACTCCAGAAGTCGGAGTGTGTGAAGAGGATGGTTAAGAATGTGATACATATTCCGACTCATAAAATTATATGTAGGCAACTGTTCGATGGTGAATTGAACTAGAGGAATAAAGAACACTGTGAAAAGAAAACATACTCCATAGACATAAGAAAGCATAAAGTGAAACAACGTGGAATAATTAGCAGTTTCTGAGAAGTAACAGCAGAAAAGAATTTTACCAGCAAATGACAGTGAAATAGACATCTCAGTTATTACCTCTGAGCCAAAAGCCAAAGCACACTTACAGGTCCTGTCAATGACCTTAATTCCTAAGGGAGGGACAGAGGATATGTCCTCAATCAGGAAAATTATTACTTTCAGTTAAAATTTTACAGTTAGCAGGAACATCATCAAACATCTGTATAAGAATGTTATTAATATGCAATAGTTCATATTCCTTCATAGGTTATAGTGATAATGAGGCTTCTGGATGAGTGATTAATAGACAATAATAAATGCCTATAGCAGAGGAGGGCAAATAATCTTGCTCTATGTTTACATTCAGATGTTCAAGATTGTTTGCTTAATTAAGGCCAGTAACATTTGTTTTCTTTAATATTTTGCTTAAGGCTTGCTGAATCAACTTTGAACTTTGAAGGGGTTGATTTACTACTTCAAAGAATAGTCCATGGAGTTCTGTACACTGCCACCAGGTTCAGGGTAGGGATCACTTGCCCAGCTTCTTTTAGCAGTGTCTGTGTCTGAGATACTGATCAAAACCATTAAATTTTAGATATTTTCTGTTAAAACTCCTATTCAAACAACAGAAAATTAAATATATATATATATATTTGATTATATATCAATGTGGACACAGAGCAAATTTTTTTTCAAGAAAATAAGGTCTAAGATGCATTTTGGTATGTTTTATAATGTTCTTTAACTATAATCAATCATATCTTACTCAAACATTGATCTTGTGATTGGAATGGGCCCTCTACCCCATATTCCTTCTTAAATTTGAGAAGAAACTTCCATGATTATGGAATTTCAGAAAAATATGGAGCCAAAAATCTGAGCTATTTTCCCCACTTCTCTCAATTTTCTTTTCTTATAACCACTATCTTCTACTTGAGAGGCAATACTCAGGGGTAACAAAGACACAGATTTCAATATCATTTCTAATAAATATTTACTAGCTGTATGACTGTGGGTAAGTCATTTAATTCATCTGAATCTTGATTTCAATCTCTATAAAATGGATTTAGGACACTGTTGACTCAAAGACTTCCCTCTAACACAGACGGGTTCTCTGACTCTGGGCAAGTTAGTTAAACGCCCCAGACAACTAAGGTATAGAACAGGTCTGCCTTGCCAGGGGGAGTTCCCTACATCCAATCCAAAAGAGATCCAAACCAACACAACAAAAACTCTGCTTAGGTATGTGGAGCCAATTCAAACAAAGGCCTTCCATTTTGCTTTCTACATTTAAGATCAAGGAAAAAGCCTATCTATGCTACACACACAGATAGGCAGAAGGTGAGAGAAAAGACTGGTAGCTAGATGAATAATATTGTTGTCAGTTATGGAAACCTAAAAGTGATGGAAGATGATGTCAGGAGGCAACTTATATGTCAAATGAAAGAAAAGAAAAAAACCCTTGTTCTAAGAGGTATTGATCATCAAAATGCAATCTGGGTATTCTCTGAACTTTGTACCCATGAATATAGAATTTTCCAGGGCTATCCACAACCCTCACTGGGTATCCCACACAATATCAGATCAGTTCAACTGTTTTCTTATTTTACAAACCTCTGATTTCACAATGTCGTTGTTTGAATTTCTTCTTTGCCTTTAGTAATCCTAGCCTCTATTATATTAATTTGTGTTGACATCCTATCTATGTGAATTCCTCCTAGTATATTGTACACAACTTTAGGGTGGTTTTTTTTTCATTTTTTATATTATCAAAAGCTAACTGGGGAAAGCTATTTAACAAATGTTTGAGGACTGAATGTCTTCGTAGCATGAATATATTTAAGTACTGTCTGGCCGAGTCTGATTTCTTATCCCAAAATGCAACACTTTCAAAATTCAAACTTACAAAAGAAAAAACATTTTCATGTACTCATAGTTTTAATCACAGCAGTCTCTTTATTTAAAGAATTAATCTTCAATAAAACAGCATAATTGAGTGATTGCTTTTCTGCTGTAGCCAAAACTCCTGTTCACTTTAGCTATGACAGCTGCCAAAACAATAACAAATAACCAAAAAACCATAGTAATATACACCAGAATACTTGGGAGTTCATACAGAATTATTACACCAAGAAATAAAAACCTATAGCTACCTAATCATTCATGACCATACCTCTCTTTCAGATATGGCATTCTACAACAACAGCAAGTGTTCTCTGTAATAATATTTTTGAGAGAGTGTAAAGAACTGAATTTAATACTAGGGTCAACAGTTTATCTCATATGTAAATTTGATACCACCGATACAGTCCATTAAATCTTCTGATGTCAGAGAAAATGAGTTGCTAATAAACTTTAGGTTGATACTGGTATTTTATCTATACAGAAAAACCATTTACCTTGTAAAGACTATCTGATATTCAATACATTACAATAAAGTAATAGTATAATTCTCCCTTCATAATATAGCAGTTGTTATTCAAGATGACAGCTCCAATAGGTCTCTTCTTTTTCAAATGAAATGCCATCACATTTTTAATATATTTTCATTATGGCATAATGCACGATAGTATAAGAAAGATGGCTAACCCCAAAAAGTCTACACATCTTGGAGAAATTGAACATAGTAGGAACTCATCAAGAAGGTAAATGACTTCAGAGCTTTGCTCCTATGCCCAACTGTGATTCTGTAGCCCTAAATGCATTTGTCTTCATCATCATTTTGTCATACTTGAATTGTTATATCAAAAAGCAATAGTTTTAAACCACTGTCCTTGGTTCATCACTGCTATCCTTGTAGCTTCCTTCCTACTGATATTCATTACTTTAAGAAGAGATGAATTCCATTTCAGAAAAACATTTAGGGCAGGGAAAATTTTTATTTCTTTGTGCTTGTCCACTAACTACTCTGTTAATCAAATTCCTGGCATGCAGAGTAGGTTACCTAGTCATCTGAATTGTTCACTTGTTAACATGATTTTCTATATAACATGAAAGTTTCTTAGTTTATCATGTTATTGTCTTCAAAAATTTCTTCTTATAAATTATGTCCAAAATTAACATCTTAAAGTTTTCTTTCCATCTAATTTTCCATTAAGATGAAAACTTTTAACATCTAACAAACTTAGATCAGAAACATAATATAACTTGTCATAAAGAGATCATTGTTTTCCTTCAGTTATACTTATAAAACTCTTACACCACAAAGTCTTGGTTATGGGGGAAATATTAGTTGAACTTCATAATTTAATTTCTAATTGTTTTGGTTACCTATCAAAATATTTTATCCACAGATGCATGGTTAATAGAATTAGATGGAAGACTGTGGGAACTTATGCTAAGTAGCCCTTATTAACCAAATTACTCACTCCTCTAAATGAAAAAATTTGAACAAATTTTAGTTGTTTAAAATCTTGAGGCCAAAACAAAGATTATATTTTGCTAAGAATTTCTATAGTCTAAGTCTGTATACATCCAACTGTGCACTGGGAGACAAGTATTGGTTTTTCATATGAAAATGACAGTATGCTCCAGTATGGAGGTGGGGTGTGATGGATTTGGACTGATCTGGCCACATTCTTGCCACTTCAAAGGCATGTATTTTTGAGACAGCTGCCTGGGCTTAGGCGTATAGTCTCTAGCCGCCTAACTCTGCAAAGCCCACACACAACAATTTGCACATAGGACCTCAGCTTCCTTTACACTGCTCAAACCAACAAGAGCTAACTAGGCACAGACAAAAACCTATGCAAATGACATACGTGAGTTCACAAACTTAAGAAGGAAATACGTATTTTGCAATTACACTGGTACTGGTAGATTAAAATGTAAAATTCTCTTCTGAATTTATGAGTGACCTAATAATATCTACATGTAATACATACCTGTTTTACACCATTTTGGAAAAGGATCCATTTGTCATTCTATTCCCTTTCTGAATGCAGCAGTCCAATCCAACCCTGGATACATTATTGATATGGAAATGAGTGTAATTAGCAGCCTAAATGATCTGTTATTTATGATACGAGTCAGAGCAGTAAATCACCAATGGTTCACTATCGTTACTATGCAAATAGAAAGAGGCAGTTAATGGACCATGTGTTAAAAACAGGCCACTTGCTTGCTCATTTGCGAAGGAAAGGCAAGGGTGAGAGTTGAAGGTAGAGATGACAGTTCATCATATTGTCATTGCCACTACAGAGACACAGAAAAGCCAAGACGTAGTCTCAAGAATAGTCCAGTTTTTCATGGCATATACTTTAGTTTTCAGCATATGCTGCTTTGAATTAATTTCAAATAGCATTAACAAATCTTTCTTGACTTATTTTGTCTCAGTTTGTATGACTAGAAATGAGAACTCTACTTATCTTCTCAGACCATCCTGAGAATGTGTACTGGTGTGTCTTACTATCATGTCATTTGGGAATAATACTATAAAAAATTCCCTATTATAAAATCAAATATCATCATTAGTCAGGGTGTTCACTTCATTGTCCTACAAATGCACTCTATTTCCCTGTAACCATGAAAACAAGAAGGGATTTGAGTCCCTGGGTTCCAAAAGAAATCACAGTGGGCCTAATTGGAAATCATTCAGTAAACCTCAGAAAAATTGCTCAGCCTTGGTTCTTTAGCGCCCTTTTTGTTTGGCTTTCCAGGGAATGTGTGCTTGTGGGAGAACTTTGAGTGCATTAGCACCAGGCCAGTGCCTGCCTAGTGATATGAGAACAATAGACCGATAGTGGATGGGGGAAAGCTTACAGAGCATGGAGGAGGGGTAGGCAAGCACAACTTTTGCATTTTACAAACTCATATTTTTATGGAACTAATGGCATTGGAAAACATTTGGAGAACTTCAGTAAGTATAGAACTTAAATGGTCTAATAGTGCCTATATGTCAGCAATGCGTGCAATTTCAAACCTGGGATAAGTGTGTACTATCTACACTAATAGTTGTAAATGTAGCAGTGCGCTGAAAAACCATTTATTTGATCTTTAGGTTTTTTCTTTAAATTTACCAAGGTTAAGCACCATTTGCAAGGAAAGAAAAAAGAACAGTCAGTTGCAATCATAGAGAAAAATGAGTGGTGCCCTTAATTTGAGAGGTAATGCGGTATACTAGGAATAAAATGGGTTTAGGAGACAAAAGATCTGGGTTAGGTTTTGATATTTTACTAGCAATTTACTTGCTTTAGGGTTCTAGAAAAAGCTTTTAACCTCTGGGACTCAGTCTCCTCATCTGTTATCATCAAATAATATCTCCTTTGAAGTGCATGCTATCCAACTTTGCCATGTTCTCTCCATCTTTATCAGTACCAACTCTCAGAATTGTTTGAGCTCAATAATTTGGAGTTATACAAAAATAACTTTTTTCATACATTTTTACCCAGAGCCTTCATGCCACAAACAATAACCAAAGGAGGTCGATGTCAACAAGAGAAGATCCATCCGTACAGAAGTGTGACAATCTATGATTCTGTCATCCTCTGTGATTTAAAAAAAAAACCTGGAGATAAGATATGTGCCCAACAATTGTGAACTGGCTTGTCATATCATATTAGTATAATGAATTTTTTGCCACTATATTGAATGACAAATATGAAAAATGCAGAGAAATGTTGGAAGATTTAGTATGGAGTTTTACATTTTTTTTAAAGTCAAAGCAAAAAGAATACACATAATGGTTTCACAAATAAAATCAGTATTTAAAAAAAACTCCAAACTGGTCAATGTCAGTACTTTTCATCAAATTTAATATAATGAACTAACATTTTTAGAAAGAGGGGAGGGAAACGTATACCCTAAGAAGATTGGTTTGGAAATCTCTGCTGTATCAAATAAAAATGTACTATTTGTCCAATTAAAAAAAGTCTCACTCCAAGATTTTGAGCTCTGAAATTACCTTTTTTTAACCACAAATTT
Source organism: Potorous gilbertii (assembly GCA_028658325.1). Taxonomy (NCBI): domain Eukaryota; kingdom Metazoa; phylum Chordata; class Mammalia; order Diprotodontia; family Potoroidae; genus Potorous; species Potorous gilbertii. The sequence continues at coordinate 486,798,170 of CM053771.1, forward strand.
TTGTCTTTCTTCCTCTTCTACACCTTTATTCGCCTCATAATTATTTGCTATCCTTTTTATGACTCTGGTTTATCCTTATTCTTGAAGTCTATCAATCTTGCTTTGGGGTCACTTTCTTCCTTGTCTGAGTTCCCTACAAGCAGATATTTTAATGTTATCTTCTCTACCCTGGAATCCCTTGTAACCTTGAGCATGCACCATTTCAGCTCTGCTAACCTTGCCCTAGTTACCCCTTCCAGATGTGTCCTTTACTCTGCTTTCCATCTCTACCTACACAGAAAGGAGAAAGGAATGCTAGGTTTAGAGACAGAGAACTTGGATTCCAATGCTATTTAGTGGTTGTATGATGTTGGGCAGATCACTTGACTTCTCTGTGTTTTTCAGTTTCTTTCTTTGTATAGTATGAATTGGACAAAGAGATCTCCAATCTCTTCCAGCCCTAAAACATTCTTCTTCCTTTAGATATGAATTAAACAGAGGTTGCTAACCTTTTTTCATGGATGCCTTCAAGGTTAAGGACCCATAATTGAGACTAACTTCCTTTTCAGAGATGTCAAGTAGCACATCCAATGTGAAATAACTAGTTAAGTTTTGGTTTATAGGTCTGTATGTTTTGCTGAGTCCATGTGTTCTTTCTATATCCCTTGACTCAAGAAATAAATATGCATAATCTGATTTTGAATGCTAAATTTAACTCTATCCATTTCTTCTCAGCTTTGGAATTTCTTCCTAGGAAAGCTCTTCTTAATCTCTCCTCCAAACAAAAGGTGGCCTGGCATAATGGTTATTACATTGGACTTGGAGTCAAGACAATTGTTAGCTGTGTGACACTGTAAAAGTCACTTAATGATTCTTTGCCTCAGTTTCTTCATTTGTAAACTGATAGAGTTAGACTTTGTTGTCTCAAGTTTCTTTTCAGTTCTAAATCTATAAACCTATGACCATCAAGTGAACAAGCATTTATTAAACAACTATTATGTGCCAAGCACACTGTGCTAAACTCTGGAGATAAAAGGAAAAGCCAAAAAAACAAAAACAAAAAACAACCAGTCTCTGTTCTTAAGGAGCTCACAGTTTAATGAGAGAGGGAACATGAAAAAAAATATGTATAAACTAAATCAGCAATAAAGGAAAAGCACTAGAATTAAGGGAGGTGGGGAAAGGTTTCTTATAGACAGAAGTAGAAAGTTAGTATATGAAGAAAGCCAGAGAAGCCAGGAAGTGTAGACAAAGAGGAAGAGTATTCCAGGGAAAATGTCCAGAGTTGAGGGATGAAGTATCACGAAAAAACCAGAAAACAGGCCAGTGTCACTGGATCACAAAGTACATGGCAGGGGCAGGGACAGGGGGCAGGGGAGAAGTACAGGGCAAGGTTTAAGAAGAATGGAAAGGTAGGAGGAGGTCAAGTTATGAAGGACTTTCAACACCAAATAGGATTTAATATTTGATCCTAGAGGCAGTTGGGAGCCACTGAAGTTTATGCAATAGGAGGGAGAGATTGGTGGTGACATGGTACAACTTGTACATCAGGAAGGTAACTTTGACATCAGATTAGGGGATGAACTGGAGTGGAGAAACACATATCAGGAACACCAAACATCAGATGGCTGCAATAATTCAGTTGTAAGGTGATGAGAACCTGCACCAGGGTGGTAAAAGTGTTAGAGAAAAGAAGGGGGTGCATTAAGTGAGATGTAACAAAGAATCAACAAGGCTTGACAAAAAGGCTGGATGCAATAAGTGCAAAAGAGTGAGAAGTTGAAAAATACACCTAGGTTGTGAGTTTGAGTGATGGGACAAAGGTGGTATCCTTAACAGTAATAGGACACTTAGGAAGAGGAGTAAATTTTGGGGTAAAAAGAATGAGTTCAGTTTTTAGAGCTGTTGAGTATAAGATGTCCAGAGTACATATAGTTTTGGATGTCCAACAGACAACTGGAGATGTAAGATTAGATGCAAACAAAGACTATGGTGAGATAAAAAGATTTAGGAATTATCAGCATAGAAATTGTATTTGAATCAATAAGAGTTGGGGAGAACACCACAAGAAATAATGTAGAAGAACAAGGAAAGAAACTTGGAAGACATCCATGGTCATTTAAAAAGAAGTAAACAATTAGTAGGTACATAATATGTACTAAGTTCTGGGAATACAAATAAAGAGAAGAAAGTCAATACCTACCCTCAAGTATCTTAAAATATAATGTGCAAAAACAATATATAAAAAAGGTAAAAAGTAGAAGGGAACAAAGGATACAAATGTAAGGGCATGAAGATGATGGTGGAGTGGCTAGTGGCAAATAAAGATTTCATGCAACACATTCAATATTACATACCTAATTAGTTATTCACTTATTGATCTGTATTCTTTGTTTCATAAGAATAACCTGCATGAAGACTGAGGAAAAGAGACTGAGAAGCAATGGTCAGACAGGCAGGAAGAGAAGTAGCAGAGAGTAGAAACCTAGAAACAAGATAATATGAAGAAGATGAGAATGATTAGCCATGTCAGAGCCTACAAGGAAGTCCAGAAGGAGGCGGATTGAGAAAAAGCCATTAGATTTGACAAGTGATCACTGGTAATTTTGGATAAAGTGGTTTCAGTCAAAAATCAGATTTCAGAGTTAAGAAAAGAATGACAAAAGAAGTGGAAATATTGATTATAGATGACTATAAGGTGCTCACCTACAGTTACCCTCATTTTATGACCTAATAATGATAAATATCAACAGAGGAATAAAAGAAACACTGAAGGTTGGCCAAAAATGTTTGTCACTATCATCAAAATATCCATCATGTAATCTAATTGGAAAAGGAATCCTCACAGATGATGAAATCTTTCAGGTGTCCATTTTTTAGATAATAAAGGACTGATTGCATCAAGCACTGGACAATGAAAGCCTTCTAAGCATGATCCATAATCATCAAAAGAGTTTGGCTATCCTTACTTGGAAAAACTAAGCAGCTGAAAAATAGTCTACTTCTAAAAATAATAATAAAGCAGACTACTTCCATTCTGTGAGGTCCAGTGATTTCATTTGTATAGGTTCTCTCTCTGATAACACAGACCAAAGTCTCTCTATAATTCAATAGTCTTCAAAAGTTATTGTAACTTGAAAAATTTATCATTTTGTGGGCTACCAGGTCATAAATCTCTCAGAGTTAACCAGAATTAGGCTGGTCCTTAGTCAAGAAACAAAGTCCTTCAGTGCACTCATGAGAATTTCTGTCCCTGTAGAATCTATTGGATCTCACAGCTCGCTGGGAACACTTTCAAAAACCTGAGATCTAATTCAGGCTACGACAATGAATCATCAAAATAAATCTTTACTGGAGGAATCAAGACAGAGACCCTTATATCATATTCTGGGTCTCAGGAAACTAAGAGGGGGAAAAAAGGTGTAAAAATTTTTAAATTCTTCTTATCCTAGTGAACGCATTAACCTAAGTCAGTTATTTAGGTGGGACATAAAAAGTCAATTTCACCCCTTTAAGGTCTAAAACTTCTTCCAAGCCACTGACTTTACTTCTGGTACCATGTTAACTTAGATACACTGACAAAAAAACCACACTGTTGAAAGTCATTAAAATGAAATAGAGAGATCCTTTAAGCTATTACAGATAATTTTCTAATCAGTTATATTACAATAAATATTATTTACTGAAGCAATTCTTTCCTCAATTCCATAATGTTAGGTTTGATGGGAACTGAAAGTAATGAAATTCAGAGTTTCACCAAAATGCATCATTGACTTTATTATGAAATACAGATTTGAGAAATCCTTACATAGACACTGCACTCATTGAAGTGATTATTTTACTTTTCCTCAATCATTTCTTTTTGCTTAATTATGCTTAGGAAAAAAACCGTTTTAATGGAAAAAAAATTAACATTATTAGAAATCTGAATCTCTTCCAAAGTGGACAAAAAATTTCCCCTAAAATATGATAATTAAGTTAGCACCCAAGATTACTGTGTATTAATACTCTGATTTTTTTTTAAACATTAAGTGACTGGAGGTCCTTAACATAGGCAATAAATGATCTTTTTAAGCTAATGAGCCTGGTACTGAGTCCACGGTCACAAATTTGAAACCAAGTTTTGCTTTAAAATTAATTTAGTTTCTAGCTTAGTATTTATCTAGCACAGAATCGAATTTTAAGCTAATTCTTGGACTTTTGTTCATAGTATATCCCCAAATGCAAATTGGCATAATCAACTAAGTTTGGAGACAGCTGCCATATTTTACCCCCCAAAGCCTAAGCAAATGTGTATAGTTAACATATGAACATATGAATATATGAAATTGATCTCAATCTATACAAGGAATCTATAAGTAACAGCACAAATAATATTTACTTTTGAAATTGCTGTTAATACTATTTAAATGTAAATGTACAATCACATAAAAATATCTCTTCCTAGAATCAGTGAATTCCCTTTACGTGATATATTCATTTTTAGATTCATTCAATGAGGAGGACTCTAAAGCTAGGATGAATTTAAACATAATCTTCAAAATACCTTTTTTTCAGAAACATAAATAAAAATGCTGCCAATTATGCACTGTGGAAAGTAATAAGGAATATATATTCTGATGTATTCCATAATGAGGATACAGAGTAAGGCATATGTTATGAGTAGCATTTAAGAAAATGAAGTCATCTTAGATCTCTGCCTAATTAGCTCATATATGAGAGAGATTCTATGGAATTGATGGTTAAGAATCAAGTAGACATTGGAATCAATCCAGGAGAAAACAACAAATTGACTTTTACTATCTTCAAATCATGACCCAGGATCTTTAAATCAATTCTGAATACAGTTAACCATGTTCTTTGCTCTCTGCACTGCATTCAGTTTTTTTAATGTGCTGTGGAGAAAGAGTGCAAAGAGGGAGTAGGGAAAATGTTCAAAAGAAACCCTTCTGTGAATCAGACCAAGAAGTCATAGGAACTACGGTGCGGGAGGCATAACACTTACGTTCATCCAATGACAAACAATTATAAAAAGTTACTAGAATCATACATACTTTCACAAGGAAACATAAAATTCATAAAATTTTGCCTCTCTACACTCCTTTAAAATCAGAAAGACATACAACATACACATACTTACACACACACACACATACACACACAGTCCAGACATTAACACTAACAATATTAGACAACAGGTGGTTGCAGAGTCAGGCTGGTTTTTCTGAAATAGTTCTTAAGTCACTTTTCCATTTATATGAATTTCTTGAAGAAATATAAATCCTGCATAAGATGTCACATATACTAGCCTATACTTTTAAAGAATAATTGTGGATGAGACCAAAAAATTCAATCTTACAAATTTTTGTAAGGTATAAATTTCATATTGTCTAGGTCAACTATCTTTTTCTCTTCTTAATTATATGAAGAGAGAATGGTAATAGAAAATTAGTCAATTTTATGTTCTTTTGGTCCAGGATCATCACCAAAAAAAGAAAGAAAAGTAGCCACCTGATGACTGAGGAATAGAGGGAATGTATGTTTTGATAGAGAGATAAATGACAGATGACAGATGACAGAGATAGATGATGATGGATATAAGTATAGCTAGGTATAGACAGATGTAGATAAATATCAAAGCAGAGAGATGGGGGAAGAGTTAGGAGGGGAAAAGAGATACAGACAGCACCTGTCATTTCATTTTGTCAATTCTTTTTATTCATGGAAACCATCATCTTCTCTGAACTTCTCTTCTTAAGCGTTACCTAGAGCAGCTATCCTCAAAATGTTGCCCTGGGATCTGTGGGGATTCCTTAGACCTTGCAAGAGGGTCTTCCACGTCAAAACTATTTTATAATAATACTGAGATTTTAATTTCTAATTGTATATGTATATACACGACACTGTCTCCCAAGCTTATTGTGAAGCTAAAATAATATATTGTAAATAAACTTCTTTGCAAACAACCTCAAAGCACTATATGAATATCAATTACAATCATGACCATTAACTGAAGTCCTTTAACTTGACCTATATGTGGGAAAAGATTCAGGTGGTGATCACCTGGTGCTCAGTGTCCCCTGGATCTAGCAGAACCCTTTAGGCAAATAAAAATACTTTCCAATAACAAACCTGTTTTTAGTGAGAATGGAATAGACTTTTACCATTAATTCAACCACTTTGGATAGCAATTTTTGAAACATTGGTAAGTACTTCCCTTCACCTCCACGTCTACAGTCCTGGGAGACTAGTCTCATTTAGTTGCAATTCTCCTTCAAGGTACCTTTAGAGCCTGATTAATTAGTAATTGTTGCCTGGGTCATGCTGCTATACAATGGCTTGTACCCGCCTGTGAATCATAATCTAGCAATAAAAATGTAATAGGTACACCACAACGCTGCCTGAGATGCACCCTGTTGAGTGTTAAATAACTCTGCGTTTGTAAATATAGTATTTTCTAATCTAAAGGAAAAATTAGACTTCAATAAGTCTAAATGTCACCAATAACAGTAATTAGCAGTTATACCAGTTCATGGAAAGATTAGTTGATAAGAATCCAATTAGATTTCTCTTAAATCATCACTGTACATTATTGAGTTCCTGTGTTCACGTTGCACATTTAACATCATTAACAACACCAGCAGCTGAGATGGTCAATAATTTTTTCTTTAAAGAATAACCTCTGAAAGATCTACATTCAGTTTCTCCTGCACACTGAGGAACTATTCATTTTAACAAACCTGCCTCCTCTCTTCCAGAATGATTCTGATGGAGGGGAATATTCAATCTGTATTCGAGGTAGAATACAGGTAATGTACAGGTAATGAAACATGAATCATCTTCACTTGTAATACAGTTTTTAATATGTTGTGAATAAGAGGCATTAGGTCAATTATATTATTTAGGTACTATGGTATCTTGAGTTAAATCTAATGCCTTCCTATAAAAATATTTTCTTAATGGAATGTTCTTAGTCTAAAAAAAGTTCACTAAATTTTGAGTGATAGGAAAATAAAAATCTTAAATCACTAGACTGTCTATGAAAAACTATTTTGCAAGGTATCCCACATATTAGGCTGTATATTCAATGTTGCTTAAATATACATAAAGGCTAAATTGAAAATAAAAAGTAAAATCTGTGTCTTTAAACCTCAGAGTCACTTAGTAGCTGTGTGACTCTGGGCAAGTCACATCACAAAAAATAAAATCAAATAAACTTTAGATTCAGTTTATAATTTTTCTAAAAGAAATGATGACAGTTTTTTCAACTAAAAAAACCACATTATATTATTAATTCCTGAGGACTAGTGAGGAAATAATTTAGTTCTTGACAGGAGGTGATTTTGATACAAAATTTGCCTTTTTTTGTTTTCATTTGGGAAGAATAAACTTCATTTACTCTCTGTCGTTTTTGCAGAGAGAATACCTTTTCCTATATGCAGCTACCTACAAACGACAAACCCTAAGTGTTGAAGCCATCATGTCTCCGCTACTCATGGTCCAGTTCCTTAGAAAGTGCTGTGAAAGGATAGCAACAACAGAAAAAAATGTCTCTTGTTCAAATCTTAAGTCTATGGAAATATCCCAAATGATGAAGACAATTTATGTAGCAATGTTAGTAAGTTTCAGTCATTGTTTCTTGGTTCCATAGTAACTCCAAAGAAAGCCATGTAGCAACTCAAAGTTATAATTCAAACAAATTGATCCTTGCACATTTTGTGGTGATGAATGGATCTTATGATGTTGATGGTTTGCATTTGAAGTCAGAGCCTCTGTATGCCAGGGTTTGCTGTCATGGTCTTTAGTGAAGTCACCGTACATAAGACAGATACCAAGATGGATGTATCAAATTAAAGATCACTGTCTTCCTGCCTTTGGCAATTAAACTGCATCTCCAAAGATTGATTTCTCATGAATAAAAATTGAACAAGGTCGCTTGATAGTATAGCTTTAAATGTTGATTTTCTTTCATGTGCTTTTCAACTTCTCCATAAGGGTTGGTGAAAGAAAACTAAATATCCTACAGATCTCTATGGCAAGTACTCAGCTAGGCTGAATGTTCTCTTCCTTACTCCCCCTCACTCCCATTCCTCACACTGATCCAACTAGTGCCCTCTGGAGCACTAGTATGTCATTACTAAGGAAGATACGATGAATCCAGCACTAATTGATACAGGGACAAAAAGGGACATCGGGCAGGATCACTCCTTTGTGACAATTCAGATGGTGCTTCATGGTCTGAGGTACAGGTGGCTGGTGGCATTAGTTGTTTCTGAAGTCCCTAGGGGTGCTTCATGGGCATCTTCCCTCCCAATCTTTAACTACAAAAACTGGGGGAAAACTGTAGCAATTGATTTTTCTGCTTCTGCATTGTGAAATTGTGTGTGTGTGTAATTTTTAATTAAATATTGATTATATATAAATATATATTATATATGTATAAATTAAATATTTATCATATATATTTTTTTCTTCAGAGAGATGCCAAAAGAGAAAAATCACCTCTTTGCCAAATCAGATCAAGGATATTGGTTACAGGGTGGAGACAACATGAGCGATCCCATGTACATCCTGCATCATGACTTGGTAGCAGCAAATACAAAACACCATCAGATCTCAGTTCAGGTTCCACAAAGAGCTGTGGAACAATACCACTGTTATGTGTGCATTGGAACAAGACATCTATGTACCATTTGCTAGTTCCAGATAGGATCACGATAACTCCTCTTACTTTTATTACAACTGCCTGCGATACTTAGTCTGTTTATGATACTGTCAAACACAATACAAAAATAACATACTCTTCTGTTATGTAGATTGGCCTCATTATATTAATGGAGAAATCAAAGAAGAAATGCAAAGAGGATTCAGCTGTTGCAACCTGCATGACTCAATAATCTCATACAGTACAACAAAGGTAAAAAGACTTAAATTATTTACACTGTTCAAGTTTTTCACATTTCAACCCTCTAGAGAGAAAAACTTCAAAGAACAAAAAAAAAATGGATAGCACAACTTTCTATGTATTTGAGCTCTTGAGTACAAAGCTTTTATTATCTAAAAGCAAATTTATCAAATTATTTGAATAATTTGAGAATTATTTAATCATTCTTTGGGATGGCAAAAGCATAATTTATGTAGTCTATGTGTTTCTCACCCTTTAAATATCCTTGCTGGACAAAACCAAAATATTAAAAGAGTATGTCTGGAATGACTTGTGGCCCCAGGCAAGATTAATAAGTATCACAAACTAAAAGAATCTCATTTAGAAGGGAAGTCACCTGGGAGGTCACCTGGTTCAAACCACACCTGAACTAGTTCCCTCTACCAATATTCCCACCAAAGTCTTCATTCAGATTTTGCTTTCAACTGTTCCAAAAAATAATAATAAGAAAAATCAGCTAAGTAAAAATTAAAAAAACCAATTTCCTACGGTAGTCCGTTCTATTTTCAAATAGCCCTAATCATTAAGAAGTTTTTCCCTTAAGAAAGGATCAAATCTGCCTTTTATAATCTCAGACAGATCGGCTCATTCCTCAGTACACATCTATTTTCCATTTTAGTGCCTCTCTCTCTCTCTCTCTATTGCAGGAGTCCCCTCACTTACACCCTACCCAGGGAAATCTACTCTGTTTTCGATTCTACTAGGGTCTATCTCTAAGCACAATTGAATTTGCAGTCCAGGGAAATGGGTTCAAATCATTTCTTGTTACTTACTGGCTATGTTACTCTGGATGTCACAATCATTCTGTGCCTCAGTTGCCTTTACTGAAAATGGCTGGATTAAATTAGATGACCTCTATGGACTTGGTATTTTCAACTTCTTTTCTCCAGTTATCTTATTATTGAAGATAGGAAGCTGACACCTACAAATCAAATGACTTGGTCAAAACAGAGACAATGAAATATACCAAAATACTAACTCCTTGAAGGCAGAGACTGGGCTGATCTCTGAAATACTGGTACCTAGAGTAGTACCTTTTAAAGAGTGGCCCTTGTATAGTTGTAAAACTAGACAGGATAAAGATGAGTCTGATAAAACTTATTGGCTGGTGGGGTGAAAGAGGGACATTTTTGCCACCTTCTTAACCCCAAACTCTGCACCAATTTATTAAAAATCTGTTCAGTTTGCTATCAGAGAGAATATGATCTCCAAGCTTCATACAGAGGAAGTGGGAATATTAGGTAGGAGTGATGAATTATAAGCAATCTCCCATCCTATATGACCACCACCCAATTAAAAACATTTGCTAAAAGCACAGGGAATAGTGCAGAGGGAATACTTTTAATTAACTACTTAATCTAGCAAAGAAAGATAATGCAAAGGAAAAAAGGCCCCACTGACAGCCCATTTAGTAATATTAAGCAACTGCACAAAAGGTGAGAAAATACATTTGATCTTCCTGCTGCTGGTTGTGTGACTTCAGCTCTAGAATATCTTATTTTCTCATTTTAGATGGTATTTCTTATGCCAATTATGAATGCAATTAAATTTCTTGAGAATTGCCTCCTATGAAATCCCCTTCCTGACCCTAGATATTTGGTTTTTTTTGTAGTTTAGTTTATTTTTTTTCCAACAGTCATCTGGATATCCTCATTACACTAACAAAGCTTCCTTCAGCCCTGTTCTCACTACCTCCTGCTTTTGTTTCATGTTTCAGCAGACAGTAAAATTCTGAAGGAATCCGTGATCACAACACACAATATGGAAAAACATGGGCAAACGAGACAACAGTCCAAGATATGAGAGGTCCCAAAATTTATAGCACTAGTGGATATTTAAATTAAGTATGAATTGAACCATGGCATTTTATGCATTACACTGAAATCACAAAGTAGACAAAAGATTCAAAGAAAATTAAACAAAGTCTCTGAATAAAGGAAATTTCTCTCATATTTGAATGTTAACACCCAAAGTCTAGTTCATGGGGCTGCTAGTTGGTGAAATAGATAGAGTTCTGGACCTGGAGTCAAGAAGGAACCTCTTCATGAGTTCAAAGCCAGCCTCAGACACTCACTAACTCACTAGGCAAGTCACCTAACCCTGTCTACCTCAGTTTCTTCCTCTGTAAAATGGGCACTCTAGTATCTCTACTAAGAAAACCTGAAATGGGGTCACAAAAATTTGGACGTGACTGAAACAAACTGAACAATAACTTCTTAGAGTAGGATATCTTGTATCAATTCAGTAGACTAAATAATAACTACCAAGGTCCAAACTACAAATGATAGGATGAAGGGAGAAGGGGAAAGAAAAGAGTAGAAAAGAAAATAAGCATTTATATAACCCCTACTGTGTACTAGACACTTTATGAACATTATCTTATAAGATCTTCAAAATAATCTTTGAAGACTATAATATTCCCATTTTATAAATGATGAAAGACAGGCAGAGGTTAAATGACTCTATTTATCAGGATCACATAAGTAAGTGTCTGAGGCCAAATTTGAACTCAGGTCTTTCTGCCTCCTAGTCAGCATCTTGTCCATGGGACCACTGAGCTCCTTGGAATTAGCATTCTATTAGATTGCCAATTATAAAGCAGAAAAACTTTATTAATCAGTAAGCATTTGTCCTATGCCAAGCACTGTGCTCCTGGCTAGAGATGCAAAGATCAAAAATGAAATAATTATTTCCTTGAAGGAAGTTTCATTCTATTAGGGGATACAACAATAACAATGTTGTTCGGTCATTTTTCATTTATGTCGTACTCTTCATGACCCCATTTGGGGTTTTCTTGGCAGAGATATTGGAGTGGTTTGTCATTTCCTTTTCCAGCTCATTTTACAGATGAGGGAACTGAGGCCAACAGGGTTGAGTGACGTGCCCAGGGTCTCACAGCTGGTAAATATCTGAGGTCAGATTGGGGCTCAAAAAGTCATCCCAACTCCAGACCCAGCTCTCTGTACACGACGGTGCCACCCAGCCATCCTCGTAATAACAAGAGGCATTTTTTTAAGTGCTTTACCTAAGTTATTGTTTCATCTTCAAGACAATCCCGCAAGAGAGGTGATCTTATTATCTCCTTTGGACAGAGGAGAAAAATCATGCTGAGACAGACTACCCAGGTTCAAGCTTAGGAAGGATGCGTGTGAGGCAGGATTTCGGCTCAGGTCTCTCTGACTTCCAGTCCACTAGTCTATCCACTGTGCCACTTAGCTGCCTAGGGATCCAATGTGCAGACATAAAAGGATATATGCCTATTATACACACACGTATATATACACATATATGTATACATGCATGTATATACACATGTATGTATACATGTGTGTACATACATATGTATGTATATACAAATACACACATAAGTTAACATATAGGATAAAGTGAGGAAGAAAGGTAATAGTTAGGGGAAAGGAAAGGCCTTCAGTAGAAAGTTGTGCTTGAGCTGGACCTTTAAGGAAATGGGGGATTATATAAGGCAGAAGGAAAGAAGTAATCCATTTTAGGCAGGGGAAATAGCCAACACAAAGCCATTCGTATAAGAGACGGAGAGTCATTTTTAAGGAAAGGAGAGAAGGTCAGGCTGACTGGACCAGAGTGGGCAAGAGGGTTAATGTACAGAGTGGGGAAGATGGTTTGGGCTACGTAGATCAAACCAATAGTCGATTCAGTTACTGACAGGCACAAAGGAGCATGTAAGATATTGTCTAAGTCTTTGGCTGTCAAAGCTTTAAAACACACAACAACTTCTAGGACCCTCTCCACATATGTGTGTGAGTGTATAGGTATTATATATGTGTATATACATATATGCATAAATATATTATCTAGATATTGATACAGATATATCGATAGATAATATCGAGTCCCAAAATTCTTAGTATGCACACATACTTTGGTATATGTGTGTCTATCTATCTAGTTACTAAAAAAGAACATAAATGTAAATTTAAGAATAAGTACATGTGAAAGACCATATGGTTCAGTAGATCAAAGAGCTGGCCTTAGAGTTCAGAAGGCTTGGATTCAAGTCAGACATCTAACATCTTAGTGGCAATAGGCAACCCAAGATTATAAGCTGAAAAACAGGTGACCGTCTAAACTGGTAGAAGTAGTTTTCTCATTAGAAGTTCTCAACACTAAAAAAAAAAAATCACAGGTCATATCTCTGTGCTTGTGCATTAAAAATATGTCAATTTTACAACCTGATTTTTAACAATCTTTTTTTTTTGCTTTTTTTCTTACATGTTTTTAAATTAAGTTCCTCTCCTCAAATATTCCTCCAATGTCTTACCCTAGTATCTCAGAAGCAATATAAGAGGAGTGCTTCTCTTCCAGCTCCGACTAAAAGCAGGAAAGGCTCCAAATAAGGCCAAGTAATCCACTCTAGATCCATCTGAATCCCACTGAAAGGAGAAGAGGCTCCTGAAGGAGTAAGGTTGGTCCCTACAAAATCATGAGGTCTATCAACTAAAGTTTAACGGACCTATATTCAACCTCAGTGGAAAGAATATCCATGAAACAGAAACTATGGATCTATGAAGAACTAAAATAAAATGTAAGGTTCGAATAAAAGTTAGGGTCCAAATAACTTTCTCACTATAAATGACTACAAAAAAACTATTCAAAGGCGTGCCAAAATATCAGACACTTCAAGTAAACGAGATAGAAAATTCAGAGGTTCTAGAAATAGAGGAGGAAAAATAAAACCCCTTAGAAAATAAGTCAGTATCATGTTGTAAAAGCAGCATTTTTAAGTAGGTAAGTAACACATCCTAAGTTAATAATATAAAGTCTGCAGGTAATAATGTGCATTTCTCCCTGAATAATATGCAAAATAACCAGCAAAAGGAATCAAAAACATTATAAAATGCTTCTCCAAAACTTGTACTTTCTCCAGTATATTTTATAATACCAATGGTGGCTTCTCCTACAAGAAAACATCTAGGACTACATTTAAGTGTCCTCAGTTCAAGAGGAGAGTACAGTCACAGTTTCCTATCTAATTTCCTTGATGATAATTTAAATAGATAGGATCACAGAATGAGATGCTGCAAAGGAGTTTGGAGGCCAGCAAGGCCAACTCATTTTACAGATGAGAGTCCAGAGATATTATATGATTTGCCCAAAGTTAATTAACAAATACAGGTACAAATCACACACACACACACACACACATCAAAAATGTCAGGTTATATTTGGTATCTGAAAGAAAATTTCTAAGGTAGAAAATGCCATATCTACAAATTCTTAGCACTTATATGATATTTCACAAATACATAGTATATTTATAAGATATAAGTATATAGTATTTGATCAATACATATAATTATATGCCACAAAATGGAATTTAGTATAAAACTATCCTGCTTTAAGATCTCTCCTTGGGTGGGTTACCGAAGCAGTAAAAGAACCTCATTATAGAATGGGTCCATTCACAAAGCAATCCTTCCTCCAGCCTTTTTCTGATTTTGAAGAAATCTACAAAGTCGTACAATGACACTTCAGATTTTAACCGCATAATGTAAATGTTGAAGCTTTAGAGAAAGGATTCTGGGCCCTATTGTTCCATGAAGGAATGTAGGGAACGGTATATGGGATGATTTAAAGCCCCAGAAAAGAATCTAGAGTAGCAGAATCCCTAATTAATCAAATCAAAACATTTCACTGTGACCATCAAGAGCTTCACTTTGATTGACCAGACAATTGTTAATCACCATAAATATTTTACAGGATTACACCAGAACACCAATGAATAGACTGTATCCAGCCATGTGTATAATCTTTAGTCTATCCGGGGTGTATTAGCCTGCACTGGGAGTGAAGTATTTTCTTGTTCCTTTATTCCAATACAGAAACCTTTCCCTACACTTGCCCCCTCCATACACACAGTCACAAAGAATCCCAAACCCCAAACAGTATCCGTCTGTGCCTGTACATAAACACAGTCATGCACATTCTGAACTGCCTCCTAGGAGAAACCAGGGAACCCCAAATAATGAGTTTAAAAATCTTCAGAAATCAACATCTTCAATTCATGTATTTGAAAGCAGTTACTAAGCAGTCATTGACATGATCCTGGCCCAATTTCCTTTGTGATATCTACTATGTTATTGACCCACCCTAGAATTTTATCATTTTTTTTATTGTGGCTGAGAACTCTGCTCAAGGTTTCAGATCCTCACCGTCCACTAATCTCAGATTCTTCTGCTTGGAGGTTTGCAAGCATATGGTCATTGAGGTTATAGATGCTTTGCCTTTTATTTTTAGCCTCATTGTTTCACATGTTTTCTTCCCACTGAATTGCAAGTGAAGCATTTATCTGTTCATTTTCCTATCCAGTCTCAGTTCTGATTTTTTCCCCTTCTATAAAAAGTGCAGTTTTTTTCATGGTTTCCTAACCAGCTTATTACAATTTTCAGATTGCCGTCTCCTGCTGCTCATTTCTCCTCCATTGATAACAAAGTAAAAAAAGATTTCTGCTGATCCTTCTCATGTCATACTGCTTACAGGCTTGCTTAGAAATCTAGCTCCAAAGCTTCTTGTGAAATTAAGGAGTACTCAAATGAATTATTAAAAGAGCAATTAGTAAGATTCTCTTATAGCTACTGAAAAACATCATCTCTGTTCTGGAATGTTGCTGGAGGGGAAAAGACAAAGTTCAAATGCTGGTTGTGTTGGCTATTCTGGGCTGAGGAAATGCCATGATGTCCACAATGACTTGGAAAGTGTGGTGAATTCAATTTGATTCTTTTTCTTAGAATTAAATGTGGCTACATTTAACTAGGAAACAGTTTTCTAAAATGTGATAAGGATTAACAGTATCCTTTTAGAGTTGCAAGTCACCAGATTGTCATTCTCATGACTCATTCATCTTTTTCAATTCTTAATTTATAATTATCATTTCTCTTATTATTTACTTCATTCACCTAAATCCTCCTGTGATACTATGGCAGATGCTCACAGAGGTAGATGCTTTAACTCTTTCAGCCCACTAGGGATATCACTCAATAGACAGCAGACAAATGAAAACTTGTGGCAATAATGAATTAAACGGTACCTTGGTGTAGTGAGAGTCCAACTGTATCATTAAAAACAATTAAACAAGTGTTAATGTATAGGTAGAGCCTCACTGAGGCCACCACCCCCAAAAGCATCTGATTCATCGCTTGGGACGTTCTCAGACACTGGATACATAATGAATCACTTCTTATGCTTCTAGCAAAATGTTGATCAAACAAAAAAGAAATGGGGAGGAGATTGGCAGGGAGGAGGGTCAGATGATATAAGGCACCTGGAAACTACCTGCCATTTATTAACCTTTTCTCCAATAAAACTAAAGCTTGCTAGTGACAAAGTGACACAATTTATAGGTTTGTTTTTAATCTCCTGTGATTTCCTTTGACCACCCTCCACTGGAGATGGTAATTAGCAGGGAAATGGCTGATTTTAAGTAGAAGAAGAGAAGAGATGGAAGAGAAATGGAATGCGTGAAAAACTGGATGGTCTCCTAATGAATAATCAAGTGAACTGAATATATATACAGTATAATTTTCCTTTATTTTACATGTTTAGCTGCTTTAAGCTAATCATTCAACCTCCCAACTTGATTATACCTATGGCAGAAGTTCACTTGTTTTCTTTCATACAATTCTCACATAGTATTTTCCATATGAATAAATGCTGATTCCATTGCCCAATGTTTTTAATTCATAGAAAAATTTCAAGAGTTGAGTACTTTATACCAAATTCTAATGTAATAATTGTTCTCTCCTTTTAATGGACATTTTTTGGAAATAAAAGGCAATGGGGCAGAAAGAGAATTCTACACAGCACCTGAAATGTTAAGATTACTTTTTTGGACATATAAGAAATGATTCCTATCCTTGGAGTACCAGTACATGCATTTTTACTAATTCTTAAATCAAAATGTGGACAGCTAGGCAGCATGGTGGATAGAGCTCCAGGCTCACAGTCAGGAAGACTCATCTTTGTGAATTCAAATTTGGCCCCCAACGACACTTATTAGCTGTGTGATCCTAAGTATGTCACTTAACCCTGTCTGCCTCATTTTCCTCATCTGCAAAATGAGCTGCAGAAAAAAATGGCGAACCATTCCAGTATCTTTGCCCCTCCAAAATGCACATGGAGTTACAGAGTCATACATGATTGAAAAAATGAAAACAACGAAAGCAAACATATTTAAACATATTTAAAATGGAAGATTTTGAAAGTTGGCTCATCTGACGATTGAGTATTTGTATACTGGTATATAACCTAGGGCTGTGTCTAAGTGGAACAAAGAGACAACTAGGTAGAATAATGAATAGAGAGCTTGGTCTGGAGTCTGGAAGATCAGAGTTCAAATCTAGTCTCAATTACTTAATAGTTGTATATCCTTGGGAAAGTCATTTGACCTCCGTTTGCCTCTGTTTCCTCATCTGTAAGATAATGGTTATAATGCCACCTATTTCCCAGGATTGTTGCGAGAAGCAAATGAGACAGTAATCATAAAATACTTAGCACAGTGCCTGGCACATAGTAAACACCATATAAATGTGGATAATCACTAGGAATAGCACTACTAGCTCTCAGTTTACAAATATGCTCCTGAGCCCTAAAATGGTGCCCATAAGGAGTTGGGATCCCATGCTCAAGAGACTAAATAATGCAGGCAAGGAGGGATGGGCTCTCCATAATACTTCCCCCAGAGGTATCAAAAACAAAGTAGAAATTATAGTCAGTCAGTCAACAAGCATCTGGTATTTAATCTGTGCTGGCATTATGAAAGCGCTAAAGAACCAAAGGAAAATATAAAACAACAAGGAGGCAAAATGCTGTTAGTGTATCCTCTGGTAGCAAAAAGGTACAAAAAGTCGGATAACTAGCTGACTTCTCTTTGTCCACTCTATTTAAAATGAGAATCAAGAGTATCTACAGTCAAAGACCTAAATATCCTTACTGTGTAAATTATTTAAAGGAAAAGCCAGCTACTTCTACTAATGGAGGTTTTAGAATTTTGGTCACATTATATTAGAACAAAAACTTATATCTACATCAATAAAATACCAAAACAACCACTTGTAAAATGAAAAATGGGAGGGGCAAAGTGTTTTGTTTCATCTATGCACTGTCAAAAAGACTGACTTTTTTATTTGTCTACTTTTTCTTTCTTTTTTGGGGGTACTGAATTGACTAGGTGAAATAAAATGGTTTGAAACTTTATCAGTATATTCTCTTGTATTCTGAGGCTTTTAACCTAAATTCTTTTGTGCTCTCATCATTATTTCTATCATTATCACACTTTCCTGTTCTGCCTTAATGTTAGTGGATGCTTTCTATTGATTATCTCCAATTTGTTAATTATGTAAATAATTTTTACACAATTATTTTCATGTTCTCTTCTCCCTTAGATTGTGAGCTCCTTTTAGAGCTTTCTTTATGTCCCCAATGCTCAGTACAATGACTTGGCACACTGTAGGCACTTAATAAATGCTTATTGTCTGGCTGACCATCCCCCTATTGGATGCTCTTCTGTTTCCCTTGGCTCCAGGGAGTCACATTTGTCTTGATTCTCCCCCTACCTCTCTAGCATCTCATTCTCTTTCATATCTCATTTTCTATTTCCCAACCCTTTGTGTCTCTCTGTCCCCATCTGCAACAGAATTCTCTTGGCAATTCATTCACATTCATGGCTTCAAACCACTTCCAAGCATTGCATAAGTCTCCCAAATCTGTATTTCCAATCTTAACTTCTTTTCTGATTTCCCGACCTACATTTCTGATTCCTTGAGCTATCCTCACTTAGATCTCCCACATGTCTCAGACTCAGTGTGTATAAAACCAAGCTAATTATTCCCATTAAATTTGTTTCTCCGTATTGCTTTGTTATTTCTTTCTAAGTTACCAATAGTGACTCTTCACTCCATTGTTCAAAATCTCTAACCTTTACCTCTCTGATTAGTTGCCAAAAACTTGTGGTTTTCACCGTTGTAGTATTTTCCCATCCATCCCCTCCTCTTTAGTCTCATAGTTTGTCACTTTGGCTATTTTCATAACCTGCTCACAGATATTACAGCCTCCATGGTTTTCTCTCTCCAATTTTTCTTTCATATTGCTATATCTTGTTTATATCTGATATGTCACTCTGCTGACAAAATCTTCAATGGATCCAAAGTACCTATTCAGTGAAGTATAAAATCCATTTTATAAATTAGTGCCAATCTGCTTTTTCAACCTATTTCATATTATCTATGTGATAGATATGTAATATAGTATGCCCACATGATATATTATCTCATAGATATGCTATCTATGTTCTAGATACATCAGACTAGTTTCTGTGCCTCATACATATCCACTCTTGGCCATCTCAGCTTATAGTGTTCCCTGTGCCAGGAATGGACCATCTCAACCTCTAACTTTAATTATCCATCCTTTAATGCTCAACTGAGATGCCACCTTCTCCAAGATACCTTCCCTCATCTCCAGTGTTAATAATGGTCTTCCTGCTTTGGGTATCATAAAACAATTTGCTTTGGAATTTTATAGAGCAATTACCATGTCATCTGTTTACATCTTGTTCATCAATAAGCTTCTCTCTGACCACAGGGATTGTTTTAACTGTACTTTGTGTTTCTCCAACATGTCTGATATAATGCTCTGCACACAGTAGACATGGTTTGTTGAATGAAATATTACATTTATCACTTGTCTTAACATGCAGGAGACACAACGGCAGATAACTGTAACAGCAAAACAATAGAACTATAGGAATTAAAAGTATTCTAGCCATTGGTCTTCTTTCCCCAATTTGCAAGGTAAATGAGTTTTGAAAAACTTGTACATTTTTCATAAATGAATATAAATTCCTATTTATTTTTTTAATCAACATAATAGAATATTCATACAGTTCTAACACACTACATCAGAAAAAAATGTTAAGATTTTTTTTTTAATCTAAGGAAATGCCTTTCATACTTTATCTGTTAATTTCCAATTGTATTCTGAATTTCAGCCCAAGAGTTCACAATCCAAGATACTGCACTTCAAACCTATTTTAGCCTAGATTCCTTTCATTTGTGTCTAGTTGCCACAGGGCCCAGCTATTAGCATGTACAAAGCCTATTGGATTTCTATGTAATAGGAGAATGGGTTGAAATAAAGGTTGCATCACAAGAGACAGAGTTAAATACAATAGGATAGAACAAGAGATTCATTGTCTGGAGGAATCTCTTTGGCACACTGCATGGATCCTGAATGTCCAGTTATTTTTCAGATCATGTTTTAGGGGAAGTTAGGATCATTCTTTCTATTGTAGAAAAATAAAGCAATGATGGTGAGGAGAGATGACTTGAGTGGGGAAAAAAGGGTTAGGAGAGAGAAGCTAAGAAAGATCTAAGGTTCTTTAAAGCATCCAGGCTTAACAGCCTTGCACTCTCTATTCACATTTAAGCTTTCCAACATATAGAGTAGCTTTCTCTATTTTCCGTGCATAAAGTCAGAAAACACATCACAAGCTGGATTCTAGGGAGGATTGAAATTCTATGTATAAAAAGACATTAAAAATGTATAACAACTGTTGGTAGGTAACTATTATTTAGTTGGTAAAGATCAGAATTCAAAATTACTTGCTTATCTGACTTTCTCTGTACTCCTGGATTGGTAAAATTGGTTACACTGTCACAGGAAAAGCAGCTTCTACACTTTGTAAGACATACTAAAATCAGTAGAATAAGCCAGTATTCCAGGTCACCTTTTTTGGAGGAAGAATGAGTATGAAAATAATATGAGAGAATTATTTCTTCCTGAAGTAAAGACCCATCTCTTAATTCTAGTAGCCTTTCGCTGTTATTAAATGGCTGAGTCATGGAACACTACAGTCTTTGTAAACTTGCAATTGAGGATCTTCAAAAGAGAAAAAAAGTATGGTCAGCACGGGTAGACTGAAACATATCATAAACCAGAATTTATGAAAGAAATAGATGTAGAGGATGTCTTCAGAGAAATATATGATTGAAAAAAAGATGGGCTAGTCATGTGAACAAGCTAAAGGAAACTCGACTGGCACTCTGCAGCCTTTCAGTAACATTGGGATGGCAAGAGAAATTGAAGAAAGCCCCCAGTGGGTAGACCCACTGTAGGGAAGAGAAGGTGAAACACCAGTCACACAGGGTGGTCAGGCGTGGATTGGTTACAGTTTGCATTTCGGGAGTACCCAAGTTAATGAGTCACTGAAGTATTCGTGTTGAGTCTGATTACTGAAAATTCTCATGCATGTGATTTATTTACTAATAAAGTAGGAAAAAAATCATCTTCTTTCACTGTACATAGGAAAGTGCCTGGCATGTAGTAAGCACTTAATAAATATTTCATTCATATAAGAAGATAAAGCAGAAACTGATAGATTCAGAGATCTGGATCCTGGTCTAAAGAATTGTTTCCCTAGGTGTCCATCTCTATTTGAAATTGAGCTCTTACGTATTATTTCTGATGAAATATATGCTAAGTAAATATTAACTAAATGTCAGTCTATTTTATATTTTTGTACTTCTTTCAGGCAACAGACTACTGATTTATCTTACAGCTAATGACACCATTTTTAAAATATCCTTCATTCTGGTAATTCCCCATTATGTTGCTCTTAGAATTCTGCAAATACTTTAATACATAGAAGCCATGGGTGCTGACTCTTTATAAAAAGTTTAGAACGATCCCCTAAAGAATCCAAGTCTAGAGGAAACTATTGAAAGTATCCAATACAGATATATTTTGTACTCCTTTGATTGGAAGAGAAAGAGGAATTAAATTTTAATTTCATCAACCAGATAGACCTCCTTGCCACAGAGGTAGCAGAACCCTGTTTTCTATCCATAATCATTTAGCATTGTTGATTTCAGGTCATCCATAAATCAGTAGTAGCAATACTTTGTGTCTTACCTTCTGTAATTTACTGTGGTGATGCAGTAGAAAGTTGATATAATTTGTCTTTTCTTCAATAAGAAGACAGACTAATTTAAGATGATTTCTCTTTCACACAACCCAAAACATACTGTCGATTTGAGAGACGCTGTGAGTCCTTAGCATGAAAATGTCAATTTGAGAAACCAGCTATTATCGGAGAGCTTTTTTTCTCTTCTGATTTATTACTGTGAAGGCTATTTATGCACAAACCGCAGGCATTGTTAGAATCTGTGCACAAATATAAAAAGTTTTGATTTGTGAGCTGCTGTGGGAAAGTGCAAACCGATTCTGTAGTTAAGATTATTTTATCTGTTTATAAAATAGCTCGAAGACCCCCATTGGTCTGTTATGAGAACAATTCATTAGTCAGTACTCTTCCCCTCTGACAGAAAAGAAAGCAACAATCTGGTCGGTTTGGGTTTCTTCCATGCAAAACTGTTAGACCAAACATGTGAAAGCTTCTAAGAAAAGCTAATTTCTATTCAGAATTCATTTTCTCTTAATAAAAACATGCCTCAACAGTTTTAAATAATGGTGCCAAGTATCAGCACTGAGACCCTAAGCTGAACCATTCATCTTATACCATGATTACCTTGGCATCCTAACATGGAAACCACACTGGATTTGAAGTCAGAAGGCCTAGTTTCCAACTTCAGCCACCTGTGTTAGTGGTTATGTTAAAGGTTGTGTCTAAAGCAAGTCATTTCTTCTTATATTGTTTCTTCCTCTATAAATGAGTGGATTGGTTTGTACTAGCCATTTGAACACTAAGCTCTATTAGCTTTGGACAGATAGAGCAAATTTTAAACCCTTCTTCTTTTTCCTAAAGGGGAATAACTGTGTACCATTGGCAAGTCAGTCTCCAAGAGAAACAGAAATTTTCTGCAATGCATTGTAGATTGGAGTTGGAAGTATCCTTTTTTGAAGTATGGGAGAAGCCAAGAATTTGATCGAAAATGCACAGGAACTAGTTGGTAATTAAGGACCTCTTTTGAAAATGTCAAGTGTCCAGTTCCAAAAAGAAAGTGGGAAGTGTGCTCTTTGCCTACCTCAAGTGACAGAGAGATACTCATAAACAAATGGAGGTTTCTCATCCTTAGAACTTAAAATGTATGTGCAAACTAAAGTAAGTTATCCATGAGGGACTAAAAAGGAAGCCTCAGAGGAAAGAAAAGAATGACTTTCAAAATATGACAGTGGAAAAAAGCCAAAGTCTAGGGCATAGGTCAAATGGAACAAAGGCTTGGTTGGCTGACAGAAGAAATTAGAAGAGATGGGGGTGATATTTTCAAGTCTTGACCAATAAGAGACAGGGTAACACTGACTTAGAAAAGGAGAAAACATAGTTAAGTGATTCCCAGTGTGATACAGCTAGTCAAAGTCTGGGGCTGGATTTGAACTGAGGAAGAGAAGTTTTTCTGACTTCAGCCCTGAGCTCTATCTACTGCACCACCTAACAGCCCTCATCCTCATACCTGAGGAGGTGACAATTCCAATTTCAAGAATTCTAGCTACCGAGAGATGAATGGGAAGTGTCAGGCCCCCAATTCATCACATGACATCACATCACATAAATCTGAACCAAAGGGAATAAAATGGAGTCTGATATATTTTCCTTCTCTTTTCCTCTGTTAAAATTTCTGGTCTTTTTAACTCATAAAGTAGAATTGTGAAAATGAAATCAAAGACAAAGTAATGCATATTTCTCCTGAAAAAAATACTGATTTTTACAATGTAGGGCCACCCTGTGTAGCACAGTAGCTGTCCAAATGGCCTAGCATTTACTTCACATGGAGTATGCAACTAAAAAACAAGAAAAATTAATTTCAATAAACAGATCAGAAAAGAATCTTTGAAGCTACATGACTAAGATCAAATCAGTGCTTGAAATGACAAGAAAATACACATAGAGAACAATAATACCCTTATTAAAGAACTTTCCACCCTCAGAATCCCACAACTACAAAATAATATCATGGCCATCAACAGAATTTATTCCTTCAAAAAAATAAAAAGGTGTCAAATATATTTTTAGCACATTAAAGCTAATGAAAAGAAATAAGCTACATGAATAAGTGACAAGCAGAAGCAACAGAAATCTGGAGAGCTGATTAATTATTGCAAAATTATACTCCCATCTGATTGTTCTTCTCAAGTATAAAAAGACTAAGTCTGCTGTTTATAAATACCATGGTGCTTCTTTCATTAGCTATTTTCTTCCCCTAAAAAAGAATACTGGGTTGATTAACTATGAAGGTTGTGAAACAAACATTACATTGGAAGCATCAAAAATGCAAAAGTAACTTATTACAAAAAAGAGATGTTGTCAAGTCTATCTAATAGATATTATTCTTACATGGACATTTTTAATAATAGGAAACACTTTTAAATTATGTATGTCAAAACAGACAAAAAGAACAAATAAATCTGCAAAACCATGATATAATCATTAACACATCCTATCTAGTATCCAAAATGGTTGTCTACACTCTAAGAATTTCTTTGTCTCTTCGGGTAAATATCAATGGGTTTTTTTAAAGTTCTTTATGGATCTAAATGTTTCACTTAATTCCATATTTAAAATGATGAAAATACAGTCTAACCTAAACATATATGTATACATACATACACATATAGACACATGCATACATATATGTATGTGTATATATATGTATATGTGCAATTGTCAGTGCTGATCCCATGTTCCTTCTCAGTCAGTATTCAGTCTCTGATTGTGACATCAAGGGACAGTTCGTGAAAAGGAATATTTTCCATGATGTCTGCCTCAAAGGTACTAATTGTTTGCCAAGAACTTAGAGTCACAGAATGGTAGATCCTTAGTAAAACCCTTTCATTTAGCTTATAGCAAACCCAGACTTAAGTAAGCAGCAGAAGTTTTATGGTTTGTTGTTGTCTGGAAGAAAGGGAATAATTATGTGTTTGTGGATTAGGGACCAGTTTGAAACCAAAATTGATTATTTTTCATCTAAGAATAGCTATTTCTGTTCAACTTGGTTAATAGAGAAAATATACATTATGTTGTCACTTAGGAAATGAATAAAAACATTAAGATTTTATGAAAGCAGAGTTTTCAAAATGCAACCCCCAAGTAGCATTCAGGCTACAACATTCCCAAGTGTGGTCCAAAACAAGATTAAAATATAATTAGAGAATATTCAACAAAATACTTACACTACAATTAAACATAGATAAAATTTCATTTTAAAACTAAGTCAATATATGGCCCACAGAGATCCATATGAATACAGTTTAATGGCCCCAGATTCTATTTAAAGTTGACATCACTGATTAAAGTATGGAGTTGAAAAAGGAATGCTGAATTAAAGTGTTAGCCTATCAAAAAGCTAGTTTATGTTGGCTTCTTGTGAAATAATCCTCCTATGAAATTCCATCAGTCATTTCTATCAAAGTTAAATACACTTCCCCTTTTAATGGTTACTAATGGACCCAAGGTTAGCTTTTGGAATTCAATTGCAACCAAAGGACAATTCATTCATTGCTGAACAGTAAACTTCATGAGGACAGGGATCATTCATTGCCATAGATGCCCTAACGACCTAGCTCAATACATTGACTTAGGAGGTAATCAGTATTTATTGTTTGATATTTTTATTTTCTTCATTGTGACATTATCAAACCATCAGCCTCTATTCATTGGTATACATATAGACACGGTTCACTCCAAAGACAATTCTGCTTTGTTTACCACTGAACTTTTAGTGAAGAAATTTGTCAGAATATTAACTGATTTTGACTGTCAGTAAAACCATAAATGACTTCAGCCCTTAATGTTATTGTATTTTAACTAAGCAACCTACAAGGAAAGTAACTGTATACTATTCACAATGTCACTATGATCACCCCCAATAAAGCATGTTTTTAGGACATCAGAAGTAGAGTGACTTTTAGGCACAGATGTTGAATGTGGAACCAGTGTATATGCATTGTAAAGCACACATTTTGAGCAAATATAATAAAGCTTTTTAAATTATCTGTTAGAGTAGTTTACACTTCAAGATCATTGGGAACATGCTTTAATTTTTTTCTTTCACGAGGAAGATTTTTCCAAGATTCACATTGCTTTATCCACAATGTTTCATCTAGACTCCTACTGGGTAGGGCCATAAATTTATAAGATGACTAACCAAAGTGAGGTGGGGCGGGGGTTACAACCTGCACTAATACAAAAAGAGAAAAGTGACTTAGTCTTAATGCTGTCCTTATTGATAACAACACTCTATTAAAAACCAAACTTATTTGCTGCAATGAGCAAGTTCAAAATGTGTTTTCCATGTTAATTAATGTTTTAACGTAGAACAAAATGGTTACCAAAAAGTCTATTACAATACCCACACAGTGACAGCCTAAGAGACACAATCTAATTATTTTGCATCTTTTTTCAGCAAGTTTTATTCAATTAGCTATGTGACTGAGTTCAAAAGGTAATTAAATGAGACCTGCTCTATATCACAAAATTAGTTCAATTAATTAATTAATTATACATATACATTGAGAAAGAGAGAGGGAGGGAGAGAAAGAACACACAAGGGAAATTCTGAACTTAGGCTAGACTGCCTTGACTAAATACAAAAAGTAGATAAATAAGAGAAATAAGAATAAATAAGAGAAAGGAAAATCAACATTCAAAGCTTCTCTATGATAAAACCATTGATTTCTCACTTTGCTCTGAACCCGTGATATTAGACATCTATCAGCAGTCAACACCTAGGGTAGTAAAACTGAGAAAATTCTCTGTCCCTTGACTGAACTAGTTGAGGGGATGCATCAGGGAGGAGCTTTGCATGTGACAGAGAGAGGGTAACCCCAAGAAGTGTTAAAATAACTCTTTTCCTGATCTTAAAATCTAATCTTTTCAATAATTTTTCAAAATTTTAACTTTAACTTCAAATTAATAATTAGTTTCCCATGTGGTTTTGCATGATCATGTTGTACAAAGCGCCTTTTCTTACCACTGTCACACATTTTTAAAAAATCATGCACTGGGAAATGTGTTTTCAAATATATTCTTCCTTTGGGTTCTTCAAGAAACTTTATTTCATTCTCTATCAGGAAATAAGAGAATATCCCCCAATTGTCATTCAGTCATTTTTTTTCAGTTGTGTCTCACTCTCCAGGACCCTATTTGGGGTTTTCTTGGCAGAGATACTGGAGTATTTTACCATTTCCCTTCTCAAGCATATTTTACTGATGGGAAACTGAGGCAAACAGGGTTGATTGACTCGCCCAGGGTCACACAGCTAGTACATGTTAGACATAATACATGAAGATGAGTCCTCCTGACTCCAGGCACTATAACCACTGGGTCACCCAGATGGCCTTATCTATCCCTAATACTAGTTAAAAATTTGGACAAATGTATAAATGACATGTTTATTAAATCTCCAGATGATCCAAAATTGTAGAAGAGAGAATTGAAGTAGTGACTCTGACTGAAAGAAGTTAAGGGACTCGGCCAGGGTCACACAGCATTTCTCCCCCTCTAGCCATTCTGTCATCAAATTATTAGCATAAATGCATCTCACAACAGATGGGCAATTATGTCTGGAGCACAAGAAGTCTGGTACTAAGAAACACCTAATCACCCGAAGTCTGGCTCCCACAAGAGATATTTGGTATGGCTAAGTAAAGTCCTATTTAATAAACTACTCCTTATACAAGCTCAGTGGCATCCTAATAACTTCAAAGCACTTTCCAAAAGACATGTGCTGAAGTAGGACATCACCCAGCTGATAGCATGCTGCTGTTATTTAGTTGTTTTCAGTCATGTCTGACTTTGTGACTCATTTTGGAGTTTTCTTATCAAAGACACTGGAGTGATTTGTCATTTCCAGCTCATTTTACAGATGATGAAACTGAGGCAAATAGAGTGAAGTGCCTTTCCCAGGTTCACACAGCTAGTAAGTGTCTGAGGTCACATTTGAACTCAGGTCTTCCTGGCTCCAGGTCTAGCAATCTATCCTCTATGCTATCTGGCAATGTGGTACAATGCAAAGAATAGTCTCCAGAGCTAGAAAACTTTGGTTCAAATCCCACTTTTGACAATTCCTAGGTGAACTGGGACAAGTTACTTAATTCCTCTGGGCCTCAGTTTCATCATCTGTAAAAGGGAAGGTGGACTATAGGGTTTCTGGGGTCCTTCTACTATTAAATATATAATTCTATGATCTTAATCAAAGGGAAACCAACAAAAGCATTGCTTAAGAATTTTTTGAGGGGGAGGGATACATTTCTTTCAGGTACTTTGTCACCACTCATACTAGGAAAGGATCCCTTTCCAGCTCTGCAAGCATACAACACTTTGGAGATTTAGAATGAAAAACAAACACTTCAAACTTGTGATTTAAAATGAAACAATTTCCCATTAAACACCAAATATCTCTGAGGGGAGCCTGGCTTCAGGTGATTAGGCACTTGGAACACTTTCTGAACAGAATAAAATCGATTATATTCCCAAAGCAATCCTAAGTTTCCTTTCTGGAAAACATTCACTCCCATGAAATGTGATCTGTCTGCATTAATACTGGTATTTGTCGAGTGCAATTGTAACCCCCGAAGAAATGAGAATGTTGCTAATTAATGCATTCTAAGCTAATTACAGATATTGGAACCCAACCATATGCTATGCCCCCATAAATAGCATCTACCTATTCTAACATCTCCTAAAGTTCATTTATTTATGATTTTTAACAAGAAGGGAGAGCAAAAGGAGTGACTTTATCAATATGGAGAAAGCCCAATATGGAAACACCCTCCACAAATAAAAACGCAATTGCCTAGGACATGGAGAGGTTAAGGAAGTTGTCCCTGGCCTTTAAGTTAGTACGTGTCAAAGGCAACATTTGAATACAGGTCTTCCTGATTCAAAGACTAGCCTTCTATAATCAATACCACCTATACTGTCTATACTCTATGTATAATGACCACACATACAACCCTTGCAAGTGTCTATATGTATAGATGTTTTGTTATTTAGTTGTTTTCAGTCATGTCTGACTTTTTTGTGACCCCATTTGAGGTTTTCTTGTCAAAGATACTGGAGTGGTTTATCATTTATTCTCCAGCTCATTTTACTGATGAGGAAACTAAGGTGAACAGGGTTAAGCGACTTGCTCTGGATCACATAGATAAT
The DNA here is from genome assembly GCA_028658325.1 of Potorous gilbertii. Classification (NCBI taxonomy): domain Eukaryota; kingdom Metazoa; phylum Chordata; class Mammalia; order Diprotodontia; family Potoroidae; genus Potorous; species Potorous gilbertii. The sequence goes on from CM053771.1 coordinate 486,827,230, forward strand.
ATTCGAAGCTGGATTTGAACTCAGGTCTTGACTCCAGACCCAGAATTGTATTCATTGTGGGACCTAGATATGGAGATGGAGATGGAGATGTGTGTCTCTACAGAGATAGATGATAGATGAATGGATAAACGGATTGAAAGGCAGAGGACAGATGAGATAGGTAGGTATGTAGATAGGTGATTGAAATAGATTATGATAGATAGATAGATAGATAGATCCATATAAATTTGAAATAGTGTTGTATACTGGATAGATTGGTAGGCTTGGAATAAGGAAGAGTTGATCTCAAATCCGTTCCAAAGACCTAGAAGAAAACGAAGGCTTGTCTAAAGGCAAAGAACTTCAGCTAGGCTATAGGGGCCCATTTCATCCATAGCAGAAACAGTCCTTGTTTAGAATTCCAGCAGATGGGGAGCAGGGGGTGAGATGGAAAAACCAGGAGGCTGAGACAGTCACACATGTATGAAGGTAACTTTTTTTTTCTTTTTTTTACTGTGGTAAACACTTTTTAAAAGTTTACAACCTGCCTTAGATTGGACTGTGGTCATTGCTACTGCCTGCAGTGGTTCATGTGAATGCAAATTTACCTGGAATTTGTCTCAAGGCTCGCTAGCACTTCTTACAGCATTACTGCTCCTTCTAAGAAGTACATGCTGTATATCCCTAATTCTTGTATATGTGAGCTTAACGTGGGGATTGCAAAAAGAAAAGAAATTTTAGAGTGTGAAGTGGTTCTAAATACTACTTCAGACTTTAATTATTTCTAAATAAAATACACGAAATCGTTTTTTGAAGAAAAATCAACAAGTTCCAGCTATGCTCCCTCAGATATCACTTACCTCTCTCAGGCTCAGTTTCCTCATCTGTACAATGAAAAATAATAGCAGCTACCTCAAAGAATTGCAGAGAAGGTCAAGTAATACAAGCAGAACACTTTGCAAACCTGAAAGCATGATATAAATGTAAAGCTATTACCATGTATTATTAATAATCACAAAGTTACTCATTTCCAATTACTAAAGAGTGAGCATAGAGCAGTGAACAGTCTTCCTCAAAACCAGGAATAACTGATTCTCGTCTTATCTCTGACACATAATGGTTGTTTGACCTTCTGCGAGTTACTTAACCTCTCAGTCCTCTAGGATTCCAACAATGAAGGCAGAAGAAAAGATGCTCGCCTGCATAGGTAGAAATGCTTTCCTCACCTCAGAGTTTCCTATATAAATGGAATCATAGTTCCCACTTTTATGCCATTATATCATATTGAATTTTGTCTTTATTCTGTTACTTCTTGTCTCCTCTGTTAATTATGAACATGATGAATAATTTAACTATTTAACAAGAATGGACAACCCATTTCTAACTGAAAACAGATTCCAATTTTATAAATAAACTATCTTTTTATCACATCATCTCAAGACTTAAGATGACATTTTTAACATGAAAATCTCCTCTTCTGCTAAGCAGAAGTGATAGACCCAATTTCTGATATAAAATGAAATAGGGAATTCACCCGGATGTCAAAATTGTAATATTTTGTTAACAGCTTTACATCATCTATATAACACCCTAGTTAGGATCTTCACTGTGCCAAGTACATCATGTACAAATCAAATTAGGTCCAAAATAGGCCATCTGATTATGCCAGCTCAATTTTCTTTACAGTAGAGTTTGCTTCAATTAGGGAACCAACATAGTACATCATTCCTGCTGTATGTTGGACTTGTGTATTTAAAATAAATAAGCACACCCAGGCCAAACTGACAGGATGTAAAAATAAACATGTTTTTTTTAAAAGACCAAGAAGAAAAAAGAAAAGTTTCCATTTTGGGGTAATACCAAAGACCATAAAAGTCATACTTAATTAGGTCAGATGTGCAGAATCAAGGAATGTATATGAATGGAGATAGAGCACATATTTTTTAATCGGTCTTGAATACTATAATATATATGCATATATACATATATATGTATATGTATGTGCATATGTATACAAAACATAATGGAATATATTGCTATAACTAGATTTCAAAGTACATACTTTCTTCTTTTTCCCCAAACATTTACTTGCATATTTTTGATAATCAACCAAATGAATTTTTCATTTTTGTTTTGTGGGATTGCAGTTCAAAGTGGAAGGCGTAATTTAACTCCATAGGCATGAAGCAAAATAAGCTTTGTTATATTAAATCTGGGAAAGAAAAATATTTTGAATCAATACAACTGACATTTGTGTTTTGATGCTGTTTAAAACCAGCATCATTTGTGTGTATGGCAATTATAATAAACAGCATTTATACAGTACTTTAAAGTTTGCAAAGCACTTTAAATATGTTATATCATTTTATCCTCATAATCCTGGGGGTAAGCACTCTTTTTATTTTCATTTTACAGATGAAAACAGGTAACTGAAGTAAGTCATATATTAATCGACTCATAGAGGGGGATTTAACTAGGTAATATTTGAGGCCAGATTTGAATTCAGGTCTTCCTGAAATGAGGAACACTTGGTAAATATTATAATATAGTTGAAAGGATGTCACCTTCCTGCAAGGGTGGAGATTGACTTTTTCCTGCAAAATGACCAATGTTGAGTTCATTCCTTTGCTCAAAGTGGCACACAAGAAACCCAAGTGACTTTACTTGACAAGTTTCTAAAATGTGGCAACAGCTCATAACACATCCCAAAATACCTTTTGACAAAATGAAAGCTTATTTTACATTATAAGATCCAGGCATTGGTGCTAGCGAGGGGAAATGCTAACAAAATCCTGGTGCAAACAAGCAAAAAACATGGAAGAGATTTTCCTCCAACTATTCCTCAACTATTTTTTTCATAATTTTGTGCTTTGTTTTATAACTTGACCCCTCTCTCCAAAACCATTGTATAATTTTTTTTTTCATTTAGCACTCTGTGTTCTTGTACGATGAAAATAAGGAGGTTATCAGCTTCCAAGATGAATAAGAAGCTGGTCCTTAAAGATTCTGTTCATTAGCATCTCCTGGACCTGTTGTTGTCTCCAGTTCTTTTCAGTTCATGATCCTGCTTGCCCCCACTCTACCATTACTGCCTTACTCTGACTTCCCCACTAAGCCAGTACTTTGCTTTTTAAAGCCCTAGCCATGTTCACACCTGCCTTTTTGACCTAGTACTTTAAACCCATCACCCTTCTCTTCCATGACTCCTCATTATATCCTTGGTGTTTACTGAAGATGGTCTTACTCACCTGCCATATCGAGACTCCTATCAACTGGCATTTCAAAGGGTTAGTAAGTTTCCTGCCCAAGAGATGGCTACCTTCTACTGGAAAGAGTTTATTAACCCCTCATATCCTCATGCCCTACCAAAATTCATAAAAGAATATCCAATTCAGGGTTGCCATGCAGTTTTGAATTTTTCAGTATGGAATTATTAAGCTTAGAACCTATACAATACTATCGCTAATTTAAACATTGTTTTTCTAAGACCTTTAACTTATTTCATGCTTTAATTTCCACCTTATTTCCAGATTAAAACAAATAGCCTTGTGATAAAGTTTAAATAAATAATGACAAATTTCATTATCTCAAATTTTTATAAAATTATATTTTAGAACTTTGTGAAAGTATTATGCTTATTATTGAAGAATAACATCCATATAAGAGAGGCAGCAACAGTTAGAAAATACCAACTGTATAAATGTAAACAATACAGCCAATTCTTTTTGAAACACATGGTAAACTTTCATTTTGGAACCTGATACATTTAAAAGTAAAATGACTATTTCCCTCGGTTGCAAAACAAGCCAGTAGATCTGAAAACAAGGTTTCAGTCAGTCTTGTGGAGCCATGCAGATACCTTCCATTAAGTCTTTAGCAAACAATAGCATCTTACCCCATTGCTTGCCTATGTTCCAAAGGGACCTTTCTTGACCAAGACATGGTAAAATGGTGGAATCTTCTAGTTGGAGCCTCTCAGCAGTTCCCAACCATTTCCATCTTCCTACTATCTGGGCTGATTCTCAGGGAAATATACCTTGCTCATATTTGATTAACATTCCTATTCTGCTTCTTTCTTTCTAATTTCTATTTATGCTGTCCTCTTCTCACTATTTCTTGTGACTTTATTAATTAGTCTGAGACTCATATTTGAAAAATCCTAACCCCTTAGCCAGGAGCAGCTGTAGGATTGGACTATGACATAAATAGCCAAGTACATCAATACTGTTTCTTCAAATGTGGGATTTTAAATAATCTGCTGTCACCCTAATAGTTTATTATTTTTGACAAGTGGAATATTAATTTGGTATTTGTAAAGGGACTATCTATTGTCAGAAGTTAAAGAATCAAGGGCTGCTGGCATCTTGTGGGAAGAATATTTCATTTAGACTGAGAGGATCTTGCTTAAAATCTTGGTTCTATTAAATTACATGTGTCTTTTCTTAAGCAAGTCACTTAAATACTATACATACTGTAAAATGAACAAACTGTAGTAGATGATTGGCTAAAGTCTTCCAGCTCTAAATCCTATAGGTATGCTTTTGAACTTCATCAAAATAAAATGCATGATAGGTTAAACTAAGAAAATAGTGAGATAACAGTTATTTAAAAATTTCTGATTCCTATCACTTTAAATGAGACCATCTCACAAGTCCTAGAAATTACAATTGGGGGAGGGAGAAAATATGTGTGTGTGTGTGTGTGTGTGTGTGTGTGTGTGTGTAGGAATATGTGTGTGTGTATACACACACACATATATATACATTTGTATATACACATACATACAACATATTTACTATGTATATTTTATGTGTATGTATATTTATGTTTATATACACTATATGGGTATATACATATGTGTGTACATTATGTGTGCATGTTAAAAAAACAGTATGTTCCCAGTGATATTACAAATATCTTCTATTAAAGTCCTACTCTATTGCTTCTTCACACTTAGCTATGACCTTGAGTTTCTGCTATTGAAGGAAAAGTTTCCATTGGATATATTAAATTTAAAAAGCTTCACATAAAGGAATGGAGATGGACCATATACCCGGTCCTCCATCACTCAGCCTAGCTGAATTTGGGGATGCTCATTATGAAAGTTTTGGTAAACAGGTACTGTTCACCATCTGGTCACTGTAACTGATCAAAACCATATATTATACCTTAGAAGGCTCTGAGAGGACAAAGAGAAGTTATTCATTCCATCAAAATAATTGAATTATTATAATATTAAAGAATTACAAATATAAATCTTGAACCTTGGAACCAATGACTTCAATGCAACAGCATTTACTTACACCAAGTATGTTGTAGCCAAATCATACAATCACCATGAAATGACAAATTCAGCCACACTACAATTCATATTCAAGGTCAGAGAGTCATAGAATTTTAGAATTAGAAAAAAAGAAAACCTTATTATAACATATCCAACAAGTCACTCAGCCTCAGAGACTTCCAATGAGGTCTACCCTGCCAATTCCTGAGTCATGCCTTTCCATTTTTGGTCAATGAATCACTACTATACTGATAATACCCATTTTAAGTAAAGTATTTAATTTAATTAAAGTATTTTCTAGACTATTAATTAAAAGTATCAATACTGCTAACCAATATTGAAAAAGCTAACTATGAATTTTTCCCATTGAAAATCACATGGGAGATAAATGGCTCAATTTCTTGTCTTAGAAACTTTCTTTGTCCAATGGCCTTCTCACTTCACTGACCAAAATATGTCATGCCTACTCTTATAACTCCTGTCTGACTGTCAACCTTATTTCCAAAGCCAATACTTTCTATTGTGTTATAGAGTTCATTATAGTTTTTAAATCATATTATAAAATGTCTTAAATTTTTATAGAGTAAGATACAAGAATATGATATGGGAGTGTTTTTAAAAAAAACTCTCATACAATGAAATACAGGTAGGTGATGCCATGGAGAAAACATTGGATTTGGAGTCATGAAGACTTGAACTGAAATCAGGCTCCAACATTTGTTGGCCCCATTACCCTGCGTACTTCACTTAACCTTTCTACCTCTACCTCCATTTCCTCACCAGTAAAAAAGGGGTAATAACAGCATGTCTGTTGTAAGGAAAAAAGAGACAGTATTTACAAAGCACTTCGCAATCCTAAAAGCGTGACCTAAATGCTATTTCTGGAAAAGTTTCACTAGTTCACCAACCACAACATACTTCAAAACTCCTACTATTGAGATAAACAATTATTAATAACAAATTATGGGGAGGATCCAGGCTTTTTCCTTGTCCTATTTCCTTGTTCCAAAGCCAAGACTTTGAAGGACATTACTGATCTCAGCCAAAAATTTATCCCAGCTAAACCATCTTGTCTAATGAATTCCTGCCCATTGTGTTCCACTCAAACAATTTTGGGTGGAAGTAGATCTTCTGTCCAGATTGTCCAAGGTTGCAGCAGTGCAGGTATAGATAGAGTCTCTTTGTCTAAGAGTGACATGATGTCACTCTCTCAGCCCCTCACTGGAGGGATACACTTTTTGTTGTAATATACATTCTCATTAATTATTAACTAATCAACTGACTGCCATCCTTAGGAACGCCCACTCTTCCAAGGGCATGTAAACTGTGAATTCACCACCATGAAGGGTCTTTGGCATTCGAGAGTATCACTGACCCTTAATTTATAATGCTAGCATTATTGTTTAATAAGTGCTAGCATTATTAATAAAATGATTAATTACCCAGAAATAATGTCTCTCAAACTTGTTAAATGTCACACTGCTTTTGGATCTTTCCTTTAAACTTACTGACTTTTCAATTTTCTCCACAATTTTACAAGGAATCTTTAAGGATTTGAAGGGAGAAAATATTCTGATGATTGAGAGTGCAATGCAGCACCTTAACATTTTGGGGGGAAGCAACTCACATAATTATTCATTCTAATTAGGTAAATGGTAAAAATAAAGAAAAATAGTAAAAATATGACTGGGAACAACTTGGATTGATCTCTTCTGAGTTCAAAACTATGAATTTTCAACTAGGCTCAATTTTTAGTGCATGGGAAGTCCTTCCCAAAGCTATTTCATTTCTCTCCAACATAATTTCTCTGTGGGAAATATGAAGGAAATAGGGCAGTGGAAATCAACGCTCATATACAAATAACCCATCTACGTTACTCTTTTACTTCTCCGACATGCTTTTGAAAAACAATGGAAACATCTGAGGGTGAGAGTATTGCAATTACAACAAGGACCACGCAAATCAGTTGAAGAATGGAATTTATGGATGAGTTGAGTCATCCTTTAACTGAAATATGGATCTTCTCTAGGCTATCCTTGGCAGATATTCATCAAACCAACACCCAAACTGCCAGCAAACCAGTTCTCTAGAGATTCTGAAGCAAAGGAAAACTACATGATCATTGATTGGCTAGCCAGTTTAAGAACCCAAGCAAAGTTCCCCAAATGTAAAGGTGTTATCAGCTACATAAAGGCTTGAGCTATCAGCATTACTTGCCTATAGTAGAAATCCACAGAAGAAAATAGGTACCTGGTTAGGGATGAAATTCAAGTCCAAAGTAGAATTTTGACAAAGGTCTTGTTGGACTATTCCCTATTAGATTCCTGAAGTCCTCCTCCCCCTTTACACACTTTGATAGCTATGCAGAGAAGAAACTTCCAATGTAACATGATAAAGAGCACACTAAGACAGTCCCCCATTAATCTGATTGAGAACTAGGCATGAAAAATAAATACACAGTGCAACCCACAGGAACACAAGCCCTCTCCTTTAATCTCTTCTCCTCTACATGCCAATAACTTAACTAAATGGCTGTGAGCTTTTCAGGTTAAGAGCATCCAAATAAAATTGGCACTTTCCCAGTGCCCAACTTTGCAAACTCTGGCGAGGGGGGAGTCATTTTTAAATAAAAAAATTTAGAGATGTTTGGACTTTAAATATTTCTACTTTATTGCTTTCGAATTGCTCGAGTTCAAATGAGCCAATTAAGTGCTGGGTCTTTTTTTGTTCAGAGGCGAGATGAAGGTAATTTGCAGCTCTGTGCATCTGCTTCCTCATCAACACAGTGAGGACCAGGCTAATTAGGGGATGGAAACAATATGGTCATATGGATAGGCCAGATTGCTTGTCATTCAGCTTTTCAATATGTGGGTTCTGCTTTCAGGACAGGAAACAGATAATGATTCCCGGGTGTCTTTCTTGTAATGCCTGGAAAGAACTTAGAAGTATTTGTATGTTTACCTGTTCATTTTTAGCTTTAATCCCAACGGATCTCTTATTGGGATCCCTCATTTATTTTGGCCTTAAAACTCTAATTAGCCTTCTTTGGCACCAGATTAATAGAGAACCATGTCTATAACAGGTTGAACTTTTATGGACTAACAACCACATTACACTATGCAGAAACTGGATGACTTTTGGATAAACTTACACCCTTCCACAGCCATTCATATTAATGATTCTTAGTCACTTCTGAGAAAATTTATTGAAGACACAACGTACACAAATATGAAGAATACAAGAAGACATCAGAAAACGTGTGCAATAATTCAGAGGGAAGTAAAATAGAAAAAGAATAATATATTGACTACAATTACATAAAAAGAGTAATAGCAATAAAATATAATAAAAAAATAAGAGAAGAAACCAGACTTGAATCAAATAGTTTGCTTTTCTTTTATTTTCTTGAAGGCAATGTACATTTTAAACCAATTTTAAAGAATGGAATGTATACTTTAGCATGAGATTTTTCAAATGAGCATCTAAATATTTGCTTTTGCTAGTGGTGACTAGTTCAGAAATTTTTATAAAGATATACAAATATGCCCCACATTCAGAAAATATGAAATAAAAATGTGATCTTATAAAAGATAAATCTTAGAGTATTTATATAACAGATTCCTCACAGTATTTTAAACAGCAATTTCTATGTATAATTAAAATGTGATGATTTACCTAAAATGTTTTGCATTTATTCAGAAACATATCTGTTGCACAAAATGCAAGTATTTATTCAACTTCTGTCACAGTCTACCTAAAAAGAATTAGTTGATTATACTTGCACAACTTCATGCAATAGTTTAGAGAAAATATTAACACATTTCTTATGTTGATTAAACTAAATAGGGGTTATTTCCTGATAACAGAATACAATTTATAAAATTGTCTAGGAAATCTGTGTTTATACATACTTTGGCAAGAGACATAGAGTGGGAGTAAGGCTCACAAGGGGTTTTGCTGGGAATGGAAGCAGTGCTTTAACAAAGTATTTATGTTATACAACCTTTCTGGGCAGGGTACCTTACATAACCGTTATTTTAAAATGAATCACGATCTAGAGCAGGTTGTTTTGTTGAATAGCCATTTGATTTGTCATCGAAAACACATGAAAATAGTTAGTAGCGTACTTTCATTGTTTCTGTCATCTTCAGAACCAAAGAAAATTCCTGACATTTTTTCTTCTTATTTAAATAATGGCACTGGATTAAAATTCTACTGCTTCCCATTCTACAGCTCTCTCCAGTTCTCTGGGCAGCGAGTCAGACATTACTAGGTGAGAGATTGCTTTATCTAGTTTTCAGCAAGCAGCTAAGATGACAAAGGAATGAAAAAGTTTAAAGAGTTCTTTAATGAAAAGCTTTTTCTTCACTGGGAAAAAATGCCTTGTCCTTTCAATAACAAGTGAAATTATGCTGGAAATTCTATAACTCAGACATAATTACAATCTAATCTTCATTATCACATAGACCACCTATCTCAAGGGGGCAGAGTTCCAGGAGGATACCAGTATGACACCTCCTCCCCTGTAACACAGACTGAATGTCCTCAAAGAAAGACAAGAGTAGATTCTCCATGGAAAGAAACTCTTAACCTGAAGATGCAGTATGGATCAGCTGTGGCATATATGACATTAAATAGCCCATGTAACTATACTACATTTACTCATAAAATCAAAATACCTCAATCAACTGTACATACATAAAAAGAAAACTCTAAACTCATGGGAACCATGACAAATTCAATAAATAATCAGTCTTAGATTTGAATTTACAAAATGAAAGACTTGAAATATCCCCATCCCACCCATTAACAGAAACCACTGTACCCAGACAAATATGATTCTTAGAAAGAGACACATGAATCACATTTAAAAGTGCATAGTATTTTCTGAGTGGGAGCTCCAGCCAATAGGAGGGAGGCATCACTGGGAGATTAGGAACCCATTGGTGTGGCAGGCCCATCTGTCACAATGTTACATGTGTACCTAAGCTGTATTTAAATTACTCTATGGATAGTTTTGCCGTTGTAATTCCTCATGCTTTAAGCTTATTTTTAGAGTTTAAAAGAGAAATGTGTTCCTATATACTAATCATTTTATTAAGATGATTATTCATTTGGTAACCAGCTAATAACAATATATTATGCACTGAAAGAAATAAAAATATGTAGCCAAGTTCTGTTAGGCTCATGAATTTGCATAATCACAATCGCCCTTCCGATTTGAGTAGTTTTAAAAATTGGTATTTTTATGCATACACAAATTAGTTTCCTGACAGGAAATCACTTTAAATCCCTGTTCTATAACCTTGTTTCTTTTCTGTTTACATTTCTGTTCCAATTCTTGTGAAATATTCTGTTGCAAGTGATGCAGGGCTCCTTCTGAGAGCAGTTTCTGAAACCTGTGGAATGAAGGCAGTTCATAAAAGTTGCAGGTTGCTCAGAACTCTAAGAGCCATAGATCACCAGGAACGTTGTTCCTGGAAACCAAGCAAAGTGGAGATCAGATCTTGAATATGAACTAACAATTCAGAAAGATATGTTCTAATTAAAGTTGATACATAAAATTAGGGTAGGGATGAATACTTTTGTAACAGATTAAGCTTTAGCAAGAAAAATACCTGAATGTTTGTTTTACTTGCAAAACAAATCTTACCATCTTAACTGATCATGGTTGGCTATGCTCAAGCTGTATTAATAAGGACTTTTTAAATATAAAATATATAGTAGTAGACTCATTTGCAATATGACTCTCAGGTAATGTATATATCATGCAATGCAGGACATGTGATTAAGGTATTTACTGCACCCAGGGGATATATGTTCTAATTGCATGTAAAGTAATTAAGAAGTGGTTGGTGGTAGGGAGAAGTGCTAAAACTTAACTTAGCAGTACGTTAGCAGAACTGAGATTTGGAATCCAGTCCAGTGGCACCCAGTTTAGAACTCTTTCCACTGAACTAAACATGGCAAATATAGTATCCTGAAATGGACAGGTCAATGTTTAGATCTGTCTTCACATTTTCAAGAGAGAACATTGGATCTGTATGATCCATATTTTTACTCATTTTTTATCTTTGAAAATATCATTGTGGTGAAATATTGCCTTGGAAATTGTACATGAATTTCTTGTTTTGTTTTGTTTTCCCACCAGACCTATAATTGCACTGGTATGGGGAATTTCCATCAAGGAAAGCACCTCTGTTATTCCAGAACATAGAGTTGCCTGAATTATTGAGAGAGCAAATGACTTGTTGAGAGTCACTCTGGAAGTTTCTGACGGTAAAAATGGCCTTTTCATTATTGTGTACCATCATGCCTCTCTAGATACAAAAGAGTTTTCCTAGATATGTGAGATTATGGTTTATATATAAATCTCTAGGACTCTAGGCACCTCTTCCAGGAACTTGGAAAAATAAACCCTTGTTGGTTATTTCTGTTCATCGCAACAGACGACTCCACAGAAATGTATCTTATTTCTATTTTAATAACTTTATTGTTGCCTTTGGTGTTATAAAATAGTCATTTCCCTTCGATCTTGCCTTCTATTGAACTCTTCTCCTTTAATAAACAAAAGAAATAAGAAAAACTGACATAATAACAATCTGATGTGTGTTCTGTAGTCTACATCTCCTTTGTCTCTATTACGGGGAGGAAAGTGTATTTTATTATTAATTCACTAGAACTGAGAACCCCTTAAAATTTGAAGGATTAGACCAAAAAAAAAAATGTGTTCACAGGTTCTGGACATAAGTGTGCCTTCAAAGGAGGTTAGAGGATGTGCTTAGTAAGTGTAGCTATGGAATGTCATAACCAGGACCATAATAAAAGATTTAGTTCAAGCCCTCATTTTAGAGAAAGTTCCGTGCTGTTCTTCTCCCAGTAGATAGTGAGCTCCTTGAGATCAGGGTCCATTGGTTTCTTTAAAAAACATTGCTTTAAATTCTATGCACTTAACCCAGTCCCTGGCACGTAGTAGGTATTTAATAAGAACTTGTTGACTGTCTCCCACAGTACCTCCACTATAGAATAAGAAGAAGAGCAAGAATGGATCAGGTCTGGTCATTTCACCGATTTTGGTGAAATAAAAACAAGAGGACAGGTACCTGTGGAGTGACTATTTTACCCCATGCTAATGTCAGAGCAAAGGTTTCTACCATCTGCTGAGCTGCCGATTCTCATCATCCTGTGGAATGATCTGTAACAGATGACTGACATGTTTCTCAGCATTAAGGATTTTTTTTTGCATGAGAAAAGAAATGATAGACAAGGAGCACATTCAGGATTTACAGAGACCTGATCATGCTTAAGAGGTGAATCTTTAGCTATCAAATCTAATCCTCACTGATGTTTCCTTGTCAGTACTGGTTTCCTTGGGTCTAAGTGAGCATTCACTCTTAGAAGGTGGAACAAGACAAGATGTGTGAACCAAAAGCTTCCTCTAGAAAGCATCAACAAATTGCTAAAGTTCCATTTTCAACAGACATCAAATGAATACGATTTAGAAGATGGTAGTGTTAGAAGAAATCCAATTTGTATTCAGCAATGAGAGCAAAAACAATGGACAGTGACAACTATGAGTTTCTAAGGAACAAACCATGCAAGGCCAATTTAATTCCTTTCTTTGAAAGACAACTACTTAGATGAGGAGAACGAAACAGAAATGATTTAAGTCTTCAATATGGATTTTGATTCCATCTCATATGACAAGCTCATCAATAAACAGGGGAGACAGACAATGAATTTTAAACTTTTGCAAGTGCTCAAATCTTTTGTGGTTTTTTCAAGTCCCAGACCCACAACCCCCTGATGTCCTAGAACAGGGATATGAGATGACAGACCTAATTAATGATGCCTGGCATGGATGAACTTTCCATTAAGAATTCCCCAGAGAGCCTTCCTGTAGCTGGCTGTATAGTTTCACAGAACTTTTAAAACCATAATTCTAGAAAATAATACCAACTCAAAAATTAGTTCTCAATGGAGATATAATCTGGGAAAACCCCATAAATTCTTACCACTAGAATTGTTATTTCATATCTGAAAGGTGGCTGGTAACTAATAACAATGCAATAAATCATGTAGCAATGGAAGGATCATTAAGAAGTAGACCAGTCTTTCCAATAATACATATCCTTCATATCTTTAGAACACGAGATATCTTCCATATCTAAAGAACTCTTTATCTAAGGCTAGCTAATTAAGAAATTCAATATTCACTTAAATGTATGAGTCATTCTCAGAAGCCTGAAGGACAGAATACCTGAAAATCAAGATATTGCATCTGAAATTATCTGTGACTTACCACAAAGTCAAAATTTTCACCTTGCTATGTGGAGTAAGTCATACAAAAGATATTGAAAATGTTAGCAATAGCTGGAAAATTCTTAAAATCTGGAAAAGTGACTGATTAAGGTCAAAATTCTATCTTAAATACTGACAACATTGAAATGACAATTCTTAAAATCTGGAAAAGTGACTGATTAAGGTCAAAATTCTATCTTAAATACTGACAACATTGAAATGACAATAGATACATATCATCTTGTTGCGTTTTACTATACTACATTAAAAGAATAAGTGCTGTTCTCTGAACTAGAAAAAAGGAAATCTCTCAGGGACTAAAAGAAAAGTGAAAAAGGCAATTTTTTTCAAAAAAGGAAATCAAAGTCTAAAAAGAATCGTCTCCCGCTCTCAAAAATGATGAGTTAGAAATGAGGATAGGTTAAGAATAATTCACAAGAACTTCACATTAACATATAAAACAATATGAGGTACATCTTAATAATTATCATTTTTGTTATATTGTCTAAATTAAGTAATTTACTTTCTCAACTTACTAGTTACAAGGAGTCCAGAAATAGGGGAAATAAAGGGAGGTTTTATGCTTTATTGCCAATGCAGGAAAAAGCAAAGGCAAAAGGTTTGTCAATGTACTGTGTCACAGTTCAAAATAGCCAAACTACACAGAACAAATCTTCTTAATGAAAGATTTGTTCTGTAAAAACTTGGACACAGTCAAAAGGACTCAAGGACCTAGAAGGTCACTTGTGCCCTCCAGGCTGAAGGTTCCCCACCCCTGCTCTAGCTCCTCTGGGACTTCATCATACACAGTTTTAAATTGTTACTAAATTATTCAAGTTTATGTGTAGTCTATCTCCTCCAATATATCATAAGTTCTATAAGGACAGGGATAGTTTCACTTTTCTTAAAAAACCATAATTATTTGCTAAGTAAATACCAATAAAATTTCACACTTACAAAAGTTGTTGTTGTTTAACCATTTTTTCAATTATGTCTGACTCTTTGTGATCCCATTGGGCATTTTCTTGGCAAAGATACTGGAGTGGTTTGCCATTTCCTTCCCTAGGTCATTTTACAGATGAAGAAACTGAGGGAAACAGTGTTAAGTGATTTTCCCAGTGTCACATAGCTAAAAAGTCAGGATGATGACTCTTCCTGATTCTAAGCCCAGTGCTCTATCCACTGCACCACCCTGTTACCCTTCAAAAATTTTGGCAGACTGCTTAAAAATAAAGGACAGAAATAGAATTCCTAAAGGGACTGAATCTAGTAAAGTACATTTATACTTCTTGTGTGTACAACAATAGAACAGAAAGAAGAAACAGGTTATATGACAACATGCTGAATATGCAACAGCAATGTACAAATGGTTAAAATGATGCTTGGATGTATCAGTAGAAAGGTAATACAGAGTATCTGAGAAACAATTATTTTCTTACTCAAAATCAGACCCTTGAAAAAAGCATCATATGTAATTTAGCCTTCTGAAAATTTAAAATAACTATAAAAAGAAAAAAAATAGAAAGAAAAACATCGGCAAAATTAAAGGGCAAAATGAGAATCAGTGAAATGATGTGAGGGAGTAAAGATGGTGGTGGTGATGGTAGCGGTAGAAAGTGATTTATTAACACCAAGTAGTAGGAAATACCTGTTCTCCATCCCCACAGGACATAGAACAAGGAAGGAGAAAGATATAATTAAAGTGGGAGAGGTTTTAGACATAAAGAAGAACTTTAACTTTCAGAGAGATTAAAACCTAAAATGAGTTACAAAGGGAAATTATTGAAATCTACATCCCTAGAGAATCTTAAAAAAGAGTATGACTTCAGGCATAGACTTGACTAGAGGCAGGTATTAGTTGAGGTAATAAACACTTCTTTTGACGACTGTGTCTCTGATTCTACATTGAGAAAAACAGGATATGCTCTGAAATGTTTGGAATGGGATAGTTTGGAGTAAGGGGGCTGGACAGGGAATTAGGAAGAAATTATAACTGCATTAAACATTCTCTTTAAAGCTGTAATTTATTAAAATAAAACATGGCCTAATTAAATATTGTAATATTTATGTAAACCAAATGCAATCAAACGGGTTTTTCTCTATTTCTACTTTCCTTAGGGATAGAAGAAAGGGAAAATTATAATTTCTATACTTTATCTTCTGAAAAAAATATATTTGATAAATTCTTATAAGAATGTATAATTAAACTTCTAGAAACTTTCTTCTGTCTGTCTTTATTCAGTGGACACACAAAAAAACAAACAATAAAGAACCCTGAATATGCATATGAAACTCTATAGAGAACTGGTGTTTAAGTTCCTATTCTGTTACTATTTTGATCATTTTAACAGCTTTGTAGGAGAGAAATAGGCATGGTAGAGATAGTATGATATAAAGAAAAAACATTGGGTTAAATCAGAAGAGCTGATAAGACTCAACTTCTGCTCTGAGTCAATTCATTCACTTGTAAAATGGGGTCATTGTGAAAATCCAATGGGTAATTTGTGCATGGGGTTACCTTTTAAACTGTCAAGTCTTGTATGTAACATTATTTTATAAAGAAGACACATAAAATATGTCTATTCAGGCTTTATTCCCTCTTCCTTCAAAGTTTAAACTATATGGTCAGTCACATCAATAATGTCCTACTACATTTGATTTTCTTGTCCCTTTTTCCATCTGCAATAATGACCGTGCTGAGGCCTAAATCTGAATCATCTCCAGCATCTCTCTTTTCTAGTCCTATGTCCAGTAGCAGAAAATCAGAAAACAAGACCTCCTGGATCTACCATAAATTTGTACTATCTGACTTCCAAGGTTCCCTTAAAGACACACAGCAGTTCATTTAACCATCTTCCAGTCTGTATCATATTCTCCCACTGTAGCTGCTTCCAGTCTCCAATTCTATCCCACCCCATCGTGCTGCAGAGGACCTTGCTCTCCTACTTTACAGAGAAGATAGAAACTAGGCCAGTTCAATTTCTCTGTCTTTCCTCATCTCCTCCAATCTCAAGATTTCTCTGTGCTTTCTCACATCTCCTCTCTCCTCTGTCTCAGTAGCATCAGATTAACCATGCCTCCTTTTAGTATAGACTACCAGTGGTGAGGAACCTGTGGCCTCTAGGTCCTCAAGGGAGACCCTTTGACTGAACACAAACTTCACACAACAAGGTTGTTCAGAGAACAAGCTAGCATATGTATATATGTATATGCATGCGTATGTATGCATGCATGGATTTATTGTATGTTTATATATGCATGTATGTATATGACAGCCTAGAGGAATGGGCCAATCTAATATGATGGATTTAAATAGGGATAAATGGACATTCTTGCCCACAAATACAAAAGACAAACTAATGGATATTTAGCAGCCATGGTGAAAATGATATTGGGCTATCAACGGGCTGTAAGCTCTGGGGATATAAAGAGAGACAAAATCAAGTACCTGTCTTTAGGAGATCCCAGTCTAATAGAGGAGACAACAAAGAAGTACATACAAACAATCTACATATCAGATTCACTCAAAGACACTAAGTTAAATGAATTGGTTAAGATTCCTGTAGAAGGTAGAATGTAGAAGGTAGAATTTTAGTTGGTACTTGAAGAGAATTAGGAGAAGAAATTATGCAGTTACAGCTTTCTAATAGAAAATGGAAGATAGGAAAAAGTTTCAGCCATAGAAAAAACCAGTTCTCAGATTTCTCTGAGAAGCAAATAACTAAAATAGGAAAGTTGGTTTTGTCACATGCCTAAAGGAAATAAGAAATAACATGTCATAGGATATTTGGTCATTAAGTCTTAAATAAGGAGGCTGATTACCATGAAAATAATGGCAACGGATGCAATAATATATTTTGTAGAGGATGAAGTAATAGAAAAAAAATCATGAATGATTTGACAAGATCCTTTAAATGAAGACAACATACATACCTTAACATTTGAAGATTTCAACTTGAAGTTGACCATAGGGTTCAGGATTAGTCATGAAATTTAACTAATCTAAGGCATCCCCATAGGATTAATACATGAAACTGGAAGAAAAACAAATCACTATGGAATAGAGTAGACATAGGAGGTAATTCAATGTCATTTTATTCTCTTTAGCATAAACAGTAGAAGCAACACATTTGTATTCCATCATCTCAGTATCAATTCTATTATGTGAGGAAATAGTGATGTCATTTAAGAAGAGGAAGTCAGGAAAGAAAAAATTAGGTTTAAAACTGATACATTCAGAAGAATCCATGCTCTGTTTTATCTAATTGTGGTAATCAGGATCAAGTTCAAGGGGATCCAAATTGGAGAAGACTCCTAAAAGAACATAAAAGACAACTGACAAAACTTTTACTAAAATCCATCAGCAATCACAAACCCAATTTGCCCACTCTCTCAAAACTTTGATGTGTCTATGACCTCACTAAGTGAATACTCCCCCTAAAGTGGTACAGATCACAAGACAGTGCAAATTCTATGCAATTTTTATCCATGTCCTCTAAGAAATTTTCCACATTGATGTTCACCCCTTTAGACTTCTGAACACTGCAGAGATGCTAATGCATTATTTGCACCGGTCAGTGGTTATCTCAGGTTCTTGCTACATGATGGGGTGCAGGACAGCTAGGTGGTGCAATGGATAGAGCACCAGTGCAGGAGGAGCCAGGAGGACCTGAGTTCAAATCTCACCTCAGACACTTGCCACTTGACACTAACTATGGCAAGTCACTTGGGCAAGTCACTTAAGCCCAGTTGACACATCCTGGGTCATCTCCAGGCATTCTGATGACTATCTGGTTGCTGGATTCAGATGGCTCTAGAGGAGAAGTGAGGCTGGTGACCTGCACAGCCCTCCCTCACTCAAAACAAAGTCAAGTGCAAGTCATGTCATTATTTCTCTGATGGCATGGTCTTTTTGGGCAACAAAGGACAAACACACACACGACTGGGCCACTTTTTTTCAAGTCATGCATCTCTAATATCATCTTTTATGTTCCTTCTCTGGGACCATTCTTACTGGTAAAGTGTTTCAGCCTGCTCATACTTGCCCTATGAGTAATATTCAACTTAAATTCTTTGGAGACCATGTTTTCCCATGATTTGTAATCAATACAGCCTCACTAGAAAAAACTACTGGTATTTTTTTTTGAGGAGTCACTCGTTCAGGAAAAGGCTTAAGTCTTTACAAAACCACTAAACATTTTCAGAAAGACCTACTCTCCCAAAATTTTTGTGAATAGTCTATTCATTAATTAAAGAATCCTTGATAAAAAAATGTGAAAGGATTAAGAAGGCTTTCACAGAAAATTGCTTACAACAGGCCATATCTTCATAGTTATATAATTTATCAATTGATAGATGCAGAGAATATAAGATTCTGCTATGTCTGCTATATAATCTTTTAAGCATTGGACTTGGTAGAACAAAATGAAGGTCTAAATATTCATTTCAAAGAATGTAATACAAACACATAGGTTAAAATTCATAAAATATAATACACAATATAACATGACAAATGTGAACATAACAGAGACTTTGTTTAATGACCTACCAAGTATCAATATTAAATGAAACATAAAGTAGGTTACTGTTTTCTAGTTGTGACCAACTCTTCACAACCCTGTGAACCACAAGATGCTAATACTCTTCATGGGGTTTTCTAGGCAAAGATACTGGAGTGGTTAACCATTTCTTCCTGCAGTAAATTAAGGTAAACAAGGTTAAATGACTTGTCCTAGGCCCCACAGCTACTAAATGTCTTATGTCACATTTGAATTCAGGTCTTCCTGATTCCAGACCCAGGACTCTATCCACTGAGTCATCTAGCCATCCATTCTTATGTAAAGTATTGATTAATGTTAGGAAAGGTTCACATTAAAGGATTCCTTATCAATTTCATTGTCCTTCAAATATTTTAATTTTCAGACAGCAATAGGATAATGTATTAATTCCAGGAATATTACAAAGTTCAATGAAATCTCCACAGTCATTTGAAAGAATCCAGATAATCATCCACAATGGAAAAAGAAAGAAGAGGAAAAATGTACATTGTCCAGGTTGTAGCATACAGGGAGAGGGGGAGAGGGAGGGAGGGAGGGAGGGACGGAGAGAGAGGGACGGAGAGAGGGAGAGACAGAGAAAGACTGAGAGAGAAACAGAAAGGGAGAGACAAACACACACACACACACACACACACACACACACACACACAAGAAACAGAGACAGACAAAAACAAAGAAAGAGAGACAAAGATGAGAGATAGAGACAAAGAGAGTCAAAGACAGAGACAAAAACAGAAACAGAGACAAAGAGAAAAAGAGAGGGAAAATTTATAAGCCCAGCATTGTATATAGTTGCTTGTCAACTTCAGAGTTAAGAAATCATATCTCTTAACTACTGAAGATATGTTACTCTGGGGAAATCACTTAACTTCTCAGTACCCCAAATATCACTGTCTCAAATTTGCATAGCAGTTCCAGAGCTGCATGGGTAGTGAAATTTTCTTCACTTGGCATTCACCACACCAATTAAATCTGAAGAGATTATACATAAATATGTGTGTATACAGACACATATATTTATCTCTTGAGGTTTCAAACACATATATACATATATTTGCATGTTATTTAACATGTCATCCCTATAATAGAAAGCTACAGAATCAGAGACACAGAAACAGAGAGACACTGTGTTTAATTAAATCTTCAAAATACCTTAACGTTTTCTTATGTATAAAAAGAATAAGAGGATTTTACAGTAGATTGCATTTGGAAAATTATCTAATGTTTTAAATGATCAAACACCTTTTTCCACAAAACTGACCTCTTCAACATCAACATATTCCTGGCGATCCCATAGGGCTATAAATTCTGGAAACCAGTGATCTCAGAAGACTAAAAGTGGAAGCTGATTTCAAGGAGAACAGAAAGAACATGGTGAGAATTTGGTATATTACCAATGTTACCTGAACATATGAAATGATATGAAAGACATAATTAAAGTATTTTCAGGTGAAGACAGTAGGCAGACACACAGGAAGACTAATGATAACCGATTGAGTACTCCACTGCAAATATTAAAAGAGCCAGAGAAAGGCCTCCAGCATAATGGAGGGATCCTCTGTATCAGAATTAATGAAATGGCACTAGCAAGGATAGGATATCAAATAAACACACAGAGGGGTTGCAATCCTCACTACTGGAAGGATTTTCCACACTACTACAGGCAACTATGTTTCGAAGTATTGAAATACTTCTTTGCCCAGGAGAATGAATTTCATATTAAAATGTAAAGAACAAAAATAATTAACAAAGACTTGAAACTCAAGGCAGGAGAAGCTAAGGGCTCTCAATAGTCAAGAAGTTATATTTGGAGACTACGTCCCTGGCTACTTGTAACAAATTTACAAATATTGCTACTGAGCTACCATTGGTAACTTTTGAAGAAATGTAGAAAGCAATAGAGATGACTGTTGTTGTTCAGTTGTTTCAGTTATGGCCAGCTCTTTGTGACCCCATTTTGGATTTTCTTGGCAAAGATCCTGGAGTGGTTTGCCATTTCCTTCTCCAGTTCATTTTACAGATGAGGAAACTGAGATAAACAGGGTAAAGTGACTTGCCCAGGGTCACAGAGCTAGTGAGTATCTGTAGCCAGATCTGACCTGGATGAGTCTTCCTCAATCTAGACCTAGCACTATATCCACTGGGCCACCTACCTGCCCAAACATAGGCAAATGTTATGCCAATTTTCAAAAAGAAGGTGGGTTTTTCAAACCATGGACTAGTAAACTGTATTTAGATTCCTCATAAAATTAGAGGATACATGATGAAAGGAATCATATATGAACACTTAGAAAAAAGATTTTTACTTGGCATAGGTTCATCCAGCAAGAGTTACATAGACTAATTTTGTTTCCCATTTGGGGCCAGATTATTATTTAGATCAAGTAAATACCACAGACATCATCTACTCAGATTTCAGGGAGACATTTGACAAAGTCTCTTCCTACTTCCTGGTTAATAAAATAGAGAGCTGCGGAATGAATCAGTTAAAATTAGGCAGACACGGAATTGACTGAGTGACCTTAAGGATTAATGAATGAGTGAAGTGAGGCCAGCCTGATGTGGAGAAGGGCAAAAGTTTCTGATATCACTTAATCAAAACTATCTCCCTGATAAAATCATAAGACTTGAATATACATTGAAAAAGGAAGAACTCTGGAGAGACAAGAAGCAGTTGTCCGAAGTAGTTTGTGCCTGGAAAAAAAATTATTGTGAATTTATCTCTGCCAAATGATTCCTAAAATATATCCCCAATAAATGAGTACATATGCCGTGTAAAGAAAAAAAAAACATTATGTGATTAGAATTCAATCAAATTGGTCTCCACATTAATTTGATTAATATTTGACAAAGATAACCTGATTTATTTGAAATAAAAAAGTCATAAATAAGTAACTTGAGGGCAGGGACACAAATTATTTAATTTTCAGATCTCCACAGTACTCTGCAAATGGTAGGGACATAGTAAAAGTTTGTTGAATTCGATTATCAAACCATTCTTTGGGGTTAGTGTAACTGGTTGCTTCTTTTTCATTCTGACATAAGTATTACAGAGGGGAGGAGTTGTTTGATGCTATTATTTTGATATGAGTAAAGATGAATTAGTTCATTTTTGGGGTTACTTTCATTGGGGCAACTAAAGAATTAGATTTGTAATCTTAATAGCAGATACCAATAAGGCCAGCATAACTCAAACCTCTTTTAAAAATAGTAGCTAAGAATGAGATTCTTACTTTATTAACCATCTAGTAAATAACTGTAAATGCTGCACAATTTTGAACATATTTTTCTTCATGTATAGGCTGATATTTTTGGTCTAAGTAAGCTTTCATTTTTTCAATTTCCATTGTAGTATACAGCTTCTCTCTCATTTTGTTTTGGGTTTTATTTTTTCTCTTGTCAAATTGGCAATTTAAACAAATGGAATTATTTACATAGCAAAGCATATATAAATTTGCATTGTGAAAATTTTCTGACCTTACTTCATATTTCACAATGTTTTGTAAAGACTTCCTTCTTCTGAGAACAAATACTGAGCTCTGTTTACAGAGTTATTTTGAAGCAGATTCTGATACAGAGTGCTTTAAAGAAAACACTGCCATGAATTGCATGTTTATAAGCTGAAAAGCAAATATGCACCAGAGAGACAATCAGCCTATAGCAAAACTAATGCAAATTTAGCAGGGAGGGGAGCATCGAAAACATTTGTAAGCTTTATGAAAATAAATGAGAAACTCTGAAGGAACAATATAATTTATGATGACAAAATGAAGAACTGGGTAGGAGTTTGCAAGCTGTGAACTTGGGCAAGATTATCTGTGTTTTCAGTGATAGGGAGGGTGTGGAGAGTGCTGTGTTAAAGAACGATAAATTGAATTTTAAAGTGTCTGCATAAACATAGACCAAAATAGGAATCAACATTTGATGCCAATGAAAATGTAATATTTTACTGAAGTTTCTGAAATTTTATTATGACCATAACCAGGAATCTGGTCAGTAACATAAAATGAAACGCACCTAAGGTCTTAAACATCTCTTAAAACTGCACAGCCCAATAGTGACAGCTTGGCTAAATTAAAAAAAAAAATTAAAAAGAAATAAATGTGCCACGTTCTGAGTGGAGTTTAATTTACAAGTATTCTGTAACTGGAAAATCATTGAGAATAGATGTGCTTGCACTCTGTTTATTTAAAGTTGCTATGAGGCAAAGAAACCAGCATTTCTGTTAACCTGCCACAGAGTTAGTTGTCCCGGCCTAGCTAGCAATATACTGACTTCTGAAAGACCAAACAGACTACCTACCATACAGCAAAGCAAACAGCTCTAGTATTCCATTTTCTATTTGTTTTGGCATTATTTTAAAAAAAGCCATAGTTCTAGTACCAACCAACCTTTACAGATCACTTGCTATCTGCCCTGTGCTTACTGTCTACCCTTGATTTATTATATCTTATGTTAGAAGTTTGGAACTTAGACTGAAATTTGGTTCACAAGTCTTTCAAGGAAGGTCTGTAATGGATTACTTTCTACTTTTGCACTTTGTCATATTATCCGAATATGAGCTGATGAGAAAAATCATTAAATTTCACTGGTTTATTATGTAAAAACAGGCCCAAAGCCCACTGAGATGGGACTCTCTGTATTGGTGGAGATCAATGTTCCATGCCTGTGGAGTTGGCAAGTGCAGGAGAGCAATGGTCTCTTCAGTCTTCTTTAAGTTGTCTTGGAATTGCTTGAGATTCTTCTTCTGTTGTCACTTGGGGCGTTTCTGGCATCTAGCTTCAAGAAAAAGATGGACAATGCCAACCCCAACTCTGTTTCCCGAAGGAAAAGATTTTGGAAAGAAGTCAACATGATAGGAGCTGGCAGTCTCCAACATGTCCCTATCCCAAGCATACTACAATAGAGACTTCAGGGCCCCTTGGGTGAGATCTACCATATTCTCATATTCTCTCTCTCTCTCTCTCTCTCTCTCTCTCTCTCTCTCTCTCTCTCCCCCTTCCTTCCTCCCTCCCTTCCTCCCCCTTCACCCCTTTTTCTCTTTCCCCCACCCTCCCTCCTTATCAGCTAAGTTTCATTACCTCACTATATATTTTCTCTGATTTGTGTTTTGCTTTCAACTTGAACAAATAAATGTTTCTCTTGGCTACCAATTGTGTGTCTTTATTATAGAACTGATGAGTGAGGAGGAAAGTTCAAACCATGAATATCAAATTTGGGGCCCTCCTTTTCCCCAATGAATAAAACGAAAAGAAATAGCAATCAGAAGGTACCTTGAACTTGAAAACCACATCTGCTAAATTAATATTTCAGGGAGCAAATCTATATAATTTTAGCCTAATACCCCTCTCCCTAAGGAGAGCAGAGTGACTAAATATCTAGTCCCAACATCCTGCTTCTCCTTTTGGAAATTAAAGTTTCCCTTGGAGACAAAAGAAGCTAGAAACATCTATTTTTGCCTCCCTTTGAGCCACATGATGACATCACCTTGCTATATGTCGGGGAACAGTTCTCATCACTACAATACCATTTCAGAGCTACCTTAAAGATCTACTCCAACTCTTCATTCTACAGATGAGGAAAATTAAGTGATTTACCCAAGGTCACACACATCTACTTAATGGAAAAGGCAAAATTAGAACCCAGGTCTCCTGAATCTCAGACTTTTCTTCTGCTGCCTCTCAGTGGATTGCTTATACTCAATTCTGCTTCTGAATATTAGGCATATTTATTAGATTCAGAAATTTATCTAGACTACATGACTCAAATAGAATACATATGAGGTTTTTAAAACTACCCTTTGTGTCTTCACAAAAGCATTGGAACTGGCTTAACTCTGATCTCCATTACCAAACTGTGTTGACATTCACTAAATTAGCTCATCTTCACCACTCTACCTACCTCATGTGGTTTCCCTGGATAATATCTCCATAACAATAATGGTGTTTTAAGCAGTAATTACTTGGTATTTTAGTGAATCAATTGTCTCTTTTCAGTGTGAATAAACGAATTCTTTAGTTTTTTTGACCTTTCCATGTAAAACATGCATTATTAACATACTTATGAAGAGCTAAAGAAATGTTATGATGGGTGGAACATAAGACCCTGTTAAGAAAACAGCAATGAATACTCAATAGAAAATATGCATCTTAATGAATCACTCCTACTAGAATTCAAATACATTCCATTATGCAGTGAAAGCACAATTCTGATAGTTGGTTGCTTAATTTTTAAGCAATTATTTTCTAGGATAAGTCTATGTTTTAAAAAAATATTCCTAAAGTAACAAACTTTACTGTAGCAAATTCATGGTGAGAGAATTCAGTTTTAAGCCACTAGACAAAGATTCTCTTTTATCCCTGTGATGGAAGGCTAACTGGTCCAGTGGAATGAGCCCTGGGCATGAAGTCAGGTAAGACCAAAGTTCAAATCCAGCCTAAGACATTTAATAGTTGCATAACCCTAGACAAGTAATCTAACCTCTGCTTCAGTTTCGTCAACTATAAAAAAAGGGGGGGGAATGATAACAGGGTTGTTGTGAGGATTAAATTGCATATTTGTAAAGTACTTAACATAGTACCTGGTATATAATAGGTCCTATATAAATGCTATTCCCTTTCCTTCCCCCTTTGTCTGATTTTGTAATATCTACCTCCTCAAAGAAATCTAACTAAATGGGCATCATGTCTCCTCTCTAGGTGCTTTACTTTGGTAGCAGATCCAGTTCAATTGAACAGACACTATTAATTTAACATTCATGAAGCACTAGGGATACCCAAAGAGAGGAAATTCAGACCCCTGACTCTTTGAGCAGTTTAAAATCCAGCAGGCAAGAAAACCACATACAGAAATATTCATGACAGGAGAGAAAGTGAGAAAAGTGCAAAGAACTAGAGAAATATTGCTCTGAGGAAGGCTACTTTCATCTTGATTGGGAAGAAAAGGTAGAATACTAAAGGAAAGCTGAATTAAGGGGGTAGCACCAGGGCCTGGACATAAAGGAGAAAAGGAACCTATCAAGTGGGAAATCAAGGGAGAAAAGTAATTCTAAGCATTGGAGGCAGTATGAGCAAAGGTATCAAAGAAATCGGGATCACAAACGTCCAGTATGTGAAGGAAGAGTTATCAAAATAAGCCTGGAAAGGCGAATAGAAATTTAACTCTGAAGAGCCTTGAAGGTCAGAATCATAGCTTGATGCTTTAGGCAGATGACTCTGCTCAGAATATGTAAAAATATTCCCCTTATTGGTCATATTATTGACATAAAAAAAAAACCTAAGCGTCCCCTAAAATGAATATGAAAATAGTTGAAAGAAATTTTTCTTACCAAAAACTGACCAGCAAAAAAGGAAATTCCTAATGATTAATGCCCAACTGAGGTTAATGGCCTGAGACTTTGCCATGGACAATCGGCTCCTCCCCGCCATTCATTAATTCCCAGGAAATATCCAGATCTGCAAATGTTGCTGCTTAATTATAACCCAAATGGAATGGTGAAAGATGATTCCAGCAACATGATTGGCTAATGTACAGGGATTAAGGTCTACACAAATGCCCTGTACATACCAATTAAAATGGCATCACTCTTTGAGAAAGAAAAACCATCCATATGCCTGCATTTCTTTTTCCATTTCCAGTTCATAATGCAATAATAACCTCAGCACAAGGCATTTTTTGGGGGGAATTAATGGCCAGCTGATGCTAATGGTCCTTGGCTGTACCTTGAATCATCAGCTCCTCCCCAGTAGCCATTAATCCCAATGAAATGCCCTGTGCTTGTACTGTTATTGCTTAATTAACTTTACAATGAATTTAATGCAGATGTGCATATGAAATGATAGTTTTATTTATGTTTATAAGAAATGAAATCTTCACCCCAAATATCTAACTGAAATCAACTCCGAATTTCTGAGATTACCATTGATTATGAAAGTTGGCCTTTCAGACATGATTCAACCCATCTTCTAAAGATAATCTAGTTTCTTAATAAAGTTGTCTAGAGAAGGATATTCTATTATTTCCCTCCATGATCCATTTCAGTGTTTAACAGTCTAAGAACATTTTAATTCTAACTAACTCAAATATTTCACATAAGGATTTTTAAATTTGCTCTAATACTTAATCACTTGGGAAAACATTTCATACAAATGTTTCCCACACTTCCTGGTGCTTTGGTCTCAAAGACTCTATTTGACTAAGATCATCTCCAACCTCCAATCCTGCTGCTGCTCATAGTTTAGTGAAAGGAACACTAGCCTTGGAATAAAATGACCCTGATTTAAGTCCCAACTCAGACTCTGGTTAGGATGACCCTTTGTAAATCACTTAACCTCTTGACCTTAGTTTTCTAATCTACAAAATTAAAAATTGGACTATATTATCTCTAAGCTCTCTATTAAATTCAAAACTCCAAGAGCTTCCCTTATGGATCCTCAGTAAAGATGTACAGAAGCTAGTCAACAGTTACTATTGACCAGGATGTAAGTACTTAGAATCACAAAATTTTCTACTAAAGGAACTTCTGAGAATTCCAAATCCAAGCCCCATTTTTGTGATTGAGGAGAGTGAGGTCTCATGTTCTTCTTCCTGTATTCTTAAAGAGAACCAATGATATGAGGAGGGTGATATTGACTTGCAAGTGAATTGGATTTAAATGAGGTAGGGCTGTGCAAAGCTATCAGCCTCACTCACAGTCCAGAGGCAGGATGTAGGTCAGGAAAATTGGTGATGCCCCAGATGCAGGAGGAAGCCCTGGCCTTTTAAAAGTGAGATCTGAAAAAGCCAAATGCCTCCCTCCAGATTATCCTATAGTCAACGGTAGAGACACGACCAATATCTGAATCTACTAATTCCCAGGCAATGGTTTTCTTCACCCAATTACGCTTCCTCACTCATGCATTCCTATAATGGATCATTCATCCTTTAGCCTATCAATCATCTCTGCAAAGGGAAATTTAGTGTGCACAAGAAGATAATCCCTTGGTTCTAATGATAAGACTCCCCAACCTGTGTCTAAGAAGGGTGAGCATCAGCTGCTCTTTAGTATCTATCCCTCCTCAAAGAAAATGAGTTGCTCTAGGCTGTACACTTTTTATTAAGACAATGAGACACTTTTTCACTCCCATCAAATGTTTATCAAAGGAACGCTGATGTCTGTCTCTAGGCATCTGGTCTGCCTAGATGCTCCTGAGATAAATATCTAATCTAATTCCACATAGTAACTTAAACTCTCTTTTCCAGTTAATAAATTCTCAGCAGTGGCAGAACCTGCTTGATAGAACATGCATCCTGCTTCACCTGACAACAGTTGCAAGCGCTCCACTGATGGATGTGTTGAAGAGGCTGGGCCCACGCAGCAGCCCTGAGGTAGAGATTGCCTCCAGATTGCAAATTCATTTTCCTCCTCAACCAGCTCCCCCAAATTATGAAGGCAAGCACCATATGGGGACATGAGTAGACAGAATTTCATTTTGCTATTAAGAATGACATGCATATACAAAGATCCAAGACAATTCTGAAGGATCTATGATGAAAAATGCTATCCACCTCCAGGGAAAGAACTAACAGAATATGAACCGATGGAATAGGAAGAAACACTATTTTTGTTTTACTTTATTTACCTTGGGGTTTTTTTTTGGTCTGGGTTTTCTTTCACTTCATGACTAATACGGAAATATGTTTTGCAAACCTGCACATATATAATCTTTGTCAAATTGTCTCCTACTCAGTGAGGAGGTGAAGATGCTAAAGGAGGTTTGGAATTCAAAACTGTAAAAAATGTTTTTACATGTGATTGGGAAAAAATAAAATATTAAAAATAACATGTGAAGCAAACATAACCAGCACTTTATTTCATATTCCCTTATTCTTGGTCATCTGACTTCCCCCTTCTGACTCACTTAAATTCAACAACATCAAATACAACAAATGAACTTTATGAGAAGGTAAACCAATGGTGCTCGATGGCACTATTCATATTTTTAAATAAAGTACTCCCTCTTCATTGTATCATAAAAGTAATTACTCATTCAACAACAATTTATTAAGCACACACCTATGTGCCTATATGGAAACCTATTCAGGACTTTGGGGAATAGGGAAAAATACAAGAATAACTTAGACTTGACCCTTACC
Source organism: Potorous gilbertii (assembly GCA_028658325.1). Taxonomy (NCBI): domain Eukaryota; kingdom Metazoa; phylum Chordata; class Mammalia; order Diprotodontia; family Potoroidae; genus Potorous; species Potorous gilbertii. The sequence goes on from CM053771.1 coordinate 486,856,486, forward strand.
TTCAGGAAGCTTATAGTATAATAAGGACAAAAGTAAATCACTTTCCTATTAATCTGAAGGTCAGAACTTGACATTCAATAATATTTTAAATGATTTTGCTTCTAGATTATGCTTAGATTGAGCATGTTTTCTATCACACATAAAGATAAAACATTAGCATTTCCCTATTGAAAGAAGAGATCGTGGGAATAGAGGATGCTTAATTTTAAAAAATGACAGACTTGATCATTTATATTTTAACTTAGAAGGGTCCATCGTATGTCCTAATGGAGATGTCTTACTGGCAGAAACACAGGAGAAGACTAGATAGATAAGATGAGGTATTAAGCAATTAATTGTACACATAGCTATACACATATTTTTATATAATCTAAATAACATAATACTATTACAAATGCGTATTGTATTCCTGTATATGTACACACATCTATTGTCACTGCTCCAAAAATTTAAAAATCTATAATTAGACTCTGTAAAAAGCACTTTCCAATAGAAACTTTTTATCAAGTTTCTGTCCCACATAATACATACAAATAGCCATTAACCAGAACACTATTGACAAAAAGATCTATTTAACAACTATCTTTTCCTTTCCTCTAACCATACACATAAAATCAAGTAATTTAATCCATCTAAAAATTTAAGATGATTTTTCATCATGATTTACATGATATTTACATGATATTTAATTCACACATGGAGAGACTGATATATTTTTCTATTTGTTAATAAATTTTTATCAATGATTTGACATAGTCTATTATTTCCAGGGTTATTCATTTCCCATTTAAGAGAGGTATTACACAGACTTTTTTGTATCCATCATTAGGCAATTCATCTATTCTCCACATATTCTTAGAACAATAGTATATGACCTCTCGATTCCTTGGATTCCTTAAGTAGAATACTTGCATTTATTTTCTATTGTTTTCCTTAACTTCATCTGACTATTCTTAGTTTTCAGATGAATGTTGGGTTTTTTAAGATAAAGTTAAAAATGTAAATATCTTTGTAACCATCTGTTATTCCTTTATTTTAGTGTAAATTCACTTTTCTCTCTCTCTCTCTCTCTCTCTCTCTCTCTCTCTCTCTCTCTCTCTCTCTCTCTTTCTCTCTCTCACAAAAGCTGGCTTTAATTCTCCTTTTTGGATTTATAGATTTAACCCTCCCAAGTCAATATACTTAATGTAGCAACTGTCAAATATTATTATGGAAATGTCCCAAAATAAGTCTCCAAATATTTAATTGAATTTTTAAATATATAAAGTGTGTACATTTTTACAAGATTTTGTTATTGATTATAAGAAAACATTATAACTAGAAAAAGGCTTACAAGCATACTACACTGGTGATGTAAGCAATTTCTGGATAATTTTTCTGGGAAAGAGATTACAGAATATCTCAACCATTACTACATTTTTTTGGGAGTACAGTCTCTTGAAAGAGAACTTTCATTATCACAAGGATTTTGCAAACACTCTTTCAGATGAACATATCAAAGGACTCACAACTTTACCACACAAAGACATGGTGCTACTTTTTCTCATTTCTTTATTTGGAGAAAGACTCAAGTTTCTCAATTTGACTAATTTGTCATTACAATCTAAGCACTTTAAACCCCAAAACCTTTAATATGAAGTATAATTCATGTAGAATGAAGACCCCCCCCAAATCCCTTTCAATTACTAAAGGCTCCCTAAAGGTTTCTAAAGTGCTCCTTCTGAATATAAGCAGCTCTGGGGTTTTCAATCTACATCTATTGTTTCCACTCACTTATATTTTCCACCTTAAGGCCAGGTGTTTTATGGTGATTGTACAGCTTCAGTCAAAGTAATTAACATTAATTAGGTCCTTTCATCCCCAAGGTGACCCAAAGGGTAGCTAGATCTCATATATTTCATGACACTGCATAAATATTTAGATCTCAGGGGAGATCCACGAGATAATTGGAGAATGATGTGGGAAATATTTCTTAACTAGCTCAAACTATACCACTACCCCAAATATCCCACTGTACTGGAAAACAGTAGTGTTATATGACATAAATGTATATACCTATGCGCAAACTATGTGGCTAATAAAAAGAATATTTTTTTAAAATGCACATCTTCAACCAAATGTCTACTCTGATCTTTCATTAGGGAGTGAAGGTGACTCTAAGTAGCCATTGAAGTCAATTTTGGTGGGTCTTACAGAGCTCAGTAGGATATTTAAATACAAGTCTAGAGATAGATAATGTCTAGAAGCCTGAGGTCAGTCTAACCAAGTTCAGAGAAGCTCATCACTAGAGAGTTGGCCAGCTGGTGATTTGTTTTGAGACCTAAAAAACTCATGAAATAGTTTACTAAGGTGTGAAAGGTTTCCAATCTGCCTCACTGAAGTACACCCATAAAAGAAATCAGGGATCCTTAAATTATTGCAGGAAAGAGGGAGGGAGGCAGAGGGAGAAGGAGAGAGGAAGAGAGAGAGAGAGAGAGAGAGAGAGAAAGAGAGAGAGAAGTATGTGTTCTTGACCCTAATCATTTTATAGACATATATGTGTGTATCTGTATACATACAGATACACTCATATATGTCTATATATGCATACACATGTACACACAAATATATGTATAGAAATACATGTGTGTGGGGGTATATAACATACATACATATATACATATATGACTAGTGTTTAGTTCAATTAGTTAAATATTTGAGTGCCTACTACATGCTCAACATCGTGATAGATTCTGTGGGGAACACAGTGTTCTGTGTGGTAAAGGAACACATAGTGGTGTAAAGTTATTATGGAGGTTTCTCTTTCAACTAAGCAATAAAACAAAACAGATACCTCAAAATTATAGCCAAAAAATTATAGGCAGTTTTGATAATCTAGAGTACACAGGGTCAAGAGGGCAACTAGACAGTACAGAGAAGAGTGCTGAACCTAGGGTCAAGAAAACTCCTCTTCCTGAGTTCAAATGCAACTTCAGACACTTATTAGTTGTGTGACCCTGGGCAAGTCACTTAACTCTGTTCGCCTCGGTTTTTTCATATAAAATGAGCTGGAGAAAGAAATGGCAAACCACTGCAGGGTCTTTCCCAAGAAAACCCCAAATGGGTTCATACAGAGTCAGACACAACTGAAAAACATCTGAAAACATCAAACATATAGCCTGCAACACTCCCAAGTGCAGACTGAACCAGATTACTTTGCAATTGGGAAATATTTATCAAAGTAAATATAAACAATAAAAATAGATATTACATTTTAAAAGTAGGTTAACATGCAGCCCACAGAGATTCCTATGTACAGATTAGTGCCCCCATTTCTACTTGATTTTGACAGCACTGACATAGAACAACATTGTGAAAATAGAGTCTGAGCTATATTGGGAAAATGTCCCGGACTAGGAGTCAGGAAATCTGTGTTCCAGGATTGGCTTTGCCGCTTACTAGTGGTGTGGTCATAAGTAAGTTACTATTTTTTTGTTTGTTTTCTGAATACCTGAAGTTTAGTCATTTGAATGTCTTTAAGTCATCCTCCAATACCTCCCCATGGTTTAGAGGTAACACTGGAGGCTTGAAGACTATGTTAATGCAGTGCAGGCCCAGTGAGAGACAGACAGACCATGCAGTCTGAAAACAAAGAAAGTTAAGTTAGGATAAGCTTGACACTGTGTTAGACAAGTGACCAAATGTTTGCTCATGGCAGCTTTTGAATATCACCTACCAAGATGTAGAAGAGCTATGATTGGTACTAATAGATGGAATACCCATAGACAAAATAATAAATTCTTTAAATATAGAGGCATCTCACTGAGCAAGCAATTTTGATGGCCATTTTGGAGGGAGCTAGTTTAAAAGGTATTTATAACTGATATTTAGATAATATTTTATATGTGGTATCTCATCTGATCCTAACAACCCTGTAAAGTAAGTACTGTAGATGGCATCAACCTCATTTTACAGATAAAGAAAGCAAGTCTCGGATAAGTTAAATGACTCCCATCACTCTGGTAGGGTCAGAGTTTAGAACAGACCCCAGGTCTCTCCTAACTCCAAGTTTCTCACTCTCCACTGCATCACTATGAGTCTCACTCTAGACTTCTTTGCCATATTAGACTATGCTGAACACAGTTTCATCCTTTTTTTTAATAACATCGTAATGAATACAAATTATTACACTGTGCTATAAAATAGCATTATTTTAGTGGATTCATAAGTTGTAAAGTGCAATGAACTCCATGCTCAATATCCACTTTGCTTTTTTAGTTCTCATGTCTGATTTTCATAGCCTGCCTTGCTACTTTCAATTTATCTTTCAGTAGCAGCACTTTTGTACCATGTACGCCATCTAATTTGTAGACTTGGAATCTGAGTAATCAAGCTTAGTGTCTTAGGGAAGGGAGGGTCTGAGGCCTTCTAGGTCCTCAGGTACCATCTTTTAACTGAGTTGGAGTTTTGCAGAACAAATCCTTTTACTAAGGGGACTTGTTCTGTGAAGTCTGGACTCAAAGTGCTGCACTTGTGGACCTAGAAGGCCACGTGACCTCGAGGCCACAGGTTCCCCACTCCAGATCTAAGGGTTGTTTCAAAAGGAAAATGCAAGCATAGTTAGAGAATAAACTTTGTGAAATCTACTTGAGCTGCTCAGAGGCTTCTTCCAGAATATTGGAACTAGAAGAGATCACCTAGTCCCATGCCCATGATTTACAAAGTGAAAAAAACTGAGGTCCAGAAAAATTGGGTTGTTACTCAACTTACTCAACAGACAGATAAGGCCAAATCCATGTCTAAGGATCCTCTTTCCCAGTTTACAAACATTTCCCATAGTTTCACATTGCCTATAGATTTCTTAACTGTGGTGCAGATGGTTGGCCTTGCTAAACAAGTGAGCTTCAGATAAATGAGGTGTTACTATAAATATGTAAATATAACACCAGTTAAACCTGGACTGTTATAGTGAATCCCTTTAGTATCAGATGTGTTTTTATTCGAAAAGGAATACTTTTCTAAAAACTGTCAATTTAACATTGTATACACACACACACACACACACACACACACACTCACGCGCAAGCACGCGTGCACATAATTTACTGAACAAACAAGTAACAGAAGGTGGACGACCTCAAGAAAATAATCACTCAGTAGACTGCTGCTTTGAAGGATCTCGTTCTTTGCATGAACTTTCTGTATTTATTTTATGAGTTTGTATAATAAGGATTCACCCAAGCAGTTGCACTCTCCTCCCCCCAGGCTGGTTACCTAGCTGTCCTAATAACTGAGTAATTAAAAGAAAAACCACTCCAACATAATTGGCAGGCTTCTCTAATTGAAAACTGGGTAGACAATCATTTGGCCCAGGGAAATGCCCCAGTTACAGACTATAATATGAACTACCATCTGTCTATGAAATTAGCCATTGTAACAATATTAACATACAAATGACTACAGTCTGACTATCTTAAGGGCGGATCCTACCAATGAAATAATTTGTTCCCTTTTTTGTGGCTATCGTTCAATCACCTATTTCTTCCTTTTGAACAATAACGCCACTTTCCATGGTGTAGGGAGACCAAAACTTCTGTGGAGCCACACTCTGAAATTTTCAGTACAGCACTACGCTGGGATCAATCGGCTTGATTATCTCTTATCGTGTCTCGCCTACATTTAGCCATTCTACAGCCATCCTAGGGATGGTACAAGCATCTCACAGAGACAGCACCAATTTTATGTGTTTGTTTAGCCCATCCCTAGAGTTGGAATATTCTCAAATGCCCTGCAGTTTTACTAGGAGGGAGAGGAAGAGAAAGTAAGAAAAGAGAGCTTCGATAGTTTTGGGAAACTGAGCTGCCATCCATCAGAGCAGTGATCAATGCACTAACTAATTGTAACTTCAGAGACCTGACAGTGAAATATGCTTCCCCGCTTCAGTCAGTGAAGCTACGGACAATAGGTGTTGACTGAAGCTCATGTTGCCAGACATGGCGAAAAATGAGTTGATCTTTTCTACGTGACTATTTCTTTTTCAGTAAGGGAGAGTGCTCTATCTCGCGTGGGGAAGAGGGAATGATTGGGAAGCATAATTTTTTAAAGCACTGATAAAACATTGATTTGTGCATATATATATGTGTGTGTTTAGAGAAAGAAAATGGTCTTTCCATGTGGGACTATGTCAAGTTTATTTCAAGAAGGTAATCGAACTCTTCTCCTTTTCCCTATAGGGTGGTTCTGGTTCAGCACAGATATGATTAACATGAAGAAAGCACAAATGGCACCAGACCCCCAAAAGGATATCTGTGAATGTGATGGAAAGGATTAAACTGAATTCGAGTTCAGTGTGAAAAAATTGACAGGTCACACATTTGTCTCTGAGGATGCACTTGTACACATTGGAAAGGACAGGAGTAATAACGTCGTCAGATACAGAAGACAAAGATAGATGTACACTCATCTAATAAATACAATCCAGACAAAAGAAACCTGAGTAAAACCTCTTTTCTCTGCCATTATCAATACTGGTACCAAAAGATTGTGCTTTACTGAGAATCTATTCACTATATCCACTCCTATTTGGGATGAGTAATTGATCCACTTGTGGACATTAAATGTCTTTGGAAACTTCTAAATTTATTTATATATAGAATGATGTTTGAAGCAAAGATTTGGATCCATGGAAATATCCAGTAACTGTTTAAAAAGAAATAAGATTTTAACATACTTATGATAACATTTAATCCAACTTTATCATTTTTACAAATTATGGATGGATGGATACCTAAAGAGGTACAGGTGCTTGTCTGAATTCAGTGCTCTTTTCTTAAAATTTGCTGCTTAAATCCACTCTATACCATGGTGACAGTCATATAAACTCAATGGCACTCTAGCCAATTACAGGGGGAATAGGACAGCAGAAAAAAACTGGGAAAAAATTCTACTCTCTTCTTCCCTGTCAGTCAGAGGAAATGTCTGTTTATTATCAGAACTGTGCTTCTCACCAGAAGCTATAATGGTAATAGTAATTATTTACTCTAAGAACCATGACTGTCTTAAATAATTGCATATTACTGAGGTCTGAAGAGTCACAGATTGTTCCCCTTTTCTCCTTTTCATATTTCTGTCACTGATTAGGCAGTTCATCAGATCACACATTATTTTTTTCACCTTCTTCCATTAATTGAACTATGACAAGTGGCTCTAGAAAAGAGTGATAGTCTTTTGACACCATGGGGGGAGAGAGTCACTAAAAACATTTTAATAGTTTGTTAGCTTAAAAGCTCTTGCATTATATTTTGTTCAAAAAGACCAAATTGTTTAAAAGCAGAGTATGAGACCTCTTTGCCAATGGGGCTGTACATTTTTAAATGACAGTCTGTATGTAAGTGGTTAGCCTGAGGCTTTGGGTAGTCAAAAAGTCAAGACACAAAGTAGGGCATTAGAAAGACTTTGGGAGCTATCTTAGTCTATGTTACCCAAATGACTTTAGGCATATCACTCAGGAGCATCGACTTAGAGTTAAAAGGGACATGAGAGGTTAGCTAGCACTACCTTTCATTTTACAGATAAGGAAACTGAGGCCCAGAGGGGTGAATTGACTTGTCCAAGGTCATGTCAGCCGTAAATTCCAGATTTCAAATTAGAACTCAGATATCCTAACACCAAATATTCTAACACCCCACCTCTCTACTTCCTTTTCAGCTTTCAAGTTGACTTAAGTATCCTAAAGTTGAAAATTTGTCGCACAATAATTGTTGTTGAGTCATTTCAAGCATGACCCCCATTTTCTCCGCAAAGATACTGGGAGTGGTTTGCCATTTCCTTTTCCAGCTCATTTATACATGAGGAAACTGAGGCAAACAGGATGACTTGCCCAGGGTCATACAACTAGTAAGTGTTTGAGGTCAGATTTGAGTCTCCTGACGCCAGGTCTGGTTCTCTATGCACCATGGCGCCACCTAGCTAGGATAATAGGAAAAGCCAAATGCTGGTGAAATATTTAAAAGTCATCTCAACTATCTGTTTGAGATGTACTGCATGTACCTAGTTTTCATATTCTTTTAATTCTTGATTCCAAAGTTTTTTTTTTCCTTTCAGAGGTTTGTGTGAATATCTAAATAAGCAGTCTTTAAGTCAGATTTACTTTCTAACAAAGAAAATTATTTATTTGGAGCTCTCGGTTAGTGGAATTGTTGAAGAGGATTGGATCTCTGATCGCCTATGCAGCAAGCCACAAACCCATCTCCCTGATGGGGATGAAGACCAAGCTGTAGTAACTGCTGTCCAACTGCTCAGAAACTATGGCCAAGCAATTCAACCCTCCATACATCATGCCATGTCAGGACAAGATCAGCTAGGTTCAGCTTTAGGAAAGGAAGGAAGGAAGGGAGGGAGGGATAGAGGGAGGGAGGGAGGAAGGAAGGAAGGAAGGAAGGGAGGAAGGAAGGAAGGAAGGAAGGAAGGAAGGAAGGAAGGAAGGAAGGAAGGAAGGAAGAGAGAAAGAAATGCCTCATGGATACAGACTGCTTATGAGGGAGTTAGCTATTTTAATGAATAAATAACTATATTCAACAGAGTCTTTTAGGCCAATGGTTAATAAACAAGGCCTCAAGAATCTTGGGATAGAAGTGTTATGCAAGCACACACACACACACACACACAAAGTCACAATACTCTAACAGTCTAGCCATTTAGAAATCCCTTCAAAATAGCTATTCGTGAATTCTCTTCCCTATTAGCATTTTGCCCCTGACCCTTCCACTCCATTCCACAGAAGCACAAGGAGATAGTCTGATTCTTTAAAGCCCTTCAGTACACCTAGATGTCCTCTTCTGAACTTTCATAAAATTTTATTGGTGGTTTTTCCATGCAGTTATTTTGCATTTTGTGCCAAGGGCTTTGTGCACGCGCCTTCTATCTCTCACAAGGCAGGGTCCTTTATTTACCTTAACACCTCCCTAAGTAAGGACTTAATATTTGTTGAATTTAATTTCTGTTGAATGGAATCCATATCACAATAAATTAACAAATGTCTGTTTATTGCTTAAATAAGGTCCTAAATTCAACTACTTAGAATTGTCATTAAAATTTCAAAGCACAGTCATTAAGCTGTGTATTTATTATTTACAGCTTCATATATCCAACATCAAAAACATTGACATTGCGGATTAAGTGGATTACTTACTTGGAGTGTTCCTATGGCAGTTAAAGTACATAAGCAAATAACATAGAAGAAAACTTCAGTATCTGCAAAAGTTCAGCTTTTCAACTGAATCACAAGATATTTGAAAGAACACAAAAGAGATTGAATTTAACAATACAAAACAAAAAGCCCACAGTTCCAAAAGAGGATTACAAAAAGTGATCTTTGCCTTTCTGAGTAACTCACAGAGCGTGGAAAAGTAGTATTTATAATAAGGTTATAAAACTATATTAAAGGTTCACTTAAAATGCATAGCCATCTTAAGGAGTTTTCTACATAAAGTGGTGCTTCTTCATTGTTTCAATTATATTAAATTAAGTGAAGACTCTGGTGTCACCCTATAAACTCTCTCCTTACAGAAAATTTAGCAGTAGGTCAGCCATTTGCTTAAACAGTACTGGATTAATGGACTTTCCAAAGTTCTCCATATACATATCTACTTACCACTGGATGAAAATTGTGTTTCATCCTATACTTTCTGCTATGCAAAAGGTTCCATACAATGGCTACTAAGCATTTTTTTTCTTTAAAACAATTGTTTCTCTGATTTAAACTCATGGATAGCATTTAAAGTAGAAATTTGAGAGTTAGAAGGAAAAATTAATTTAAAATAGGACTCAAATCTATGTATCTCTACTTGGTATGCACAGCATAACCTGAAATATGTGTGTGTGTCTGTTATTGGTATGGACTATTTTTTTTCTATTTAATGAAAAAAACTGATAAGTAGGAGATGGGCAAAAGTTTGAGAACTAGTATACATCAAGTACCTAAGGCAGATATCTGATGATGATTCAGAGTCATTTAGTTAATCTCATTAAGAGTTTAAATGTTTTTGAAACAGATCGCATACTTTTACCCTAACATCACACAATGACAGCATTACCTCTGCCACTCACAAACACAGACATACCCAAAGTATGAGAATGAAGATGTTATCAGAACAGACTGCATTTATCTCAATCCATAAGTAAATAACAGCAAGAAATGTAGGTTTGAGGTGATGCCTAGATATATTTCCTTTAGACATCTCCAGGTGTCAACTATAATAAATGAATCATTTATTGGGTACAGATGACACTTTAAACAAATCAGTGCAAGCCCCCAAAGAAAACAAGCAAGAAAGCACTCCACAGTATTTCATCATTTCGGAGCAGGTAGAACAACACTGACAAGTACACAAGAGAAATACTTTGTTCTGCCATGCTGTGTCATGTTGGAGGAAACACAGCATTCCATGACCTTCCATGACACAGACGCAAGGAGTTGGCTTTGTTGTCAATTATGCTGGTACTTCCAAAATCCTAAAGACTTTTCCTTTTAGAAATTCTGGCTAGTGGTTTCCTGTGATCAAGTTCGTAATGGATATAATCATTCTTAACTCAGAACAGTTAAAGAATTTTTTAAAAAAACATTTCTGTAGCACTTTACAATTTTACAAAGCATTGTGAAGTAAGTAATACAAGTATCATCCTCCCATTTTGCAGATGGGAAAAACTGAGTCTTGAAGAAACTAAATGGTTTGCCCAATATCACAAATATAGTTTGAAGATAATGTGTTTAAAGAAGTTCTCCTGTTAGCACGTACAACATGCTTTCCATTATAACCCACTGTCTTTCCTCTCCTCCCCTTCATCTTTTCCATGGAAGAAAATATCCAGGAGCAAGAGGGAAAAGAAGGGAAATTAAGAGGAGTTTCAATGAAAAAAATAAACTAGATTTGCAATATCAAAGTAAACATAAACTAACTTGAAGTTTCAATTCTATATCTCAACCAAAGGCTGATCCATTAAAAATTAGCTGTGGGGAAGGTCATAATATAAAAGTTTTGGGGGCATACCTCCTCTTCTTCTTTCATTCAGTTTTCCCTTCCTACAACCTCATGTTCGTAAATATACAGTCTCCTACTATACACTCTTCACAGGCTTGCCTTACTAGGCAGTCCTCCAACATTCTAACCTCATTAGATTTTAATTATGCCATAGCCCCTTCCATCAGGGTGCTATATTTTCCAAATATCAGCCAGCTATTTTGCTTAATCAATCAAGGATTCATCATCACAGAATCTAAATAATATCCATGCCTTATAAATGAGACTTCCAAAGTGCCTCAACCACCATCCCCGCAAAACTATTCTAACACTTTGACTTTCAGATCCCTAGGAAGACAGATGGGACCTCGTACTCACACTATTTATTCCACATCCCAAGGACATGGCCAGTCACTGGAATGGGAATATGTGGTGAATGAAAACTATTGCAAATATTGTGAAATGGAGAGGAGATCAATTCTAGTGGGATTTATTATGAGAATGTTCTGATACTTAAAGTTATAAATTTCACTTTCATCATAGTACTTTCCTTAAGATCACATATTAATCCAGGGATTTTTGAAGAATTTCAATTTATTAAACCATAATGCTTGCATCAGAAACAAATCCATCATAGTGTTTTAGTCTATTATTCTATCATTTTAATCTTGGGACTGTCCAGTGAATATTACATGAAAATCAATTTGGAAGATAAATTAATAGTCTATAAATTCACTTAATTTTTAAAGGCAAAATGATTCTCAGGAAAAATCAACATCTACTTCATTCTAATTACACACAAACATACACACACACAAAAAACACACACACAGAGTATAGCTATGAAGAAATGAGATTTGTTTTCCCATGTGGATGGTGGAATTAATCTCTAAGCTGCCGAAACACACCTTTATGACCATATCTTCTACAGTCAGTTTAACAAAAATGTTCTAAATTCTCCCTTATGTCCAAAGCTGCCTGAAAAAAGAAACTTCAGATATCTGAGGGCAGAAAGTTCCTTGTCTCTAATTAACTCATCAACTAATGCTATCATCAGCAGAAACAGCTGAGATGTTCTTGAGTAACACTTAAGCCACACCTAAATGTTAATCTTCTCTCACATAGAACACATTGCCCAGCAATGTTATAACTTCAAATCGTAAACCACAAACCCAAATGTTTATCAGATTCATTCCCATTTCTACTCCCAAATCTTCTTGACTGTTATTGTTAACCTTTGGTTCTTTGGTTAAAGGTCCTTGACATAAATGCCCAATGGTAATGCAGTAGGCTTTACTCAAATATACTTGGCATCTAGGATAATGGGGCAGTTTTCCATATTGCTTCAGTATTTCTCTGACAGTTTGACTTATCAACTCATTTGTCAGTCCTCATAATCTGCGGCTACACCTATAGTTCATATTCTCTGCTATGCATCCTTAGAAGGAAGGGAAGTTTGAAGTTATTTTCTAACAATAATTCCCTCTACACTCCCCTCCAATGAATACTTCTCCCAAAACTACCACAAAGGAAAAGCCAACTTCTTCAGGGTGTTTGTCTATGGGCCCAAGGAGAAACCTAAACTGGAATGTTGTTTTGTATCACTAGAGTGTTATATTAAGAAAAGGTGTTTGTCACCTTCTCTTCCTAAACAACCTAACACCTTCCTGCTCTTGCCCAGAGATGAGTGTTTAGGCCCCAATATCTTCCAAACAACGATGGAGCCAAATGACGTTCAAGGAGCATACGGAAGGGCAATTCAGTGCCAAAGTGAATGGCATTCCTTCTATACTGATTGAAAGCAGAGTTCCGGTGTTCATCTTTCTTCCCCGATCTGTAATTCTCCAAGTCTCTAATGGGATAGTGAGGGAGAGTTTATACTTTCATCATTATTTTCCAAGCAGGAAGCTGATTTATTACACGCAGACACACGTGTGAGCATACACACATATCCATACATGCACACACAGCTGAGTCCATAGCAACTAGACACTACAAGTGAATTTTCTTCCCTCTCTAGGAGCTACCATCTTACACGACCCTCTGTGTAGCGCCTTGAGACAGCTGGTTACTCTTGGTCCTTTGGCTAGCTCAGTGAGACAAAGAATAATAAAAACTTCTTATCTCTCCTTGCCTTGACTTGTGACCTTGAGGAAGTCACAGAATCTCCTTGGAGTTTGGTTTCTTTATCTCTAAGATGAGAAACTGAGTCAAATGACTTTCAATGTCCCTTCCAACATGAAACCTATGATGCATTCCTCCTCTGAATGCAGAAATGCCAAGCACATCCCTTAATAGGGCTTTCAAAACTCTGGCTCTTTCTCCCCAAAGTTTGCTGTTTCAAGATTCCTTTTGTTTAAAACTGAAAGTAGGCAAAAGCTTCATGCACTTCCACTTAACGGTTAAGTGCCTACTATGTAAAATTTGCTGTGTTAAGCACCATGGCATTACAAAGCACTTTGATTTTGTGCTTGTCCATCAAGAGATGGTTTGGATTAATCATGAAGACACCCTCTACTCACCCTAGTTATCACAAAGCTTTGTGATTTTTGTTGCTCTGTCATGTCCAACTCTTTGTGACTCCATGGACCACAGCACACCAATACTATCCATGTGGTTTCCTTGGCAAAGATACTGATGTGGTTTGCCATTTCTTACTTCAGTGTAAAATGACAAACAGAGGTTAAATGACTTGCCCAGGATCACCCAGGTAGTAAGTGTCTGAGGCCAGATTTAAATTTCAGCTCTTAAGAACTCCCAGCCCAGTATTCTATCCAATGGGCCCCCTAGATGCTTCTTCACAAAACTAAAGAACTGAAAATAATGATAACATTATAACACTATCTCAGTGCAGAGATATAATTTTTCTATCCTATTAGTGAAAGTTAGTTTTTTTTCCTTGCTGCTATTTCTTAGCTGTCAGGATGCTAAAGACATGCCTATTAGAAGTTTGAAGTAGAGTGTGCTTGAGATTTAAAAGCATTAATTTATGTAATAAAACAATACTGTGCCCTAGAACACAATGAACACTAGAAGTTCATTTCTTTTTAGAATACCACTTAACTATCTTCAAAGTTTCTCCCTGTTAGCATAAAAATATTATATTTAACAGAGATTTATTGTTTTATTTTCCCCTTATTTCTCATAGTCTTCCATAACTTACCTCTTTTTTATTTATTACATCAGTAATATTCAATGTCAGCAAGATTTTAAAAAATCCTTTTGGGCAAAATAAACTCAGAATGTTAGATGTGGATGGGACCTCAGAAATCATCTTCTCCAGCACTATAATTTTTAGGCGAAGAAACTGAGGACAAGAATAATGAAGTGATTGAAATTATTACTCAGATGACCACCTAGAATTAGCATGCATAAGTGTCTTTGATGTGGAGCTGGGTGTGATTACCAGCTCTGAGTTAGTCATTTTATCAATCTTTTAATAGTTTCCTTATCTGTAAAGTGAAATGACTAGCTCAGAGATTATGCAAGTTTCATTTCAGTTATATCCTAGGAATCTATGATTCCTTTCCACTATATTACTATACACATACCACAAGGTATGTGTGTGTATATGATTTTGTATATATAAATAAGATCTCCCCCCTCCAAATCCTACCCACCACCAGCTTTCCCTATTACTATAGTGGGTAACATCGTCTGCCCAGGCCTTCAGACTCACAGTCTAGGAGTCATCCTCAACTCCTCAATCTGTTGCCAAGGCCTGTCAGTTTCACCATGCAAAATCTCTGGAATATATCCCCTTTTCTTCTCTAACAGTCTCCATGCTGGTGAAGGCCCTCATCACCTCATGCCTGGATTATTACAACAGAGGCTGGTGGGTCTGTCTACCTCAAGTCTCTCCCCGCTTCAATCCATCATCCATTCAGCCAGCCGCTAAAGTGATTTTTATAGCACAAGTCTGACCTTGTCATCCCTCTACTTTATAAATTCCAATGGCCCCCTCTAGTATCCAGGATTATATACAAAATCCTCTGCTTGGCACATAAAGCTCTTGATAACAAAGCTGCCTCCTATCTTTCCAGTCTTCTTACACCTTGCTTCCCATCAATCCAATGACATCAGCCTCCTGGCTGTTCCATGTAGAAGACATTCCATCTCTCAGTTCCAGGTACTTTCTCTGGCTATCCCCCAGGCCTGGAAAACTTTCCCTCCTCAATTCTGCCTACTGGTTTCCTTAACATCCCAGCTAAACACCATCTGTTACAATAAACCCTTTCCATTCCTCTTAATTCGAGTGCCTTCTTTCCATGGATTATTTGCTATTTATCCTGTATATAGCTTGCTTTGTATATATTTGTATGCATGCTTTCTCCCTGTTTGATTGTGAGCTTCTTGAGGGCAGGGACTGGACTTTGCCTCTTTATGTATCCTCAGTATCTCTGGCACATGGAAAGTTTCATGACCTTGAGGTTGGCCACTGAAAGATGAATTTGCTTTGACTACAGTGACTCATTAAGACTATCTATATGCTGAGGCTTGGAGAGAATACCCACACTAAAATGTTGATTTATTTATTATTTTTTCTTGCAAGACCTATAACGTCATTGGTGTAGAGAACTATTCATCAAGAAATTCCCTCTACCAATGTACATCAACAAACTCTTCTGTAACTTTGGGCACTGAGAAGTCAAGAGATTTGCCCAAGATCCAATGTGTGCCAAGGTATCAGTCTTCTTGAATCTAGGGTCTGTCTACTATACCATGGTGCTCCCTGTGAAATTACATAATGTGAAGTTGATATATCAATATAGAGATAAACAGATACATAGACATATAGAGATATATACACATATATACATACATACTATAGAGTCTCTATAGTGTATAAGCATATACATATATGTATGTATACACACACATATGGGCAGCTAGGTGACATAATGGATTAAGTTACAGGCCTGGAGTCAAGAAGACCTAAGTTCAAATCTATCCTCAGACACTTACTAGCTGTGTGACCCTGGGAAAATCACTTACCTCTATTTGCTTTAGTATCTCATCTGTAAAATGAGCTGGAGAAGGAAATAGCAAATCACTCCAAACCCAAATGGGGTCACAAAGAGTCAAACATGACTGAAAGAACTGAATACCAACCAATATATACATATATAATAATATAAAATATGTATGCATGGACACACATATACAGATGCAATGTACATGTAATATAATGTAAAGTGTACAAATATAATATCTGTACCTCCTACTCACAGGATTTTGATGAACAAGATAATACATAGAAAGCACTTTCTAAAGTCTAAAGCTATAGCCACTATATAAATGTCACATCTTGTTATCATCATGTATCAGGAGGACCCTAGCATGCACAGGAGGTCCTGCTGTAAAGGTTCTTAGATCTACTTTTCTAAAAGGAAAGCAACTTTTTGAGGGGTCAGCAATTCCTTTAATCAAGCACATATATTATTCAGTTAGTTCAGGGAAAAAATGTCAGCACCGTGAACTTCAGAGAAAATACAAACAGAAAAACAAAGATCAACCAAGACAGGGCTTCCAACTGTCTGACCATAAGCAATACATACACCACAGATCAACAGACAGATCCAACTCTCTGACCATACATACTTAGTTACCAGGGAGAGAAGCACCCACATCCAGGTTTTTAAAGCCAGGGGCTCCTTAGTGGCTGCCCCGATAAACATTTCCAATGAGAAAGTCCCAAAGTAAAACCTCACCTCAGACTATACACACACACACACACACACACACACACATATACACATATATATACTTTTGACTATACACACACACACACATAAATACACACACACACACACACACACACACACATATACACTTTTCAGAGCCAGAGGACATCACAACCCTTGAAAAACAGTGCATTAGAAATTAACAAAAGGTGTGGGCCTAATCAAGCTTCTCTTAATGGGTAAGCTCATCAATGGGTGGGGAAGATCTTTAACTGTCTAATTAACACTACACATCATCATCCTCATCTTCAGGCATGGTGACATTTGTTAACTCATGAAAATCAGATTTGCAATATCTGATTGTTTTCTTATTGAGTTCCCTACCAAAGCACTTCTGATCCTGGTAAAAATTTGCTAATTCATGTTTCTTTTATATCTCCTTGCATTGTAATTCAGTGGCAATACTGGTTAGGTATTAATACATAATTAATAATGTAAAGTTATAATAATTAGTTAGACCCGGGACAAGAATAATACGTGATGTCCATCCAAAAGGTGTTTCGGTCTTGATAATAGGTGCTAATATCATCCTAAACCCATGATGCCAGAGACATTTTTACTTACTTGCATAACTTCTTTTTTTTTCTTTAAATATTACATTCAACTATAGGACCCTTGACACCAGTCCTAACAATTTAACAGTAGGTAGGATGCTTAAGTAACTACTCCCAGCTAATGGATGGTATTCAACAATAAGTTTGGGCAGATTCCAATATGGCCAGGCTCCAGTCTGGCCATTGTGTAAAGCAAACAAAACCCTGGCATACAGAAGTCCACAAGGATATAGACTAGACAGAAGCAGACTGGTTTGACCAGGTTCAGATAAAAACAGTGATGACTTTAGTTGCATTAAATACTTTAACACATCACACAGTCTCAATTCTCAGTGGCCTATTCTGCTCTCCTTCCCCAATTACCCTGATTCTTGAACAAAGATTTAGCCTCCGCAGCCTCCACAATTCAAGAGAGATAACACATCATAAAACCCCAAAGAAGTTCCAGAAAATATTTTTAACACAACTTTACGAAGAAGGCACTAAACCAAATATTGAAATATGAGACTAACTCTCATATATGCCATGACCTTTGAAGGAATATTTCAGTATTACTGACATTTGTGTATGATGACACACATCTGATTGTAAAACCTTGAAAATGCTTAAAAGCTAAAACATGCATTAAGTGAAATATGGATTAAGATGATAGGATGTTTCACTCATATTATACAAGTGAAATAACTTGTTGGAAAAATAGAAGGAAAGTCAAGAACAAAATGATAACCATTTATTTTAAATGTCCTTTAACTAATGCTAAATTGCAATGAAACACTTTTTGAAGTCCATATGGCATCTCTATGAATACCAAATGACTTCATTATTTCCAGTGCTATTTGAATGAATATCCAATGAGTTCATAATGAAACTCTTAGAAGAAAATATTACACCAAAAAGAAATAAAAAGTATAAAATTGCTATTAAATTTCACACTTTTCTACCTACTCATTTCCAATATGCCAAAAGGGTTAATATAAAACTGACACATAATTTTCAAAGTCCAAATCTATTTTTACATAGGCTGTTTTCCCACTAGTAATATCTAAGCCTTCCCAGAATAGCTCCTTCCATTAATAATGAGTTCCCTAATTTTTAATTGCACTGAAGATATGATGCCTGAAATTCAAGTGTAGCATCATGAAAGAAGAGACAATAGAAGAATATAAGAGGAAAAGGTCATATGGCATTAAGAGCTAAGTAGCAGCTGTAAAGAGCACAGTAGAGTTGAAAAATGATTTTAAATACATGGCTTAAATCTTGCAACTAGGTCCTATGAAAAAAAGAGATTGGATGATGACCCCTTTACTTATAATGGGGATCTGCATGACTCCATGTCTTCCTTCAACTCTAACCCTACACTATCTCATCTTACCCTTTCAAAACAGAAAGAATTTTGACGA
This sequence comes from Potorous gilbertii, assembly GCA_028658325.1. Taxonomy (NCBI): domain Eukaryota; kingdom Metazoa; phylum Chordata; class Mammalia; order Diprotodontia; family Potoroidae; genus Potorous; species Potorous gilbertii. The sequence continues at coordinate 486,875,181 of CM053771.1, forward strand.
CCACTTTTCTAATTCATTCTTGCAGGCTTATTTCCTCACAGTTTTCCGAAGCTGGAAGCTGCAGTCTCATTGCTCACAGAGGACTGAATAAATAAGGATGCAGAGTGTTCCTCTCACTTCTCAGGTTGTGCAACCTAGGATAAACTATCAATGACTTGTTCAGCATTTAATCTGGCTCCCACCCATCTTTCCTGTTTGATTTCCAATGGCTTACCTTCACCCTGTCTCTGTTTCAGCAGAATGAGACAGTTATTGGTTCTGAATGCCCAATGTTTCACCATTTACTTCTGGAAAAAGTCATTCCCCAGGGGCCTGGGTTCATGAAGAGTCAGAAATGACTGACAATAGCAAAATCATTCTCCATGGGTGGAATATACCTCCTCATCTCCTCCAGCTTTTCCTGATCCCTGAATCTAGTAGTACTTGCTCCCCCTTTGAGACTATTTTGTATTTACTTTCATATATATGTATACACATATGTGTATTTTTATATATATATGTCCTCTTTCATCCTGCAACCATATTACCAAGTAGGATGTAAGCACCTGAAGACCAGTGGCTGCTGCTGTTTTTGTCTTTGTAGGCTCAGAGCCTAGGAGGTGTCTTAAACCTAGTAAGACCTAAATAAATATATGTTGCTTTGAACTCAGAGTGTATTCTCCAGTTGCATCATTGTCCCATTCCCCAAGTATCTTCATTTCCATCCAATGAATAATTATTAAACATCTACTACACAAAAGACAACGTATTAGGGAGTGGGGAGACAAAAACACCTCAAGGGTAGGTACTTCTGTACATTCAACTGTTTTAATCCATATTCCTTGTGTCTTGCCTATATCAGACTGGTTAAATACTGGATTGGTTTAGCATCCCAGCAATCCATTCTTCTTGAACTGGATGTCCAGTAGACATCTTAAGCTCAACGTGTCCATCATTGAACTCATTATCCTCCTAAACCCTACCCATCTGTTACCTTCTTTATTACCACAGAGGGCAACACCACCTTCTCAGTCCCTCACTTCACAAATTAGGAGTTATCCTCAATCCCTCACTATTTCTCACCACCACCACCCATGTCTAATGTGTTGCCCAAGCTTGTTGGACTTCACATTTGCTATATCTCTCCAATATGCCTCTTCCTCTCCTTTGACACACTGGAGCAAGCCTCAATTGCCTCTTGCCTTGATGATTGCAATAGCTTCAACTCTCTCCCTCCTCCAATCCATTCTGCTTTCAGCCACCAGTTCTTATCCTAAAGTGCAGCTCAAAAATATCACTCCCCTCCTCAGTAAATGACAGTGACTCCCTGTAGACTCAAAAATCAAATAGGAAATGCTCTGCTTGGCATTTAACCTAACCTTCATAACCTAATCCCCTCCAGTCTTCCAGTTTTCTTACACTTCACTCTTCCCGCTCACTCTTCAGTCCAATGACACTGGCTTCCTTCTATTCCAAAATCAAAAACCTCCATCTCTTAGTTTTGGGTATTTTCTCTATCTCCCATAGCTGGAATGCTATACCTCCTCATCTTACCTACTGACTTCCTTTCAGTCTCAACTAAAGTCCCAGTGCCTACCAAAAGTCTTTCCCAATGCCTCTTAATTCTAGTGCCTTCCTTCTGTTAATTATTTCCTACTTATCTTGTATATAAACTTGTTTGTAATACATTCATTTATTTTTTTTGTCTACTCCATTACATTGCGAGTTCCATGAAGGCAAGGACTGTCTTTTAACTCTTTTTGTATCCCCAACACTAAACACAGAGACTGGTCACATGGTAGGTTCTAAACAAATGTTTATTGATTAAGCAAGGCTCCAGTGTCAGACCAAGCATGATCCATTCAAGAATGAACCTAGGTTAACATGGAAAAGTTTCATGACCTTGAGGCTGGCTACCAGGTAATGAATTTGCTTTGACCACAGTGACTCATTAAGACCTGAGGCTGATGCTTGGAGGGAATACCCATGCTAACAATATCAGAACTCTTTTGAAACACTGAGGAGGCATAACCAACTGAAGAGTAACCTACCTGATAGTCACTAACAAATCAAAGGTAATGAACCTAAAATTACTTACACAATACAAAGGATGTCATTCTAGATGACTGTACCTAGATATGCGTGATAAATATTTAACCTCTTTTACACCCTCAATTACTTCACCAGAGATGACTGGACTATCAGGACTTGTTAAACTTTTTTCACTCACAATTCCTTTCTGTGTTTCAGGCAACATTGGTTGGCATTGGCCTGAGGGCATGTGCAATGTAAAGTATGCCTGCTGTGTATTCAGAACCAAGGCTGCAACAAAGTTGCTCGATGCAACACAGGCAAGAGCTACCAGAATTACCTTGAATTCATTACAAATTTCATTTTTAATTAATTTTTGCATTGCACATTACACATTTAGAAACCTTTTACTGTTTGCCAAATTTTTCATGACCCCCATATGGAATCAGGACACACCATTTAAGAGGAACTGAGCTAGATGCCCTCTAAGGACTATCCAGTTATAGATCTGAGATCGTTACCCTATGAAAGGAGATGTTACTGCATCCATTGGCTACTATAAATTACAACTAGGTTCTAAAGGCCACAAGGCAAGAGAAATTTTAAGAAAACCAAACATAATCTCACAAAGAGGATGCCCAACTGTTCATCTATACAAGTGAGCAGTTTGTTTTCACTGAAACTATTTCTCTAGCTCTATTTGAAGATGCTTGCTTACTATCAAAAACATTTGTGTTGATCTCCTGCACTGAAATTGTCAAAACTCATCTTTTATCTCTTTGACACAAACTACACAGAGCTCACAGAAAGAACTATTGACAATGTATGCTGTTAGCCAAAGCAGAAATCATTTTAGCATTGTGATGGTAACATCCTCCTCCCACTTAGAGTGGAATGTCAGTGACAGCATTAGTTACAACAGGCAGTTGATAGTTGCTTAGAGAGTAGCAACCATTTAAAAATTCATAAAGGTTTCACTTTAGTTTCTTTTAAGTATATTATTAGACTCACATAATTTCTTGGCTTCCCAACTGGAAACTTCATTTTCAAATGTTGTTCCTTTTCACGTACAACCATGCTGTTACACATGTCCATGTACACAGAGACCCATATATAATGTCCATACTAAAAATAAATGCCTTGCTGTTTTCAGTCGTAACCTGATGCTAAAGGAATAGGACAGGTGGCATTTATCTTTCTTGGTAAACTCAACAAAAAGTTTAGTTTAGTCTCTGTAACTCAGCAGATGCTGTAGCAAACACTTGACTATTGGGGGAGGGGGAAATAATTGCCAATGGTAAACTTTTGAAGAAAAAAACAGATTACTTTTTTGGGCCATATAAAAAGAAGGAATATATTGCAACAGAAGCTTATTGTGACTTAACATTCATTATATTTATCTGTTTTATGAAATAAAAAAGGTAATATTAGACATGGTTCATACTCCAGCAATCCCAATCTGAATGTGTGATAGAAACAAAAAAAAACTTTAAATGACACTTTTCAAATGAATACTGGAGAGGCAACTTGTCAAAGACAGTAAGCAGAGGCAGAGTTAGGAAGGAAGACCTTCCTTCAAATATGTTTTGCACTATTTCACATGAATAATTGATAGCATATTGCTTGCTTTTCAATGGATGAGAAAGGAACTGGAGGGAGGGGAAAAAAAACTCAACTTAATTTTTTTTAAAGAACGTTTTAAGTAAATAAATAATGAATTTAAGGTGGGGAAATGGAAGCCCTTCCTTTACTATCTATGTATGTAATCATAAAGCTACTTACTTTTCAGTGTCCTGGACACTCATAAGCTATGTGACCTAAGTTAGAGACGATTTGTTCATCTCCATTTAGTAGCAGGAATTTCCATACTGTGAGTTCTCCCACAAAGATAAAATTAGAGAGGTGAAACCCACCCCCAATCCAAAAATTTGAAAGCAGTCATTTTTATAATAAAAATCTTGACCAATCCAAAGTGCCCTCATAGCATTAGTTTCATGTTAATTTACCACTATTTGGTAGTTATTTAGAACAAACATGAGAAGTAACTTTCAAAACAAACATGATACATTATGTGTACATCAAAACTAAATGACTTTTGAATGGAGCAGGCTAAAGTTGGGGAGATCTGGGGGAAGGAAAGGGGAGGAAAGCAGAGAAAGAAAGAAAGAAGGCTGGTCCAGTTTAAATATTTGAAATTTTGTAAATGCTGAATCAATTAAAGCTGATATTATCTCTACTTGAAAATACCTAGTTACAATGTTCTGATTTGGACATTTGATGTATGATAAACATATTCTTGCAGTGTACAGCAACAGAATCAGGAAGGTTACTCCATAAGGACTAAGGACATTAAACAAATAAATAAGAGCACCCTGAGTTCCACGGTCCTGTGCTCACATAAATCCTAGTAATTTCAATGTGACATAGGTCTGAATATGGGATTTAGGCTGAAGACCACATCAATTCCACTTTATCTCACCAATGGGATCAGTTCTGCAAAGTATGTTTGAATGATTAAAAATGGATGGTGACCAAAATAATTACAAAATAATGAATAAAATGACCAAAACTTTTAAAAACTGTCCCAGACTAAGTTGAACTTAGTTGTTATTGTTTGTTTATGTCATATAGAATATTAACACATTTTCTGGGGTAACTAACTACCAAGCACTTAAATAACTTACAATGTAACATAAGGAAGTTTTAAACATTGCATTGTTAGGAAAGCACCTTTTAAACATTAAAAAGTTCTATATAAATTTAAGTTACTATAATAAAAATATACAATTCACTATGATTATATACTTTTCCTTTGATTAAGATGTTGTTTAACTTCATTTTAACTAACAACTAAGTTACTAGATAAAGCCATGGTGAGAGATGGGGAAAGATTTAAAAATGTATGCCTCTTTATGACTTTCATTGGTTAATATCAATGATCGTTTTCAGAATAACGGTGATATTTACAGCCTGCTGGGGAAAATAATAGTACAGTAAAAATAGCCTATGTAAACTGCAGTGTCTTGGCCATCGCCTACTACTTGTTGTTAGTGAGAGAGTAACTACGATCCAAGGTCAGTTCTTTCCTTGAATTCTCTTTTTTCTTTCTTCTCCTCTCCCAAGGCCTGGGAAGAGAGCTTAGTTATTTCTGCATGGATGCAAGGTGAATGAGGCTGTCGCTTCTCATTGCAGTACTATTTATTACAGGTCACTGGCATAATACAGCTATTTTTTTTAAATGAAAAAAAAGTTCTATAGCATTATCTCACTTACTTGCTTTCTTATTTGAAACAATGTGAGTAGCGTTATTTATTTATACAGAAATCTGCCAGCTGAGATGCATCGTCTGGCTTTGAGGGGCCTCCTGCTGGCAAAGCATGCAACCTTGTTATTACAAGAATTAAAATGCAGCATGCTGTATAAAAGGAAACATCACACAGTCCTAAAATATCTTGCTGTTTCAATTCTCAACCTGTTTAAAAAAAAAAAAGATAGTCTTACTCTAGTGAATGGGAAGATAAGGGGCGGGACTAAAACTGAAACAAACTAAGTATTACAAAAAGTAAAATACTCAGATACTTTCATGGTGGGTTGCAATTACCATCTGTAATCCATATAAATGTAATTCATAGTCTCAGATGAAAAGGTTATAGATTGGTTTCATTTTGGCATGAGTCAGCCTACAACACAAAGAAATAAATTGACAACAAATCAATTTTCTAGAGTGGTACCCTGCAGTTGCAGTTTTCTTGGGATAGAAGGGACAGACTGCACAGAGAACAATACATCTAAAACTTACTTTTAACTATTGTCTGCCACCTCAATTGATCACAGGCATGAGAATTATCAAATGTATATGTATTCCACCACAATGTCTTCCATTAAAAAAAAAGTTCAAGTTAAATGCTAAATTACAAATTATGTCATCTTTGTTCAAAATTTCCAAAGACTCATATAAAAATGTTGGGAAATAATTAGATACAAATTAACTTCAGAACATTTAAAAATGTTTCCATGCTTACACCCTAATAAAAATTAGAGTTCATATCAAAACGTGCTAAGAAAACTATGGTGATACAAGAAATCCTTAGCAATTCAAAATGCTTGTTTTTAAAGGAAATAACATGTAATATTTAATCTCTAATAATTACAAAAACCACAAAAACAATAATTATAATAGCTAACATTTACAGAGCACTTTAAGTTGGCAAAGCACTTTACAAATACATCTCATTTAATCCCCATGACCCGGGGAGGTAAGGGCTATTATTATTCTTTTTTTAACAGATGAGGGAACAGGCAGGCAGAGGTTAAGTGATGTGCCTGGGGTCCAGCACTCTATCCATTGTGACACCTAGCTGTCCCAACTGAAAACAATTATGATTTTTAGCATGAAGTTAAGGTTGGCGGTCTGCATATATTTAACATGTTTACACATATATTACAGAATATGTTTTTTTAACAGAACCCAGATACAAACTAGCGTCAGCCACAACACAAGGCTGATCAAAGGGGATAGAGACAAAACTGAAATAGACACCAATTTTAGTACTTTGTGGGCTAGTCAGTTTGACAGGCATATATTAAACATCTACTTTATGCCAGTAAAAAAGAGTTTACATTTTACTCCTATAAAGAGGGGGAGAGAGATATATAGAGCTAAGTAAATATGACAAATATAAAACAATTTGGGAGGGTTGTAACAGAAGTAGAAAGAGCAGCAAAGACTTTATATTATTCTATATTAACTTCTCAGAAACTTAGGGATCTCTGGAAGGTATGTCTGTAATTCTACTTGGAACTCCTTTGAGAAGAAATCCGTCACTTTCTTGGAACTACCCCACAGTAGGATTTATAGACATTCAGCTTAACCCTTCCCTGAAAATTTTTCAGAGAGATGTGATTTTTTTTCATCGCCCATCTCAGATCAATCAACAAACATTTATTAAGTCCTTACTGTGTCCAGCACCATGCCCAACTCCAAGGGAATGCAAAGATAAAGCAAAAACATTCTCCACACCCAAGGAGATGAAAGCTTCATGGAGGAGAGAATGAACACAGAAATTGTAGCATATAGCAATATATACTGGGGGTATGGAATATAATTTTAGAGGTGCAGATAAAGGCAGAAACCTCATAGGAAACTCAAAAATCCTTCTGAGATGGTAGCATTTGAGCTGGCTTAAAGGCCAGATAGATGGTACAGTTGAATAGAAAGCCAGACCTGGAGTGAGAAAGACTCATCCTTCTGAGAGCAAGTCATTTAACCCTGTCTGCCTCAGTTTCCTCATCTGTAAAATGTGCTGGAGAAGAAAATGGCAAACCACTCCAGTATCTTTGCCAAGAAAACTCCAAACGGCATCACAAAGACTTGGACAGGGTTGACAAATGACTGAACCGCGGCAAGAAAGTAAGCTAATGCTTCTAAGAGGCAAAAGCATAAATGGAAAGTATTTGAGGCACAGGACATACAGTGCTAATGCCCTAAGGCAGGTAGAGTGAGGAACTTTCTCTACGTTGATTGACACCTTCTCAGACACTGAGCCTTATAGAGAGTGATGAGCCACTGGAAAGTTCAGCGACCCACCTCACCCACCACCCCACCAAGCCGAGAATGAGCCAACTAGTATGTACCAGAGAAAAAAACTTCAGTGTAAGACACTCGGGCTCTGAAGCCAACTCTGGGGCCCACTGTACCACACAACTTTCAACCTTACTTGGAAGAATGCTAGCCAAGCCATTTGCTCTGGGCTGATTCCTATGCAATTTTTACCCTAGACCCTAAATTTGTAAATAGAAATTGATCTCTCTGGTTTAATCAGCAGAATTTATTAATTTATTAATTTAATTTATTAATTTAATGTGAAGTTATCACTTCTGTTTTTGGTAAGGGAGAATGGAGAACCAGATTGTTCTTCACCATCTCACATACAACCCTGATTTCAATGTAAAATGCATAAAATGCTTCACAAATGTTCAAATGTCATATAAATGCCAGATAATATTTATGTTCATTATTTTTACCTGCCTCCCACAGCCGGAATCCTAATAGGCAATCTCTTCTATGGTTTGGACCTGGACCCAACTACAACAGGTGAAAATTACGACAGCAGTTTTATGTTGATCATTCCCCCCAAGAAAAACTGAAGAAAAGTACATGGTTTCAATTCTATATTTTCTTTTGAGATATCTGTTCCTGGAGACTTTCCAGGAGGGAAAATCTTGATTTTTTTTTAAATCAATGAAATTACTCCTAATTGTTTCAAATGTTCATTAAGACACATATGTTCTATCATTACCACACACATGATCATTTCAGTATGTCTCTATAAGATCATAGGGGTTTTAGGTCATCTAGTTCTGCCCCTTCATTTTACAGAAGAAAGAAACTGAGGCACAAAGGGATTAAATTACTTGCTCATAGAGTAATGTAACAGAAACATCTGACCCAATGCATAAAAGTAAATATCTTTATTAGGAAAAGATTTTTAGTTTATTTTCTCTTTTGTTTGTTTGTTTTTTGGAGGGGAGAATGCAAGGCAATTGGGGTTAAGTGACTTGCCCAAGGTCACACAGCTATTAAGTATGTCAAGTGTCTGAAACTCTGGATGTGAACTTGGGTCCTTCTGACTCCAAAGCCAATACTCTACTCACTGTGCCACCTTGCTGCCCCAGTTTTCTTTTCTTTTTTTATTAAGCACTTTTTTTTACCATTTTTAAATTTTATTTTATTTTTTTTAATGTTTTACAATCATTACCATAAAACTTAGATTTTTACCCCTCCACACTTACCCCCACCACCCTCCCTCCCTCCCCAAGACAGCATACAATTCTATATAGGATCTACATAAACTTTCCTATTGAATACGTATTCACTATAGTCATGCTATGTAGACGAACTAAAATAAATGGAAGAAATCATATAACAAATCAAAACATAATACACACACACACACACACACACACACACACACACATAAACATTCTGTGAATGAATTCCATAGTTCTTTCTCTGAGTGTGGAAGGCATTTTGCCTTAG